>JAGQAX010000019.1:12844805-14044805 GCA_019142605.1 Cephalopholis sonnerati
CCCTGTGGCAGTCTGGTGACCTGCCCAGTCTACCCCACGTCTCGCCCAGTGTCAGCTGGGATAGTCTCCAGCCCCTCCTGTAAGAGGATGGCAAGTTACCGACAACGGATGGATGGAAGGAAATTATTCATTGATTTATCAGGAGAATAATCTGTAGATTAATGTAGAATAAAATGACACGCACTTGCAGCCTAAATTGACAATAACATTAATAAGTAATCAACTGTTTCTCTCGTTTATCAAGCAGCTTATCTTCCTCTTTCCTCTTTTAAATCACTGTAAATGAAATATTTTACAATGTTTGCAATTTTTTGCTTCTCATTTCATAAAAAATGTAATAAAAAATTCATAAATGTAAGAAAGAGTGAAAAAAAATGCCCATCACAGCTCCAAAGAGCCCAAGATGATGATTTTGAATTGCTCTTTTTTATCTGACATCATCTTGGGGCTTGAGCTTCTTCCCTAACATTTTATAGACTTATATAAATAGTATAAACATGAAAAAAAAACAGATTTATTAAAATAATCATTGGTTGCATCCCTACAGTAGTCTCAAGCCTAGGTGTTCATGCTGTTCACGTCCTTAGTAAGCTCGGTCACTCCGGTCTGACACATACTGATTGAAGCCAGATGCCCCTCTCCTTCTCTGCAGTACCAAACTCAAACCACCTGTAGCCCCATCTCCGTTAGGAATTTATACAGATTAAATGCTGCCACTACAATAACCACATGTGGGCCTCTGAGGCAGCTCCGATAGCACAACACGGGATTTCCCTGTATGGACTCAAAACAGATAGCTTCTACCCCTGTGTAACCCAACTAAAGCCATACTCCAATAGCTCAGACTACATCACTGGACTCAGCACCAGCAGGAGTGTGTGGGATGGGACATGAGAGCAAACCTGACTTTCTTGATGTGATGGTAATGATTGAGCTTCTGCTGATCCCTCACACACACACAATCCCCATCTCTAACTCAATTCTCTAATGAGCATCACAAGCCAGCATCACATGTAAGCGTAGGAATCTGATAATTAAAGAGAGACATGCACTGTTTACTTTGCTCTCTCTTCTTTTCTTCTCCTCTTTTTTCCTCTCCTTCAAACTCAGAGGGGTTGATCTTTCGCTCAACTTTGCAGGGGCTTTCCATCATGTTTGAACTACTTGGTACATGACCTAGAAGTTAAGTCACTACTGCTGCTCTGGAGCTGAACCCGAGAGCACAGCACCACCAGTGGGACCCTATAATACCAACACAGATATCCATTAGAGCCTCGCTGCCTCTTAAAGCCAGTGTTAATACAATATGTATCTCACTTTTCATCTCCTTCAAATTCAAATCTAATTATCATGGATGATTTGTTCAAATCAACCCTCTTGGTATTCATCCAAAGATGCGTTCAGGGGGTTTGGTTTGTCACAGGATCTGACACAATTTCACAGGATTTCTGCAGAAACATGACTAAAACTACATGTCACAGCAGTTTCCTCAGACGCAACAATACTTACTTGGAAGTCCTGACGCTGGTGCGTAAACACTGGCATGAGCAACATTCAATTAGAGCACCATACAGTAGTTTGACTGACTGTAATGTGTCGATTATATGAGGCAATGCCATGCCTCTAAGACCGGGCTGCTGCACGTAGAAACAATTAAGTGCTCTGCGGTTTCCCTCAGTCAGAATAAATAACATCTGGGCAATACGGACGGAAAGTATTTAGGGGCAGTTTACGAGGACACCGCGGTGCCACCACCTTTTAATGGGCTCGCAGGCGATGTGAGTGACACACCTAATGGATGCTTTTAGTCGCTTAGTCTTCAATTATGCAGGCTGCCATGATCTAAGCCGCTGTCCAGCGTGTGCGCAAAGATGCGCTGGAGACCCAGACGCGGTAAAAAAGGCGGCTGTCACGCATTGTTTCATCTGATAATCAGCGCAAATGCACACTTCCTTATAAGTTTTTACTCACCAACAACTGCCGCTGTTGTCAAAGGGAAATGACTTAACCCGAGCATCCCGGCGCACTATGGATGTCCTGTAGCTTCAGTTATTCCGCGGACTTTTCACCCCTGTCTCAGTGTTCAGATAAACAAGAGATCCCCAGAGAAGTCAGATCGCTAAATGACCAACAACAGTCCACAAGGCATTTCCTGAGCTGCAGCATCCACAGTTGAACTGTCTGAAGTCCCGTTTCAAACTGACTTAACTACCCGGGATGCGCTCTGTTCCATTGCGTGTCGCGTCTGCTGAGCGGGACAGACAGAAACGGGGAGAGGGAGGAGAATGAAGAGAAGGAGGAGGAAGGCGAGTGGGAGCGTTGTAAGGAGTTCACTCATACACAGGACCTTGTAAGCTACGTTTGTGGGACCTCCGTCTGCCAGTCCATGGGAAAATCTTAGCAGTCAGCGCAGTGATGTCTGGAGACCGGAATACACATTAGAGCAGAGGACAGGATTCAGCCTGAGACAGCTGATCCTTCATGTCCTTTATAACTGTAAACTTAGATTTATCATAATACTATTAACGTCACATCATAATTGCATGTATTAAAGAATGCTGTTGAGTGAAAGAGGCCCAATGTTGACACTGTGCGTGTCTGTAAAGCACATTACATTTGTACATTTCATATCTATCTGTCTAATACCAAAGTGATGTAGTTCTAAATGCATGTTAGCAAGATAGCGCATTTCCAGCTTTGATTGTGGAACAAAACAGGGTGTTTTTTGTTAGACATCAGCGTAATTTCTAGCAGCTTGTACCACCAAAGTGAGTTGCTTTTAAGCTAAACATCAGCTGCATTTCCAGCAGTGGTTGTACACCAAAACAGGGTATTTTTGTGAGACATCAGCGTCATTTCCAGCAGTGATAAGGCCACCAAAAGTGTTTGTTTTTCAGCAAGACATCTGCTGCATTTCCAGCAGCAGTTGTGCCACCAAATTGGGTTGCTTTTTAGCGAGACACCATCTGCATTTCCAGCAGTGATTTGGTCACAAAACGTGGGTGCCTTTTAGCAAGACATCGGCAGCATTTCCAGCTGCAGTTGTGCCACCAAAACAGGATGTTTTTTTGTAAGACATCAGCATGATTTCCAGCAGCTTGTGCCACCACACTGAGTGTTTTTTAGGAAGACATCTGCGACATTTTCAGCTGTGACTGTGCCACCAAGGCAAGCTGCTTTTTACCAAGACATCTGTTGCATTTCCTGTGGCGATTTCAACACCAAGTGGCTGTTTTTTAGCAAGACATTGGTGGCATTTCCAGCAGTATCTGTGCCACTAAAGTGAACTGCTTTTTAGCAAGACATCAGCTGCATTTTCTGTAGTGATTTCACCACTAACAGTGGGTATTTTTAGCAAGACAGCAGCTGCATTTCTGGACAAAAAGTGGGTGCTTTTAGCAAAACAGCAGCAGCATTTCCAGCAGTAACTGTGCCACCAAAACGGTGTTTTTGGTTTTTTTTCGCAAGACATCAACGCAATTTCAAGCAGCTTGCACAACCAAACTGGGTGTTTTCTAGCGAGACAAAGGCAGCATTTCCAGCAGTAATTGTGCCACCGAAGGGAGCTGTTTTTTAGGGAGACATCAGCTGCATTTCCAGTGGCAATTTCACCACCAAAAGTAGGGGTTTTTAGCAAGACAGGAGCAGCATTTCCAGCAGTAACTGTGCCTGTGGGATTTTTTTTGGGAGACAACAGCCACAAATGTGCCAGTGAAGTGCTTTTTGGAGAGACATCAAGAGCATTTTCAGACATTACTGTGGCTGTGTACTGTGGTAACCATAACCAAGTGTTTTGTTTTTCTTTTGCCTGAACATAACCACACATTGACCACTTCACTGTTGAAACATATAGAAACATATAGTTTCAACATATCTGTTATGTAATACTGTAGAAATGTTAAATATCCGTGGTTTGCAGAAATGTACGATGCCAACATTTATTCTGGTGATTGGGTTAGTAAAAGTGCATCACAGCTCTGGACACTTTTTAATGTGTTATTTTTACCCTTAACCATAAACACATATTTGTAATTAAAATATTTTAATTGAATAACAAAACTGAAAACCTTAGAATGCCAGCGAACAAACTCAAAGAACAGTAGAGCAGATTTTTACATTCTTGGCTTTACTCTCTGATAACAGTAATAAAAAGTGCGTTCACACCGGATTTTTTATTTTTGTCGCTGTCGCTCATATCGCTCCTTTGTTGTCGCTCAGTCGCTCAGCTGCAGTCGCTCGTCAATTTGGCACAATTCGCCTTGTCGCTCTGATGACGTCATTCAAGCGACACGCTCTTTCCTTCCTTATTGCTCCGTTTGGTTCAGCATGGCTGACATTGTACCTGTTGCTGCCGTTTACCTGCTGTGGAAGTCCCACAAGCGCCGTACAACCAAGCGTCGTCGGTTTTGGGTCCACAATATACTCCAGATGCGCACTGATCTCTGCGAGTACCACCGGCTTTTCCAGGAGCTGCGTCTGGACCAGCCGCTTTCAACGGTATACGCGGCTGACCACGGCCCAGTTTGACAAGCTGCTGGCGAGAATTGGAGGCAGGATTGCCCGGTTGGACACCAACTACAGGCGCGCCATCCCAGCTGAGGAGCGCCTGGCTATTTTGCTCTTTTAAGAGCCACCCACACAAACATAAAGAGCATAATTCCTACAATATTGTGTGCAATGCAAACATACACCAAGACGTTTTTTTTTTTTACGAGTAACTCCATCCTTATATTTAGCTTAACTACAACAATAACACTATCACACAACAGCAAAGTAAATATATTAATTAATTCAGTGCATACATACAACATATATTTCAAAACATGGATGAAAGAAAACTATTTTCTATCGACCGCGTCTTGTATTTCTATCGAGGAAACGTTATTTCGGGATATCATTATGTTTTATCGCCCAGCCCGACAGTGACATATGCCCGTTCATTCATGAGAAATCATACCGCAACACTCTCAATCAAACAAGGTGGGCGATGAGAAATCTGCAGCACTACTGTACAGTAGTTCACTAAAAACACACCGGCAGCAGCGCCCACTGATCTGTACTGAGACTGGTGTTATTATATTGTTATTGTTATTGTTATATATTTACCTATTTTGAAAAATATTTTCGTTTTCAAATAAATATTTGGAAACGAAAATTTATGTTTTGGTGTACTCTGGCGAGGTTTTCTGATATTTTTTTACCAGAATCTGTAGACGGTGCATCTGGAGACGGTGTGGGCGTGCTGCTGCTGTCTACTGGTGTTTTCGCTGTTGAGATTCATTACATTCAGGTTTTTGCTACACCATTGTATGTTCTTTGCGTTTTACATGGATGGATGAAAAGTGTTTGACAGTAGGCCTACAACAATTGTTCTACCTGGAGATGACATGCGAGCTCTGTCAGAGACCAGTGTGACTTCTGCACTGGACTGACCAGCAGCTATCGGGAGGAGACCAGTTCGCAGTGTTATAGATATTTTGTCAGACATTATATATAAGTATGAACAATAACAAATTAAAAAAAATCATAACTGCGGGAAAACAACCCTGCGAAATGTGTCATTTTCACCGGCGGTCTGTGGAGGTAGCTATAAATACTCATAAATCTTATGTGTTTTATTTTAGGATAGTATAAGCTTCAGAAAACGTACAAGACACATATTTAGGAAAAGTCATGGAAGGAGAGGATTGGAGCTTTTTTTTAAACAGAGTTATTTGAATTATAAAAACCCAAACGGTCTGTCAGACCGTCTTGGAGGTTCTAGTGTTAAACACACACCGGCAGCAGTGCCCACTGATCTGTACTGAGACTGTTGTTATTCTGTCATGTGAGTTAAATGACTGCTGTGTGGAAAACCGCTGTCCGTAATCGAGGTGCAGACGGATGATTTTGAAAAGAGAGAGTGAGAGGATGTGGCTGTAGCCGCCCTGACGACCCTGCTGTTTCGTTACATTTTCTCATTGAAAAACTATAGAAATGGCATTTAGATGATGTTCTGTATAATAAATGAAGTGAAATAATAAAAAATCGGTTATAATAATCAACCTCTCAAGTGATCAAATTGACTCGGGACCAACGCGATCACAGACAAGAAGAGAGAGAACGTTGATTTTGGATTTCTCAACTTTCTCCAAGACTGTCGCTGTCGCTCGGAGCCCGAGCGATTTTTCGCCTGAGCGATTAATCGCTCAGTCGCTCGTTTGCATTGACTTAATATGTAAATGAGTCGCTAGCGACAAAAATAAAAGGTCCGGTGTGAACGCACCTTTATGCTCCATGGGCACTCAATCCTCCATATCATTTCCCAGAGGTCCACTCTCACTTACCAGCTGTGGTTTTGTGTTGAAAGTTGGGGCCACTATACTGTATTATAAAGAAGTTTAAAGCCCTACCATCAAAGTTAGTAGCACCTAAAAGATGTTTTTCACTTGCCAGAAAGACTGAGTTCAAGTCTCAATGTTTGATTTTTTAACAAAGTACAGAATGTAATAGCATTATCTGATCTGACTTTTTCTGATGCCTGCGATGCCCTCTGGCATCTTGTAGCATCTTGCAGCTGTTGTAAAAAGTCAGAACAATATACAATAGATTTCAAAGCTGAATGTCTGCTGCCAACACGGGCAGAATAAACTACAGCTGCAACAAACTCATACATTCTGTAATGTTAAGTGAATTATTGGCATTGTTACCTGGCAACAAAACAAATATCAAAATCCAATTTTCTTTTTAGGATGAAAGAAGCGAATGTGAGTTATTTGTTCCACTACTTGTCTTTAGCAGTAGCTTCGCTCAGTACTGGAAGGAACAAGCCATTCAGGCCCACTAATTCAGCCCCTGATGATTTATATCACCACATAAAGTGCAGGGTTACACGTAGTCTGAAAAGTGGTGCCAACTCCAGGCACACACAGCTGGAGAGGACGCAAAAATCCCACTAAGATTATCGCAGGATTACTATAGGAAGGGTGGTGGACAAAATTAGTTCAGAGGGGGCCAGAGCTCCCTGATTACTATCAACACAAGTGCAGTGTTACCCCATAATGTAAAAAACAGTGCTAGGAGGTTCGCTTAAAGATGATACCCTGCAGTACTTTCACAGTCCTCTCAATCATCCTGTAATGGAGCTGTGAAATTATCTGAAGCTTAGCAATTTTGCACTAGTACAGTGTTATTAGAAACATCTTGAAGTAGTTCACGGGTAGAACCTACAAATCCTCTGATGACAGGTTTACAGCACATCAAACTACTGAGGAGAAAACCACTGGTATCAACCTCCTAGTGGTTATTACAAGAATGGAAACCGCATCTTAACACCGTAGCATTCAGCAGTATTTACCTTGCAAATGTCTACTGACATCTTAGGAACCACTGGTAATCAATAGCCGACCATTTAATAAGAACTTTGCAAAATCTATTCTGAGAATTTCTACAACAGCAACCATTACAACCCCCAACTACAACCCCAACTCTTTAAAAGGTGATGGACACAGATATTTCAGTTTCTTTTGATTATATTGTCATTATTGTTATCTTTTCCTTTCCTCATTGGGGTGTTGTCCGACTCTTCATCACTGATCTAAGTTCCAGTTATTACTTCATTGTTTTCTGAATATGCACATATGGTTGCCTTGGGCTGTATCTGATGGCTTTTGCAGATTGCCATCAGTCTGAGATATTTATAGATATAATGTGATTTTAAGTTAGCGCTTCTTTGCGCCATGAATGCAGTGGATAAAAAAACAAGTCCTTCACATTGGGTGATAACATGCATCATTTGTCCACGCCCTCTTGAACGATACATATAAGTGTTTTCCAATCACCCAGACAACATCGTTTCTCTGTGCCTTCAAAAATAGTTACAAATCTGTGTAGGAAAAATAAATCTGTTTTATGACGTGACAACACTATGGTTAAGGTTTGGTTGGGTTTAGGCACCAATTGACTTGGTTATATTTAGGGAAAGATCATGGTTTGAGTGAAAATGACTACTTTGTTAATGTTAGGGGACAGTTTGTGTCATGGATACAGTTATGAACATGTGGGACAATCGTAGTCATGCTTTTTAAAAGAAAAACAATGTCGCCTGTCAGTTGGAAAGAAGAAACAAACAGTAGTCTCTCATGTTAAAGTTCCATGTTTTGTTAACACATCCTACTTTCTACAGACTTTGTCACTATATATTATTTCAGCGTTCCCACACCTTGCTGAACATTAAATACAATGACTTTTGAAGTACTTTCCGGGGCCAATTATCTCAAATTCAGGGAACAAACATGCCGTAGTTTAAGGCATGGATTCACTTATCATGCTCTCTCGCCTCTGTTTAACCTGCATCGTTTGACTTCAGTCATTCTCGAGGCGGGTGGCACAATGACACAACCGCAGGAGACACATGCAGACAGCAGAACGGAGCCTTTTTACTAACGTTTATTTAAAAAAATATCAGACTAACTTCAAATTCTATTCTTTCACCAAAAACATGAATTCAACCACTGTCTATTTGTGTTTTCAAAAACCTTTAATTATGTTTTTCCCCCTTAAATTCACAAACTTTTAAGGATTTCAAGAACTCATAGGAACCTTGTTATGTAGTCTGTTAGATGATTTTGTTTTCATATGTCATTTTAGGAAACCTGCTCAAAAACAACTGTTTCTGTCATTCTTCTTGGGAGGGCTGTCTTATAAAAAGTATGTGACTGTGGAAGCAAAAAAAACTGCATGCTGATTTTACTTTTTTTTCTGCTATGAAACTCTCAGCCGCACTTTAATCACTATCTACTGGTGTACACGTTTGCTATAACACCCTAGCGATCACTTAGCAACCAACCACCATCTAGAAACTACAATTACAGAGATTTCCTCGAGCACTTTCACTCCTTATGTCTCAGCCTTCGTTTATATTTTGTTGCTTTTTACTCTGCAATTTGGTTTTGTGCTGGTTACATGCAGCATCAGACAATCATTACTAGTCCCATGTATGTTTGTGTCACTACAAACAACGCGCACACACACTTGTGTATCCATTTCTATAATCACTCAGTAGCACCACCAGTATCCTTCTCTAGTTCGGTGTGTAAATATTATGAATGTCATATATACAAAGAACTACAAACATGAAGATCATTTCATCAGCTCGCAACCAGAATGAGTTATTTACTGCACATACTGTATATCATGTTGGAACCTTCCTCATTACAAAACTATGCACACTATAAATGTACACAAAGACACATATCTGCATCAGACAGGAACACCATGTGAATGAGACAGTTTACAGGAGTCCTTCCTGTCTTCAGCCCTGCAGATATCTGACTACTGAGACTCAGGAAGACTCTGATTAGTTTCCATGTATTTCCTCACTACAACATACCCTTCCCACCCACCTCCCCCCTTCCTCATCCTTTTCTACACCTCAGCCCACTCGCATACTTTTAACAATGCAAAGAGAGTGTAGAAATGGTAGTCTATGTTTTTATTTTTGACTTCAACACAGTCCCCCTCGCCTTCCTCCGTCCCCTGCCTTTCATCCTGGCATACCATATACCTCTATTAGCCATGGAAGTCTATTCTAATGTGTTTTGCTTTTCTCTGCCCCTTTAACTGTCTGTATACATGCAGACAGGAAGAGAGCATTAAGTGCATACAAGATACCATTCTCTCAGGGTCCCTAATGAACAGAATACTCTGAGAAACAGTCATATTCTCCATCATCCAATCACGTAGCTTTTCTGAGTTGCTTTTTGTGGTGTAAGGCACTATGGTAATGAAGACAAACGGTGTATCCCAGGCCCAGTAAATCCTTTTAAGTTAAGGAAATTAGCTTGGTTCATACAGTCTGACAGACAATATTTATTTGCAGACTGAGTCAATCATTGGGTCATGCTAAAGCCATGCGGTAGACCCTCTTTGGACAATAACAACCCCCCTCCTCCCCAGTGAAAGCTATTTACAGTTAGCATCTCAGGAATCTGTAATGTACACAAGAGGATGGTGATTGTCAGTGTAGAGGTAAGTGACAGCACACAGTAAACATATACTATATATGGTATTCTCTGTTATTGCATTGAATTCTCCTTCGATACCTGGAAGTTTAAGACTATATTTAACTTAATCTGTTGACTCAAATTAACCCTTAAGGGAGCATTCCTGTGATTAACTTCCATATAAAGTCACACAGGAGGATTTAAGATTAAAGCTTCATTTATCACAATTATTATATCTTAAAAAAGGATCTAATGACGTATGTTGTTTGAGTAATGTCACAAGTAGTGACAAACCCACAGAGAATTATCACCAAACTGCAGATCCCCTCAGCTCTATGGAGCATTTAGCCTTTAGCATTTCAGCTAATTGTTTCACTTTTACGACCTGCTAAGTCGTTATGTTTTTTTAATTCAGTCTCACCACTCTTATCATCCTCAGCAAGGAACTCTCTTTAAAACTGTACACAGCCTTCCCAAAAGCAAACAGCAGACAATACTTATTTTCATTAAAAGCTTCCAGTCTGGTAAATGCTTGTGTCTTTTATCCTCCACAAGGCCAGTTTGTAACACACGTTTCCGCTATGAATTATTACTTTGCAAGCTCAAGCTGAGATAACCCTGATAACAACCTCAGGCAGTGTTTTCTCAGACTTGACAAAGCTCCTCCAGAGCCACAGAACATATACAACTGTACTCACAGGCTTCACATGACAAGTAAACTGGCTTTAACGAGGAAAATCAGTGGATGGCACCTTTAAAAATCTTGTTACAGTTCATTGGTGACAGGTTATTCGTCTGGCCATTTGCTTTCCTAATCTGACCTGTTATTGATCTACTGAGTAGTCGGTATTTGAGCAAATAAATGAAGTGTGTGTATAATCACAGTAGCCATAGAAGTGTAAAGATTCTTTAAGCACATGTTTCTTTTCTATTGACATGAACAGATGACAGCTGAGAGGACAAATACAGCAGCACATTGCTAAATAAGGACATGTTGGCTTTACATTGAATGAGTATGACAAAGTTACGTGTGTTTTTTAATCTCTAGCTAACAGTGAAGGCAATGAATGTGTGAAGATAACTTCATGGTGGTGCCGCATGTGGTGCCCGGCTGGTGTTAGCAGCACGGGTGGTTGCTTGCAAGCGTGACTTAGCAATACCACTGGGGATGAACTTCAGGAAAAAAAGGACTGTCGGCTCAGTGTGAGAGAAAGCAGATCCATCCTCACTGATTCCTCTTTGATGAGAACAGCATTTGACTATGTTTTGAACTCTGACATTAACCAGACCAAGGAAGGTGAATGGAAATATCTCGAGTTTAAACCCCCCCTATGCTCCCAAGTCTTTCTTGTTCACTGTGTTCATGATCCTTTCTTTCTTTTATTTAGTCTTTTACACTAATGATGTGACTATAACTAATGTTAGGATAGTCATCAGCAAACAGGAAATGCCTCATAATAGAAAGCAGATGGAAACCAATGCAAAAAGTGGATCTGGGCTTTATTTCCTGGGTATTAGACATAGCCTTGTCTCAAACCATCAGGGCTCACTGTACGCTATCCTTTAAATTTAAACTCTGCCACAGTGCAGGTCTTTATATTGTGTAAAACCTTACTTTCCATTGAAGGGCCACAAAATTTTTTGTTTCTATTATTTACCCACATCTAAAAACAATCAAGATTTGGAATGAACTGAAATGCATTTAGATTATCTTTTATGTTTTTTATTAGAGAGCTCAACACATTCTCATCCCAACTTATCAAATACCAGCGCTTTGTCAGTGGACCTGCACATCAAAATATGACACGCAAGTTATGGGTGGTCAATCTATGCTCGTTACATGCTTTGTGACTTCTCAAAAAAGACTTTGGTTTCTTTACATTCACAGGAATGTACAGTTTCTGCTTGTTACATGCATACAGTCTTTTTCAAGATAAACTCACAGTGTAGGTAAAACACTTCATTTTTTAGGTTTGCTTCTTTAGGTTTAAAAAGAAAAAAAAACATCATGGCTGGGCTTAAAACATTTTAGTTGTCACTAACATCACATAATGTCACATGTCATGTGCCATACGTCACTACCACAGCACACAACACATACTATCACACTATGTTGTTATTATAATAACTCCATTGGCTTTTGGTTTAACATAGGGAAACAAGCAGCGGGCTCCCGGGTGAAAGTCCTGAGTTTGTTTGACCCATCCACCTCCCCTCCTGCCTGCCCTATACAGACTTTTTCACTCTGTGTGTTATTGTTGTTGCCGGTAGCATGCAGCAAAGGGCGCCTCTGTGAGTCTTTGTCTGACGCCAATGTCCACTGACAAAGCGGCTGTATTTGACAAATTGGGTTGTTGCCCGCTGAATCATAAACGACCGCTGCCTGGTGCGTATCATATTGCCACAAAGGGTGCCTATGTGCCACGGCAACTGATGCCGAGAATAGGCTAGAGAACTCCACAAAGTTTAAAGTTGGGAGAGGTAGAGGAGCTTAGGGATTGCAATTGTAAAGATTTTACTGATACCAGTGACATTATAAATTCTACTTATTAGTCCAAGTCCTTATTGATTCACTTATTGATTCCTTATCAGTTTTGTATGTGGAAAAAGTAGGTCTACACAGGTTTTCAGTGTTATTATAAAATAGGATATCAACCCTCAGTAATGGACGTGCTGCTCAGTTAGGAAGCAGTGGCACTCGTGTTTAGAGTGTCAAATACACAGCACTGCTGGAATTTAAGCCCATGTTGCACAGGAAGATGTTTCACCATATTGCATGTGTTTCACCCCTTACTTGAAATTATCATTTTACAGACAGCACAAGCAGCACTTTCGTCCTCTTTCCATGTGAAAAGACACACTTTGGACCATTTCTTTCTCTCTGCCATTCATGACTGCTTCTGGTTGCATGTTTTCATCAGTGTAGATATCTGAGTTTGAGTTTGTCAGAAAAACATGCCAACACTGATAAAAGAAATTGATATACTTGGAGTCATACCGTTCCAATAATTGGACAATTTGGAACCAGTTCTCAACTGGAACCGGCTCTCATTTCCAACAAGAGGTCATGTATTTCTGGCCAAGAAGTGCTCAAAAAGCAAGTTTAAGCCGATAATTCCCTTTCATTCCTAATTAGGCTGTGTTGCCTACATGTGAACATGTGAGCAGAAATTACCACACTACCTTCAAAGTCATCTTCCAATCCCTCCCAGGGCAGGCAAAAACAACAATCTGACACATGTGGACACCAATTAGGGGTCTCATCGGTCTCCTCCTCTCTGTGTTGCTGACAGGTCCTGGAGCTTCACTTCACTCTACAGAGGGCCGGCTCAGGGTCCTGACCCGTTGACTCTGTCAACACTGAGTCAGAGTGTTGGTTACAGCCTGGCCACTGGCTCTCTGTCTCCCACAGACACACTGGGCACCTCTGCCCTCCATAACAACAGTGGTGAATCCATCTTCTCTGCTGTGTATAGTCATGCATAGCATTAAAATTGTTCATGTGAAACATTTTCAGTCATGCTAGCAGCATGGCTCTAGGGATGGCAATGTCACTTGGTTCACCACTGTGGTCCAATTAGAGTCTACAGTTAGACACATTACCATTACATTCTGCACTGTCATTAATGGCTCCCAGGCAAGAGAGAACATCTGGGGCTGAAAAATGAAGCCATGGTGCCAAAAATTGCCCTTCCTTAAATGGCCACATGAGGCTGGTTCCAGATGCCAGTCAATCCCCATACACCCCCGTGTTAAAATGCCGAACTTAACGACAGAAATAAACATGTTTACAGTTTTGGTCTCTATAGCAAATGTCAACATTCATAACTGTAAAAGGGGGTGGATTTTTATGTAACTCACACGTTTACATTCTTTTAAGGCTTAAAGTTACACATTTTTAAGGATAGGGCCACTTGAGTGACAGACTGTCTGCAAGGTGTCACTGCAGTCAATGAGCCACATCCAACCGTCACTCCTGGACAGCTCCACCCTCTCATCCAAATGTGATAACTTCTCTGGCTCTCAAAAGACAGCAACGGCCAAAATTTCAAACTCCAGTCTTCAAAATGGGAGTCCACAAACTAATAGGTGACATCATAGTGGCCATGTCCATTGTCACCATTCATCTATAGGATGGATTAACATAAAATTTGGTACAGATATTCATAGCACCTCCAGGATGAAGCCGATGACTTAGCTGGTGATCCTAGTGCTTTTGCTCTAGCACCATTAGCAAGTCAAATTTTTAACTTAGTTAAATATCTCAACATCTACTTGGTATTTTGGTATATAATTTTGTACAAACATTAATCGTCCCCAGCGGATAAATCCCCAAGACTTTGGTGATACCCTGAAAACCTTTCATCTAGCTTTATCAACAGGCCAAATTTTACAGTGACATTGGTTTCTGACAAAATATCTGCAAAACTGAAATTTTCTATCAGCTGTAAGTTGTGTTTAATGCTACGTAGCAAATATTAGCATGTTAACACACTAATCAAAGACGGTGTACATAGTAAACAATTTACTTGCTTAACAACAGCATGTTAGCATTGTAGCACCCTGATGATAGCATGCTGTCATAGCATTTAGTTTAAAGCAGCACTGTGCCTACTAAAGCCTCAAAGAGGCAAAAGCATGACTGCAGACTCTTGTTTCTTCCTGTGTCCTCTGAAAACACTAAGCAGCATTGTTGTGGAAGTAGAATCGAAAGTTGGACACAATTCTGTTTCTGGGTTTTGCTTTCTGTGAGTTCGACTGCCTAACAATGACAGGAATGTGATTCTGTCAAAGTTTGTCCCCAGACCCCGGTGTCAGTATACAGGAAGTTTGGTGGGGCTTTGCTCAGAGGACTGAATTGTTTAAAGCATGATGGGTGCCAAAAACTGAAGTGCACTCTCCCTGAAGGCAGTTTCACACCAATTTTCTTTTCAAAAACTTAAAGCCTGCAACCTTTAATACTATACTGTCAGAATTTGCAATCAATGAATGAACTGCTATGATGACTTTTCTCTTTTGTCCCGCTGGACGGACATGCACACACGTATATCAACAGGCATGTACAAATGTGCACACACACATGCACAGTTGTTTCCAACATGTGGCATCACATTCTTGGCATGTCACACAGCCTTTGTGATTGGAGGATATCATATTCTTGCAGTAATTTCTTGGCGTGACATTTGACATGACATCATGGTAGACACGGGAGAAGACATGACTGGGGGTGGTCATGCAAGGTTGATTCCTGGAGTTACGCTCACAATTTAGCATGTGAAAGAGTTCTGCATGGTCCAGCTTTTTGAATTTGAATAAACTGACCTTTGAACCCCCTCCAGTCAATGACCTTTCAAGACGTAGACAGAGACTTCACAGTGGTCCACTGTTGTCCACCCACCTTCTTTCTGACTGTGCCACGATTTACAAAATTGCTATTGTGCATGCTGGCTCACTGTTGCACCAGTGCTTGGATAAAACAAAACCATTTAGTTGCTTAGCAATAAAGCTAAAGGTCTGAGTGAGCAAGTTAAATTTAATGTGGCATAAATGGTGATATTGACCGCAACTGGCAGTAACAGAAGGAGTCGATGGTTCATACCAAATAAATAAACATATAACAAGCAAATCTTTACAAAAGGATAAGTTTGCTTTCTTCAAGTCTGTCTTAAAGCAGCGCTTACATGCTCCTATGTGCTCCTAATTGTTATTGATCATACTAATTGTTCCTCCTCTTGATTCTGGCAGTGAAGATATCCAGCTAAGAAATTCTGAAACAAGAGATGGGGATAAAATCTGACCTCCTTGGTGTCGTAGTAGTTTGAGATAGTGAAATCAAAAGGATATTTTACCACCTTGTAGCCTTTTGAGAACAAAATTCCCCACTTGTGTTCCCCCCACTGTTCCTTGTTGAGCTGCGGTGCAGGGATAGTAACACAAAAAGGGGATGTCACACTAAAATGAACATAGCGGACAATATCCACTTGATTTGAGTAACCCAGGCTACCAAAGCCTCATATTTGTTTTAGCCTTGTATTTCTACACAGAGCCAGGACTGTGGAGTTTGTTTCCGGTCTCTTAGATTGGAGTTATGCCTAGAAGGGATAAAGTGGACAGGAAGAAAGACTACAGCAACCAGTAATTCTTGAAATGTGCATATGGACGTGCAGGTATTGTTTTAAAACAGACAAGTTTCAGTCTGCCCTTCAGGCCAAGCAGCTTCCGGAACAAACAAATAATATTTACTTGATCACACAGCTTCTGGGTAAAAATCCCGGGGAAACACTGGCTTCAATGTCATCTGAAAGATAAGAAAGGTTCTTCTCTTATGCTGCGTTCACATGGAATCAGGCAGACAGTAGACAGCAAACCAGATGTCATTTGGTGAGGCCGGCAAAGAATACCTGCGACGGTAACAGTAGAAGGCATTTCCATCAGAGCTAAAATATTTTAACTTCTTGACGATTTCCATGACAGAATTTACAATCAGATGTTCATTCTGCCTCACACAAGCAGATAACATGAGCAATCTGGACAACTACTCAACATTACTAAAATAATTACATAAGGTAATACATGCAAAATAATGTTATTTAATATATTTTGTTCCATTCTTTGTGAACAACGTGTGATATCACCACTGTGACATATCATAATGCATGCAGAAGATGTTGTCTGTCTGCCTGATTCCATGTGAACGCAGCATTACACCTTCAAATTATTTCATTTACCTCTAAACTTAATGAACCTCCATATTTATTAGATGATTGTATTTATATGTCACAGGCAGCAGAATTTAACAGTAAGACTAGATGAAAAAGGCAGTTGTACTCACATCATTATATAGTAACATGCTATCCGTTATTCCATGGCAGGTTTATGGTATTTTCCCTCATATGGTTTCAGTGTAATATTATAGCGACTGTTTAAATTGTATATGGTATGCTCCTGACTTTTATTACTCCTTTGTTTGCCAGTTCAGTCTGTCCATCCGATCCAGAGGCAGGGAAAAGGTTTGTTTACAGACTGGCTGTCACAGGTGGTAACAGCGAAATATTCATAACACACCCACATCAGGAACACTACACCATATGCAGCAGTAAAGAACAGAGAGCAGGAGATTCTGTTACTGTCTGAGTAAAACATCCTGCAAGGCATCGGCCAGTGACAGTTCACAATGATTAAACTAGAAGACAAGGGGCTCTAACTTTGCTGCCAGTTTACCTTTTGTTTATGACTACTCCTGTCATAACTGCGAGGAAGGTAATTTTTGACAGATTTAGTTTTGGTCGCTCTGACAGGTCTCCTGCGGTGAATATGAATTCAAGGGCTGAGAAGGGCACAAGTGCTCCAGTTCAAGCCCACAGGGGGGTCGAATCTCTTCAGGTATATGCTGTGGTACTCAGTGGGAATATCGTGTATGTGTGCGCTCATGTGTGTTTGACCCTCCTGTGGTCTATCTCCCCTTGAGTAACCAGATGATGATTAAGATCATAAGGTCTCCATGCTTTCTCATCATGTTCACTTAGACTTGACTTTTTTGACCACAAATTCCATTTTTTGGGGGGTGAACATCATTTGGCCTCTGACCACAACTGTTGAACACCAAGAGAAGTCATCTGGTCGGGATTATTAGCTTGTACTGGCTAAATCTGCAGTGAACGAAGGTATTTTCAACACTTGAGGCACTTTTACATTTTTAAGTTGTGCATGGAATGTTCAGATATTTTCTTCATTAAAGGAACCAATAGAGCTGTGTAAAAGTACAAGTTAAAGTTTTGTATTCCAGACCTTACAAAAGTGCAGAGGTACTATCAGGAAACTGGAATCAAGAATCAAAGGTAAAAGTATTTTATACAGACAAAAGAGTCAGTTAAATGCTATAGTGTTATATATAATGGCACTGTTGCTGATGCATTAATGTGGAGTAGCATTTTATCCTTAGTGTTTGTCAAACTTAAGCTAATAAAACTAAATTATATACTGTTAATATTGATCTTAAAAGTAACTATAACTATCAAATATATGTAGTGGACTAAAAGGTATATGTCCCTCTGAAATGTAAGTACAAGTACCTAAAAATACAGTACTTTGGTTACTTTCCATCACTGGCTGTTTTGCCTTAAGTTGAGCAGGGGTGTCTTGCCTACTTAATCATTTCTGCTGAGCAAATAAACCAAATGTTCACTGGAAGGTCAGCAGTTTTGCTGGTTCATCAGCTGTTCCCGGTCTCTTCATGCTAATCAGGAGTCCCCTCACCAAACTATGTCGGCCTTCTGTCAAGTCAGTGGTTTTATCATATTAACAATGGACAGTTCTACTTAATGTTGATATTAATGGATGGCTGCATGTTGACTTTCTCCATAGATGTGTGTATACGTGCAAATATAAACGCCGTCACACGTGTGTGTCTGTATACTGTGTGTGTGTAGAGGTTCTTACAGCTGGGTTTCTGATCCTCTGGAGGGGTCCCATTGTTAAAGGCTTCCTGCAGAAATCTACCAGGGAGAACAGAGGAAAGGGAGGACCCCGTTGGGAGGATCACACAAATCTGGAGGCTAAACAGAAAGAGAAAACTCTAATTTTTGGGTTGCAAAAATAATGATGACTATTAGTTTGACCTTCACATCAAACCAGCCCTTTTAAGCAAGACAATGTAACTTTTAAGGGGAAAAATAAGTCATCCTTCCTCTTTAACAGCAAATGCGTGAGTAAGAAAATGCATCACTGCATGTTTGCTGCTACAGCGTTTTTGCTGCGACAGCATTACTTGATCTGGTAAGAGCAGTTCGGGCAAATGCAAACTTTGGGGCAGCAGAAACAAGCTGTGAACTCAGTGATATAACATCATCTTTAACATGGTATGTTTAACTTGTTAATAAACTGTCTCTTATTTACACATCCAGAAGTTACTGAGGAACATCATCTTTCATTTGGTCGTGTTTGTGGCTAACTAATGAATGAAAGTCCAATAGTTGCTCTCTTTTAGCTCTGTTTTTAGTTTCCACCAACTCCTGAGGGAAATATCTGTCATTTTAGATGCTAAATATTTTATTATGTTCATCAGCTAGTCTTTAACTTTGCCTGTCATCTGCAGGCAGTGATAGATGGATTTTAAGCATCCAAAAATTATGCTATGAGAGCAGTGAGAGTGAACCGAAACAGTAAAGTTGCAGCTGAACAGCTTAACAATGAGCTGAGGCTCGCCATAAAACTCCATACAGTTAAGGGGAGCAACACATTCAGATGAAAATTCCCTGTAGGCTCATGACAGGGACGTACCCCTTTCCCATTCACACACTGATTTTACTTAATTATAAAATATCAATCACAGCCTCTTTAAACAAACTGTAGCCAATTAACCTGCAATTTTAATCAAGCTAGCTCTAGCTTTAGACGTAGCTTAATTAAATTCTTTCAATTCAAGAAAATGTTACACAGGATTAGTTTAACAAGTTAAAATTAACCTTCAAAGTGTCATGTTTTCTGTATGTGGCTGATCCTGACACAATGACTTCATTCAGTCACATGCATGTCATAAAAGACTTCCTGAGTCCATTGACTGATCTGTGTCCTGGATACAAGACTTCCAATACTCAAGCCCTCCGCTATGAAGTAAAATGACTCTTAAGTCAACTGCATTATAAGCTGTAGATGTATTGCCTCATTGTTATGTTTATTATTCATGTCACAATGGGGCGAAGGCAAAGCACTTCCCCTAATTGTGCTGAGTTGGAGCAGATGTTGAAACAGACATTATTTTCTTTTCTGTCTTTCTTTCACCTCGTTTTTCTTTGTCTTTCACTCTGTCTTGTTTAGCATTCTTACTGTTGGTTGTGCGTATGGCATGCTGCCTTAGTGGGCCCGCTTGGCCTCGAAGCCAGCACGTCCTTGGGTGTGCTGCTATCACAATGGCACTATGAATTGCACCAAGCTTCTGTTTCACAGCAGTTTAAAGAGGAGACATTTGCAGATGTGACCTTTAATTCTCCAATTATTCCCACACAGTTTGGCCTCTTTTCCTATCTTGTTTCTTATTATTGTAACAAGCTGCGAGAAAACTGATAGGATCTTCCTTTTCGAGCCGTCTACATACGATCCTAAAATCAGGATTCTGCTTTTTCTCAGCCTCCTAGTATTCACCAGAGCTTTTGAATATCACAAGCTATTAAATGTAATTGTATTTTCTCAGCCATTATTCTCCAGTGAGATGCGGTGTAACGTCCAATTGAGAGATTCTGTAATTCACTTACTGCAGTGCAATGGTAAGTGACTCCCCTAGTTCTCTCTGTGGGGGTGTTGTCTTAAAAGACTGTGTGTATGTGTGTATGTGAGTGTGTTCTTGTGCATTTATATAGAGGGGGCACTAAGGGTCAACCCTTTGCCCACTCCAGAGACAGGAAATGGCTCCAATATGGGCCTGAGTGTGGCCTCCTTTAAGACTCTGGGGAGTGATTTAGGCCTCTTGTCAGGACCAGAACTGCAGGATCAGTGAGAAAAAATGTACAAAGTGAAAAATACAGATGTTTTGTCCGCAACATTTGAAACCAAAGATCTCTGGTAGGCTTCACAGGGACCCAAAGGTTTATTAATAGTGTCAGTGGGGTAGCAGATGATGAGCTGATATGTCAAGAAAGATTTATATCCAGACTGATATTTGCATTTTTAAAAAGATGGCGGTTTTTCAATGGATATATTTGTACCTTTCGTGCTTCTTATAACATTTATTTGGAATCTACGAGGGTGTCTTGTAGCATTTTAGTCTGATAGGCTCATATTACAATATTAAATCTTTCTTAACAGTTTTACAACCGTACACAGACTTAAGCATGAGGGGATTTATTAGATTTATTCCAGGCCTAATGCTGTAACGCCTGCGCATCTTGGACTGAGTGCAAATATTCTACCTAGATGGTCAGAGTGTCAGCCGACTGTCTTGGCTGCGATGGTAGAAAGATGGTTGTTTACACAGAGCATATTTTCAACCGTCTGGAGCATTATCTCTCCAAGGAATTTTTAAGGCCACACTTACGGGCTCCTCAACGTCAGAAAAGAAGTCAGTGTTTGTTACTTTTAGTCTGTTTGTAATGTTTTATGACTCTCTTGGCAGAGTTCACCAAAGATGAACAAAGCAGAGATTATTTAACCAATTTGTGTGATGCAAGTAGTGAGTTCATGTATTCGCAATGCATAACATTAGTACCATGCTTAAGTAAAAGGTTTAGGCACCTGTGAGTATTTCCATTTCTATAGTCATACTTCTACTCCACAACAGTTAAGAGGGAAATATTGTAGCTTTTACATCATCACATTTATTTGACAGCTTTCGGTATGAGTTACTTTACAAATAAAGATTTTATATTCATAACACATGAGTTTACAAACTACAAAGCTGTGTCAAATAAACTACCCAACAGCATATAAATCAACTTATATTAGCTCCACATTGACAGCAATGTGGAGCAGCTGCAAAATGCTGATTTACACTGGTGCCTCATTATTCACATCACATGAGCCATTTGTCTGCATTAAGTACTTTTACTTTTGCTACTTTCAATGTATTTTATAGCCACCTTACTTTTATTCAAATACCCCTTTCAATGCAGGACCTTTAATCATGTATTTTTACAGCTGTTGCTACAAAAAGATGCTGAATACTTCCGCCACAATATTGGCCACTCATGATTCAAGAAGTTTAAATATGTTTTAAGATAAATAGCACTCTTAAATTCAGTATACGCAGTACCCTCTGTTGTGCTTTTATCTGAGGAAACTTTAAAAAATCTTGAATTTTGTTACCACAGTCACTGTTGATGGACCAAACACAAAGGCTGTTTGGCAAGTGGTGTGTAGCCTAATGCTAATGTTATGCTAGCTTTATAAAATTTCTTTTTAAGCTAGCTAGAAGACAGACAACTTATTGTAGGTAGGCCTATCCACAAGTGAAACTACAGGCCTACCAAAAGATAACACTATGAATTAAAACATGATTTAATAAAAAATAAAAGTAAGCTTATGGTGAAGTTAGCTTTAGCATATTAGCGTTAGCCACATTAGCTAAAAGGCCAACACAGCAGAAGCATTAAGATATGCAGAGCCTGGCTCTCAGCCTGAGAAAAAGCTGAATAAGGTACCACAGGCATGTAGCTTACGTACAGAATATCACATTTATACCACAACAACAAAAACAAATCCTCAGCTTACTTTGAACAGAAGTCTCCGGGGGCCTCATAAAGCCGGATTAGTGGGTTAACTACCCCTCTTTGCTGAGGCTTACAGGTGTCACGAAACTGCTCATGTTGAACTCCACTGCCACCATTTAAACAATGTTACAGACAAAACCTACCAGGAGTAGTTTTATTCAGGCTCACAGAAACTGACCTTTAACAAATGGAAGGTCGCTGGAGATTTATCTCAAAAATAAAAACTTTAGTCTGGAGTTGCGTAACTAATTATATTGGTTTATAAAAGACACAATTCATTCCACTCAAAGATGCTGGATCCTTCATGTAAGAAAAGCACTTCAGTTTGACTTATAAATATTGCCAAAGTCCTTTTTAAAAGGTATTGGTTTTATTTCAGTCAATTTTTATTCAGTGATTGGTTGTGGTATATAGGCTACTTCTGTTTTATTAAACCCAGGAGAACATGAAGAGCTTTGGCAAATAGAAAGTTTCCATCCTCAACAAAGCATCAGCTTATTTAAGCCTTTTTTATTTCCTCTGTCTGCAATACTCAAACAGTGCTCTTTGCACTGGCAGGAAAAATGTTGCTACTGTCATACAATGTGTTTTCACCACACAAAACTGTATTTTTCTGAATTCCACCTATAAGCTACTTTTAAAATCTCCGCCAAATGTTGCAACCATTATCATTACTCTACCTTTATTTATAGCTGATTGCGTAATCTTTAACCCTACAAAATCACTGTTTGCTTTTGCAATGATCTTATTTCCCCACAGGGATGAACTGTTTCTTTTTATCTTTAGATTAAATCATCCTGTTATTGATCTGTTGTCACTGCTGCATGTAATGAGCGATTAACATACAAAACTTGACTGAATACTAATTTACCAGACTTACTGAACTTACCTCATGAGACATGCAGGCCCAAGAGCAAATATGTGTCAGAGAAACTCAAATCCAGTTTATTCATCTTTGTTTAATTCTTTAATTTCTCCAAAGTTTAAATCCCAGTTAGGAGAGAAACATCATACCAAGAAAACAAGTAGTCACAATTCCCCAGTGCATATTATTCTTCTTGTGTGTAAATGTTTTACAGCTGATAGGATTGAACCCCCCTGAAAGCTGACACAACTGACCATACAAGGACAGTTACGTCTTCCAAGGCAAGGCTGGGATTCCTCCTCACTGACTGACTGGGTGCAGACTCAACACTCACACAAGCAACATTCAAAAACATCTTCAGAAGCAGAGTCATGTGCGTCACATCGTTGTTACATGCAAATGTCAAGAAACAAATGAGCTCGGCTATGTACTTGACAGTTGTAATTCCTTGCTGGAAGATGAATTTAGTTACAGTACAGCAGTTTTGTAATGTCACAGAGAAATATCCTGACGACATGACAAATTTGTGTATAGAAAGAAGTAACCAACAGATTGTGTGTCTTTCAATGGTCAGAATCACGGTCTGGATACAAGCGCAGAATATAAGTCATGAGTTGATCTCAAACTTCATTACATTTTCAGTTAAATAACTATTATATTATATTTAGACTAGTTACTCTTGGCATTAGGGATTGTAAAACATATGATATCTTGCTGCTTCATAGGATTGTAAAGTTTCTGCAGGGAAGAAGCACCTGCTATATAATGGCTTTTGTTTAAGGCCATGTGAGACAATGCTGCACTGATCATGCTATTCCGAGCATGAAAGCTACATTACATCCGTCTGCACAGCCATGGCCAGTAGAGGTTATTGAACTCCTTTCACATCTGTTATTCCACATATGTACTACACTGTCACTGCACTATAGGCACTGTATTAAAACATGGCCAGTCACTGTTGAGTTTTAAAGCTAAATCCCATGTACACAACACAAAAATCTTATGAGAATGATATTACTTATGACATACGACCAAGAAGATGTTGTAGCTGAAATGGTTGTTTCTTCTCTTTTAACGGCAGAAATGTTGACACCCTAGCAGAAAAAACACAGGTGTAACTAATAACATTAACAGCAGCTGCACTCCATTTAGCTGTCACAGTTCCAGGGCCCAGGTTTTGTGCATGCTGGCTCATTAATATTTCAAGTTACACCTATGCTTTTCTTGCTACAGCAAAGCAAAAAGATCTCGAAGGCCCAAGGACGCTTGTCATTTCTCCTTTCCTCTCTTCTGCCAGATACCACAAAGTAACCTTGAGTACAGGAGTTGAAAGGGAAGTGAGGTTTAGTGGAGGACGTTTGGGAGTTTACTTGCTATGGCATCATCAACAACGGTCCTTTGCCAATGATAACATGATCCTACAATAACTGGCAGCTCAAACCAACAGTATGCAGCATCACAGCTAGTGATGCTAAACTAACATACGAGTCAGGAAATACCACTGATGTGATGTAAAGTGATAAACAAACATTAATGAGCTAGCATTTCTGTCTGTCAAGTTTATTTTAAATCTGTCCTCAGAAAAGTATATCGTCTGATTTATCCTCAGTGGTTGTGATGTGACTTCCCTACTCTAATCTCAACAAAATAACATATGATACGAAGAGGACATAGCTGCACATCCTTGTTTAAAAGAGCACTCAGCAGCATCAGTTTCCTGTACAGAAGAATGCCAGCAGACAGGTCATCTATTTCCTTTGAATAGCCTGCCACCTTGTGCTGACAGTCTGTATTGCATCGGGGCTTGCTTGAACAACATAAACTGTACATGTAGTGTACACACACACACACACATTTACGCCTGGAAAATGCCAAAGACGTAGTTTACACAGTCTGGTGTATAGATTAAGGGTTTTGCTTTGGAGCACCTTTGCAGCTGTAATTAAGGAGGATACTGATTATTTGTAAAAGGTCAATAAAGAAGGTATAGTCACTTTATTGTATTTATATTTTTTATCTATTGTTGTATATCTTATAGATAGATAGACAGATAGATAGATAGATAGATAGATAGACAGATAGATAGATTCAAGTATGAACAGTGCAGAGATTCACAACAGCACAGTAAGCTGGTAGGTAACGTTGCATATTTATAATTTTTAACTTCTACAACGTCACACCAAATAAATCTTTAGTTTATATCTTGACTGTATAGTTTTCAGTATTTTTAACATTTTAAAAGCTTTTCAAATGGTCAAATGTTTCAACTATTTTGTTTTCTTTTTGTTTTTGTTTGTTTGTTTTTTTTTTAGTTTTTTTGGCTTTTAGGTTTGGTTAATTTTTGAAAAGGATGTCTGACAAAACCATTTTATTGGGTTTTCCTACTGTGATATAACATGGTTGTGCGTTTTGGTCAACAAATGTGTTTAAAAATGTAGATTTATGTATTTCCGATAGCACTGAAGGCAGCATGCGAGATGCGTTCAGGTTCAGCCCACAATCGACGTCACTGCCACCGCCACCATGTTGGATCAGGAAGTAGGCAGAGCCGAAGCAGGAATCCCGAGCTGAGCTTACCGTCAGCGGCCGTGTTTATTCTCGGTCGACCGTTTCACCGTTCTCACCTTTAATATTCAGGTTACATGCTGCGTGGCTTCCTGGCTGGTCGAGGTTCTTCGGATTTGATCGTTGTGCAGCCCCAGCTATGACCACTCTCACGCAGAGAACCTCGGGCCTCGTCCAGCGGAGGACCGAGGCCATTCGCAGCGCCGCCGCCGACAGAGAGAGGGAGTCCGGCGGGGAGGAGGACGAGGCGCGCCGCGGGGAGGAGGCGGACGACGAGGAGAAGGGGGACTCGAAGGAAACAAGGCTCACACTGATGGAGGAAGTGTTGCTCTTGGGCCTCAAGGATCGAGAGGTGTGGGCTGTTTTTAATCCGTCAACAAGGGTAGCTACTAACTTAGTAGTTCAACGTCAGTTTACCCAACATTAGCTAACACAGTGTTTACGTTGCGTTAACAGCCGTGTTTGCAAATGTCAACAAAGTTAACTTAGTTTACTGAAGCTAGTTAATGTCTCCCAGATTTATTTGACCACGGCAGTTGAAAGTGTCCAGGTTTAAATGGTGTTTAAGGTTAAACTGGTGAGCAAATAAATGTCAAATAGTGTGTGTTAAACCAAATGCGTCGTGTAGATAGCAAGCTGGTAATTCATGTTGCGTTATGGTGTTGCTCGTAAATACATGGTGAACTGTTTTCTGAATGACAGGAATTAGTCGACGTCGTTAAGTTAATCAACTCATTTACTTTCTACTTAGCTCTACTAGCCTGCGTTACCTGGGCTCTTTCTTGACAACCTGCCAGCAGCAGCAGCAGCAGCGACGTGACTCCTTTTCAACCTGGAAGTAATCAAAATACAAGCTAGAGCAACCAACACGTCAGCTATGTTAACAAGCGCTGCACCTTTTCTCCTCCTCCCAGGGATACACGTCTTTCTGGAACGACTGTATTTCTTCCGGGCTTCGCGGATGTATGCTGGTCGAGCTGGCCCTCAGAGGGAGGCTGCATCTGGAGCCCTGCGGTGTGAGGAGGAAAAGCCTGCTCTCCAGGAAGGTGAGAAGTATGAAGATGTGATCAGGTGTTCCGAGGAAAGTGAAGCACCACCCTGTGTTCAGTCTACCCTGTCAAAATGTTCTTATATGGTGCAAGACACTTGATACCCCTCAATTTCCTTCCTATGAGCAGAAGGATTAATTTCTTCTGTAGGGATTAGTAATAGTCTTCTTAGCAAGAAATTAATCCCTTTGCTAAGCCTTTTTTGCTGAAAAGCACACACTGTATAGTGGTTCCTGTTCACACAGGATGTGAGTTTAGGTGTAAGTGAGACAGACATTAGCAGCCATCCAAGTACAAATATGTCCTCTTTTGTTTGCAAAGGTGATCTGCAAGTCAGACGCCCCGACAGGAGATGTGCTACTGGACGAGGCCTTGAAGCACATTAAAGAAACCCAGCCTCCGGAGACTGTCCAGAGCTGGATAGAGCTGCTGAGTGGTGAGATATAGCATACCAAGTTTGCTAACCACACCTTGCAATAATTTACTCATTGTTTCATCTGCTGGACATGTTATCACTATAAGGAATATTTATTTATTTATGTGTAAGGTACAAGTACAGACAAAACATTGACAGTCACAGACGCAATGTCTGATGTACTGTACATGTGTATTGCCGAAGCTAACACCAGTCCCTTGATGGGCACTGGTGATTAATGTAATCAATAAAATGTTACAGTTTAAAATCTTGAATTCAGTGCATATAATTAAAAACAAGACAACCATCCTAAACAGTGCACAGACAAACATTCAAATAGACTATGAAACACACAAAACACAATGCAAATCATCAAGTAAACAAATAATGACTTGTTGATGATTACAGTTCTGGGCAAATTTTAACGAGGTAAAAAACCAGGTAGAAAATGTCTTAAATTTGTTTTGAGCTGGCAGGCAGGGAAATTTAAGAGAGTGGTACCTTTAACTGAGAATGCAGTTTGTGCAAAGGAAGTCTCACAGTGTCTTATTCTACAGTTTCCTTCTGCTGTATTTTGGACATTAGTGGCATTATAGTGAAGTCTGTTTATGAAAGTGTTGAACATGGGTGGAGATATTTAAATGTAAGTGTAGGGAGTAAATGGTAAATGGATGGACTGCGTTTATATTGCGCCTTCCTAATCTTCTGACCACTTAGAGGGCTTAACACACAACACAAGCACCAGTTACCTATTTACACACACACATTCAAACATTGGTGTCCAAGGCTACCATGCAAGGTGCCACTTGCTCATCAGATCAGCATTCACAGGCACTCACACACTCAATTTGCCGAATGACACCTAGACATGTTAAACACAGGGGCCAGAGAATGAACCCCTCACTTTCCAATTGGTAAACAGCCGCTCTACCTCCTGAGGCACAGCTGCCCCTGAAATTAATTAAATTGTCAAAACTGAGAAGATTATACTTCTTTAGGATATTTCAATGATGTTATCTTAGGGCCCATGTCCACGTAGACTTTTCTTGGGCAGAAAAGCTAGAGAGTGCTTGATCCTAATGCTTCATAAAAAGACTGCTCCCAGTGCTTTTTTGATGAGGTGCTATGTTAGCTGGGTAGCTAACGTAACAATACACTAACAGTTTTGGCTACACTGCTTACAACGTGTAAAGCGATAAAAGCACAACACTCACCAGCAACATTCAGTGTCTGGCCGATCTGCTCCTGCAAATTAGCTTTTCTGTCTTTGTATTGATATTTTCTGACTTGTGTATCATACAGCCTGGGATAGACGGTAGCTAAAGGAGCTGCTGTAATGACACCGGATCTGAAAATTTCTGAGATTTTCAACTGGAAGTGCTCGAAGCGGCTGCGTAAAAAATCCGAAGTGCTCTGAAAAAAGAAGCTGTGCATGATACTTTTTTCTTTGTGACCACATATGCTCTCTCCTCGTTGGGAAAAGTTGAAAAATGATGCTGGCGTTCAGGAAAAAATGCTACGTGGACACAGGCCCTGAGTGGTTTGTCCAGAGCTTTGATAGCTTGATTGTAAAAGGATGTTAATTGTTTAATGGTGGAGGCTGAAGCCTGAGACGAAGAGGTTATGCAGTAATGAGAGTTGAGGAAAAAATTATTGCATGCATTTTGTTAGAGGTGTAAACACTCAGCAGAGTCTTATTTGCTGAAAGGTTTGCAGATTAGCCCTAACAGTTCAACCCCAAATTTTTGTGTGTTTGTTAAGCTGAGAGTCCAAAACAATTCCAAGTTAGTTCAAATCCTGTACTTTCTCGAATTCAATGTTTTACTGTCACTTTTAGAAGCATCTGTGGTTGGGAGCTGTCTAGTTGAGAAATACAGAGTGACAGTTTTCTCAACATTCAGTGTAAGACAGGAAGTGTCAAGCCAGTTGGTCACCTTGCCCAAGCAGTCTGGTAGTTTTGTGGCAGTGATAGTAGGTGTTTTTGCTGCCACAAAAGCAGTATCGTCATCATACATTTGTAGTCCAACTCTAGTGCAACACTCAGTGATGTCACTGATACATGTGGGTGACATATTCTCATTTTGATAGTGTTTTCGCTCTTGTGTAATACCTCAGTCGTCACTATAACTTGATTCAAATCTTGAATCAGTTAACACTAGTTGACAGAGTTTGTGGGAAATGTCATTAACGACATTAAAACAAATTTAATAATAAGCTGGAAGCAACGGCATCAACAGCTTTTAAGCAGCCAGCGTGAGCCACTAGAGACTATTAAAGTTTTAAAATGACATTGGCTGTGTATCAGTGTGTGTTTAATGTCCTAAAATGGATCTCATGTTGTCCTTTAGGAGAGACCTGGAATCCCCTGAAGCTGCACTACCAGCTGAGAAATGTCAGAGAGCGTCTGGCAAAAAACCTGGTAGAGAAAGGTGTCCTTACAACAGAGAAACAGAACTTCCTGCTTTTTGACATGACCACACATCCGCTCACCAACAGCACTATTAAACAGGTAAGGTGTGGGGATGTTTAGTGACTCATTGTTATGCTATCGAGTTGATAAAGCTTTACAAATAACAGAAATAAAATGGTTTAAATTGGTGTTGGAGACTCTTGACTGAGCGGTAAAAACTTTATGGCACAAGCAGTGTTTTTATGCTCAGTCTGCAAACATGAGGATTCAGTTTTTATGAGTCACAGTCTCTGTCTAATTGTCTGCAGTTTAACCTGCAGTTGCATAGTAATAACTTTATTTGATCCTGTTAAAGTTCAACTGAAATTATGTGTTCAATAGTGAGCGTTAGAGCTACTGTTTGGCAGACATTTTTACCTTTGGACAGAGCCAGGCCAGCTGTTTGCTCCTGCTTCTAGTCTTTGTGCTAAGCTAAGCTAAGCTAATCGTCTGCTGGCTGCAGCTTCATATTAAAGGGTAACTTTGGTATTTTTCAATCTGGACCCTTTTCCAGTTTTTTTTTGTTGTTGTTTGTTTTTGTCTACATGACCAATGGAAACTTTTTAAAAATTGGTCCATGATTGAGTGAGAGCACTGCAGTTGGCTGGGTAACCACTTGAGGTATTGGCACCATCAATTTCTGTCCACTTAAAGTGCTTGTTTTTGCCACTGACAGGCTCAGATTGTATGTAGTGTCTGACAACGTTATGGAAAAGATCCCTACAGAGATAGACCTTTATGTTAAACAGTAAGATCTTTTTTGTTTAACCACAAACAGCCTGAAATTGCCATCCCCAACCCTGCTAGACTCCATTCAAATAGATAGTAATGTTAGTGTTTGTAGTGCCAGCATATTTTTACATCTAACTGTGTGAATTAAGGGTTTATCTCAACCAAACCAGAGTTGGTGATTGTTGGAACAGAGGAAAGATGAACCAAGGCGTTTTATTTTAGCCTTGTTACCACCAAGCAGTCCGGTTCAGTTCATTCTTGTAAACATTGAAACACTTATTTTTCAGTTTCCAACATAAAAGTTGTGAATTTTACTAATAGAACCATTTCCATTTTTGGTCAGCCTTCTGTTGGGGTACCTAGCACACTGATTTGGTACTAAAAGTGGAGCTAGAAACACTGCAGTCCATTAACTGGTCAATAGGGAACCATCCCCTTGTGTGAGTTGTGGCTGTTTTTGAAGCTTATGTAACCCCTGCCCATACAGTGGCCAAATTTACATAGATTAGTAAACTATAATCATAAAATTAAAGAATGTTTTTCCTTCAGCAGCAGCAGACTGAGAAGAAATAATTTAATTCACCCGCTGTTCAAAGGCTACTGCCGGCAGCTACCGGGTGGAAAGTTTACTTGTAGTGTTACTCTAAGTATGAGCTGATGGTGTGAATCAATCAACACACCTTAAATGTCAATATGACGACTCTGACCATTGTTATTATTGTCTCCCGGATGACATACACTTTAGTGATGATTGGATCTTTAAGAGTTAAAAAAATGTATATGAGTTTCAACTGGCATATATCCTATTTCCTCACTTGGAGAAAAAAACAAACGATGGAGCGCTGTTCCAGTGCACTCTAGCAGCATTTCATTCCTGTGTCTTGCTCGACAAGTACTAAATACACAAACCTGCTATTCTTAAGTTTTAATGTTGTTTTCGTTAAAAAAATGTGGGCTTGCAACCCTGTTTCACTGACAGTAAATGAGGTGCATCACAGGTGAGGAGAAACTACAGCAAAAGCTGGATCGAGCAGTGAGTAGCAACAACAACCCACATTTAAGAGTACTGTTTATGGTGGAAACATAAAACGGATCTACGGTCTAGGTACATGTCTGTAGGGGTAATTCTTGGTTCTAAAGGTACTATAACTAAAGTTTTTAGTGGAAATGGGGCTTTTGTTTTCTCAACTTTGACTGAAGTTTGTTTGGCAGCAATAAAATGACAGTCTGAGCATGTCAATGGCAAAAGCAAGCACTTTCAAGCCCCGTGTCCACTGGGCAGTATGGTACGGTTCAGTTCAGTTTGGTACGCTTTTTTCCATTTCCATTGTGAAAAGTTGTGGATGGTACCAATGGAACCGTTCCCTACCGTCCCCTTTTTTGGTCACCTTTCTGTTGTGGTACCTAGCACACAGATCTGGTATGGTCTGGTGACGGTCACTCTGCTCAGGGCTCAGTTGTGGCTGGTGTGAGGCTTATGTAAGCACTGTTCATACCGTGGAGAATTTTATCAGTAGACTGTTACTATAAAATGAAATGATGTTTTGCTGCCTCTCGCAGCGGCTGTAGACTGAGAAAAAATAACTTAATTCCCTGGGCCGACTGCTGGCACCTTTTAAGGTGGAACATTTACTTGTAATGTTACTCAATGCATGATTTGATGACGTGAATCCATCAACACACCTTAATTTTCGATGTGACAACTTTGATTATTACTTTAGTTTTTATATGACATACACTTTTAGTAATGTATGGATCCTCAAGTGTTTTGACCAGATTACATGAACTGCATATATTCTAATCTTTACTCAGGGAAAAAAAATTTAAGGCTACTGTTCGTGGTGGAAACTCTAGGGTCTAGGAACCATGTCGTGAGGGTTACTGTTGGTTCCAAAGGTACCATACCGAAAGTGTTTGGTAAAAACGGAGTTTAAGTGGCTGTAAATTGATAGTGCCCATTAATGTTACAATGCAGTCTGTTTTGTCGCTGGACCAATTCTAAAAGTTGTCTTCATTAGTCACTTTAAAAGATGTATATGAGAGAGAGAATGAATGTATTTCAAAAACATGTTGAACTACTCATTGAAATTGTTTTTAGTCTAGTTCTTTGACCTAATGAAATATGATGTGAGTAATAGCTATAAATACAAATGTTAATGTTATTTCCCACAGCGTCTCGTCAAGAAGGTCCAGGAATCCGTTTTGGACAAGTGGGTCAACGATCCCCATCGCATGGACAAGCGGGTTCTGGCCCTGATCCTCCTGGCCCACTCATCCGATGTTCTTGAGAATGCCTTCGCCCCACTCCAAGACGACCAGTACGACCTGGGCATGAAGAGAGTCCACACTCTGCTGGAGCTTGAGCCAGAGAAGGAGAGTGCAAAGCCCAACGTTAACGAACTTATGTGGGCTGTGGTGGCTGCATTCACTAAATGAATACACCTGATTGGTTGGACTGCAAGATCTGGCTATGGTCTGTGTTATTTAATTGGTTGAAGGACTTCAATTAATGAGACAATCTATTTTGGTTGGGGAGCCTGTTTGTACATCTATTCCAGATGACATTTTGGTGGCAGTCCATGTTATCTCAGTGCAATCTGATTGGTGGTGGGCTTCCCCAAGTAACATTTGGTTGGTTGGAACAGTCTCTAAATGAAAAACAACTGGCTGCTTCACACAGTGAGGTATATTATCTGCTGCTGCGAGGCTGGATATACTTCTAAACGTCAACACTACAAACAGATGGGTTTCTGTTCATGTTAGATGACATCAAAGAACAAAGCAGATGGCAGCAGTAGTCATGGTGAATATGAAGATTTTGACTGGGGCCAAGTTTCCCTTCTTCACAAAGGAAACATCATCTCTACATTACTACAAGATGTGGCCAGAATCAAATCCTGGTCTCGTCTCCACACTCCTCCCACATGCTTATGCAAGGATAAAGGATAGCAAATCACACTGCTATTGATGCTCTTTGCACTCACGCAGGTCTCCTGCTTCCACCTATTCATTCCCACTTGTGTTGGGAGTACATGCTCTAGGGTTACTGTTAGAATAGACTACCTGAATGTTTTACTGAGTCACTATGTCTTCTCATAAATTCTCTTTCCTCCTTTTCTTCCTCAGTGCATTTTGAGGAGGAAATTGAGGACACAAATACACGCCTGCATCTTTTAGAGTGAGCCGGGTAATTTGGCCCTCATAGATTCTGACCGAAATGAAGAATTAAAGTTTGAGTCTAACTAAATTCTTGATCTTATTAGTTGAAATGGGTCCATTCTGGGTTTATAGAATGAGACTAGTCTTCCATTTCTGTTTATGTTGCTAGTCGATGCTTGGAGTAGCCTGCCATTTATCAACTATTTTGCACAGTCAATAGCCCTGTAAGTAGGATCGTATTTATAGGGATGGTTCTTGGGTTGATCAACACACAGAAGATGAGATTGAGAATTATGAACCTTAATCACCATGGGAAAAAGGATCTCATTCATTTTGTCTACAGTTATTAATCTTTAGAAATACTTTAAAATCATTCCTTTGAATAGTGTGAGTTGGGATGTAAAAACAAACAGCGATCAATCTGTTCTGATTTGGATCGCTGTGACAGCCTACACAAGACTTACATTATGATCAGCAGTGGTTTCTTTTATATATGGGGTTGGAAATGTTAGCCAAACTGGCTAGTTTCAATTCACAAAACCATAAAGGGTCGATTCATCCAAATGATTAAAAAAATTCACATAATAGTAGTGGTATATAGCAGTGGAGATAGTTTTGGCTTTATTTAGGTTTTGAAATATTTCTAAGAGGTATCAGCCTCCATCTTTATACAACAAGCGTAAATGGAATTTCCTTTTACATCATCAGCAGTAAAAAAAATATATGTAGAAGTAACAACTCATCCTGGAGTATCCACTGATCCACAGTATTTACTGTAAACTGTTTTTCTTAAAACTGCTTTGCACTAAAAAGATGAAATCTGAAAACAGCATGTTCTGGGGATTTAATAGATACCAACAGACTGAGACAATGTTTTTTTTTTTTTTTTTTCTTGGGTGAGCCGACCCTTTACAGTTTCCCTCTTGCAATATATTGTATCTATCAGTTTGTATGTCATGTCATAACTACATGTTATTTCTATCTAATGGGCCCAAGCGGGCATGTTTTATTGTTTCATTCATGCAGGTGATGGGAGGGTTACTTGGGCCCCACATAAATCCTCATTAAAGACTCAAACTGTTGAACAACATGCAAATCTATTGGAACAAAAACGATCTCCAAACATGCTTTAGTGCAGATATGGGAACGCCTCTGTTTCAATATAAAACGATGATTGTAAACATTTTGGTCTGATGAGTGTGATCTGTGTGTGAAGTTTCATCACCTTTTGTTTCATGGCATACTTAAAGTTTTGTCTTTTTTTTTTCTACCAACAAAATACCAATAGGTTTGAAGAACTGTTGAGCTCTGTTTACAGCAAAGAGACCATGCATGCTTTTGGTGGAGGGCTGGGGTACTTGTGGATGTAGCTACAGAGAAAAGGCTTGTATGTAATTATTAGTCATTTTATGTGTACGATCTAATGGAATTCAATGAAAGGGATCTTCTCTCCTATCCTCTATAATTCTGTATGCTTTTGTATTACCACACAAAATAAAGTAAGGATCCTTTAAGTGCCTGAATTTAGCACTGTTTTGCTGTTGTGGTTTTTTATTGTAACGGATTCATTTCTATGTTTGATGAGTTTTTTCCCATTCAATTTGTTAGATAGTCTGGTAAATGATCATATATAGTTACACAAATAACGTCAGCTGTTAAGTCTAATGTTGTTTTATCATATTCATCCAGTGCTGAAATAATCAGTGGATTAGTCAGTCAACAAAAAAAAAGCCAACCTAGCTGGGATGCTTTTGAAATGTGAGAATTTGTCGATTGTTCTATCACTGAACTGAATGTGTCTGGACTGTTATTCAGACAAAACAAGCATTTTGAAGTCCATACCTCAAGATTTGGGAAATTATGATGACCATTTGTCACTGAAGGAATAACTGGAGAAACAAGCAACAGATTAAATGCTTTGGGAAATATGCTTATTAGCTTTCTTGCCAAGGATTAGATCAGAAAATTGATAACCTTTGTCTGTACTTAAATGTGAAGTTGCAGACAGTAGCCAGTTAGCTTAGCTTAGCATAGCACAAAGACTGGAAGCAAAGGGAAACAGCTAGCCTGACTATCTAAAGTAAAGGAAAAATCAGCCTATAGCACCTCTAAAGCTTACAAATTAAAAAGTTATAGCCTGTTTGTTTAATCTGTACAGAAATGTAAAAAAAATACCATCTTTTTTCAGTCATAATGCTAAGCTAAGCTAACTAGCTGCCAGTTTCAGCTACATATTTAATGTAGGCCCACAGCCAAAAGACTGTGATGTAACTAGCTGTTAGCTGCAGCCTTACACTCGTCAGCTGTCAGCTCTCACAACCACCGCTCACAACCACAAGAGTGACATAGTTTGGCACATGGTTTGGTAGACTGCCAAGAAAACAACCCAAAATTCTGAAGACTGTTACGTTTAGATCTTGATATGTATCTTTGCATTATTTCTATAAAGAAAATGTGTTGCCAAGTAAAACATTTTGAAATCTTTGGACCCTCAAACACATCAAGAACCCCAGCCTCCCTCTGATCACATGTTCAGGTAAAATGGGACAGTCATGTTTGTTTGTTATTAATGTTACATGTAACCACTCATTCAAAAAGATCACCCAACTTTTCTGCCATGCTTTCCCTGTACTTTTGCTGCCTGTTTCCTTGGTGCCATATTGTCTACAACGGACATGCATGTGTATAAAATAAATGTCTGATTCTGTACTATTTGCTGACATGGACTCACTGCATCATCTTAAATATTTCTAAGTGACAAAAATATAAAATATCTGTAATATTACAGGGTGGTACACAATAGCATAAGTCATGATTTCATGGCACCTGGTGGCCCAAAAACACGCTGGTTTCACTTCAGAAAAATGTCCCATTTTAGCTTATTTTTTGTCCCATTTTACCTGAATGCATCAAGTACTCATTCAAAACCCTGTCCCATAAAAAGTAAAGTGTACTGTGAAAAAAATGTTGATTCTATGTCAAACAGTTGATAAAATGCAACATCCTAAAAAGATTTTTGTTGTAATACTCATGTTTAAGCTGCAATGCTCTTATTACCAAAAATAAAAAATCAACATGACTTATCTTTGAAGTTCTTGAACCAGTGATTTTTTGACCCTCTGCTCTGCCCATCTTAGTTTTCTCAGAACAATCAAAAAGATTGTTTCATGTAAAGACCATCTGTAGCATCAAAACATGTTTGAGGATTGGCTGCCAAAATCCAAAGAGCCCAAGACAAGGTAACCCTTACTTGGTCCGTCTTACCTGTCTCCACCCAATAATACACATGACTCGATATTCAACTTGAATATGAATCTTTTATTAGCAAATCATGAAAAGCTTCCCATTAGAAAGACATTTTTAAGAGTCTTAAAAGTAAAAAAAAGTAGGCAACTGAGTCTCATGTCTTCAGCTGACATAAATGTGACAAATTGATAGAGCATAACATGCATACATGTCCATATGTACAGCAGTATGTATAGAGTACATGTGACAATCAGCATTCTTCAGCAGATGACTCCCATTCAGATGATCCACTTTGGTTCCAGTCACCCATAAGTCGGTGGATCAACAGCATCCCACACATTTGGCTTTCTCTGCAGAGCTCCAGTCTTGAACACGACAACAGTCCACTGACAGTTCACATCCAGTATATCCATCAGGGTGTTTCCACAAGCTTCCGTCTCACTTGAGAGCAACCATTTTCTCTCCATTGATGAGTAAGTATCCAACACTCATGTGCTGTGCGTCAGCTTTGAACGCCATCCAGTTTGAATCCATTTCCTCTTTCCTTTTCACTTTGACGTCATGTCTCACTTGATTTTAGAAACAGTCTTGTAGTTCTTCATCAGTATTTCCAGCAGTTTGTATCTCCAGTAAAGTCCATCTCCAATCTGACGCAGCTCATGTGCGCAGTAATCAGCTGTGGTAGCAATATCTGAGGGCAAAAGACACATAAATTGAGTATCCATAATCTAGGTCATACACAAATTGATGAAGCCTTGTTAAAACCAGGTAGTTCAATTAAAAATTCTTATATACTCACCTTTAGCCATTTTCAAAGTGCTCCTGTCTGTTCGGATGAGAGAAGAGAGGCTTTAAAAGTTCAGTTTTTCTTCTCCGCCTGTGCCTATAAAGCTGTGTAGTTGTGGCTTGACAAGAAGGAACAGGTTTGAACTATTGATAGCAGCCCGAGATTAAATACAGCTGCGTGACGTAAATTTATGGCAGAGGAATCCCCGTCGGTTACAGCCAAGGCCCTCCCACTTCTCTGTTTACAGTTTTATGAGTCTCCTTTAATCAATAGAATTACATAAACCTGTAAATAACACATACCTGTGCCTGTATTCTTTGTGCCAGACGGTTGGTGTTTGTACTTATATAGATGTACACATATACACATATAGAAATACTGGATAAAGAAATATAAAAATAACACATCATATTAGAAGAATAACACACATACATGGATTAAAATTCAGAGTTACTGGATGATAATGTAGCCTAAAGTAACTTTACATAGAAAGCACAAACAGCTCTCCAGCTGCAGTGTGTCACATGATGTAAGATGTCAACATGACAGACCACGCTGTTCAGTAGATAAAGGCTGAATTTTAAGAATGAACTTCACTTTATAATCCCACCATAAAGATAATAGGACAGGAGCATCAGTGGCTGATTCTGTGTCCTGGGGGGCTGATATTGATAAGATATTTAGACACAGTGGTTGTTATTGAGAATGTAGAGCACGGTCATAACACTGTCATTTGAGGGATTATATAAACATACTCAAAACCACCACATCATGTGTTCAATAGACAGAGTGTTTATTTTACGCAGCAGATGCTTTGACAGGCTGCTTTACCATATATGACTAACAACAACATCAGAGTGGACAACTTTCATCGGCTGCATTCATTCAACATCACAGAGGCATTTCATTCAACCACCACAACCTCTAATTAAATTACACACACCAGGGCGGTGACTAACGCACCACGAGCTGACTAAAAGGTATGTAATGTTTAACATATATATATGTGCACTGCATTTTATCCAGACCCCCATGATTCTCCCTCAAAGTAGGATATAGCATTAGGTCTCAATACCCTGCCTGGCACAGACGTCATGAACATGTTAAGACTTGCCTCAAAGCTATTTCTTCCTTTCTGTAGAAACAAGGAAGTACCCGGGAAAGTACTGCGGTCTGTGTCAGGTGATCCGAGCACCACGGCTGAATTACTAACAAATGTTAAGTCCATGTAAGGAGAGGAAATAAAGTGTAAAATAATTACAGAACAATGAGGCGGATTACAGAAAGTTATGAAAGGCACCTTTTCATGTACATAAAAGGAGAAAGGCAGCGGTGGAAGAAGTACTCTGATATTCTGCTGAAGCAGAGGTAGCAATACCACAATGTAGAGATACTTACAAGTAAAAGTGCTGCATTCAAATTGTTACTTAAGTAAAAATACAAAAGTTAAGATATAGTTAAATAACCAGAACTACTCATTATCCAGAATGGCCGATTTCAGAATCATATATCATTGGATCATAATTAATGAGGGATTCATGTGTTGATGACTTTGTGTTGCAGCTGGTAAACATGAAGATATTTTTATGACTCAAGCTTATTGAATTTCAAACTTTTCAGCAACACCAAACCACCTCAAAAGGAAAACAGATAAATAAAAAACCAGAACACCAGACAGAAAAAAATAATAAAAAAAAATAGGTGACGACTGACTTATACTTATAGATAAAATAAAAGCAACTAAATCATATTAACAAAAACAATACACTGAGGTAAATCATGTTCATCTTAAATATAATAATAATAACCAAACAAACTGTATCTTGAAACAAAATATTGGGACAAATTTGACCTTTTCATGGGCCCAATGAGTCAATTTACTGTATCTAGGTGACCAGTTTGCATATATTGTGTGTGTATCTGCTGCTCGTTTGATTATACTGTTGATTATATGGTTAAAATAATGGTATTAACATGACATTAAGTAAACTTGTCAGATTCCAACCATACCACTGTTCAATGTCCACTCACAGTCCATAAAGATAAGTGTCAAAATAGTGTCCATGTAATACTATCCATATAAATATTTCCACATCCACCCTCCTGCACGCGTTACAATCCCAACACAAGCTGTACGCAATACTGACAACATGTCTGCATGTTTACAACTACACATAACATTTTGTAACAAACATATCAACACATGCACACCATGTATTTTATGAGCCTGGTACTTAGCAAAGCAAACCACTCCCCCTACCACAGAAAGATTCCCCCATTTCTATTTATAAATTTATATTTACCCTAGATATTTACCATATTTACTAAGCTAAAAGGTCTATGAAGATCATTTTAATTACTTTATATGCTGCTAACTAAAGCTGTTAAATAACTGTAGTGGAGTAAAAAGTACAGTATTTCTCTCTGAGATGTAATGGAGTAGAAGTATAAAGTGTAAAATAACAATACTCAAGTAAAGTATATGTACCTTAGAATTGTATTTAAGTACAGTATTTGAGAAATGTACTCAGTTACTTCCCTCCACCAGACAAAAGAAGACAAGAAGGATAGCAGAAGTTATTCTTTTTTCTTTATTCAGGATCCCCATTAGTTGTCAGCGCAGTAACGACAACTCTTTCTGGGGTCCACATAAAACACGAAAGCAAGACAAGACATCAAATGATCACATTGTAGACAATTTACAACACTGACAAATATAAATAAGAACAGTAAAATGTGGAAGAAAAATTCAGATCACTCAAGTGAAAATACTGCTACAGTAATGTAAAAACACTCTATTTCGAGGAAAAATGCACTTAGAATATCAAAAGTAAAAGTACTTGCTCTGCAGAGAAAATGGCCTCTGTAACTTACATATTTCAGTGTATTATGATATTAGACTGTTCATACTGATGTATAAAAGCTTAAGTAGCATTTTGATGTTATAGCTGGTCAGGATGGAGCTGGTTGAGCTACTTTTAACTATATTTTAATATGCAGTTTGATGTTTCAGTCCAGTAGTTCTGAGGGATTGGATCATTTACCTCTCCGGGTCTCAAACAGTTGTTTAATTGAAGCCATCTGAGAAGTTCAAAGGGGAAAAGTCTCTTTGGTGGAAGTGCTAACAACTCATAAACATCAGAAATTTAGCAAGGGGCCCCAACTAGACACTGTTTTTTTGTGAGGGTTCACAAACCAAAAATAACCACTGTTTTTTTTTTGTTGTTGTTTTTTTTTGTTGTTGTTGTTTTTTACAGTGCTGGTGTTTAATAAGCTTATTACAAAAGTATGTAAAAATATCTTCACTATTAACTGTCAGGTAAGAAGTAGAGGCAAATAGCAGCATACAATGGAAATACTCAAGTACAGTACAAGTAGAATTGCACTTTACCTTAATCTGCTTCATCTACAGTGCAGAGCGGTCACATGGTTGCTAGAAGCATGGGCCTCACCACTGATAACAGTGTTGTAAAACATCTTGTCCTTCCAGTCTTTTATCATCTCATATTGCCACATCTTGAAGGCAGTACAAAAAGACAGAAAGAGAGAGAGAGGATGTTTTCAGTATAAACGTACCATGAACATGTTTATCACAGTAATTTTACACACATGTTGAGTCACATTTTGGTCATTGTTGTTGTTGTTAGGAAAATATCTTGCACAATATGTCACTGGAAATAAATGATCTCATGCCTCCTCCACCCCCTGGATATGGGTGTGTGTGCCTAGCATAAACAAAATTTAAAACATTAACCAAAAAATGTGTTACACTTAACAGTTCTGACAGTTTCTGCATGAGGAGTACTTTCACTTTTGTATATTTTTGCTGGTACTTCTGTATCCATTATCTAAGTCTATAAAAGGCTTTATGTTTTTAGGGTCCAGGCTGCTAAGCAGCCAAGGACCCTATTGTAATCGGAAGAATTCTTTCTTCTTCCGAGGAAATCATACTTCCCATGGGCAAAAACTCACCAAACTTTACAGAAATGTCCGACCCCATGCCAGATTTACTCAACTCCAAGGACATGTGCCCCCCCCCCCCCCCCCCCCCCCCCCCCCTTGGGGGGGCACAATAAACGTTTAAATTTAAAAACTTTAAAAATTCCAACCAAACCAACAATACATGCTACAGTTTTGAAACTTCACCACAGTGTAGCCCCAGTACTGCAGAAACTTTTGTCCATTTAGACTCATTACAAATTATGAAGTCCATCACTCTGTTTTTTTCAAAAACTGTAAAACTTATAAAACGTATCTCCTCCCACAGTTTTTGCTCAATTGTCACCAAACTTGCTAGAGAGCATCTCCAGACTGTCCTCCACAAAACTTGTTTCTCAGATTTTTGATTGATCAAAAATTGAGCCTACAGTGCATGAAAACGTTTGACTGTAAACACTACTGTAAACATATACCATCCAATTCTTGCTAAATACATTTTCAATCTTCCTGAAAAAAATTGACAATATTTTGGAGTCGTGGTTGACGAAGTTTGGCAAATATCAGAATTGTATCTCCAAAACTGAATTTTCTAGAACATTTTGAATTCTGCTCTCATGGGAACAACTGGAGTCAATGTAAAAGTGGCATTTTTAAACATCACATTTTCTCTTGTTAAGCAAAACACTTATCATTAAAAACAAATCACCAACATGTCCATGCTATCTACATGCAATTTATGTATTGTCAGATTTTTGTTTAGATAATAGAATTTGTGACATTTCGACTATTTTTGAAATCTGCCACAACAACTGCAGCCCAGTCGGTGACTTCCTGAGTCTATTTGAGAAGCCACACACCAGGTCTCACTTCCAAACAATTAGCTCAGTGAGTTAGGAGCTGGATCACAGTGCCAAGGACTCTGGGTTCAAGACCCAACAAGGGGGATGAGTATGACACATCAAAACTACAAAGAGTCTTTGAGAAACAAATGTATAAAATTTTAGAGTCATGGTAGATGATGTTTTACGAATACATATCAGAATCAATGCAAGAATGGTATTTTAAACAACAGTTATTTACTTATGAAGCAAATCAATCATTCTTAAAAATAAAACATGGAGGCGGTGTTTAGCTCAGTTGGTAGAACAGCCGCTCCATGAAAGAAAACACAGCCCTCAATGCAGGCGGCTGCAGATTGAATCCTGTGTTGGAAGGCCCTTTCCTGTGTGTCATCACCCTCTCTGTCTCTCCATTTCCTGACTCTCACTTTCCATTAAAGGCAAAAAAGCCCCAAAAATATATTTTAAAAAAAATTACCAACATCTCAATGCTGTCTAGATGCAATATGTATATTTTCAGAACAAGTGCAGTCACTTTAAGAGTGGTATTTTTAAACCAGATTTTCTCCTGTGAAGCAAAGCACTTATTGTTAAAAACAAATCACCAACATTCATTCATTTATTTATTTATTTATTATTGTGTAGTGATTTCCACTGATACAAAAGTGTACTTTGCAAATTTATTCCAATATTCAACCACTTACTTTCAATTGCTGGAGAGAAAAAACTTATCTATGAACCGAAAGGAAACTTAACTTTTAACTTAAAGGAATGAAAGGTTTAAAACTTATCTATAAACCAAAAGGAAACTTGACTTTTAACTAAAAAGAAATGAAGGTGTTTTTTTTTTTTTCTTTTTAAAGACAGAAATCAAAGTGAGACGTTAAAAGGAAAAGTGTGGAGTGTGTGACAGTGTGAGTGTGTTTGGAAAACTTACCTATATGCTACGTAGGAATGAAAGGTTTATAACTTATAAACCGAAAGGAAACTTAACTTTGAACTAAAAAGAAATTACGTTTTTGTTTTTTTTCTTTTTCTTTTTAAAGACAGAAAGCAAATGAGACATTAAAAGGAAAAGTGTGGAGTGTGTGACAGTGTGAGTGTGTTTGAAAAACTTACCTATATGCTACGTAGGAATGAAAGAGATAAAACTTATCTATGAACCGAAAGGAAACTTAACTTTGAACTAAAAAGATATTAAGTTGGTTTTTTTTTTTCTTTTTAAAGACAGAAAGCAAATGAGACATTAAAAGGAAAAGTGTGGAGTGTGTGACAGTGTGATTGGAAAACCTACCTATATGCTATGTAGGAATGAAAGATTTAAAACTTATCTATAAACCAAAAGGAAACTTAACTTTTAACTAAAAGGAAACGAAGATTTTTTTTTTTTTTTTTTTTTTTTTTAAGAAGGAAATCAAAGTGAGACGTTGAAAGGAAAAGTTTGGAGTGTGTGACAGTGTGAGTGTGTTTGAAAAACTTAGCTATATGCTATGTAGGAATGAAAGATTTAAAACTTATCTATGAACCGAAAGGAAACTTAACTTTTAACTAAATGGAAATGAAGTTTTTTTTTTTTGTTTTTTTTTTTTTTTTTAGGAAGGAAATCAAAGTGAGACGTTGAAAGGAAAAGTGTGGAGTGTGTGACAGTGTGCGTGTGTTTCAGTGTGTATGTGTGTGTGGGTGGGTGTGAGTGGCTGTGAGTATGTGTGAGTGGTGTTAGTGTGTTACTGTCACATCTCTGGGTTGAAGGGAGAGTCGGTCATCCACGCCATGATCATCTCCGCCACTGTGTTAAATGCATCGGGTGGGAGACCACCAGGCTGGGGACCGTAGATGGAGGGTCCTGCTGTCCGTTCCTGTACCATTTAGAGAGACAGAGAGAGGGGTTGGGGGTCAGACTGGTTCAGCTACACCCTTTAAGCTGGATGCAGTAGTGCGGGATAAATGTGTATGGTGACCTGCCAGTGTGAACATTTGGAGCACTCACCTCAAGCTGGACATCCTCCGGCCAGCCCTGTGGGGTAGAGGTGGAGGGCTGCGGGCTAGGGCTACGACGGCGTCTCTCCGGAGGCTCCTCAGGGCCTCTGGAGCGGCTGTCCTCCCTCTGCCTCTTCCTGGTTCCAGCAACCTGTTAGAGACATGAACAGAAGGAAAAAGTAAGGGACCAGGTCAAACTAGTTCAGGTATAGTCTTTTCAGACTGCTGCTGTAAGGTCACTGGTTTCCATTTGTGTTTTTGTGTATTTTAGTTGCCCAGCAACACCAGGGGCCACTGCAGCACATCCCATAATTACTAAATTATGTCATTAGTGCCAACTAGTGGAAATTCAGCGGCTGCGGGGTTTCACAGAGTTTCATCATAGTAAACACTTATAAACTAAACACAGGTAATGCCACATGTTTGATGAGCGTGGCCACTGTTTAGGCTGCCAAGATAAACTCAAGTGATAACAAGGTAAGATATGTCAGGATCTGGGTGACTAAGCACCTCTGCTGAACAGTTTCCTGGTGAACTTGCCAGAGACCAATCTGCAGGCCTTTGCTGACAGCAATAATAACAGAAATCAGACTTGTAACGCTCCAGCACACACTTTCACTCCACACTTCTCATCATACAGCAAATCCCACTGATCTCTGAGCACGCAGCGACACATCAAACTTACTGATCACTTAGAGTAACGCAAGGACCGCGGCGAGACCAAACATTCGGTAGGCACAACATCGTCATCCGGGCGGCGCATGAAGACCTGCAGGAGGACAAACGATCAGTGGGTCAGCTGCCTGCAGTTCATACAGCCAGAGAAACTGAAGACAGATGTTATTGCAGCTTCCAGGAGAGCGACACAGGCCAATATGAGGAATTACAGTAAAAAACACACCGCAGCACGTCATAGCAACACTGAAGAGGAGGAAGTTACACCGGCAGGACATGCAGCTGAATCTCCTGTGCAGACAGACGTTTGCCGCGGGTGATGCTTGGACCGCAGGGTAACATACAAGATGGTCCCATTAATGTCCTGTAACGATGGTCTTACCTTTACACGATATCTCTGCTGAACGAGGTGCAGGACAGCCAGCCGAGATGCCCATCTGTCCCACACTTCAGCAGAGACTTCTGTTTTCACTGGCAGGAGCTGTAGGCCTCTGTATTGTCCCAGGATGGGACACAGAGACTAACTTTCTCCTACCATGTCCCCAGCAGGGGGAGCCTCACATTTACAGTTTAACCGAATTTAGCTCATCCAGTAGAATTTAAGTTTGACAACTTTGTACTGTCACATATCTCCAGTGACTGCCACACTAATTGCAAATAAGCTGTTTTATGTAGAAGTACACCAGAGAGATCTTTTGTTTCTTAAACCCCGAAGAGCTCACTTTCAAAAGAGCTGAGGTGCTGCTCAGCTCTTACAAAACAAAACAAACATAGACTTTATAAATTAAACAAACTAGCCAAACTAAGCAAACTAAAGAAATAACTTATAAAAGACAATACTAAATTTATCTAATCTAAAAAAAGCAAACCTATAATTATCTCAAAACAAATAAAAACACAAACTAATAAATAGCTCCTACACCTTTAGTATGTAATAAAGTAAAAAACCTCTTCTACGTATGCACTCATGTCCTTTGATACTGAGTCCATGACGGACTGTGCAATTCACTGTGCTCCACAGTGTTTGTTCAGAGACTACAAATGCAAAATTACAAAAGCTCTTAATGCAACACTTCACAAGCAGCTGCAACTGAAGTAGCATACTTTCACTATTGTTTTTGAGTTTGTTTTCGCAGACACTGTCTTAATCTGGAGCTGAAGAAACCCACATTTTAACTGTCAAACATTTGGTTGTTTTAGATAGTGTTACAAGTCAAACCAGGGGTAACTGTGTGAGGCAATTGTTTACAGCTTGAGTAATAAATGATGTAATTTTTCAGCATGTGGTACACTGTGTTATGTCATGGTTGTTGCACTGTCACAAAGATTACATAGTAGTTTAAAGTGTTGATTTTCCATCAAACAGACACTGACATTTTATAATATGTAGACAAATGCATAAATTCAATTATCAGGTATCAAGGCACTAAACTACCCATTTAAAATGCGTTTCAAGATATTTCAAACACGCACAAACTCATAACAAATCTAAAAGGACACACACACTTTTAACTGTGTGCATCCCAGACAGCAAAAAGTCAAGAGTTTTACCCTAGGGGTGCTGGGAGCAGGGTGCTCCTGCTGGTGGCTCCGGCGGGGCTCTCTCCTGCAGTAGGGGTGGTCGTGGAGGTGGGTTGGCGCATCACGCATCTGTAATGATTGAAATACAGTTCAGCAATGGACTCTACTTAATTCATCACAACTGTGTTTGACTGAACATTTGATAAATGTGTAAATCCATTCAAACAGAGCTCACGGATGCCCTCCATAAATAAATAAGCTATTTTCTACTATGTGTGTAACATTAAATGTCTTATTCCTCCCTATTTTGCTAAATGTAATCACATAAAGAAATTACAAATAAAAGGACTTAAAAATAGTCAAATAAAGCATGAATGTAGGCTACACATGGAGAAAAATGTCAGATTGAAAGTAAAGCCTCCATTTTAAAAAACTGATGTGTAATATGCAACATTTTATTTTCATAAAGGAGTGTAAATAAGTAAAATTAGCTCGATAAGCAGCTGTCGGTTCAGGAGTTGACATTGTTAGGCTACATCGATGACACATTAATTACTGACACGTTCATTGTAATGTTGCACGTTTTATGTTTTCTGGGGCTGTTGTGCTTTCGACGTCTCAAGGCTTAAATGTAGTTTAGGCGTCGAATAAAATGACTTAAGAAAAAGTTATTTTCTTTCTTTCTTTTATTTGATGCCTTAATTGAATTTAAACCATGTCAGTCCGGTTTGGGGGGCTGTCGAACTTTCTCACATCTGAAATTCTGTTGAGGTGTCGAGTAAGTATTTTATTCGACGCCTAAACTGAATTTCAGCCACGAAAGTCTGTTGGACTGTCAAGTTTTTGACGCATTAGGCTTAAATTTAGTTAATTAGTCGAATAAAATGACTTTGAAAGAGAAAGAAGTATTTTATTTGAAGCTCCAACTTAATATAGTCGTGAGTCTGTGTCTGTGGGGCTGTCGGGTCAAACTTTCAACGCCTCAAGGCTTAAATTTCGTAAAGTCGTCGAAAAATATGACTTGAAAAACGTAAAAAGTATTTTAATCCACACTTCAACTGAATTTAAGCCATTAACGTCAGTTTGGGGGCTCTCGAGCTCTCTAACGGCTGAAATTCAGTTGAGGTGTTGAGTAAAATGAGTCTTTTTTAAAAACTGTTATATTCTTACAGTCTCCATGATGAACCAGAAAACTAGCTCCACTGGTGTCCTCTTTTAGGTGGTCACTTGCTCAGTTTTTTTGGAAATTGTCGAGTGAGAGTTTCTCCTCCGAAGTCTCCGAGTGAAATGATGAATCTACTGAAGTTTCTCGAATATATACAGTTTTGGTCGGACTCCATGGCAACCAACTTCATACGTCAGCACTAAAAGACCACCGCTATCACTGGACCAACTGCTGTTAAATGTATTAATACTTCAATGAGTTTTTAATACATGTATTGGAAATAAAATATTTTTTAATAATTCCCTCCTCATTCAAGTACCGACCCAAAGTGTATACTTGTTTGTGGATTGACTAAGAAAGTACAAATCTAACTATGTTAAGTATTAAACCGTACGTTGTTAGCTACGTTGTAAAGTTGTTAGCTGTAGCTAGCTCGGTTGTTATTCTTAGCCATATTTCTAATTAAATATGTTTCATAGAGACAGTAGCCCTCTGGTCTGACTGACAGGCATTGTTGGACCTATGTCACCTGCTTTGTGAACACATTTAATTTAAACGGTGTGTTACATGACTGTTAGCTAGCACACTTTATATCACCACTTGTAATAACACTCGGCTAAACCTGGGTCAAAGAAACTCAAACTTCAATGTTTGAAAACAGAATATATAAAGCATGTTTACCTGTAACTGTTTAAATGCGGCACATCTTCTGTCACATTTATCTTTACCTTGGTGTCGGATAGTATATCTTAGAAAACACAAGACATCCAGCTGTTGCTCAGTGAAACATCTGGATAAAGATGCGCTCGAGCTCTCATCATCACGTGACAGGTGCAGCGATGCTGTTCAAACTGGCCTCAGCAGTAAATACAGGTTTGAAGCTGTGAGGCGATTTGAAGCTGACGACCTTTCTCTCTCCCAAACACGGGAGAAGTATTTTTGTTATGATGCCTTTCTTCACAATACCCTTGAAAATGTACCCAGTAGTTCATTATTGACTATTTTCTTCTAATATGCAGCGGCATTTCAACTATCTCAACCTGGAGGGCAGACACTGCACTTATTTCTGCCTAATTTCATTATTCATAGATTACTATCATTATTTTTTATATATTTCATTTCATTATCAATGGAAAAGACCTTTGTTATGTGTTCGATTTATATTATATTACCTGTATACTATAACATAATAAATAAAATTATATTATTTGAGTACATAATGGGTTCATGGAGGACCCAAGCAGGTCACAAAATGGCTATAAAGCCCTGTATTGACTGATGTCTTGTTGATGCTTGATCATATTAGGAACAAATACGCTTGGGGCGCGCTCATGTACCAAAATGAATTGCATACAAAAGAAGAAGAATTTTCACAACGGAAGTCCCTCTATTCAAGTTCCGGTTTATTTCCGCTCTTAAAGGATTTGCGCGCGTTGTCAGTTGTCAAGGACACTACGTGACACTACTGTAAACATATACCATGCAATTCTTGCTAAATACATTTTCAATCTTCCTGAAAAAAATTGACAATATTTTGGAGTCGTGGTTGATGAAGTTTGGCAAATATCAGAATTTTATCTCCAAAACTGAATTTTCTAGAACATTTTGAATTCTGCTCTCATGGGAACAACTGGAGTCAATGTAAAAGTGGCATTTTTAAACATCATATTTTCTCTTGTGAAGCAAAACACTTATCATTAAAAACAAATCACCAACATGTCCATGCTGTCTAGATGCAATTTATGTATTGTCAGATTTTTGTTTAGATAATAGAATTTGTGACATTTTGACTATTTTTGAAATCTGCCACAACAACTGCAGCCCGGTCGGTGACTTCCTGAGTGTATTTGAGAAGCCACACACCAGGTCTCTCTTCCGGACAATTAGCTCAGCGAGTTAGGAGCTGGCTCACAGTGCCAAGGACTCTGGGTTCAAGACTCAACAAGGGGGATGAGTATGACACATCAAAACTACAAAGAGTCTTTGAGAAACAAATGTATAAAATTTTAGAGTCATGGTAGATGATGTTTGATAAATACATATCAGAATCAATGCAAGAATGGTATTTTAAACAACAGTTATTTACTTATGAAGCAAATCAATCATTCTTAAAAACAAAACATGGAGGCGGTGTTTAGCTCAGTTGGTAGAGCAGCCGCTCCATGAAAGAAAATACAGCCCTCAATGCAGGCGGCTGCAGATTGAATCCTGCGTTGGAAGGCCCTTTCCTGTGTGTCATCCCCCTCTCTGTCTCTCCATTTCCTGACTCTCACAACACTCACTTTCCATTAAAGGCAAAAAAAGCCCCAAATATATATATATATATATATATATTTATATCTATATAAATTACCAACATCTAAATGCTGTCTAGATGCAATATGTATATTTTCAGAACAACTGCAGTCACTTTAAGAGTGGTATTTTTAAATCAGATTTTCTCTTGTGAAGCAAAGCACTTATTGTTAAAAACAAATCACCAACATTTATTTATTTATTATTGTGCAGTGATTTCCACTGATACAAAAGTGTACTTTGCAAATTTATTCCAATATTCAACCACTTTTACTTTTCAATTGCTGCAATACAATTTCCAGATGATGCAACCTGCAAAATGACTCAGCTGATGCTAAATGCAGATTGTAATATCAGCTTCCTTGATGTCTTCCTATTCTTCTGCTCGTTGCTCAGCATTGCCTAAAAATGCCCGGACCTGACCCATTGCTGCGCAGCAGCTATAATTTTTAATGTTAACTGCTGGTCTCATGTTTTGTAGTGTGGTTTTGCTACTTTTACTTAAGCTAATAGTCTGGGTACTACTTCCATCAATGAGCAAGTTCCATTCTATAATATTTGACATTATTGTCATGTTTTTTTAACTTTATTTACCTGGCTAGTGTGCTGTAAATCATGTACATACCTCCACCCATCTCTAGATGGCAGCATAGTCAAACTCTAGCTATCTATCTACTTGCTGTTGATCATTAAATTGCAGGGCTGGGGTAAAAAGGAGAGAGCTGGGGTGACCTCTAACTCAGCAGGTAGAGTGTGTGCCCCATGTAAGCGGAGTTATTTGTAGGAGCCTGGATTTGATTCCAGATTGTGGCCCTTTGCCACATGTCATCCATATTCTCTCTCCCCTTTCCTATCTTTTTCCACTTGTCTTGTCATAAAGGCAAAAAGCCCTAAAAATAATCTTTTAAAAAAGGGGGGCATTTTAGGGCCCAGACGCTAGGGGTTCATGGAGGCCAGCAATAATCATGTTCATCCTAAATATAAGCAATGATAACCAAATTGTACTTTGAAACAAAATACTGGGACACATTAGGCCTTTTCAGCGGTCCAAAGGGGCCAGTTTATTGTATGTAGACGACAAGTTTGCATATATTGTGTGTGTAACTGCTGCTCATTTGATTATACTGGGACAGCGCTGGGCAGATGGGTATAGTCTTTTATTTAAACGTCATTGAGAACAATAAAATTCAAAGGCAATGACAAGTAAATATACATAAGAAAAAAAAGGAAGCAAATAAGTGGTTACACAAATAAATATTTGACAAAATGGTAATGCTGAAAGCTCCACAGTCAGTTATAAAAAAAAGGGAGAAAGGGTCCTAAGAATTGTTTGTTTCTTGGGTCAGCTTACTTAAACAATTGTAATATATATTTGATTATCATTAGGAAAGAGAGTACAATTTTTTATTTGTCCGTTACATTTTACATGCAATTTGCTAAAAATGATATTATGATATTAATGATATATATAATAGTTGATTAAAAATAAAATAAAATAAACATTCTTGTTAACTGTATTGTTTTCAAAATTAAAAAACAGAAATCACTGACACACAGCATAGCCACACTCCTAGATATACTACTACTACTACTAATAATAATAATAATAGTTCTAAATATTTTGTTATGCATACAGTATGCAATTGTTCCGTTACAGGAAAATTAATATTCAGTTTAAATCTTTCTACAACATGCTTTACGTGATATATTATATGTAAATGTTAAATTAAACCTATTTTAAATTTTTATTAATCCAAAATTTGTCTGATAATTATAAAACTACAGCGATAGATACAACGTGCACTTGCAGACAGCCAGAACCCTTAGCTTTTACCTATCATGACTGCGCATGCGTCAGCTGGCCGGGTGCCCAGCCCACTGTCACTGTACAGCTTTAACAATCACAGTGGTGGAGTTACTCTCAGTCAGTCAACAGACTTGATGAAACTTTGCCCTCTGTCCATATAACAGCGATGAAAAACCTCCATTTCAAAGATTACTTCTGGGTGAGTTTGTAGTGCCGTGTTTTGAGTTTATTTATGCGTTAGTATTTTTGATAGTAAACAAAATTTTGGTCGAAAAAAGTAACGCTGCCTCGTAAATTCAGTCATAAAGACAATGTGTTTTACCAAGTAACGTTGTAGTTAATTTCCCTGTCTTACTGTAGTTTCTCTTTACATTTCGAGTTGTGGTGGGAATTAGAGACTCTTTATCTTTGGTTTCTTCAAGTCATGTGTTGAACATGTTACTTGAGTATATGTATTTGTACATTGTACCAGAAGTACTGCAGATAATTGACCCCTAATGTTTAACCGTCACATATTATGTCAGGTTGTTAAGTTATTTTTACTGGTGCATTAATGTGTCAGTTACATTTTATTATTGTGGTTGGTTGAAGTGGAGCTAATTTTAATCTATTTAATATACTGTTAACTAGTTTAATCTATAGCTTTAAATGTGGAGGATTAAAAAGTAGCTACAACAACCCCCTATAATGTGATGGAGTAGAAGTATAAAGTAGCATTAAACAGAAATACTCAAGTTAAGTGCAAGCACCTTAAATTTGTACTTAGTTACATTCCAACGCTTGCTTTGTGAAAAAGTAAATTTCCCTACAGACTCTTGGATACTTTAACTAGCTATACAGTTACATGGCATCATTTCTTTTATATAGATATAGAGATAGAAAGTCAATAACCTGCTGATTTTGACATCTACATGGTGAGGATGATTATAGGCTGTTACCCTCAGCTTATCTAAATCACGGAGAAGTACAGCTCAAAACATCAATTTACATCTCTGTGTCAGAGACCTAAATGTTTAAGTGTTTATTCATGTCTGCGTGAATAGTCATAGCGTGAATTTAGAGTAACGCAAGTTTAGACAGAGCCTGTCTGTCTCACAGCGTGGTAAAGGAGAAGGTGGTGTAGTATACAGTAAGTGCCCTTCGATCTGTTATGTATCTGTTAGGCAGTAATACTGTTTGTATAAATCTATGTATTAACTTGACATGTAATCTACTCCAACCATATATGATTTCTAAAACCAAAGAAGATAAACAAAATGAAATATTTTATGATATGTTATTGACAGAACTCTGACCTAACCTGCACTGGTGGCTATGATGCTATCATCCAGTATCTCAATGATGGCAGGAGGACATGCAAGGAGGTGGAGGAGTTCATGAAAGCCAGGTAATGCCATGATCTAATGATCCAAAAATATTTGTTTGTTAGTCATTGCTGTAGCCCAGGTCAACAAGACAGGACTGTGGTTCTAAATCATTGGCCAGCGAACAAACCTCTCTTTATATAATCGTCAGTATCAAAACAAATGTTATTGTATTTGCAAGGTTTGACAGAGTCAGATGAGGAGAGTGAGGTGGAAAATGAAAGCTAAGAAAGAAGAGGAACACGAACTTAAGACTTTGCTCAGAGACTCAGAGTCATTATTTCGGGAAGTTGTGAGGTTTATTAGTGAGAGGAGTTGAGTTACACAAGTTATTAATGACATGATAACATTTCAAGTGTAGGTGGACACAGAGCATTCGGAGACAGCAATGAAATACAATTAAATGTATCCTTGTGAGGCTGACGTTTAGGAGTGCACACTCAGATGCACAAGAAATCATAAAGTAGACTTTAGTGGCAGTAATGTAAAAAATGAGAGAAGGGGCAACATGAGTTTCACTGACAGCATAGATGATGAAGAAATGACATCTTGAGTTTCAAGAATATTTTAGCATGCTGTATGTGATTGAACTGTCATATGTACAGTACATGGGGAAATAATTTCCTTGAAATAGCTTACAGTCTGTCAGTGTTTGGTATTAAAAGCCGCTGTATATAGAAGCGGTAACGACAGTAGCACCAGTATCTATTTCTGCACACTACTGCATCGTGGTAGACCAGCGGAAATAAATTCTTCTTAGAGGAGGAACAGAAATTGTTTTTCTTGCCCACCGTGCAGCTCAAAGTCTTCTGTAACAAGTAATGTATTGTGGAGCCTCATCTAGATACATTTTATAACAGAGTGATACAAAGTTTGACTATTTGAATTTTGATTTCCTCCTTCCTCATATGATAATTTATCTGTGTATACACACACACACACACACACACACACACACATGAACACCAGTTGATAGCCAGGCAGGGACATTTGCTTAGACTGCGGCACAAGTATAACAAAAACAACAAAAAAGGATATTAGCAAAAGAGGATATTACATAATAACATAACTAAAAGTTTCCCTACGTAACAATGAAAACCACTTTTGAAACCACAAGATTTTCCAAAAAACTGTAACACACACCTCGGTGTCACACTCACACTCGCAAATCAACAGCTGTTTGAAAATATTATTTGGTATGTGAATTAAGAAAACAAAATTATAGAAATTAGTTGAGGTATATGTACAGTTAAAAAAAAATAGGAACCCGATTGCCTTGAAAAAGGTAAGTAAATATAACAGTCTAAAGCAACGTCTATCTAAGTTTATAATATAAACAAAATTATTTTCATTCAATTCATTCTTTTTTGTGCTTACTTTATTTATCAAAGGCAGTCAGCTTCCTAGAGTCTACTCAGTTAACACAACTGTTGAGTTAAGTTGGAGTAACCTGGTTTACTTAAACTCAACTAAATTGTCATTTTTAAGTTGTAACAACTTCCTACTATTAAGTTAATACAACTAAATTTTAGGTAAACCTGACAATTAGATATAAAGTAAACATAACTTAAGACTAATAGTTACATGTACTTGCTCTTTTGCCTAGGTTGCCTAGATTTTTTTAAAGATCAGATTTTATGGTGTACGGCATTATAAATTAAAGAGTATACAGATAAAGCACATATGCACATCATATTCAATTTAACTTTGGATCAGTGACTGCTACACATGTGCTGATGTCTGTTGTATTTAATCCTATCACAATATATTAGATTAGGTAAGATTAAATTTAAAAAATTTTGTTTAGTTTCCTGCTTTGGGGAACCTGCCTTACATGGTAAGCAACAGGCAAGCTATCATGTTCATGATGGCATCCCATATTAAGAGTTTCACTTTTGCTTTTTTAGGTCTTAAACAAGCTTAATTCTATCCAAATTAAGCTGATATTAGTAGATTTAATGGTGCTGTGTGAGAACAGGTGAGGCTGCTTGCCGAGCATTTGAAAGCCTGAGTCCTGACCTGTGTCAAACCTGTAATAAAGATGCATGTGAGTCCATGTATCGGTGCCACTTTTTTTTAGGTAAGTGATAGTAACATTGCAGAAATAGCATATGCCCTAAGTTTTTGCTCATTTGTAGAAATGCATGCAAATATTTACACCAAATAGTATGCAGACACATGCAGTTACACAGAAAGCCCTTGTTGTGTATTCTGTAAATTGCACCTTGTTATTTGAGTTTCTGTGATGTGACTGATTATGCAAACACGATAAAATGATAAGGAATTCAGGTAAATAAAATTAAAATTAGTCCTAGCAGTTATTTCCTGGTTTTCTTGTTGCCATGTCTTTTTCCGTGCATGTATGAATGCTTATGATTGTAACTGATATTTAACAGGCAGCAAGGTTGTTTTTAATCTGTACTCGTATAATGTCATGTGTGTTAATATAGATGCAGTAATTTCATAAATTCATATTTGACGTGACTTTATGATGTCGTTTTCTAAACAGGTCCACTAGCTGATAGTGATGACCAAGTTGTGTGTATATGTAAACTAGTAATAAAGCATTGCCCGTTACAGATGTCATGTAAATTATTTAGCAGTTTAGCGGATAAAGGGTTGCCCTGTTCGTTCTCTCATGTTCTTTGTATCTGGTTGTTTCTCTCAGGGCATCAATTGAAGAGAGGTACGCCAAAGATCTCCTTGGTTTGTCCAAGAAGGTGTGTGGACACAATGAGATGAAGTAAGCAACCTCAGTGTCGAGATGATGTTATTATGTGTTTTCAGCCACATCTATTTACAGTAAGACATCAGTGCAGCATAGTTTAGATGCAGAAAGAAAAGTGAAAGAAGAGTCAGGTCACCAAGCGTGGGAGAACTTTGATGCTGTGGTTTACAGCTTAAAAGTGGAAATGAGGATTACATTGTTTGGCGCAATTTCTTAATGCTGTTGTGTTAATCGGTCAAATTTTGTGCTTCAGTGTTGACGTGTTGCTTTTGCATCAGCAAGTCTACTTCCCATTCTGTCAGAGGTCACATGATCCGTGTGACTTTGCCTCTGTTATTTGCTTCTGAAGAGGAAGAGAGGCGAATGGGGGAGGGTTACACAGGGAACCTTATTAACTTGTTACTTTCATATTTACGTTGCATTCATTTAATTAATTAAATCTTTAGTAAAGTGCTGGAGAAGTTATAAAATAATAATTAATTCTCTGCCATATCATACCAAGTAGGTTTTCTTTATAATTTAATACTTTGGCCAGTATGACAACAAACAGGCATTAAATTTAACTGGTTGAACCCTGCGGAAACTCTGCTTGAGGTCTAACTAGCAAACTAGCAAAAACAACTAGCAAAATTAGCAAAGCAAATTTTTCCAAAGTGTTTTAAATTGTGTATTGTTTACACATTTACTTCTTTACTAACTTAAAGGGTCTTATGGACGGACTGGAATTACAGTGTGTTCTCATTTTATGTAGATTTTGTCATGTGTTAAATAAATAAATAATAAATAATCTTTTTTTCTTATACTTTTTAAGCACATTAAAAAGATCCCTGGACGTGTTCAAATTACGTAAGTGCTTCACATTTATGGGCCTTAAAGAAGCTGTATACGACATCTGGAGTATATTTATGATTCAGAGTCTGATTCAGGTGAGTGGAGGATCCGGCGGGTAGCTGCTAACAGTGCTAACAGCGCCAACAGTGCTAACAGCAACAGTGCTAACAGAGCTAATGGTGTTAACCTATGGGAGACTGGAGGATGAATGCCACGCTACATTTCCGTGACATTGCTGTAGGCTGTTGGGCTGCTGTAGTGCAGAGCGGCAGCAGTTAGCTAGCCAGTAGGATACACACACAGGGACTCACATGCACTAACATGCACATACTGCTGGACTGGCAACCACAACAATAAACAGAGAGGCTCAGTGACAACACACACACAGGGAGCGTGACTTTATTCTCTGTTCAGGACACCATTACTGGAGTATATCTTTACATAGCAAATAGATGTTTGCTGCTATATTGATGCTCTGGATGTTGTATACAGCTTCTTTAATAATACTGCCTCTCAGCTTTGTTTCAGTTTATGTTGTTTTTGAGGTTGAGAATATAAACCATGTTTTTACCCCTGCAGAGACTGAACATGTGAGTCTGTCACACTTACAACTGGCGCAGAGCATGAGGGAGGAGGCCAAGAAACTGGAGGACTTCAGAGAAAAACAAAAAGAAGCAAGGAAAAAGGTTAGCAGTTTTATCAGCTCTGTGACGTACAGAGGTGACCACAGCATCTTTGCATGTTGTTGACAAGAAACATCCTTGTCATTATTATTGGTTATTTATTTATTAATCTTTTTGGTTGGGTATAATGTTGATTGTGGCGGCACAGTGATGTAGTGGTTAGCACTGTCGCCTCACAGCAAGAGGGCTCCTGGTTCAACCCTAGAAGGGGGCCCCTCTGTGCGGAGTTTGCATGTTCTCCCCGTGTCAGCGTGGGTTTTCTCCAGGTACTCTGACTTTCTCCCACAGTCCAAAGACATGCAGGTTAATTGGTGACTCTAAATTGTCCGTAGGTGTGATTGTGAGTGTGAATGGTTGTCTGTCTCTATGTCAGCCCTATGATAGTCTGGCGACCTGTCCAGGGTGTACCCCGCCTCTCGCCCAGTGTCAGCTGGGATAGGCTCCAGCCCCTCGCGATCCTCAACAGAATAAGCGGTTACGAAAATGGATGGATGGATAATGTTGATTTGTCTGTGTACTATGTTATATCTTGTATGTTGTATTTCTATGGCTGCAGAATGGATGTAGGGCCCAAGACAAATTTGCCCCTCTGTGGGACAATAAACTTAATCTTGATCTTGATTTCAGATAGAACAACAGATGGATGTTCTCCACAAACAGAAGTGTTCACAGTTCAAGAAGACAATGGATGTAAGTATGAAGATACAAAGTTAATTATTATTACCTCAGGCGCACTCTTTGACTTTCCCCTTAAGAACTTTTCTGTTTCATTTCCTTGTAATGTCTTATTGATAAGCTGAGCTAAATAGCATGTGGACTGTACTGTAGTCAGCAGAATCAAAGCCAGATACTGTAATCTATATTCAAAAGTCAAAAACTGACAGCACCAAGCTTATTTTAGTATTTTATTCCTGATTTATGACAGAGGAGCCTCAGTTGTGTTGTGAAAACAGAGAAAATGCCTGTCTTATTCCTTCTCCGTTCTTCCTCTTTGGTGGAGGAAGTTGTACTGACCAGTCTGGGAAGTAAACCACAGGGCGTCATTTAATACCATCAGAAATTCACGTCAAAAGAAGAAGTGCTTGCCATACAACATTTAAATGAAAATGAAAATTAGGCTGTGGCTCCAAAAGAACTGGATGTCAGTAGACTGAAGCAGCCCAGAGGAAGAGAACTATATGAATCCACTGACCTACATAGTCCAGCTCTGCCAGTGCTGCTGTCTTTGTTTACTTATTATAAACATTTTGCCTTTAACATCATTTGTGATGTGCATCGATAAGCTTTAATGCTAACTGTGGTGCTGTCCCCAGTCAAAGAAGACATATGAGCAGAAGTGCCGAGATAAAGAAGAAGCAGATCAGAACGTGAACCGAAACACCAACACCAACAACACCAAGCACATGGAGAAGGTACAGTGAAAAAAAGTGATCTCACTGATGGAAGATTAAATGTTATGACAAAGGATCAAATATAAACGTGGATATACACACAGTTGTGTTTTTAGTATGTTTCATCTATTGCTATTGTTCTTTGTTGTATATTATTGTAAACGTATTTGAAAACACACAATGTAAAGACATCACATAAGGCTCTGAAAACTTGACACCTGACATTTTAAAGCCTAAATAATCTTAAGATCAAACAAAAATAATTGTTAGTTAAGTTGTTAGTTACATCCCTAAAGAGGATCTAAACCCCATATTATTGACCCAATAAAGGGTGATGGTTAGAGAGTAAGGGTTAGGCAGTATTATTAACGAGCTGCATATGACACACTTCCTTCTGCGTGGTGATGCGGTTGGCAGGTGTAGTTTGGAAGAAAGAAAATAGTCCCCATATAAAACTGCTCACAACAAGGTCTGTGGATTATCTTGAGTAACCAGGTCATGATTTATGGAGAGAGACATTGGTGCTGAGTTTTTCAACTGGCGATTTATGCACCATGAGCAGAGTGTTATCTCATCCCATTATACTGGAGAGACATCTGTACGGCTGATATCTCCAACACTCTGCAACTCACACTAAAACATTCTAAATTGATAAATAGCACTACAGACACAGTTGTGTTTGTCCCTTGATGTTTAACGAGTAGACAGTGATGTGCAGAAAAAAATTTTAATATCAAAGTAGAAAACAGAGTCACTGGTTACTATACCGTTGGTTGTTGTGTGTGCTCTGATGACTCCCATCTTGCTGACATAAGTTTGACCTTACAAGCACTCATTTCTGTATTTGTTATTTCAGCTCTACTCAAAAGCACAGCAAGCAAAGCAGAATGCAGAAGAAGCAGGTAAGTTTATCACATTATTCGTTTGGTGCATTAGGGTTGGGTTGATTGGACTGCATTTATATAGCACTTCTATCCAAACTGCTTGTCTGAAACGCAACACCAGGCTGATTTCATTATGGCTTAAGTGTGAATACTATGACACTGCACATGAGAGACTGTAGTGGTTAACGATAACCAGATTTATACTGTTAGTGCTGATGTATGTGTTTGACCGGCAGACAGGTTATACGTTCAGAATGTGACCACAGTGGGGAAGGTTAGAGATGACTGGATGAAGGAACACGTCAAAGCCTGTGAGGTGAGACTTTTTTGGTATGATTCTAAAGGTTTAAATTCATCACACATCACGTGAATGAACTGAATGTTTCTGTTGCGTTTTGCTCCGCAGATGTTTGAGAAACAGGCAATGGAGCGTATTAACGTCCTGAGAAACACAGTCTGGACCCACCTCAACCAGCTGTCCCAGCAGTGTGTGACCAGTGATGAAGTAAGGCCCACAGCTACAGTACAGTCACATTAGAGTTGCTATAATAAATATTCAAACCACAGAGTGTTATGATAATTCTTTACGGGTTGTTGTTAAGCTGTTAAGCAGTCAACAGACACACACAGTTGGTGACCACCTGGTGAACATAGTGGAGTGTTTAGCAGCTTAAGAGCAAGATATTTCCCTCAGGAGTTGGTGGAGACCAAAAATAGAGTTAAAACGAGAGTGCATGTTGGACTTACATTTACCAGGTGGACACAAATATTACTTTAAATGAATGCTAATGTCGCTCAGTGTCTGCTCAATGTAAAAACAGGCCCTGCTTGCTAACACTATATCCGCTTTGTAAGGTGACATCAGAGGTGTTAACAGCTATTTCTGCCATCACCAAGTGGGTAAAAAAGGAAGTAATGCAGGTTTAAATTCATCGCTCCCTGTCTTACATCCGCTGCAAAGCACAGCACAGTGCAAAAGTCATTGCTAGTTTGTCATTCTCACGGCCAGTGCCCATGTTGTGGAAGTAGCAAATATTTTTGTGCACATCTGTGCACCCACGGGCCTGTAGATCTTAGAATGAGGTGTGGTCAGGCGCATTGTGTGTGGTTTGCTATTTTGAGGCAGCAGAAAGCGATTGCGCCATTGACCAACAAAAACCTGGTGTGAAGTCAGAATGTCTGAGGTTTTCCTGCTAATTAAAGAGCGCCTTATTCAGATAGTAAGATGTGCCCACATAGGCGAGTTCACAGCATGCCTACACTCTGCTTCTTACACACACAGGAACGCATGTGTGGTTTGCCTGTGGGTGAAAAATGCATTGGGGTGCCCACTAGCTCACCTTGTAGACCAGGTGCCCCGTATACAAAGACCATGTCCTTGCCTCAGTCAAGTTTACAACTGCAGTTTTTAGTTTTGCCGCTTAAACCTCCACCATATTTTCTGCAGCGACTTTACTGCTCTTACTGCATTACTCTCAGCAGAGAGCTACCTGCTGCTCCAACTTGCCAAATCTGCCATGTAAATAGCAGCTCCAGCCACACCTGGCTTTTACAGGGAATGGAAGATGGCACTCTGATTGGCTGAATTCATGTTACACCCAAAACACACCTATGATTACTTAAGGGACTAAATACAACTCCTTTGCCCTTTGTGCCATACTTTGTGCCCAGATTATGCAGCGTTTAAGAAGCAAAGTGGAGTTGGACTCATCCTAAATGCACTTGTGCTATGAACTTTAGACCGTGCGCTATAGATAGTTTAAATACGGCCCATCATGTTGTGTTATTATGAAACTCACACTTAAGTTTCTCGGAAACCTCCAAGCATATCTATAAAATCATTGCTTAATTGGACTCTGCTCTTGTCTTTATTGTCTCTTCATGTGTGTGTGTGTGTGCATAGTTGTATGAGGAAGTGAGGAAGTCACTGGAGCAGTGTGATGTCCAGGAAGATATTGAACACTTTGTAAACCTCAGACGGACTGGCGACAAACCACCAGGTATGATATCAGAAACTCTCATTCACAATACTGTGTCATAAACAATAAACCAGTGCTGGAATGCACACACACACACACACACACACACACACACACACACACACACAGTAAAGTCGTCGTCAGACAGCACAAAAACATGCCCTATTTTATCAGTTGCCTGTACATGTGAACACGACCTGCCCTCCTTTCTGAACAGCTCCAGTTTTGTATGAGAACTTCTACAGTGGTCAGAGGTCTCTAACTGGAGCTCCACCCTGCTCTGCACCCTCTCGACTGCCTCCACCCATCTCCAGGTAAACCAGAGGAGGCTGCCACCTGCCTGTTTATCCATCTATCCTTTCATTTAGTATTTCAACCACTTCTTTGCCACATTATTAGAACACTAGCTGACTCAATGTTTACCTTGTTTTCTGAATTGGCAGGAGGGGGCCATTACCTGATCCAACACCCACCAGTAAGGAAATGTTTGTTTGTTTTACTTAAAGGAGCAGTGTGTAGGGCTTAAGAATATGGAATATAATATTCATAATTACGTTTTCATCAGTGAATAAGCACCTGAAAATAAGAATCGTTGTGTCTGTCAGCTTAGAATGAGCCTTTTATAGCTGCATAGGGAGCAGGTCCTCTTCATTAAGTTTGCAATGTTGCACTGCCATGTTTCTACAACAGCCCAGAATGGACAGTGTTGCAAACTCTTTTCCAATGAAAGTAGCGAGCACTAGCTGCAAAAGTCGCCATAAAATGCCAGATGACATCATACGTCTTTGAAGAAGCTGACAGGATTGCATTTCACCAAAGCTGTGTGAATCCATGTGACAAACACATTATTCATTGATTGAAATGCTCATTTTCATATTGGTGATGTAAGTTTGAGCATTACGACGACCTTGAATTAGATTCAGTAGAAAAATCCTCGACAAAGCATTTGAATTGTAATGGCGCTCATAGTAAACCACTTTCTCATGCATCCAGTCTTGACAGTGAGAGCGTAATTAACCATAGAAACTCACACCTCTGCGGTGAGCAATATCTACTCTAATATCGGTCCCGCACATAACACAAAAGGAGAGAGGGGGAGAGACCCAACACTGTCTGCAGAAGGGCTGTCCCCGACTCAGCATTATTTCGGTCGAATTAGAAATAACTATTAAAATACACATACTTAACTATTCGCTCCATTAATTCCATATAAAGTATGAGTGTTTGAATGGGGTTGTTCAGGGTGACACCAACGTTTGTGCAGTATAGTAAACAAGCCAAGTTAGCTGTCCATGCTCATGCGTGCTAACTGCACTAACAACAGAAATGTGCAGCATTTTTTGCCGACACTGGATATCAAACAAAAGCTAGAGACTGTGTCATATAAAGTTGCTGTGAGCTGTAAAGTCACTTCTGAGCAGAAGGCAGTGGCCTCTGTCTCACTCAGACTCACCCTAGGCCTGGGTCTACAGCTGCCTGTAGCAGAGAGCATTGTAAAAGCAAAGAACGCTCACTCCTAAGATAAATTTGGGGACCAAAACATCTGCAGTAACATAAGATAACAAACAAAAAAAAAATATTGCTTGACTTAATTCACAGTCGACTGAGCGGTTCCAGACTGATGACTTTCAGGGGACAGTCCTAGTTGGCAGAAAAGCGGTGGGCTGCGATTACTCTGAGCAGCAGGCATTAGAATTAATTACAATATATTTCTCTCCTGAGTAAGTCCTTAAATTTGTTGCTAGTCGCTCTTTAGAAATAAAGTCACTAAGAGGTTCTGAAAAGTCACTAAAGCTAGCCTAGTTAGCAACGTTGTGGACAACTAAACACTATCTTTAAAAACAATATTTCGCATTTTCATGGCAGAGGAGAATTCGATTGGTTGCAATCTGCAGGCTCACTGCTAGATGCCATTAAATCCTAGACGCTGCTCCTTTAAATACAGAATGATGACGCTGAAGATACATGGGATTTAGTGAACATGAATACTGGGCCTCCATGGGAATGTTCTCACATCTACATTTACATCCTCTGATAGTGTGTGTGTGTGTGTGTGTGTGTGTGTGTGTGTGTGTGTGTGTGTGTGTGAAACAAATGGTATTTTCAGTGGTGGGTCTGAAGCTTGTGGCTTCATTATCAACTGGATGTCTCCTGCACGCGACTGCTTTTCATATTTAACCACCTCATTGTTTTGATCTTTGCTTTGATTGCAGGTGATACAATCTACTCAACAGTGCAGGACGCAGGGTACAGTGTTATCCAATACTAACACACTGATCTGATGAAGGGGGAGTTATTGTACATCCTGTGCTGCGCTGGAGCTTTGAAATGGACACAAAGGTTACACAGGCCTCATCACTTCCCCCTTTGTGACTTCCTGTAACGATAAGGTCGCACCAGATGGAAATGAGTGTCATAGGGGTGTGCATACATATTTTTAGGTGAGGCTGTGTGGTATTTTGAATATATCACAGTGTTAAAAACAGAATAGTGAAGTCATTATTTTATTATTTGGTTCTTGTGTGTAGTTCATAAAAGAAAAACTAAAATCAGGAGTTTACTCAGTATTTTGATTAAAAAACTGAAAAATTAGATGATAAACATACAAAGTGACATCCAGCTACTTTCTATATAAACTTAAGTCATTTACACTGTCCAGATAACACATATAGAGCCTATTTATTATGTCTATATTGTTCAAGGCCCTATCCTCTCCATGATTGCATCTTAATTTATCTTCAGTTTTGTATTTATTTTTGTGGCTCTTTCTCTACTTTTCTTAATGTTTTAATAGAGATTCACAACATAAGATCACTTATTGTCCGCTGACTGTTTTCATTTCCTCTTTGATGCGAGAGTAGCGTGTCAGCTGACAGAGATCCTATGATTGGAAGGCTTCACACACGCACACACACACTCTCATTTATCCACAGTGTACAAAATATGGATTCTTCATGAAAGTCCTGTTCTTTGACACTCAGCCTTCGTCCTAACATTTTGAGAGTCTTGCTAAGTTCATGTGCTGAACAGGCTTAATTTTTATTGTAAAAGAGTTGAGTTAGATTCAATTTTATGCCCTAGATTGACATTCAAGTAATACAATGGATATGTGTGATGATGACATACAATGTTTTCTGGATACTTGAGGATTGTTGGAATTTTTGCACTTTGATTTTGCTTTATTTATGTTAGCACATCAATTGTAGGAACTGCTACAAGCTGTGACTTCAGTTTGAAACTGCAGGGGTAGAGAGGGAGTAAATGACATTTTGCTGTGCAACTGACCTGGTGTTGGTTTAGTATAAATAAAGTTACTATTGTTCTCAGCACTTGAAGTATGAAAGTTTCTCTTCTAATTTTCAATTGCATCTTTAACTTAGTGTTGGAGCCTACATTCACACCTATCTATTTATTACTTATAAAATATTTAAGGCATTACTATTTTGAATTCCATGACACAATTAAAAGTTCAAATAAAAATGTGTGCAGCTTTATTTCCACCACATTTGGCAACATAATTTTCTATTTTCTCAAATGCCAGCATGTATTTTTGCATTTAATATGATACAGTCCTCCTCAATGTGAGTTAGAGTTCCGGTGATCATCAGTTCGTCATAAGGAAGCCCACATCTGTCTGCAGGCGAATACAAGAACAAATAGGAAGCACGTTGTCCCCAGGACCACTGGACACAGAGGTCTGTGTTAAGTGTAAGAAAAAGTATGCAGGTTCTTCAGGGGCAATCAGATCCTTTGGCGGTCCGATATCACTCTGATTTGATCAGATCCAGAATCAACTGGATGGTCCTCTCACCTACAGCAGAAAGACAGGATCAGATCAGATCTGGCAACATTTTTTCCCTTTATTTTTATCTGCAGATATATTTGCATAAAAACTGTATAGACCCATAATATTAATATTTATATGATTTTACTGATGATGTATTTTAGAAATGGAAATACAATACTTAAAATACAGTATTATATCTATGAACAACAGACAATGTAAGGGTTTTTTTTTTATTTCTCATTATGAGGAGAGCAAATGAAACGCCTTCTATCTATTAATTGTCAAACATAGATAAAAATGAAAGCAGTATTTATACACATTTTTTGTCATAGTTTTTCAGGTTTTGCAGCACAGCTATGGACACATTGATAAAACATGCACATTTTAATTTTATGCTGCTTACTCTGCTTAAAGAAAAAGCCATGTGGCATATTGTGATGCTTGCATTTACCTTCAAGATTCATCCTCGGGTTCGCTAGCTTCTTTTCAAGCAAAGAGTCCATCAGCTTTCTCAGGTGTTTGAAGATCACACCAATCCGTACAGGAGCCTTGAAGAGCAAACACTGAATTTAATTAACCTGAGAGATCCATTTTGTTGGCTCACAAAGTTTGCAAGAACACAACTGCTGTAGCTACAGGAAGAGGATAGAACAGGAAAGGGAAGTCGCCCTGAATGACCTCTGACCTGGAAGTGGATCCATCCGTCCAATGTGATGAGCCTTTCTCTGTGCTGGATATCGATGTCACCTCCAAACAGCAGCAAGGGGAAAGGAGGTATCAGAGTGGTGTCTCGCAGGTAGATCTTAGTATACTTCACCTGGGGACAAACATTTATTAGCACAAATACGACTTGATAAGTATATATTACACATTCAGTACTCATACCTTCTCCTGGTATAGCAGCCAGCCGTGTGTCTGCAGGTTGCGGTTAACAGATGAGGGGTGGACCTGAGCCTTGCCTTGGGGTGTCTCCACCGTGCAGGCCACTCGCTCGAGCACATCCACAGAGGGGGTGCACAAGATCCGGGCCACGCTGTCGTAGAGCCCCGCACTCAGCACTGCGTTCACAACGGAGATTTGCTGCTTGGTCAGCGCCGCTACCTGCTGCTTGGAGGAAGAGCGAGATGACCAGAAACCCACCTGCTCGATCATCTTCATCAGCTCGTGCTTCACACCCTGGATAGATGATAAAGTCAAACACATGACATTAGGCAGGAGGTGGAGGAGGACAATCTATATGTATGTGCGTGTGTTACCTCTATTGTAATGAGAGCTGTACGATTGAGGAAGTGTTTTCTACAGTAGGCCATTTCTGCTCTCTGTCCGTCATTCTGTGAGTTCTTCCACCTGACAAATGTGACAGGTTACAGAAAAATAGGTCATCAGAAAAGAGAGGGAGGTACTGAGCTATCAAGATTTATAACTTCTAATATCAAATATATACATATTTCTTTTAAGATTTTGTCACTGTAGTATTGTTGTTAAGGGCAACATCATCCTGACTGCAGGATTTCTGCAGTGTTAACCAAATTTAATGTAAGACCTATTCAGGTCTTTGAAGTACTACAAAGAACGCAATCTGATACAGTTTTCATGATCAAACCTCTCAAAGAAACCAGACCGAAAACCAGTAGGGACAATAGGTTCTACAATTACTTATTAAAGGATCACTGCACCCAGCAAATGATCATTTGTATATAAATGACTCATTCTGTTTTATGTTGAATTCATGAAGAAAACTTTTTGTCAATGGAGTCTGACTTTAAAGAGAGCATAGATAAGTTTCACTTTAAGTTCAGGAAGTACTAAGCGTATGACTGCATAAATGAGGCTTGTGTTACACTGCAAGTGTTTTGTGAGAGTTTGTAAACAGATGTTTTGATATAGTTTTGCTGTTATTTAATATGGACCCCTATGACTTCAGTTCATCAAGAATTCTCTCCACTTTTGGATTCTCCTTCACTGTGGAGGCATGTGAGAAAAACAAAATTTTCTACAAGAATTCAACGTAACACGGGGTGAGTAACTGATATACAAATGGTCATTTGGGGCGTGAAATATTCCTTTAAATAAGGGAATTTTTGACACTTTATCATAATTTTGTCTGCAGTTCTGAGCTGCACATAACAATAACTTCTTGTAAAGTAAATAATCAAGTAACAGGAGCTGGATCCAGAAAGTTGATGGATGGATTAAACAGTTATAAAGTAATTTACATGACTTGATAAGCTTCCTCAATACTGAGGCTCATGGTAGCAACAGTGTCTGCAGTGGTGCCGACTGAAAATCCACAAATAGAGACTGAAAAGTCTCCTGCATGCACAGTTTACTGTTACACCAGTCTCACTTGTTTTTTATAAGATGTATAATCCTGATAGCCAGCAACCACATACAAAAAAATATAAGTGATGTTAAGGTCTAAACAGGCAAGAAAAATATACTCAATACCTGTTTAAATTTAACGTTAGAATTTTTAATACCGTCTGAGGTCTTTTTTGAGGTAAGTTAGTGCAGTGGTTTCTAAGACTTATAAAAGAATGTGATTTGTACTCCTCTTTTTTTCTACTGCTTACAGCACTGCAGCACTATGGTTAAGTTGACAGACCACACAAGCCTGGATCCTCAATAATATATCTCAGTGACATTAAACCAATAATGTCATGTAATCAGTCTGAGAGGCTTTAAAAAATTCCAAATATGTTCCTCAATGACAGTCTATTTAATGTATACAAGTCTGTACCCCAGATATGCATTGTATATGGTCAGGTGATCCGAGTTGGCCAATGCAAGTGCGGCTTTGGCCAGGTTGGCCTCCTCCTTCCTGTTCATTGGTGTGGAGAAAGGGGACTTCTCTGAGATGGCTGCTGCGATGGTTGCCTGTAACAAATCTCTTATTAATATATAATTTATGATGACATAATATAACAACAGTAGTAGTGACAAAATAAAATACTGAGATATTATTTCCACACAATTAAAATGAATCATAGAGTGTTTGTTTCCTGGGTAAGTGTGCAGTGGGACGTACTATAGGCTCCAGGCAGCCAAGGATGGCTCCATAGATGAGCATCTTGCCAATCTTCACGTTGACGGGAAGACTCGCCAGGTGGTGTCCCAGAGGGGTGAGGAGGTGACTGTCGGGGTGACACGCACCGATCTTCCTCAGCAGGCTGACGGCATTACTGACCGACTGGGGCTGAGGAGCATCCAGGGCTCGGCTCAGAAAGTCCTCCGGGGAGCCGTATTGACATTTCTACCAGAGAGGAGAGAGGGGAGTGAAGGACAACTTAAACAGAAAATGTTTCCATATGTGGTAGAAAGTAAAGTATAGTATAACTGTTTGGTTGAATCTTTATTCCTGTGTCTTAGCGACCACGCATAGTTTATGTACCATAATATGAAGGCAGAGCTCCTCCAGTGGGACCCGTAGTATCTCTGGAATGGAGTAGTCCATGAAGGCGTCAAACCTGAGGTCAAGAGGGTCACACAAGAGCAGAATAGATCAGCACACCCTTTGTTTTCCTGCTTTGTGTTCCCATTCTCATCTCTGCATAACGAATAATGACCTTCATACCTGAATTTTGGGTACAGCCTGAAGCAGAAGCCGTTTCGGACACGTCCCGCTCTGCCCTGCCTCTGGAGGGCGCTGGCTTTGGAAACAAAAGTTTCCACCAGAGAACTCATCTGACTGCTCTCATGGTACCTGAATGAAACAGCAGACCAGACTTAAAGTTCACTTATGTTTCCAGAAACTCCGATTCTTAGCAATGCAGGTGGTCTGGTTCTTGGCATGGGAATGCTGGTCTTTCCACCACCTTGGTTCAGAATGAAAAATCTCAAAATACTCTACCCAATGTTCCCAGATAATAAAGCCTAATGACTATGGTGAGCCTTTGACTTTTCCTGCAGCGACACCAAGAGGTATACATGAATAACTACTGCAGTGCTTGTTCGAGATATGCCTGTTTGGAATGGGCCAATTGCTTGGCCTCCATTCATGCTGCTGGCAGCTTTCTCAAAAATCACTCATCCAAACAACTTCACACTCAACAATGTGCTACCTTAGGCCCTCCACAATACACACAGTTGTGTCCCCTAGCAATGAATATGTGTAATTTGCTAACAGCTAGCTCTTTGGAATCAGACTTTTTCCTGCCAAGTGTGAAGTCGATCGGATGAACGGTTGTCAAGAAAATAGAAGGACGGGCAGACATAGACTCCTTCTATTTAAGATGATGGATTTTTTTTGTGTGCCATCGGCTCAACATTTCAGTTTGTCCAGATAATGTTGGCATGGTAACCAACTCAAAAAAGATGGTTAACATTGTAAACATTATACTTACTAATACCCTCATGTTAGCACTGTCATTGGGGCACTTAAGTCTTTTCATTTGCTTCATGGTATCAAATTATACACAGATAATTAGATAAAGCATATTTCAATGACTGAAACCATAAAACTGCTCCAGTTATTTACCTCTCATGAGAACAGCAATCTGCTTGAACTTCTCAGAAGATATATAGATAACATTTCATTGTTCATAAGCCCTTACTTGTTTTCTTTAGTTTTTCCGGTGTCGATGACAAACACAACATCGGGAATCGTCACACCGGTCTCAGCAATGTTAGTTGACAAGACGAGCTAAAAGAGAAACAAAGCAGAGCAGTTGGGGATTTCAGAACTTATGACTACATCTGCTCAGTTGCTCAGTCAAATAACATATTTATCATTTTCTTTTTAAAACAAGCAAAATAATTCTATAATATAGCACAATAATAGTTCTACTGTAAAATGATTTTAACATAAACAAAGTGCTATAACAACAACTTTCATGAATCATCATATAACCTTGACTGCTCTACTTTCGTATTCCTCAGTACTTTATTAAACCACATTCAGAAGTACCTTCCTGACTCCAGCAGGTGGCACTGTGAAGGCAGAAGCCTGGTCCTTTGATGAGAGAGTTGAGTGGAGAGCAACAATCCTGTATCTGAAAGAGCCGGTCATAACTCACAGTGAGGCCAATGAAAAAAGGTTAAGGTAAAAGTACAGTTTCTGTGTTTAGCTACTGTGTGTTTAGTGCAGGACTATTATGAGTGTGTACTGGATTATTGTATATTAGATTAGTTTGTGTACATCACCTGTTTTTGTCCCTGAATCTCTTGTCCGAGGTGAGCAGGTCGTAGAGCTGCTGAATGTGAGCCAGACCCGGGAGGAACACGAGAACGGCTCCGTTCAACTCTGCAAACTGTGGGGATTTGTCTAGCAGAAAACCACAGAAAGTTAACATGCAAGACCTAAACATGTACGAATATGTACTCAATGCTGCCTGAAACAAGCGCAGTGATGTGTTACCTAGGTAGTCGATGAGGTCAACCAGTAAGTCCATGTTGATCTTATTAGGGTTCATGTACTGCAGAACCTGTCGAGTCCTGCTGCTGAAATGGTCAAGATCTGGACCCAGGTCCCAGCCGGAAGAGTCCCTCACTATCACCTCCTGGAATAGATAGAAACGGGTTACATAAACAGATAACACACCATGACCATTTATTACTGCTGCAGAAAGCCAACGTTACCTGGTGCTGTAATGTCTTGCCACCTTTCTGTGTGACAGAGATGCTAACTTCCTCTTCTTCTTCGAGAATTTTTTGGCTGTACTCCGAGTCCTTTTCCAGGACGTACCCCGTCTGCTCCACTATGTCTTCTAAGTGATACACCTAGAAACAAAACCACAGGAGCTTTACAATGTCATGTTTGCACTGTCATGTCCTTGAAATGTCATAGGAATACATCTGTGAGCCAGTAGACACAAACTAAAGCTCCTCTTACCTCCACTGGGAAAGTCCTGCCAGGGATGGTGATCACAGGGCAGCGGTTGAAGTAGTTGGAGAACTTGTCACAGTCCACCGTGGCACTCATAAGGATCAGCTGCAGGTCTGATCGCCTCATAACGACATCTTTCAGAATGGTTAATAGGAAGTCTGACTGGACACTGCGCTCGTGGACCTGAGAAGATGGAGGTGAGGAGAAGGTGAGGTGAGAACAGATTTACCAACCTAGGGCCTCATTACAGAAATGTGCCACATTTGAAATCAAATCCTATCTCAGTTTAGGATGACATTTAGGATTTTTTTGTATTACAGAAACATGTTTCCAAATTGCACTGAGGAACAACTCCCATCTTATCTTAAGATAGAACTACCCTAAATCAGGAACTTCCCAAGTTAGGAATCCTCAGCTAGGATGGCATAGACCAATCAAAACAACTGCCAAAAATGGCAGAAGCACTGTTGTTAGGTAGGTATGGCAATGACAATAAAGATGGAGGACAACATGAACACTGAAATATTATGATTTTTATGACATTTTTGTGACATTCTATAACTCTGCCAAGACTTTTAACAAACTAGCTAGCCAGTGACAAGTGAGAGCTGTTGTTAATATGGCGTGTCTGAGTAGCCTATTGGTATACTCTAATCAAATTAAGATACAGGTAGTCTTGAGCACATTCTAAACATAGATACAGGCATGGCAGGATGAGTGCCAGATTTACAGTTATAGCTAAGATTTCTTAAATTTAGATATGATAGGAGAGCTGAGATAAGACACAGATGTAAGTTTAGGAATTGCTTCTGTAATAGGAAGATAGCATATTTCCTTTCTACTTCAGTGTTAGGGTTTAGATCTGAGTACAAAGCTAGTAGTAGTGTCTGTGTTTATGACACAAAAAGAGGTACAAATTTAGAAAAAAAACTTCAGTGGCATACAAATGCATTCATCCCGAGGATGGAAAGGAAACTTTAAACATGGCATCACAAAAGGTGCCGAGAAGATAGTGTGTTTGTGTTTGAACTGTCAGTACCTCGTCTACGATGATGTGCGTGAGGGAGCTGAGGTGTTTGTCATGTTGTAGTTTCCTGAGCAGAACTCCAGTAGTACAGTACAGCAGGCGGGTCCACTCCCCAGACTGATTCTCCATCCGGATCTGGTATCCACACAGCGACGACTGAAACATGATTTCAACATGATCGTTAAAGCAGGTGACAGGTGACATCCTATCAGCAAACATTATCATTTATACAAAACTAAACAAATGGTTTCAGATTCAAAGGATTCTTTGTAAAAGTGTATTTTTACCTTTGATCCTGGTCCATCCTCGCAGCCCAGCTCCTGGCTGACCCTGCAGGCCAGGCTCATGGCAGAGATCCTACGTGGCTGGGTCACCACGATGTTGCAGGGCTTTGCCTCTTTGCCTCCTGTTAACAGCTCCTCCAAGAGGAACTGAGGAATTTGAGTACTCTTTCCACTGCCTGTCTCACCAGCCACCACCACCACAGGATGGCGCTGCAGAGCCTCCAGGACACGGTGTCGGTGTTGAAAGACAGGAAGCTGCTCTCGCTCTGCCTTGAAGGTAAGATACTTGTTCAGTTACTTGAGTTCAGTTCATTCATCTCTAGGTACAATGTTTCAGTGTACTTACCTTCAGTTTTTGGGCCAGTGAGGACTTCTTCAGCTTCATTAAGAGCTCTCTGGATGCCTCAAGTGCTCCATCCCTCCTCCCTCTTTTCTCACTCTTGTCCTCCACTTCCTCTCCTCTTTCCCCAATATCAAGACCAGCCAGGTTCTCCCAGGACTCTTCAGGCTCTTCATCTCCATCACTGCCCTGCCCCAGCTTGCCCTGGGATCCAGACTCCTGCCCTTTGTTCTGGTTCTGCTGCTGTTTGAGTCTGGTCAGAAGCCGGGAGATGAACTGGTCTCGAGGTTTGTTGGCAGCAGTGCGGCTCTCTTCCTGCTGCTGTTGCTCATTGTCTCTCCACTCCAGCCACACATCTCTGTAGGTTGGAGGAAGGAGCTGGTGCACTGACTGAGAGTGGATGGGAGTTAGTTGTTAGAGGGTAATTAGGAATTAATTAGGATAAACTAGTAAATGTGAGCTCAAGCAGCACAGAAGACCTGTGGTATCCTCTGCTTGGTGGTTACATGTATTACCTGTCCTTTAACCAGGTTGTAGAGTGCCAGAGTGGCTGCCAGATGTTGAGCCTGCATGCTGTCCTCAGTCAGGATCGTTGGACAAACTTCAAGAACATCGTCTGCCCTTTGAACACGCACCCTGGTGGACACAAAATACAAAATATTTTATGGGAATAAGTGCCATGAAAAGAAAAGATGCACGTAAAGTATAGGTATCTCAAATCTGTGCTCAAGTACAGTATTTGAGGAAATGTAATTCATTCCACCGCAGTATCTTTGTAGTAAGAGCAGTCAACTGAAGGTCATCGCAAACATTTTCTTCTTTACTAATGTGACTCTCAAGAGCTATATGCAGCGTAATGTATGTATTTATGTATGACGGTCTTTGTATATGGAAACAAGGCCACACAGACACCGACACTCACTTGGATCTCCAGTATCTACCAGCAGCAACCTTTTGAAAAGACGGCGGTGGACTCTTGGGCAGGTTCTTTCGGACCCAGTCGATGAGGAACTGTTTGGGAGACTTTCCTGTCCAGCTGCGAGCCGTGTAGTCAAAATTGCGAATGTCCTTTGGCTCATTCTTTTTCACAACTGGAACTGGAACAAAAGGAAAATGTCTGTCACCATGAATTTATGCCACTTTTTCTGAAAGACTTGAGGAAAAGAAAATCTTTTAAGCTCTTTTACCCCCTCAAAAAAAAGACTAAGAAATGTGGTTAAATGCTAGAGATGAAGGAGGTGGCCTTAATAAGAACCATACTAGCCAATATGTTTGGATTTTAACAATAAATTCAAAATGCGTCAGCAGGAATCATCAAGCCTGTCTGAAACAAAGCAGCGCAGACAACTCCTAAAAACAATATATCATAATTGAATCCATATGGCTAAGCATCTATTACAGTGGTACCAGACAGTGTGTTGGGATTGAATCATTACAACTTGGAGCTCCAGTATGTGTGTGTTACAAGGGTGTCTTCAGATATCAGACACTTAAATGTAATGCTTTTAAGACCTTTTCTTATAAATGTAAGTAACATATCTGTGGTCCTATGCAGAGGTAGTTTTTTGGGAGGAATATGGTTATTAGAGTGAGTTAGGTTAATCTACATTTTGCATGATGGAAAAAGACAAAGTGGTGTGATTAAAAATTTGCTACATCAGACATGTGGACTCTCACGTAGTAGAGCTTGACTCATTCTGACATTACAAAATTTAAAGATGAAAAACTGAAATTAGATAAAATATTTGTAGCAATGAATTTAAGACTATTAAATGGCTTTTGAGGCCTAATATTTATAAAATTAAATTCAAGAGATTTTAAGACTTTTTCAGGACCTGCAGAAACCCTGGTTATATTCTATATTAACTACATCCTGTAAAACACTTTTGTATAAGTCGCTTGATGAATGATTTTAACTTGGCTCAGTTGGTGTGTATTAGTGAGACGAACCTTTCTCCGCAGGAGGGGCCTTTTCAGCTTGTTCAAATAATTTAAACCCAAGATCCTCTTTGTCCTCGCTGACAGGAACTATCTTCTTTTCCTTTTGAGGCACGTCTACCACTTTAATAGCTGGATTGAACACGGGGTGGGACTCCAGCTGCTTCATTTCTAGAAACAGAAAATATATTTTTTCCACATGAGTGCAAAGTGAGTTATAAGAAATGGTTTAATCTTATCATGTGTGACTTAAGTAAGAACGCTCACCTTGCTGTATAATGCGTATCCTGTCCTGTGCCATCCTCTGGCCCGCCTTGTCTCCTTTTGTCTTGGCTGCAGCTGCCATTTCTTTTGCGTCATACAGTTGAGCAGTGAGGATCAGATATCTGTCATTCTACACAGCAACAACACACACGTTATTAAACCATGCCACATATTCACTGACGTTTACTACACTATCAATGCTTCATACAACAGCTGAAAACAAAGGACAGATTTAAGAGCTGAAATGTGGTAACTTTCCATGTCACCCATAAGCTACAGAAAAAACAACAGTTTGATATTTTGGGCTTATTTGCTTTCTTGCTGAGGGTTAGATTAGAAAATTGATAACACTCCCATATGGCCTGTTAGCCTAGCTTAGCATAAAGTGGGGGAGACAGCTAGGCTGCCTCCATCTGATAGTAAAATCCATCCTCCAGCACCTCTAAAGCTCACAAACTCATCAAACACTTGGCAACAAAGTAAACAAGTGTATTCCCCAAATTGGTGAACTATTCTTTTACTAAAAAAAACAGAGATCTCGTGTTTAAGTTGCTTTGATTTTACTTACTGGATCAAACTTTTCATCCAGTTCAGGATTGTGTATCTTCTTCCCTCCTTCCTCCTCCTCCTCGTCCTCCTCCTCATCACTGCTCTGCTCGGCATACCTTAATATCCAGTCCTTCATGGTTGCAGCTTCATCCTTCTCTGTCGCCTGGTAAACACCAAAATTATAAGGTTAAACAAACAGTACACATCTTTCGAGCCAACACACAATTATAAATAGATACACAAACCTTGGTGGTCTCTTTTTGGGTGTTGTTGGGTGCTTTGGGGCTGGGTGCTGCAGGTTTCTGCTGAGCAGGAGGCTGGAACTTGGGCCTGCTCTTCTGATTCTCCTCCTGCATCTGCTGGGCAAAACCTTCGGGCAACTCCTCTAGAATACAGACAGTAAATAGAGAAAGTCACAGTTTCAACAGCTTTGTGTCCTTAAAAGCTATACAATAATGACACCTTAATGACCGCTGACGCTCTTTTACCATCTTTAAGGTTGAGGCAGAGCCAGTCGAGAGCTGAGTGGAGATCCCCTCCATACAGCACACTACTCTTCATCGCCTCCTCAATGTGTTCTCTCTTGAAGTTAAACTTCTGCAGAGCTGTGTACAGGTCCTGCAGGCACAAACAACACAACCTGAATGCAGCATTCTATGTGTGTGTATTAACCGTGAAGAGTCAGAAGGATGATTTTGTCTTTACCAGCAACTTCTTGTTGGTAAGTCTGCCTGATATGGGCCCTTTGTCACCATTCTCCTCTCTGAAGTCATTGATCAGTTTGATGATCTTCTTCTCCAAGTCAGCTTGGATAATAACCTGTATCAAAGGATTAAATCCCATTCATTATCAACATTTTGTGTTTTTCAGCGTGAAAACACACTGGACAAAAGGGGTCAGATCTGCAGTTGAATACATAATGGACTTTTTCAGTAAGTATGTTATATTAATATGTAACAAGCCTGTAAAAACAGGCTACAGCTGCAACATTTACTTGGCATAGAGTGAGAGAAAGTCTGTTGAGCTTCACAATGACAATTTAGTACATAGTGAAGTTACTGAACCAGCAACTTACTTTAAGAATCGACTTGTCAGCAACTCCACCTGTGTCAACCTGGGCAGTGTTGGCAAGACTGTAGGTCTTTGGAGCTGGAAGTACAGAGAAAAACAGCACTGTGTCACTTTAAAGCACTGTATGTTAATGTTGAGCCAGATTTTATGTTCATCTAATCACTGAAGGTTTCAATAAACTTTATTTTTAAGGTTCACTAGAGATGTTTTGGCATATACTGTCACACAGATTAGGCTACACATATCACCTGTTTTCACTATAAATCAATAAGGATACAATCTGTTGATTATGACATTATGTGTTTAGTCTGAATAATGTCTCATGTACATAAAGCCCTGAAGTTTGTTTACATATCTGACAAGCTGCAAACACACAGCAACAAGGTGCCATAATACCAAATAAAGAAAGGCAAAGGAGGGGTATCTGTGAAGCTGAACCTGAAAGCTTTTGGGATTTTTACTTAACTGTTTACTTAAATTAAGAATATAATAATACAGCTATGAGATTCTATGTGCACATGTGTTGTGAGAAAATATGCACAAGTGAGTCACTGCATTCAGGGTTTAACACAGCAGTTTGAAACCGACATGCTCCAACTACAGCCTGAAAAACAACCCTATGAACGCCTTTTCAGTCTCCACAGTGATGTTTCTGACTCTATGAAAGCAGCTGGGTATTATCACCTTTTGACTTGTTCTCTTTGGCTGGTTTAGCCGGCTTGTTGCTGGCTGTCTGTTTCTTCGGCTCCTCTGCCACGCCGTTCCCCGGTGCAGCAGCACCAGTCCTGCCCGCTGCTGCTGCTGCTGCCGGGGCCACCGGAGCAGACCCTTGCGCCGCCGCTTTCTTCTTCTTTCCACCCATTATGTCACCAAAACACTGCCTGTCTGTGGCTCCTCTATGTGGCTATGTGATGCCAAGTCATCGGCAAAGTCCTGAAATGTCGTTGTTCTGCATATACAGTAAGAAAAATCCAACGCTAACGTGTATTTCTCACCGTATTCATGTCGGGCTGGGTTACTTTTGGGCAACCCAGTTGCCGTACCGGAAGTATTACCGCGGCGCATGCCTCGTGTTGTATTGTGGGTAGTGTGTTCCAACAGTCATGGCAGACGCGTTTGGAGACGGTTTGTTCAGCGTGTTTGACGATGAACAACAAACGACGTCAAGCAAAAAGATACCCGCTTCTCTGACACCTGAAATAGGGTAAATTATGATTTTTTTTGCAGAGTCATTTTTGGTGAAACTAGGATGTCCAGGGAACGTGAACTTAGCATCATGTCTGCGCGTGTCAGGCTGATACAACGTCAACCGGCTAGTTAGCTAACGTTGGTTAACTCTTTAATGAAACGTCAGATAAAGCACTTGGTTGTGCCTATACATGTTAAATGAAAATACTGTTTGTTGTGTTATATATAGTTATAATGTTAATACATTTTTATCATAGTAGAGCGTTCAAAGTCATAACAGTCTAGCTTAGCTTAGCTGTTAGTGTAGTGTTCATGTGATATCAGGGCAGGTTCAGCTAACAGTTCTGTGTCCTGTGTGTGTTTTTCTTTTCCAGGAAAGTTGAAAGCAAAAATGGCACCGACAAGGATGCTGGTCCGTCTGTACGGATCAAGAGGGAGGCGGACAGTGACGGTGGAGAGGAGGTGATGTTTGGGAAGAAACCTCGACATGACACAGCCTCTGCCAATGAGTTAAAGTGAGATGAGATACATCTTTATTCTGTCTGTCTGTACAGGATGCTTTGGTGCTGTTATAACTAGAACTGATGGAAAGAAACTGAGCATAGTTACTGAAGTACTATCAATTAGTACAACTGTGAGGTACTTTATTGCATCTCAGAGGGAGATACTGCACATTTTACTCCACTACAGATGAGAGCATTAGTAATTTACAGATTAAATTAAAAAGCAATATACAAGTTTGACCAGCTATATTGAAATGTTGCTTACACATGAATGCATTTCTTATTATAATCAAATAATAGCTGACATAACTTTGAATGCAGGATTTTAACTTGTAACAGAGTATTTTACATACTTAAAGGTCCAGTGTGTAGGATGTAGGGGGCTATATTGGCAGAAATTGAATATAATAAGTATGTTTTCTTTAGTGTATAATCACCTGAGAATAAGAATTGTTGTGTTTTCATTACCTTACAATGAGGCATTTTTTTATCTACGTATGGAGCGGATCTTTGTTTATGGAGATTGCCATGTTCACCGTCATGTTTCTACAGTAGCCCAGAACAATCAAACCAAACTCTGGCTTTAGATAGGGCCATTTGCATTGTTGTGTTTTTGCATCAGCCACGGTTGTTAGAAGCCCATCTGCAGCTTGCAGCATTGGAGAAACACTCATTTGTAACATGAAACTGCTTTATTCTGTGTTTTATGGGTTTATATTACCAGGTCAGTTTGTTTGGGAGAGAAAGAGACCTCTATGGATGATTTGGCTCCTGGTAAAAACTTCTGGAACAATGAACATTGAAGGAATTGTAATGGGGAGAAGTTTCAGCTGATTTTAATGCATAGTCCTCACCGCTATATGCCACTACATCCCTCTTAAATCTTGCACACTGTTCCTCTGAATAAAAGACCAGAGTACTTCTTTACGGCTTTAAATAGTACAGTCTCATACTACAGCCCTGCAATAAGAATTAGATAACATCATGAAGATTATAACATTCAGTTTTTGTTGAAACTGTTCCAGAGAGTAGTTGATTGAATAATATGCAATTCAAGTCAATTACATGGCATGATTTCAGGGCATATCATGGCTTCAGATGCTGCATGATGTTTAAAAGTTGCTGTGTAGATAACCAGTGTTTTTTTTTTTTTCTTCAGTCTTGCAGAATTTATGCCCCAAATTAAGGTGGAGCAAGTTGAGACTGTGGAAGGATGCTCACATGAGGTAAGGAAAGCAAATTTGCAGATGGATGGCATCACAAGCTGTCACAGTAGCTTCTGTGTGCCTTGACATAGATATATTGTGCACATTTCGTAGACTTCACTGGAGGGATGAACACCATTCTTCCAAAAGATATTCCCTTGTTTGTTTGACGATTGTGGTGGAAAGCGCTGTCTTACACGTCACGCCAAATTAGCCAAAGACATATCAGGCTTTATCTTTAATTTGTCACTCTTCTGAATTCTCTGTATTTAACTTTGTTAAAAATTCTGTCTTTGTCTAACAGGTCGCTCTGCCTGCCAATGATGAATATAAACCACTGAAACCACGAGTGGGGAAAGCAGCAAAGGTATAACGTGCCTTTAAATTAGATCTTCTACTTTTGGAATTAATTTGGTTTGTTCAGTGAGGAACATTATCTAAATACACGGAAATATTATAGTGTGCATTGTGTACTTGCTGGTATATTTTAGTTTCTTGTTTTGACATGTCTTGCTTGTTTTGCAGGAGTACCCTTTTATTCTTGACCCGTTCCAGCGCGAGGCCATCTTATGTATCGACAACAACGAGTCTGTGCTTGTGTCTGCTCACACCTCTGCTGGCAAGACTGTCTGTGCTGAGTGAGTGTTCAATAGTTGTGTTAAGAATGAATTGCTTACTGTACTTTGAACCTTTGGAGTGCTACAGACCTGTACACAAGAGAGACCATAGCATACAGTTCAACCCAAATAACAGGCCATATAATGTAGTGTAGTATTAGTATAGTTGGACTATTGACGTTGGTGGATCTGCTGCCATTTTATCTGTGTTGTCGTATGTTGTTTGTGTGACATGAGGTGACATTGACACGTGTCGTGGCATCCACATATCGTTGTTTTTACTCAAACATGAAAGATAAATAAGACATCAGATCATATGAGGCTGATAATGTTATATGATATAACTATTGAATTAAAGAGCTTCTTGATGCTAAAAGATAAAGTCCATTATGTCAGTGTACACATTAGTGGAACAACATTATGCCAGCATAAATAAAAATACATGACTTTGTTATAGTGAGCAGATTAAGTGTAATGTGGTTCTCCCTCCCTTGATCTTGTGCAGGTTAGAACAGCTACTCTATTAGTACTCTATTAAGTACTTGTTTTGGTCAACAGCTGTGTTCAGTTGTTAGTGACTGAGTTTATTCCTTGTCTCTTTTGGAGAGCTGTGCTCCCAGAAAACTGGAGGTACTTAAACCTCTGAAGTGTAAGTGAGGGATGCAGTTTTCTCGATATCAAAAGTTTGTCAACAATCATAATCATCTTTAAGGTGCAACATTGGTTTTACTATTTATCCAACTTACTTTCAGTTTCATTTAGTTAACTACAGTAATGCCAATCACTCTCTTGTACCCTCCTCTTGTAGATATGCCATTGCCCTGGCCCTGAGAGAGAAGCAGAGAGTGATCTTCACCAGCCCCATCAAAGCCCTCTCCAACCAGAAGTACAGAGAGATGTATGAAGAGTTCCAGGATGTGGGACTGATGACTGGTGACGTCACCATCAACCCCACTGCCTCTTGCCTTGTCATGACAACAGAGGTGAGACATCTAAAAAAGTGGAGTCATCCTTAGAGTTGTCAAATATCACCTTTATTGGAGGGTGGTCTTTAGAAAGTGTGCTGAAGGTTCAGTGTGCAGCTGGGGAGTAGAAGCATCACTGAGAGGCTGGTCTGACATGATAAACCACTTTTTTCCCAGATCCTGAGGAGCATGCTGTACCGAGGCTCTGAGATCATGAGGGAAGTGGCGTGGGTCATCTTTGATGAGATCCATTACATGAGAGATTCGGGTGAGTACAGAATATGAACAACACAGCCACACTAATTGATCTTAAGTGCAGTTTGGAAAATCGGGACATGTGTAAAAACCAGTAGTATACGCAGATTCATTCTCAGGTGGCACATACAAGTGTTTGAGATAATGTTTTACATTCACTGCATTTCAGGTGTGAATGTAATTCTTAAGTGGTCCAGATTCGAGTGTCTATACCTGAGTCATGTACAGAGAGTGTGCCTTTCTCCACAGTGCAGAAAAGCACTTATTTGACTGGAAGTCATCATGCCTTAGTCTGAATAAATTTGGAATTTGATCATGATACCAAAATTGGCTAAAAAAGTTATATAACTAAAACAAAAGGAATATTTTGTTTAGAGCATCTACATCAGCATCCTGGCTTGACAGTTTACGAAGATTTGTTTTAGATTTTCAAAGTTTAAGTTGCTGATTTTGAGTAAACAGCACAGAAAAAAGAAAGAAAGGTTTGCGATAAGAAAATGAACATGTTCTTGCTTGTAACAAATCTCTCTACACTTTGTGTATTTCAGAGCGTGGTGTGGTATGGGAGGAGACCATCATCCTCCTTCCTGACAATGTCCATTACGTGTTCCTGTCAGCTACCATCCCCAATGCCAGACAGTTTGCTGAGTGGATTTGTCACCTACATAAGCAGGTGGGATGTTCTTCTTATATACATTGTCATTATAAAGGTTAGGTTACCTCCTCCTGTGTGTAATATGAGGAGGTGATAATTATCTGTCTGTATGAAAGGACCAGGATCTTTGTGTTTTTTCCCTCTTGTTACAAAATTAATGAAGTCTTTATGTTTCTTGTCTCCTGTAGCCATGCCATGTAGTCTACACAGACTACCGTCCCACTCCACTGCAACACTACATCTTCCCAGCAGGGGGCGATGGACTCCACCTGGTTGTTGATGAGAATGTAAGGACACCTACAAACTAAGTAATGACAGAGAGTTGGCTAATTATTCCAGCACAAGTCAGACTAGAAACAGACTAGATGTGTCTGATCTGGTCTGGTCTGGTCTCTTATTAGCCCAAGATGAACTTCTCTCCTGTCTCTCCCTCTCCTAATTTTGGAGGCATCCATTAGGACCAGTCTTCACATGATGTACATGATACAAAATGTCTGTGTGTGTGTTTTATTTTTCTTCAGGGAGACTTCAGAGAGGACAATTTCAACACAGCTATGCAAGTGCTGAGAGACGCAGGGGATTCTGGTAGCAGCGGAGGGGGCAAATGGGACCCTAGAGGACGGAAAGGAGGCACTAAAGGTGTGTGTGTCTGTCAGTTTTCAAGTAAAATGTGAAAATGTCTTCAATAATTTACATTAAAAAAATATGCCAATGTGTACTCACATGTTTAATTTCCTCAGGTCCATCCAGTGTGTTCAAAATAGTAAAGATGATCATGGAGAGGAACTTCCAGCCCGTTATCATTTTCAGCTTCAGCAAGAAAGAATGTGAGGCCTACGCTCTGCAGGTAGCCAAACTGGACTTTAACAGAGGTATGTGTATTTGTGCTGCCATTCAGCATACTGCTTTTATCTCAACGTACACATATGTTTCTGTGTTTGTAGTTATTTTTACTGAAAACCTATACTTGGCCTGTGTCTGTGGAGATTTACAACATGAGTGGTCAAGCTTGACTTTGCACTGTGTAATAGTCCTGCAAGTGCTTGTTTAGTTTGAGTTGATATAAACACTAGTCCTAGAGGTTTTCTGAAATGTTTGCATAGTAAAAGGTTTACATCAGACCCTTGAACCATCAGATCAATGGGAGGTGATGGGATCACTGCCATTTTCTTCTTTTTGCTAAACCAAGTGAGGTCATATTGTGCGAGTTAGAAGATTCAGCATGATAGATGATTCACATGCTGCATTAATTCTGGTGTTTTCACTCATGATAATGTTGGAATATTTTCCAAATATGACAGTGCAGAGTTGTGTTCACAACTTTGATTTGTAGCCCACTTACCATACATTTCGTAATCTAACGATATTTCCAAAAGCTGCAGCAATAATTCAATCAGCTGATTAGTGGATCAGCAGATAATGAATCGATTACTCCTGTAGTAACTCAATAATTGCTTTAGACATTTTTAAAGAAACATTTGGTTCCAGCTTCTCAGATGTGAGAATTAGATGCTTCTCTTTGATATACATGATAGCAAACTCAATATCTTTTTAGACTGTAGGTCAAACAAAGCAAGACATTACACATTGTTTTTCACTATATTCATTGATAATCTAAGTAATTATTAGTTGTAGCCCTAATATTTTTGCCAGCAATGAAGTATCCCAGATGTTTATTTGGTCAGTGGTAAGTGATCAAATGTCATCTTGACATAATGTACCTCTTGTCGACTGCAGCTTTTGTCACTTTTTCAGGTGTATTAGATATAAAGTCACACTATCATCACGTTAAATAAGGATTATACTTGTGGTTCAGTTCAGAGTTGGTGAGCGGGTCATCTTTGTACACTGAAATGCCAGAATAAATACATTGTGACAAATTGCCGTGAGCATTAGGGAGGGAGTTGAAATTGGGCAAGCCGAAACCGCTCACCAAAATGCTAAATTGTTGGCAAGCAGAGCCGAGTGAATCCTCCCCACTGAGTGAGTGCCTTGAATGTGGCTTATTGTGGCTGCACAGCTGGTGCTGCTGTTTGGTCCAGTGGATAAGTGAAGTTGCTTCATGAGGACAAATCTCTGCACGATGGGAGATAATCCATCAGCAGATTGAGTTTGGCTCGCATCCACCTGCTTCAGGCTGCTTTTTCAGAGAAATGAAACATGCTTGTGAAGTCTTACTTGGGAAACATTTTCCTCCCTCATCTTGGTTTGTTTTCGCTGCATTGTGACATTCTGATAAATGAGGAGGTTTGTTTTAATGCCTAGCTCTTCCAACAATGAAGGCCTTTTTTCTGTCAGCGTGGCCAATTTTTTCATTAATATTGCAAAAAAAAACAAATGGAAAAATTCTGCCAAAGATAATTTCTTCTTGAACTGAGCAATTTTCTTTGAAAACGAGGCAAATAGTATCCAGTAATAGCAGCTAGATAATTTTATTAGACTGAAGAAAATTTCACTTGATTGAGGAACAATGTTGAAATAAAGTAATCTGCTTTGTGAAGAAGTGGAAACATTCAGTTATCTTGTTTTGTAGTTTATAGACATGAAGCTTTTATGACAAAATGTTTTTTGTATGGCTACAGAAAAACTGCATCACAACTATGGCACAAGTCGTTACTTAACCATATGCAGTTTAAAAAGATGTATATTCTTTTCTGTCTTTATGTCTGTCATTTAGAAACTCACAGGGACCAATTCTCCTCAGCAAACAGTTGGAAAGCCAGATTGTTAAACCAGTGTTTGTAGGCAGGTTGTTGGTGTTATAGAGTTCTTCTGTTTGTGTGTGTAGGTGGGTTATAATGAGGAGAGGGAGCCACGTGGCTCTCCTGGTTTCTGTCGTGGTTAACCCCCCCCTTCTCTCTCGTCTACCTTTTCTACGTTGTGTTTTCTTTCCTTCTTCCATATATTCTTCTCAGTCTGTTTTTTACGAACACTTAAGACAGAGCCCCCCCCTCTCTCTGTTCCTCCTGTGTACTGTGACACATAGTTTCTGGGCAGTGTTTGTGGAATGGCAGAGGAGCCGTGTTGGAGTCAGGGGACCGGCTGGTGCCGAAACACAAACCAACTGACGGAGTGCAGAACTGTAGTGTCAAACAGACAAGTAATGGAAGTGTTGTCGCCTCTTGCAAACACTGACAGATGCAGATAGAGCCAGATTGTGTTGGTGTGAATGGGATGCTGTTGGGATGTAGTAGCTTTGTGGTTGTACAGCAGCATAATAGCTGTTTTTTTGCCACTAATGGGCTGAGCGTGAGGTCCATAAAGTCTGTCCAACCAGCAGTTTGATCAAGAGCCAAATATTTCTGCAATTACTGGTCACGTAGTTGTGAATTTGGTGGATATTAACGTTCCACAAAGGATCCTTTGTTGACTTAAAGGAGTACTCCCTCAATTAAGTATTACACTTTAATAAAGTTGGGGGACTTGGAAGTAGAGTTGTTCCAATACTGCAGTATTGGAATTGCCTCCGATAATTAGATTTTGTGGGCTGTTTTGGGGATTGTTGCAGCCTGAGATGCCTGATTTCCCAACAGCTTTTCTAAAATGTTGTGATGAATGTTGGGATGTGTATAGGCGTTATTTTTTGCAATTAGATTGCAGTGGCAAGTAAAAAATGCAAACATAGTTGTGATGCTGCCTTGGATTCGTAGGGTATAATTATAAGCATTCAGTGCTATTAATGCCGTTCGTCAGAGCATTGGAGGACTGTTCACATGAGAAGCTTTCCTCCCGCTCACTCTGCCCCGTTAGCACAAGCTAACGCAGCACAACGTGATCTCATCATTACCCATCATGCTTTGCCTCTTGGACCGAAGCCCCACAGCAGCAGTTAACATCAGACACCAAGGTGTTAATCTCACACTGATACCAAAGCGATTCAACTCTGTCGCTTAACCTGGTAATAACCATTGGGCAATGTTCTCCGACGCATATTCGTACTGTTAGCTTTGTGTTGCTAACAGTTAGCCCTGTCACTGTGTGTGTGAGAGACTCTGTCCCAGTCATAGAGCTCTGGTCCTGCAGCAGCAGTCTCATGTTAAATAGAGAGCAATAAAGAGGGGCTGAGTGTCTCAATACGCTACGTGCAAATTTACTATGAAATAAGGTTTTACCCCTTTTAAATACATTTGTGGTGAAGTTGTGGTGATTTGACAACATTGCAAAGTCACGCAGAATTCACAGGGATTGGCTGAGTTGGCGTTGAATAGTTGTGATCGCAACATTACGAAACCCCCGAAGGAATAGATAATGCCTAAAATGGTAGGCAGTTTTTTGCTGCTCTAAAACAGTAGCCCACAAAGCAAGCTGTCCCTTGCAGCCACTGGCATCTACTGCTTGAGAGCGGCGAAGAAGAATTGATTGCAGGTAAACGGTGTAATGTCAGTAAAATGCCAGCAATTTGGTAATTTATGTCATTCATTTTCTGTAGGTATTGGTATATGTTGTAGATTAACCTGAGTCAAGCCATACAGCAATGATAGTGATGATTTCACATCCATACAGAGTTAGTAGTATCTGCTGATACACAAGTTCGGCAAAGGATGGAAAATGGTATTGTAATACATCTACTAGAAAGAGACAGATGAAAAAGAATGGGGAAAATTGATGCAGCAGATGCTGAGATATTCATCCAAAAACATTCGATCCTACATTTCAAATAAAGCAATTTTTATTCTTCTGTCAGTAGCCCCTCCATGACTTTTATATAAACTTGACATCCCCAGTTTGCAATGCAGGATTTCTGCCCGAGCTTGGACACTACAAATGTGTCATCTAGAAGATATTATACAGCTGTTTTTACAAGCTTCGTAATACTGCTGATGACGAGTAAACTGATCTTCACGTGTGAACTCAGTGGAGTTAGTCCCTAATACGGTACACTGAAAACTACTCAACAGATCGTCCTGTAGTGTGCTGTGGGAAGAAGTATCTTTGGTGACCCTTTGATCTTTCTTATACCACCATCAGGACATTTTTTGTAGTTGTATCTAAACACAAAAAGCTAAAAGGCTGATTGCCATGGAATTTTCTGAGCACAATGATGCTCCTCAGGGATTCAACAGGTTCCTTTTCGGATGTTCTCTGAGCTTCCCTTTTGTCCCACCCTCAGGACAAACTCGAGACTTCTGTCTCTCTAATACAATGGCTCTAAAGTGGATTTTTTTGGCTGTTACATTTTTTTGATCAGGCTGTTTTACTGGAGCCACAGACTTAGCTTGGGCTTAGCTAGCTTTTTAGGTTGGTCCCAGTGTGTGTTTGTCTGTGGTGTTGCTTTGTTATTACTAGGCCATTAACATAAGCCCCATTGACACTGAAGTCATTCACATTAAAAATAAATACTGAGCCATCAGTCTTTTGGACATCCAAGTTTGTGACTAACACAAGCACATAAGAAGGATGGTTTCCCAGAATAGTTTCATGAATAAAGAAAGACCTGTGACTAAGTTTCCACATGGACAGAGATAGCCAAAGAGCCACCATAAACAACATAATGCAGTTAGCACAATAATAAGACACTGGTGGTGGTGGAGCCGTCAGTTAATTCATATACAGTGGATTAAAATAAAGTGGTTCAACATGTGGCTGCATTTAACGGCTTACCAGACATTGTTTTTGTAATAAAATCTCAGCTTTAGTCCTTTGGATCAGTCACTAATTGAACAGTATGAATGCAGTATTTGTAAATATTTTGAAAAACTAAATAAGAAATTAGCGAAACCCTTTTGTTGAAACATATGGCTGTGAAATCAGATAAAACCTTAGGATAACAGAGACTAGAAGTGAATACAGCAGCATCATTTACTTGCTCAATCCCTGGGTGGTTAAACTTTTCCTGCTAGCAATTCCCTAAAAAACTCCCCGTTGTTCCACTTTAACCACACATGCCAAGAGAAATTATATTTCAAACAACATTTCAAAATTACCCAAAAGTGTGTGTGAGTGTGTGTGTGTATGTGCATGTTTGAGTAGGAGTTGAGACACAGAGGTTCAGGATGTAGGAAATGGCTTTGTGCAATTATTTAGAATGTTTTCTGAACAGCATTTAGAAGCCTTTATTAAGCAAAGAAAATCGTTTGTTTGTACCAGATGACGAGAAACGTCTGGTGGAGGAAGTGTTCAACAATGCAGTGGACTGTCTCTCAGACGAAGACAAGAAACTCCCTCAGGTGAGAAAGACTGGACTCTCACACTCTGTTTCCTCTCAACTCGTGTGATGTTTTTATAAGCATCCATGCTGCTCTTACTCCTGTTTTGAACCCGGTGCTGCCACCTTGTAAAAGCTCAGAAAAAAAGTTCTCAGCAGTTCTTCAGATTCATTTTCTGCTCAGAGAAGACAGTTAAACTGCCTTATTGTAAATAACTGAACACATAATATCAACATGGGCTTAAACACTGTGCTTCTGTTATTCTACCCCGCTGTGCTGAGTCACATTATGAAAACCAGCCGTGTTGAGGTAACAGTTGTTAGTGGGTAGACCGCTACGGCAAGAGCAAAAGCCAACCATACATCACACTTTTCCACTATGATGGTTACATGCTTTTCCACTATGTTTCTCTGGTGCTGATGGTTGTAATTGTATGAATGAACTGGTGTATTTGTCACTAAACCTTATATAAAGAAATGCCTTGGTATTCCTCAGGTGGAGCATGTGCTGCCTCTGTTAAAGAGGGGGATAGGAATCCATCACGGAGGCCTGCTGCCCATCCTGAAAGAGACCATCGAGATCCTTTTCTCTGAAGGCCTCATTAAGGTACAGCTGTCTCTTTTAAATACTGTGTTCATACAATAAAAATGAAAACATGCAAAAGTTTATTAAATGGTAATGTTAGGAATTAGTACACAAAACTCCAGGCAGCTTTCGCCTGTATGTACAAGAATGATTAAAGGAACCCTGTGAGTTGTTCGGCCACTAGTAGTGCTGTGGAGCAGTGTTTTTATGACCTGTGCTCCATTGCCTATTTTAGAATATTTCACAGATCAACATTTTGTGTCACTTGTTATCCGAAATTCGACTGTTCATTCAGATTAGGTTAATTTTTGAACTGAAGTCAATTCAGTTTAAACAGGTCAACTGTTTAAATTCAAAATATACAGTCTACAAGCACAGCAGGCCATTTACAAGCCATCAGAAGTTGGAAGTAGTTTGCCTTGTGATCCAGCAGAGGACGCTCTTAAATTTCACTTTCAGCTTGACCTGCTGCACGCTCCCTTGACATTTCACTAAACCAAGCGTGAGCAAAGATACTGGTTGATAAACTGGAGCCACGATATAAAATTCCAGGTCGCACCACAATCTCAAAACGCATAGTGCAACTGAATGACGCCACAAGGGAAAACACGAAGACCATACTAAAGTATAAGACACATGCTCTTACTCAGATGGATGGATGGACGTTGCTGGCAACATATGCTTATAAAACAGACACAGCTCACTGTGTGTTAGACTCATGGGAACTTGACAGTTATTTTGAGCAGACTAAGGAGCTGAGAGGAAGCCACACAGCTGTCCATATTGCAGAAAGCATCGGCTGCACGCTCGATATTCGGCTTCATTCCATAGATTGCGAGTCATTTCGAATTCAATTAATGTTGATTTTTGGGAAGAGTGACAGCTCTCATCAACAGTCAGTGGCAGTAACATGCAAACACTTGTGACAATGTGCCAACAAAACAGCACTGCTACATTTAAAATATAAAATTGGACTCTTTAGGCACCTACACTAGAGTTTTAATAAAAAAAAACCTTCATTAGTTACATGGCTTGTAAGTCCTCAGAGACTTGTAACTATGCGCCTGAAGTCTGAAGCTCTTTTTCACATGAGAAGGTTTACTTTTCTTAAAGAGCACCAGAATTTGCTCTTTGAGTGCATTCCAGAATTAACCAACTGAGCAGCCCGCTATCCTTTTTTTGTTTTTCTGGACTTAAAAAATATTCAACATGTTTATGAGGCCTCAGGGGTACACACAAAGCCATCTGGTTAGAAACACTTATTGAGAACATAAATGTAATGGTGTGCCCCGAACCACAATGACATTGTCATAATATTGCAGTTATATCATCTTGATGCTTTTTATTTTCATTTCAGGCCCTGTTTGCTACAGAGACATTTGCCATGGGCATCAACATGCCGGCTCGTACTGTGCTCTTCACCAGCGCGCGCAAATTTGATGGCAAGAATCATCGCTTTGTAAGAACACACACAAATACACACACACAGTTATTGTTGCATAATAAGTCAATAAAGATATCTTGTCATGAGGAAATTCTCACAGTAAATTTATTGGAATTTTTCTCCTACACTATGTTACAGGCAACATCGTAACGAGTACATTATGTTGTGGAACTGCAATTTCCATAACTGTGGTTTTGGGTGCACATAAGCCAGAAAATGAGCCCAAAAAGTGAAGTTTATGTAAACTAGTCATCCATCTTTAGAGGAGTTTCTCTGCCTTTTGAGAGTAGCTGTGAGGTTAATCTCCCTGTCACTGTACCATCAATGAGTAGCCAGTGGGATTGTAAAGCTCCCCATAAACTGTGCTATCTTACTAAAACAACAGCTCTGGCCTGTGTGCAGTGCGGAGTTATCACACAGTGTGTTGCTCTGAGGCCTTTATAAGGTCTTTAAGTCCTGCAGCTTGCACCGCCACATAAACAGCCACGTATTGTTTATACGAGCTGGGGGCCGCGCACGTGTGTGTGTGTAAGGCTGCCGTCACTTAGAAGCACCCTTCATCTTCACTTCATACACATGGATTTCAAGCTCACATACACAAAGGCTTGAAGAGAATGTGAGAGAGGAGGAAGCTGCCCTCCAAGAGTTTCATCAGGAACATCTGGTGCCTCTGACGGTGCCAAAGCTCCACGCAGGCACTCGCACATTTAAATACACACCATTCTCATTCCTGAAACACACTGTGTTTCAAATCAAGAGCTGATCCCATGGCATCAGATCATTTCAACACAAAAATAATCTTATCTGTCTTTTTTTTCCTAGTTTTATTGCTCAAAGACCAGTAGATATGTGGAGTTTAATTAAAGCCATGTGCGATGGAGAGAATAGTCCCCAGAGGCTTGAGGAAATCTAGTTCAGTCTAGTTGCTAATGCAGATACTTGGCTAGGAACTAATTGTTGAAATTCCTTGTCTTTTCTCCAAAACATTTGGTTATATTCTCATTCAAGTATGCATTAGTACATCATCACAGTGCCGTTTTGCCCGGTAGTATCAGTGTTTGTTGCATTAACAAATATACTTTTATCACAGGTACAGAGAAGCGTTCACTAACACGTCTTCCTCCTTAATGTCTTGTGTGTCTTCATGTGGTCTAGATTACATCAGGTGAGTACATCCAGATGTCCGGGCGAGCTGGTAGGAGAGGAATGGATGACAGGGGGATTGTTATTTTCATGGTGGATGAGAAGATGAGTCCAGCTGTGGGCAAACAGCTACTCAAGGTACGGTGGATATGGCTGCTACGGTCGCTACAAGTTCATGTTGTTTTTCTGAATGCGATTGTTAGTCATCAATCACATCTTTGCAAACCTCTTCAGTGCTGTCTGCACATTCTTAGAAGAGTAATCCAACTATCCCATCAATGAAACATATTTCCCTGCTGTCTTGCTGAGAATTTGTGTGAACGCTTGAATGGAAATTGTCTGAAGTGGCTCTGAAGTTGTTCTCTCTGTGGATCATTGGGCCATTTGGTGCTCCGTCAAAAGCTCGACAACACACAGTCACAGGGAAGCCAGAGTGTCTCGGTCTGTTGTGTTTGATTTGACACATTTATAGTTGCCATAAAAATGTAGTTGCGTAGTTTTTGAAGGAGGCTGAGTTAATGTAAAACTGTTCGTTGGCTCCATCACAGTGTTCAACTCCCAGAGGTGAAAGCTGTGGTTCATATCTGTGTTTCAGGAGGTTGTGATTGCAACATCCTCCTCAGGGTTTATTTTGGGGAAAGTGACTTCAGCCTGCATTTATTAAGACCTCATACTTTGTTAGCACTCTTAGTAAAATGCTAACATTATGAAAACACAGAATCAATTGCAGCTGTTTAATGTTATAATGCAAACATTAATTTTTATTCTGTCTTGGGCTGGGCAGTGTATCAGTATCATATCTATTGGGATATGAGACTAGATATCGTCTCAGGTTTTGCATACTGCTGTCTTTTTCTGGTTTTAATTATAGTAAAGTGATGTCATTTTCTGACCAGACTGTTCTAGTTGTTCTGTTTTTGTCTTCACTTAGTGATTATATCCACTTTACTGATGATACCAAAAGTCTCACTGTGTTAATATTTTGTGAAAGCACCAACAGTCAACCCTGCAATACTGTAGCAATGTTGATATGGAGGTGTTTGTTAAAAAATATTGTGATATTTGACTTTCTCCATATTCCCAGCACTAATTCTGTCTGGTTTTTATTGTGCTTTGCAGGGCTCAGCAGACCCCTTGAACAGTGCCTTCCACCTGACCTACAACATGGTGCTCAACCTGCTGCGTGTGGAGGAGATCAACCCAGAGTACATGCTGGAGAAATCTTTCTACCAGTTCCAACACTACAGGGCTCTGCCTGGCGTTGTGGAGAGTAAGCATTTTTTCCATACTTCCTGCAGCACACTCCAGGCTGGATATGAAAGCAATTTGTAGACAGAGTACTTTAGATTCTACCATTACAGTGATATCTGCAGACTTGTTTGCACCTTTTTGAGATTACAACTGTATCTTGCCTAATTTTGAAATGGCAAACTGTTTGGCGAGATATGCTTAAAATGAACAAACAGTTTTGGCTGCAAGTTGGGCCCAAAACACACAATCTGATATCAAAGAAGTATTGTGATCAAGGCTGACTGTTGCGTCACCTCACGTTGCCTGTTTCTTGGCCAAAAAGTTGCACTGAACACACCAATGGCAAACCAGCATGTACGTTCTGCGTCTGCGTGAGAGGAAATAAGTCACCATAGAACCAGGCAGTGGTAGTCAGAAGACCGACAGGACAGATTCAAGTCGCTAGTTAGCCACTTTGCCGACGTTAGCCGTTGGTTTGCTTTCCTCGCTTGCGTTTTGCGCTGAAGTGTTGATAAGAGTGATTTCATTTACTGATGGGCTTTGTCGACTTGAACACAGATTCAACATGCTGGATTGGCCGAAAAACAGCTAACAAGGGCAAACTAGTGTCAACGGTGCAGCACACACTGCAAAAAGTAGCGTGTCAGACACTCACCTGTGGCCCAACATTGACAAACGGCCAGTTAGCGGCTTGGTGTGTCAGACATCTTTCATTATATGGTGTCAGGCATTATTTTTCCATGTAAGAGGTTGGTGTGCAGAAAGCTTTCAAGAAATCCTTTTCACTGGAAGATGTGAATATAAAAAAACATTGCCTGTTCAGTTGTGACCTTTTTCTTGTTTGATCTCTAATCATATTGCTTATTTTTTTCTGCACAGAGATCAAGAAGTACGAGGAGCAGTACCACAGCATTGAGATTCCCAACGAAGAGAGTGTGGTCACTTACTTTAAAATCAGACAGCAGCTGGCCAAACTGGGTAAAGAGATACAGGAGTTCATCCACAAACCCAAATACTGCTTGCCATTTTTGCAGCCTGGGCGACTCGTCAAGGTAGAGCTCACACACTCACAGTTTAACGACAGGACAGTGATTATTGATTTAAACATGTCACGTAAAGGCTCTTTGTTTTGATCTAACAGGTAAAAAATGAAGATTTAGACTTCGGCTGGGGAGTCGTTGTAAACTTTTGCAAGAAAACTAACACAAAGGTAGGTTGGTGTCAAAGTTTCACATGTATGTGAGTCTGTTTACATGTGGCTATGACTAATGTGTGTTTCCTTATTTAGACCAGTACAGACTCAGAGCCGCTGTATGTGGTGGAGGTTTTGGTCCATTGTAGTAAGGACAGTGTAAAAAATGCTGCGACTGAGGCTGCTAAACCTGCTGCCCCAGGGGAGACTGGAGAGATGCAGGTGGGTGCGACAAACACACACTTAACTTCACGTTATTTACACAAATATGACTTCATGTCTCTAGTTAGGGTGGCTGTGACTGTTTTTTTTTTTTTGTCTAGGTGGTTCCAGTGTTGCTCCATCTCCTTACTTCCATCAGCTCAGTTCGCCTTTACATCCCCAAAGACCTGAGGCCCTTTGACAACAGACAGCTCATGCTCAAGTCTATACAGGTACAAAATGCAGCCGCGTTGAATCAGAGATAATAAAACTGGTCGAGCTCATCAGAAATCAGTATGCAAATTGTTGCTCTTTCTTTCCTTTGCCTCCAAACATTTTGTCTGCAGGAGGTGCAGAAACGTTTCCCAGATGGTGTTCCTCTGCTCGACCCCATAGATGACATGGGTATAAAAGACCCTGCGCTGAAGAAAGTTATTCAGAAAGTGGAGGCCTTTGAGCACCGCATGTACACCCACCCCCTGCACAGCGACCCCAACTTGGAATCTGTGTACTCCCTCTGTGAGAAGAAAGCTCTGGTGAGAAACTGCATGTGGGTGTCTGTCAGGTCGTGGGAAAGTTAAAAAGTCAGCCGTAGGAAACTTTTCTAAATGTCAAACCTTACTGAAACTATTTAAACATTAATCACAGTTGACTTTTGTTATTATTTAAATAATAATTACTTTAATCTTTCCTTTTTATCTTCCTTGGTTACCTTTTCTTTATCACAATCTCTGACCTTCCATTGTCTTTGCCTGCCACACTGTTTGGCTTTGGCCATATATACTCATACAGACAAACACAGGAAGAAAGCAAGGGGATTATTCCTGCATGGCCTCACCCTCAGTTATAGATGAGATAACCAAAAACTGCATCAGACCACAATGACCATGTTTACATGCACACATTATTCAAGTTTTTCCCTTATTCTGAAAAGACAATATTCCTATTAATCTGTTTATATGGCTACTGACTAATACTGTCATTTACATGCAGCTGTGCATACTCTTATTAATGCGCCCAAATGTGTCTATAATGACAAAATACTGAAAAGTGGATCAGCTGGAGCTGTTTGTGCCGTTTTGCTTCTTTGTGTTAAAATCAGATTTTTTTTTTCTCAAGTTTTCTGCTGGTGGCAGACTCATTCAACTTTCTGGTTTTGTTTTCTTTTTTTTTCTTGCCTTGTGGATCAATCTGTGCTCCTCCCTGGATTTGGAGGTTTTTGCAGGTCCCTGAACACGGGGCAAGTGTAACTCTTCTAGAGTATTAGTGTGCATTTAAACGTAGTCATTCAGAAACATTTATTCAGAAAAGTATTAATATAGCAACGACCAAAGGCAAACCCACACACCTGCAACCTGCATTTATAGAAACAAAACATTCACAGGGGCATAAATGCTCTCTGTCTAAACAGTTCCTTGAAATCCTTGAAATTCATTTTTTTCTCACTCTGTTGTCATACACACACAGGCCAGAAATACACACACACATGCACAAAAGGACCTATACATGCAATAAATGGAGAGATGTGAGGGGGCTGCCCACGGACAGGTGCCTTGAACAGTTGTGGGTTTGGTGCAACATGCAGGAGGCAATGTGGCATCTCTCCAGCTACCATTCCACTCTCCATATTTGGTGCTGACGGGGACTTGAACAGGCAACCCTCTGGTTCCCAACCCAGGTCCCTAAGGGCTGAGCTACTGCCGCCCTCAAAACAGTACACTCCAGCAGCGCAAGCTTAACAGCAGCCCTGCTTTACACTTGTCTTGACACTATTCTTCTGCTTATCAAATTTATTCATAAAAACTTCAACTATTAGAGCACCAAGGTCAGTAGGATTCATCATCTGGGCACCACGGTACAATATTAAATGGCAACTATTAGTAGCTGAGATATTATTCGGCTGACCAACAGGCCGAGAAATCCATCCAGCTGTGCTGCTAACTTGGCTAAAAACACCAAAAGTTATTGAGCAAAAAAAATGCATGACTTCACGGAATAGTCCAGAACAAGAAGAAGTAAAGCTAGTGATTTGATTTGATTTTGATTTATTCACACATCAGAACGATACCTATATCATTCAACAGATACATCACAAATTAGGATGTGTGAAGGGGACACCCCAAGTAAGCTACCCAAAGCTTGCAAGTGGAAATGCAAGACACACTGTTTGTGAATTAAAACAGTTTCTAGACCTTTTCCTTTTACGGGAAGTGTATGTATAATCAACACTAGTACTTACACACAGTACTGAGATCAATAATAATATATTGGCAGCACTTAAGGAAGCGTAGGAAATAGGAAATGCTAGAAATGTTAATGTGTTCCTTTCAAAATACATTTCTGTGCCTGATCCATATTCTGAGATATTATAATGTCCTGTCCTTAATTAAGCACAACAACACACACGTGTGAGCTCTGCCTTACAGAAAGATCAAGGACGGAGTCAGGCTGTACAGTTTACTGAGTTCATATTTGAGGAGTGTGATAGATGCAAATACTCAGATTGGCTTTACCAGTGAAGGGGAAAAAAAGTAAACCAGACCATGTTTGACAATCTGCATAAACATTTACATCCCTCTGTGTCCTTGTGTGTGTTGAGAAATAATAGGGTATACAGTGCAGTTTAAACTGGATCACATCATGTTTAATTAGCAGAGTAAGAGATTAACCTGCTCCTCTATTGGCATCTCTCTGCAGCTAATCTGCAATCTCATTTCTGCAGGTGACCTCTGCTGTGGTAGCCTGGGAACCAGACGAATCTGAGAGTTCATGTTTGATTTGCTCTGGCAGATACATCTGGTTCCTCTCCTGTTCAGACAGATGTGGCTCGCTTCCGGCCAATTATAACCATTTATGTAATATGGGGTTTGTTTCAGATGATGACTGACAACCTTTGTGCTTTACGCGCAATACATGATTACCCTCGGCCGGGGACATGACAGCAAGTATATACCTAGCTTAGTCAAGAGGAGTGCCGCTGGAATGCCACTGTGTGGCATTTTTAAAACATTCAAGATGGCTGCGGCTGTTGTGGAACTTTGTTTTGGAGTACTTTTTTCCAATTGTGATGGAAAAAGTGGCAACACTTGTTGACAGACATATTGATACCAACCATCACAGCTCATCTCTGCATATTGTAGTCTGTTTACATACGTCCATCAGCCAAAAGATTAAAACCACTGACGGATGACAAGAACAACACTGACCATCTTGTTACAATACCATGCTCTGCTGGGGAACCTTTGCAAGGTTCCCCCAAGGTTCCTCAATCAGATTGGGATCTGGGGAATTTGGAGGCCATGTCAATGCGTTGAGCTCTCTGTCACATTCTTTGGGCCTCTCCTGACCAGTTTTTGCAGTGAGGCATGGCGCACTGCTCTGCTTGGGGGGGCCACTGCCATCAAGGTGCATTGTTGCCATTGGGAAGGGGTGTACTAGGTCCACAGAGGTGTTTGGGTGGTGCTGTGTGTCAAGTGGTATCCACATGAGTGCCAGGAGCCAAACGTTTCCCAGCAAAACACAGCGTTGTAACAAGATGATCGATGTTATTCACTTCACCTGCCAGTGATTTTAATGTTTTGGCTGATCAGTGGTCAGCGCTACATCTTGTTTTTTGCTCTGAGTGGTTGTAGGTCTATTCAGATGTGTCCATTTTGATCTATGGCCGCGATGGCGTCCTTTGGTAATCGCAAATGAACTGAGAGGTTACAGCTAACTCACATTACAGTTTGGTCTGAGGATGTCAGGCTACTGCTGTGACCTTTACATTACCGATAACACATCTACGTTATCTGTTTAGCAAGTCTAAGTTATCACACCTTACACACACCATATCATGGGTGGTAGAGCTGAATGTCATTTGATACCATGATTAAAGCTAGAACAGTATTTACTGTGGTACTTGTTTTTGTGGTGTCTCTTGGGCTCTGAGGTGTGTTGTAATCATGAGTGCTAAAGGTTAAAGTGGATAATGGACGTCACTGAGGAAAGATAACCAGGCCAGTTAAAATCTGTTGGCAGATGACTCCAATATTTCCACTCCTTCAATATGACAATTAATAAAGTGTTACAGATGATCTCATGCATTAAACAGCTGCTAGTATCAGCGCTTTTCATCTTTTAAGTGTTTTCTAGAAACCCTGGAAGAGCTGCTCCAAGTTTAAATGAGGTAAAGATCGCAAAGTTTAACGATTCCTATCTGTGTCTCAGATCGCAGCAGATGTTCGAACGGCCAAGCGAGAGCTGAAGAAAGCTCGGACCGTCCTGCAGATGGACAAGCTGAAGTGCAGGAAGAGAGTCCTGCGTCGCCTCGGTTTCGCCAGTCCGTCTGATGTCATCGAGATGAAAGGGCGGGTCGCCTGTGAAATTAGCAGGTAGGAAAGGACAAAGAACACACACACAGCACACTATCTTTAGGAGTGTTTTGTTTGTTGACAGCGTGGCCTCTGACATGATAAGTTCGCCTTTTTAATAACAGTTGGCTCAGCTATTGTTTTTAGCCTATAGAAAAATGTGGCAGGTGATTTATATGTGCTTTGTCAGTGCTGCACTGGCAGAGAACTGAACACACTGACACTGATAGCACAAGCTATGTTTGGGATAATCATGGTTGCAGTCGCCCCGCCAACAGATGAAGGTAGCCTGAGTGAGTGTGGACATTATCCAGCCTTAACACTGGTCTGATTATGACACATATTAGGGGAAAATATGCCGCTTTTGGATACGCCAATTAATGAAACAGGAGGATTTGATAATAATGGAGATATAGGAGCTGGAACTGGAAAGTAAAATTGATTTCATGGAGCAGAGGTTTTTATTTTCCAAAGTCTCAGTTTGTCTGAGCAACTGATAACAGAAACAGTGTCCAGCTGCCTGTTAAATTGGACTAAATTTAGATGAAAAGTTTACGTTTTGTAGACTATAACTTTTATTTTAATGGTGTTCTCTACATAAAACCAGTTGTTCAGGTCTGGTGGACAGATGTTTCGGCAAAATCATTTAAAAAGCCAAATCCTTTACAGACGTTACGATGTTACGTACAAGTTTCTAAGTGAGTAAGCAGTAATGGTGACTTGTCTTCTTCTGACTGCAGCCCAGAGTTGTCTGTTGTTGATGAGATGGACTCTGGATCTTATTTGGTGGGTTATATGTGTTGTTTTGGGAAGTGTGAGTTCTGCCAGGGCTGAAACACGAGGGAGCATCTGCTCTCACCTGCTCTTACCTAACTCCTACACATGCACCACATTAGTGCAGTTACTGATAAGGCTGTGTTGATAGACCATGGGAAGAGATTTATCAGATCAGTCTGATAAAGTAATAAAATATCATCTAATAATCTTTCCAGTGCTGACGAGCTTCTTCTGACGGAGATGGTGTTCAACGGTCTCTTCAACGACCTGACGGTCGAACAAGCCACCGCCCTGCTGTCCTGCTTCGTCTTCCAGGAGAACGTACGAACAAACACACACAAACACATATAATTCGTCTAATTCTCCATACAAACAGATATTAAGCCTTTTCCCCGAACACACATATAAACAGCTGATTCCCATTCTTCCCACACATCGGAGCTCCAGTCGCATTCTTGGCCTTTTCCCCCACACTGCAACCAAAACAGAAACCTGAGGTTGATGTGTGTTTGTCTTTCCTAATGAAGCCTGTTCTCTCAATGAGGCAATCCAGCGTCAGATGGTTTGACAAACCTTTTCTTTGGCTGGACGTCAGCTCAGACCTCAGAGCAGCAGAGCACATTTCTGTCTGAAGAGCGGTCTGTCAGAGAGGGAGCGACGACAAGCAGCTGTCATGTTTGCACACCACTACAGCACCGCAGTGTGTGTGTGTGTGTGTGTGTGTGCGTGTGTGCACAGCTGTCGTCAGTCATTACAGAGCACCTGCTGCTAGTTTAGGTTGAGGTGACGGTAAACCATCCATTTCTGTGTGTCTTTTCTACCACTGATATTTAAATGCTAAAGCAACCCAGGTTTCAACAATGATGGAACAATACTAACCAGCACAGGAAGGAGTTGTTCTCTGACAAGCAAGGCACCCAAACACTGTCCCAAAAAGTCCCAAAGTTTAAACTGATCCCATGGTCTGGTTTTTAGATTTATGAACTTGGTGCCTTGTGAGACTAGTTTGATTATACATGAAATATTTGCGATATCGGCTTCTTTTGTGAAATGAAAAAAGAGTTTTGGAATAATATGTTTATATTTCCCAAGGTAAGATATTGAAAAAACGTATATCATATTGGGATTAGTATGAAAAATTTTAAACAGTAACCAGCTCCAATGAAAGATGTATAAATATGTAACTTTAATACCTGCTATCATGTGAATATGACCTGTTTGGTAATTCTTTTTTTTTTTTTTTTTGTTTATGTTTTTTTTCCTTAGAAATCCAGTTGTTCACTTTATTTGCTGAGTTAGATGAGAGGATCAGTACCTCTCATACCTGTCTGTTGACGCTACAGCTAGCTTAGCTTAGCATAAAGACTGTAAACAGGTGGTAAGTAACAGTGAGCCCAGCCAAGGATTAGTCCTGCAGCTACTTTATGCAAAACTTAACTAACCGTCTCCTGGCTGCAGCTTCACGTTGTACTGATATGAAAGTGATACAGTCAGGCAGGTGTTAGAGCAGCTGACAACTAGAGCTGCTGTAGGTATCTTTGACTGACTGACTTCCATTATCATGAAGTAATAAAGTGGATTGTTTTGTCACCAAAGACGAGCAGGATCAAATGTTTGATCCACTCTTGTTCTTATTCTAATGTTGAATGTTTACAAAAAAAGAGTTGGGAACAAAGACAACAAAACAAATGTTGTATATTTGCTGTCACATTAATGATGTCATTTTTTCCCTCCAGGCCAGTGAGATGCCAAAACTGACTGAACAGCTAGCAGCTCCTCTGAGACAAATGCAGGTGAGACAACGATAGAACAACCAGAATAAAACATCTTGTTTTTAATCAATAAAAGTGTAAACTTGCTCTAAATGTGATTGCTGTCGTTTTTGTTCAGGAGTGTGCAAAGCGCATAGCCAAAGTTTCTGCGGACGCCAAGCTGGAGGTGGACGAGGAGACTTACTTAAACCAGTTTAAGCCTCACCTCATGGATGTGGTGTACGCCTGGGCCAACGGCGCCACGTTTGCTCAAATCTGCAAGATGACTGACGTCTTTGAAGGTGCGCCACTCATGTTAATATCCAACAGGCATGACAGGAAGTTAAAATACACGTGTTGAACTTAAGTACAATTTTGAGGTATTTGTTCTTCATATGATCATTTAAATTTTGTTGTACCTTATGAAATACCAAAATGTATAAAAAGAAGTTAAAATTAGCGCTTCATTCAGCTAAAAATACCTCTGTACTTCTACTAAAGGATCCAAATTCTTCTTCCACCACCGCTGAGGTCCAACATGGCCTCCACAGATTCATTTCACCTTTGATTTCTTCACTATCACATCTGCAGTCAGCTGTTAGAGCTCACTAATTGATTTATTGTGTGTGGTTTAATATGAACCCAGCTCCGAGTCCAGCGTAGTTTCTATCTCTGACTCCCAACAATGACCTCAGCTGTAAAACATTACATGTCATTGTAATGAGGAAGCAATGTTGACTTGAGAAACTGGAGGGAGTATCGGATGTGCTCGTGTGTGTCGGCGAAGGAGGGAGACAGAGAATTGATGATACTTGGATACTAACAATGAACGTGATTTCCTGTCTTTGTCGCTAACTATCAGGAAATTGGAATTTCCTTAAATGAAATGCTTCATATAAATCAATGTAAACAATGATTCATCATTGATTTACTCATTTATTTATTATTGGAAACTCTCCATCATGTTTAAATTGTGTGTGTGCCTGTTGACAAGTTGCACAGTATAAAGGACTCTCCAGTCACCAATCACAATTGATTGAAATGTATTAGTTGTAAGTGTACAAAATAAACAATGTCTCCTCATAATTGGTACCAAAATTACTTAAAGTCAGGCCTGTAAGGTAAAACGACATGTCTCCAAGAGTGTTCAGTATAAATGAACACTGAATGATGTCATTACAATGTTTGTAACAGCAGATTCACACACACTGAACACTGTGTATGTGTTGTGTCTGGTGTAGGGAGCATCATCCGCTGCATGCGTCGTCTGGAGGAGGTCCTGAGACAAATGTGTTCTGCAGCCAAGGCCATAGGCAACACTGAACTGGAGAACAAGTTCGCTGAAGGTAAGAAACATTGTGGTTTTTAGAGTGGAAACAATTAGGCAACAGAAAGTGAAGACATCACTTGACGTCATTTTAAGACGTCACCTTGTATTCCAGTGCACTGAAAATGTGATGACATTTTATTAGGTCATTTCTGAACTTTTTAGTGAAAATAATTACTCAAGAATGATTGGCAGATCAGCCAGTTATGAAATAATTGTTAATTTCAGCCCTAATCACGCCACAAACTTAAAGTCTTAGCTGTGATTTGCCCATTTGTTTATACATACATTAAAGCTGTAAAAGCACTGCGTTTATAGCAGTTACAGCAAAATGTATTCTTGTAAATTCATCTTGACTTAGCAGGTGAAACACCACTGAAATGTGTGTTTAAAAAGTAGTTAAATGACGGATTTCCTTTTAATTTCCTCTACAGGAATAACAAAGATCAAGAGAGACATTGTATTTGCTGCCAGTCTCTACCTATAAAGACCTCACACCTTCCAGCACGGGCAGCGCTGGAGGATTAATGCTGTTTTTGACCTTTGAGTTATGATTAACCTCTGCCATTTCTTCTTTTTTTTGTCTCACTGGAGTCAAATATTTTGCTGTCTCTAAAGTGTTAGTTAAATTGGCTTTTAATTTATTCGTCCTCCAGGTCACTTACGATCAGCCTTTTTTTTTTGTTATGAAAATTAGCCTGAACTTTGTAACGTCCTGTTGTGTTATCTCTGAGCTGGGCTGCTTGTTATGACTGAGGATGTAAACACAAGTGTTTTCCATTGAGGTGAGTGCATCTGCACGGAGAAAATACATTGAACATTCATGCTTTTATTTTTGGTACAGAGCAGAGTGGTTCATAATATAATCAACATTATTTTTTGATATATCTGGCTGGGAAATTAACATCAAGCCATGCTTTCATTTAATAAGAAGACTCATGACATAATACACTTAGGTTTCATTTCTGTTCACGTTAATGAGTAAAATGGCTTTATTTTTCCTTATTTTAGACATTTGTACATATTTGTAACACTTTGTTTTTCAATAAAAGTCTGTATGCTGATTTGTACAGATTATACAAAAGAACGTTGTCTGTTCACTCAAAGTATATTAGTTCTTAGATACACAGGGGGCTGTAATAGCAGCAGTAGCAGTCCAGCAAAGGCAACACGGGACTTAAACTGACCGTCTGCTCTTCAGCTCTCTAACCCAACATGACACAGGTCAAGCTTCCTGACTTAATAAAGGTTAGAAAGGTGGAGAGTACGACAGCGTTGGCCTGGAGGCAGCAGCTTTGCCCTCTGGTCTAGGATCAGCTTCAGTCTCCAGCACGTTCTAACCTTGAGAAGGAAACATTCCTCTTATAATTAGCCCTTTAATTAACGCTGGCCCTGAGGCAGGGAAGCTGTGAGACTCAGCTGACTCTCTGGGTGCTGGAGTCGACCTAAAACTGATCCTAAATCAGATCCTTGAGCAGACTGACTCCAGGTCAGGAAAAGCACAAAGCAAGGTTACATTCACAGGTTTCCAACCCTCCTCTCTCTCCCAGCAGTGGTCAGACCCTTTAGTGGGTGCGTGCAGGTAAGTCTTCCCACCAGCTCAGTAGAATCATGCTAATGGTTCCTGTCTTTACAAAATCTCTAGCCCCTAACCTACATCTGTCACAGTCACTTCAGCATATCTACAAGGCGTGGACAGGTAGTCAGGTCCAGATGGAGAACTGGCGGACAAGACAGCCTAAAATTAAAAAGTCTTAAAATCTGATCAGGCCTGAGGTGACGCTTCCAGAAGTTTCTTCTGGGATGCACAGTCTTCCGCTGGCTTACTTTGAGTAAGAATCAACTTAAAATCCATGCAGGGTATTCGGGGAAGAGTGTTTGCGTGAGATGAAAGGCTAGAGAGCTGGGATCCTGGGTGTGCGTTTGGACAGAGCAGAGAGACGTCATCCCTCCACCTCTTGGCTTAGCTTAGTTGGGACTCTCAAAGTGGTTTCCATTTGTTGGGGTCTCCTGCAGAGTTGTGTGTGGGATGTCGGCCTCTTTATGGGTTTCTGCGCTTGGCTTGAAAAAGTCAGACACGAAGAAGACCTGCAAAATACAGGAAGAACATTTTTAAAGAGGCATAGATGAGTGTGAGGCTTAATTATTTCCATCTGTGCCTCGTTTTAAAAACATTCAAGGGCTATCAGTAACTTGGCAAGAATAGTTTGACATTTTAGGAAATGCGCTTTTCTACAGAGAGTCAGATGAAATGATCAACTCTGTTTGTATGATAAATAAGAAGCTATACACAGTAGTATGTCATTAAAATGTCATACAACTTGTCATAAGTATTTTTATAATATAGTATGCCATAGTTTCTTAGTTTAGGATGTTGTAAAAAAAAATAATAATAATACACAAAAATATATAAAATAAAATATTAAAATAGGTCAAGGTACATAAAAAATGTCATATGTCATTAGAAAAGGCATTGTATGTCATCATAAAGTCCAAATTTCATAATGCATGCTATGAAAATGTCAGCCATAGTCTAGTATGTTAAAAATTCTAAAAAAAATTCATTAAAAAATCAGTGTCACAAAAAAGTCATGAAAATGTCACAAAGTCATAAATCAAAACTAATAATGTTGTATCCCATAAAAAAGTCATGAAAAATCATAGTATAGTATGTCACAAAAATGTCATTAATAGAACAGCATGTCAAAAATTTCATAAAATGTCAAGAAAATCACCAAAAAAATGTCCTTAAAAAGTCAGGAAAATGTCCAAAAGGTGTAAAAAGATGTCATTAAAAGTCAAAAATTTTACGATACAGTATGCCATTACATTTTCATAACATAATAGTATAGTATGTCATTAAAAAGCCCATGTGTCACGAAAAAGTCATAAATTAAAAGTAATAACATGCCATAAAAAGTCATTACAAATTAATGGTACAGTATGTCATAAAAAAATGTTATTAACAAGGTCATATTATTAACGTCAAAAAATTTCATAATACAGTATGTCATAAAAGTCACCAAAAAATGTCCTTAAAAAGTCATATTGTGTCTCTAAAAAGTCATGAAAATGTCCAAAAGTCATACAAAATATTAATATTGTATGTCATTAAAAAAGTCTGTTATGGGATGTCATAAAAACGTCAAAATGTCATGATACAGTGTGCCATTAAAATTTAATGAAGTCATAGTATAATATGTAAAAAAAATTCATAATATGTCATAAAAAAGTCATACTGAACTTTACAGGTACAGGTAATGAATTGATGGTTACAGATGCTGTAAATAGTCACAGCTGTGTGTAGATGAGCCTGATGACAGCTGTTCTGTACTTGTTCTTTGCTGTTCTTGTCATTGACAGGTCTGATGAGTGGTGAAGCAGACACTACTGTTGATATGCAAACAGATGCTTAAGGCCGTCTCTACAGTCATTCATAGCTACCAGTGGAAGTGGAAATGAGGCTCGTATATCAAGGCCCCGAAACCAAAACCTGTTGGCTTCTTTTCATGGGGGATGAGTTCTTACAAGGACCCACAGCTGTTTGCAAAAGGTCAAGCAGTTCTTTAACATATACAGAGCTGTGCTAGCTGTTGCACCCTGCATCCAGTCGTCATGCTATGCTATGCTATGCTATGCAGAATCCAGCCTAGGACATCTGTTGGGTCTCTCTCCCTCACTTCCTGTTATCTTTCTACTGATGCTATCTAACAAGGGCAGCAAATGCCCCAGAAAATAATACTTCATTAAAGAAAGCAAATGTGGAACTATTCCTTTAAGGTCAGATTAGGACACATGACTTACCACCAGTATAGCCATGAGGGCCCCCTGCAGGAGTCCAGTCAGCACGTCTCCTGGGTGATGCTTATAATCAGACACCCTCGACAATCCCGTGTACACTGAAGCAGCAATCAGGAAAAACTGGATTGTGGGTCTCAGCAGCCTCGCCCATTCAACCTGGAGTCTCGCCTGCAGGTAGAGCTGGGAGAAACACAGGGGACTCAGATTATTGGATGATTATTGCACTGGGCAGCGTTTCTGTAAGAGGGGCAGGCAAATGAGCTGCAGTGATGTGCAGATGACTCAGTGTATTTACACCAACACTGTCACACCAGAGACAAATCTATCATGCATGAAGCTGTTGTAAAAACATAAATAAATTAAACAAACATCCTCTTTTTTTATCAGATCTTTCTATTAACTTCCTCCTCTGTCCTCTAAAAGGGTGAGAATATCTCCTGCAGGCCACATTTTTTTGCCAAATACTCGTGTCACTGACAGAAGTGCTGTTCATTGGACTGTTTATGCTCACAATCTAATCTGATAATTGATCACACCACCACTGCAGCAGTTATGTAGGTCAGCTGACTGTAGCACTAACAACAAACTATTATGTATGTCAAAAACAGGGCATGTCTGGAGGACAAACAAGCTTAGCCACTTTATTCATATTCTCTTCCTGCAGCACTTCATTTATGACGTAAACGCTGTTGTTTAATTGTGTGGAAAAAGAAAAGCAGGTTTGTAGGTGAATGTTTAAACGTCAGAAGCTGCTCCTCATACTGGAACTTCCACGACATACCGAGGGAGAGGGAGCTTTGCATTGGTGCCAGGACTTTGTCCCCATGTCTATTTTTATCTACTGAAGTTGAGTGAATCAGCAGACTGTAAAGTTTATCAGGGCGGGGCAGTAAAATCTGAACAAACACAACAGAGGGAACTCAAAGATGCTGCGCTTCCCTGAGCAGAACAACAACTGGCATCAAGAAGGTTATCAAAGCATATAAAGACATGTTGGATCATAGCAGTTAAAAACACAGTTTTGCATTTTAGGTAATACACTCTTTATCTTGCCAAGACCTAGATGAGAAGATTGATACCACTCTCATACCTGGTTATGACTAGATAGCATCTGTGTTGTGTAAAACCATGTGTTTACATTCGGCAGGTAGCCTGGCCGTGGCTACATCGCTGCTCAAACATCAGTGGACAAGAACAATTGTAACTAATAAGCTCATTAACTGTTAAAATAGGATGTTAGCGCTCCTGCTGCTGAGGCAAGAAAGTAAACAGCAGCTGCACCAACACTTGTTTATTCACAGGCAATGTTGTCGTAACCCATGCTAAAATAAATGTTAACTAAAACAGCTATACAAATGTGTACCTCTTCTAACTTGTATCATCTTGTTTATGTTGTGTAATTAGAATTGTGCTCTTCTTCCCTCAGTAAGTTCCTACCAAGCTGCAAGAAGTATCCAAGACTCAGGTTTACCTACAAGACGTCAAAATAAATTAGTGTAAATTTTAGTACCAATGTGTCGCACTGAGAGGGAAAGCAAACTAACACTATCTAATTGTGTATTTTATTTGTTCATTTATATGACGATTGAATGAAATCATGGAAAGTTCAAATCTGTTGTTACATCTGAATTATGTCCCCACGTGATTTAAATACAGACTGATTTTGTTGTATCTGAATAGAATAGAGAGAACTTTATTCATCCCCAAAGGGAAATTCAGCTGTCCAGCAGCTCATAAAAGACAAAAGACAACAACCACACTTCCCCTCATCAACATCAACAACACAGTGGTATTAAAATAGACACAGTAAAGTAAAATAAGTTAAAAATAAGTGCATAAATAGAAATTAAATTAAAACAAAACCGCCCACTTCACAGCCCAGTCCAGTTGTGGCTTATGTAATGTGTGTAAGAGTGTGTGTGACTGGATTCAGGAGGTGTTAAACAGTTCGTCTGTCAAGTTATTCTGCACTGTACAAAACAATCCTCCTCCCTCCATTGAGCTTGTAACCGCTCTTTAACTTGTCATTTCAGTACTATTGTTGAGGTAACTGACGAAGCACAATTAATACTGAAACTAACACTGTGGCCTTTGTACAACGGTAGTATTCTTCTCTCCCCAACATCTCGGAGTCCCGAGCCTTTTTGAGTCGCTCCGATTACGAGAACATAATGTCATATTTACACATGAGGGATCCTCTCTAGCCACAACCCTAAATGTCTGTCTGTCAAAGGCTACAGCCAAGAGACTGGTAGCTTAGCTTAAAGACTGGAAACAGTGGGAGCCAGGCAGCCTGACTCTGTTCAGAAGTTACAACAGAAGTCAATCAGCACCTCTATAGCTCACTAATTAACAGCTTATACCTCGTTTGTTTAACAGGGTTGGAAATTAGCACCAGCCGGCAGCCAAATGCAAGTAAAATATGCAAGTGGCTGCTAGATCTTAGAATCCAGCAGCCACAGTGGCAGGTGGACAGACAAGTTTATTCCCAACCCTGCTGTTTGATTCAAACCAAACCAAAGGGTAAAAATCAATTGTTATGCTGAAGTAGCTAGTTGTAGCCTAATATTTAACAAACAGGAGTGTGGTATCAATCTTCTCATCCAACTAATTAAGAAAGCAGAAAAGAGTGTTCTCAAACTGTCAGACTATTCCTTTAAGATGGAGTCATCAATTTCACATTTGTTCACAAGCTATAATTGATTTTTATTTACAGTTACTGATGTGTTTAAGAACTGATATGAATGTCCAGAGTTTCCTGTTGTGCCACTCAATGTGCCAGTTGATATGAATGCAAATCAAAACTGGTTCAGATACTCACAGCCAGGAACAGCATGCAGTACATGGAAAAGGAGGAGTGGCCGGAGTAGAAGGATAACCTGCAACAGGAAGACAAAAGCATATCTCATCACTCTGTTACGTGCTTCATTAATCTGCAGCAAGCAAAAAACTAACGCTGAGACATATTGTTGTATAAATACATGATCCATTAGTCAGACACATGCCCTCATTTGGGTTTTGAGGTGAAGTCGATGGTTCTTGACAGGTTTGTGTTTGACGCATTTATGAGAAGCGCTTCGTGAGACGACTGTTGAGTGATGTGGTGAACAGTGGCAGCTACAAAGAAGCATGACCGCCACTTCACTCTATTTCCTGTTCATACTGACAGTGCTGTTGCATACTGCTGTCTGGACCACGTAGCAAAAGCCATGAACACAAGCACACACACTGTGTCATGTAACTGTCCACCACTTCGGTCCAGGCTGAAATATCTCAATAACTATTTAATGGACTGCCATGACAGTTGGTGCAGATATTCGGAGGATGAAATGTAACAGCTTTGGTGATGATTTAACTTTCCATCTAGTGTTCCATCAACACATTGTCATCGTCAAAGTTTTCACTAATCCAATACTTTGGTTTATGACCACACACCTGCAAAACTAGTGACATCCCATCAGCTCCTCATCATCATCATCCCCTCAGCTGTTCTTTGTGTTAAGTGCCAATTAACAAATGTTAGCATGCTAACATGCTAAACTAAGACAGTAAACAAGGTAAACATTATACCTGCTTAACATCAGCATGTCAGCATTGTCTTGGTGAGCATATTAGCAGTTAGATTAAAGCACCACCATGTAGTGAATCCTGCAGACCTGCTAGCATGGCTGACGACTTTTAAAGGGAAACTACGCCCGCTTTTAAAATGTTTACAATGTTTTTTCTATGGTCTAAGACAGTGTAATAGTGAAAAAAGTACAACTCTCTCCCAAATCTAAAAACTAGATTGCTAAAACTCTAACTTGCGATGTCATCAAGTATAAGGCCTGGGGCTGTTCAATAAACATTGAGTTGGGAAAGATGCTATAGATGACAATGAGAGCAGCCATGTTCCGAGTATATGGGTACATTTTCTGTTTCTGACCTAAGCTCACTAGAGAAGAATAAAATTCCTCTAGGTATAAAGAAGAAAGCAAACATCCTGTTGGTCCATAAAATCAGCCTCCCATTCATCGTCTATGGAGCAGCTCCAGGCTTTACACTTGATAACGTCACAAGTTCTAGACTTGGTTTTTTATGGTTTCTCGGTTTGAGAAAATACATTTGAATTCTTAATTTATGTGGTGTTCCCCTGTAGGGGCTGTCCACACCAAGAGTGACAACCATAATGATGACGATATGAGCATTTACACTGATGACCAATACATAAATAAATAAATCCTTCTCACTAACAAAGCTCTAAATGTTCAGGCACCGTCATATCTTAGAGAGCTTACAGTGCCCTATTATCCCACCAGAATACTGTGCTCTGAGAATGCAGGGTTACTTGGAGCCAGAGCCTTCAGCTATCAGGCTCCTCTTCTGTGGAATCATCCTCCTGTTTAGGTCCAGGAGGCAGACACCGTCTCCACATTTAACAGTAGATTTAAGACTTTTTGATACCTTTTTGATAAAGCTTATAGTAAGGGCTGGCTCAGGCTTGTCTTGGACCAGCCCCTAGTTAGGCTGACATAGGCTTAGTCTGCCGAGGGACCTCCTATGACACACTGAGCCTCTTCTCTGTCTCCCTCTCTGTCTGTCTCTCTCTTTCTCTCGTATTTTGTCGTATGGATCACTGTACATTTATTATGTTGATCTGTTCTGTACGACATCTACTGCACGTCTGTCCGTCCTGCAAGAGGGATCCCTCCTCAGTTGCTCTTCCTGAGATTTCTACCATTTTTTCCCCGTTAAAAGGTTGTTTTTTTCGCCCTTATCCGCCATGAGGGTCCAAAGGACAGAGAGATGTCATATGCTGTAAAGCCCTCTGATGCAAATTGTGATTTGTGATATTGGGCTTTATAAATAAAATTAATTTAATTAAGCAAAAGCAACAAACTTGCACTGTGTGCCCCAGCTGTGTTGCTCTGAATATTTGTGTGAATTTTGATTGGCTGTCAGTGTTCCTATCACTCACCAAATCGCTCTTAAAGTGATCCCAACAATATCGTTTGCCACTGTCATTGTTGTTATACTTGCAGTGTGGTATTTGCCATTCACTTGAGTTATAATTAATTTTAAAATGATATATTGATCGTGCTTGTTATAGTTTTGTTCTTGATGTGGACCACATTTTAGTCTTGTTACATTTCAAAAGAAACACTGACACTATTTGAGATGGCAAGAACTTGAAATTAGGGGATTGATTCATTCATTGGTTATTTTTTTAATGAATCGATTAGTCTGTGAAATTTCAGGTGATGTTGAACGATGTTCATCACAAAGCAATGTTTTCAGCTTGCTTTGTTAATTTAAGATATAAACACCGAGTTAAGCAGAAAATTCTCAAATCTTCAGGAAGCTAAAATGATGTTTGGTATTTAACAGATTTTTCAAATTTCTAAGATGGTTTAAGTCATCTGAAGTTAATCAATTACTCAAGTGATTATTTCTGCATCACCAGTGTTTGTTATTTGACGATCACAGGCTGATTAAACAGACCTTGGTAACAAGAGCAAACTAGCAGATTAAATAATAATGCCGACCTCTGAACATCCTCTGTCGCATCACATTACGACTGCAGGTCAGTCAGACCCTGTGAGGGCTCCACTCGTGCATTAACAGTACCCGTTTGGATGAAAAACGGGTGTCCTTGACGAGACGTATTCTTCTTTACACTCTCAACCTTTGATTACCTACAGTTCGACGTATTTGCCTCATAAATTCAAACAAACATACACATAGCTCTAGGCCTGTTCTGTCTCCTCTGTCCTGGAGAAGTTAAACTAAGGCAAGGAGGAATCATATTACAGTAAGATGATCCCGACCTGCGCGCTCCCCTCCTGCTGCTGCTTATTATCTCTATTAGTGACTAACAGGCCACCTCAAACACACACGCACATAGGAGCTGGAATTATAATGTGTCCTGACATTAATCTTCAAAGCCCTGGATGTCTGCCTCAGATCACTGGATCCTTCTATGGCCTGCTGACAAATGTTTGTCTCATTATGCTAAATAAAAATAAACAGACTGCAGACAGAGTAGTGATGGGGCTCCAGGAAATATCAACGATGGTGCACCACACCCTGGTAAATGCCCAGTAGATAATGCAGAGGATAAAGGGGTGAATAGGCACATTTTCATTCAGCTCAGGGAATCTGTTTAAAAGAGAGGTGGAAAACGACACACTCTTAAGCAGAAAAACCTGCTTTACCTTTCAGTAAAGCAGATCTGAATAGAGCAGAAAGTTCCTCTCAGCTCATAATAAACCCTTCTTAACTCTGATACAATCTGCACAGCTGATGTCACTATTTAGGCCTCTGCTTCTATAATTACTGCTGATCTCGGTGGTCGTGCCTACATCAGAATGAGAAGTGGATATCCTCTCCTCCCACTATACTTCCTTCTGCTGTGGGCTGATAAGGGACACTGACGTTAAATCAAAACAAGCTTTACATTCCTGTGATATTACTCAATCCTTCTGGTCACGTGTGCTGTAAATGATTCAAACTGCATCTTGCTAAAAACACTCACACCATCCGCGAGCAGAAATCTGACTGGAAACTAAACGTTGCACAACTTTAGAGGCGTGCCGTATTAGTTTTATCACCACTACGAATAACACAATCATTCATAGATCGCTCAGGGACACATTTAACCTTTGCTCTTTGTACTTACACCACAGCTTGTTACAAAACAATGGAGAGCACAGAAGTTTAGCTTTGCCTATCAGATTTGGTTAATCTGCTCAGCAACAAAACAAGGACCTGGACTGCTACAAATTTAAATGAGGAGCTGATTTCAACAGCAAGCAGCTGAAATGCAGCATTTCCACACATTTTTACCAATTAATTCTTAAACTTTTCCACATTACACCTCACTTCCATGACTGTCTTTAAGTAGTTCAGAATGAGTAGGCCAATACAGTGATGCAGCCATACATTACTAAACACACTTCCCAGGCATTTGTGGATAAGCCAACTGCTAATGCTTGTTAACTTTACTTGCTCAGACATTTCAGCTGCCAGCTAGCTGCATAAGCCCACAGACCAGACCAGCACAGATAGATGTTGCAGCATTTGATAGATGTCAATGCAATGTGACGTGTGTTTAGATTTTAAGTTTGTATGCATTTATATGTCGTTAAAGAAGCATTTGTTTTATGAACACTTCCAATAATTGTTTTGCAACCTTACCTGAACCTGAACGTTCGCGATGCCTTAATTAATTCCAGCTAATTGACGTCATGTCCCGTCAGTCCAAGTGGATCAATGACCCAACACACTGACTGGATGTCGCTTATCTGGACATCTATACATGTATATACACCGATCAGCCAAAACATTAAAACCAGTGGTGGGTGAAGTGAGTAGCATTGATCATTTTGTTACAATGCAATGTTCTGCTGGGAGACCTTTGTCATGGCATTCATGTGGATGCAGCTTGACACCCTCCACCCACCCAAACACTGCTGTGGGCTAAGTAACTCCCCCTCACGGCAACAGTACTCCCAGATGACAGTGGCGCCACAGAAGAGCAATGCACCATGCCACACTACAAAAACTGTTCAGGAATGGTCCTGAGGAACATGACAAAAAGTGCAAGGTGTCCAGCTGGCCTCCAACTGTCCCACATCCCAATCTGATCGAGCATCTTGGGAAGTGCAGGTACCCCATCTCACAACTGACAGGTCTCTAATGATCCGGAGCCAGCATCCCGGTGCAAGGCACCACAAAACACCTTCCAGAGGCCATATGTCCATTCCTTGACATGTCAGAGACAAGTCTGATCCAGGGATGCCCCACTGTGGATTAGGGGTACCTCTGAGGTACCAGCACGTCCCATGGATGCTTGTTTCGATTTGCAGCTGGGGAATTTGGAGGCTAGGTCGATGCCTTTAGGTTTTTGTCACATTCCTCGGGCCATTTCTGAGCAGTGTAACATGGTGCATTTTCCTACTGGGGGGCCACTGACTTTGGGGAGTGACAATCCATCTGCAGAGATGTTCAGGTGGGTGTAGCACATCAAGTGGCATCCTCGAGAACATCTTGACCAAAAATTCCCCAAGAGAACATTGCATTGTAACAAGATAATCAATGATGCTCACTTCACCCGATAGTGGTTCTAATTTTTTGGCTGATCGGTGTATGTCCAGATCATGAAATGACTGAAGACTCAGTCAAATGTGTATATTTGATTCAATCTTCTAATTTCTAATTTCATAACTTTTCCTGGAACCCCACAACCTTTAGTTAATCTAGGGCTGCAAGTATATCATCAGTAAGTTTGACAGCTTTTTTTTTTATTATTATTTTTTTTTATTCATCACTTCATATTGTCTGTTAAATGTAAAAGAATAGCAAAAGATGCCAGTTAAAATTTCCCACAGCCTAGCTCTTACTATCACATATGACAAAGAAAAGCATCCAGTCTTCACATTTGAGGAGCTGGAACCAGAATACTGACTATCGAAACAGTTGCCCTTTTTTCCTGATTAATTGCGGCAACTATCCATTATCCATCCATGTCTGAACGCTATTAAAAGATACAAGGTTTAATGTAGAGCAACACATACCTGGCTTCATTGATAATGGTTGGATCTCCAAGGCAGTGGGGCTCTTCAATATAAGCCTGTGATGAGCAGTTGATAAACGTCCAGTCAGGTTTGCACACATCCAGGAAGTGCGGCCTGAGCCGGCCGATGGAGTACTTGGCTATGTCGGTCAGAGACTGGCTCATCGCGGCACCAAAAAGGAAGGTACCGACGGCTTTGTAAACACAGGAAATGTAGCTGCCGAAAGAGGACTTGGATTTGATGCGCTTTAGAAAAACTGAAAGGCACTCGCCAATGATCATCTGTGAGGGGGGAGGGGAAGGACAGCGAAGGAGGAAAGGATACAGAGTTAAAAGATTTGTACCTAAACACAAAAACTCCAAATGAAAATTAAAGATGCAACTGAATGAATCAACATCAGAGTCTGATATATTCCCTACACTCATCATCACTAACAGAGTCTAGAGTAATGAGTTTAGTGTTAAAAAAAAAAAAAAAAATCACAAAAAAGCTCTTATGTCTTACCTAATTTCAAGGAATAGTTTGACTTTTTGAGATGTACGCATATTTGCTTTCTTGCCCAGAGTTAGGAGTGAAGATCAATACCACTCTAATGTTTGTACGCTCCTCCTACCAAGAGCAGCTAGTTAGCTTAGCTTAGCATAAAGACAGAAAACTGGTGGTAACACACTTTATTAGACAGAATATACCTGTTTCCCCATTTCCAGTCTTTCTGCAAAGCCAGTGGTTCTCAAACTTTTTACACTGCATTCCACCTCAGAAAATATTAGGCTCTCCAAGTACCACCACAATGATAGGCTTTAAAATACAGTAGCCTTGAACTACCCCATTTAGCTACAGTCCATTCATTCAGGAGGCAGGTTTATTCCTAATCAGAGAATGATTTATTTTTGACTGTTGTCAACCATAAAAGCCCTTCATACAGCCACACTGTACACAAGAGCAGCACTAGAGCTGGCATTTAAACTCTTCCACACAGCTTTCATACGCCGCCCTTCAACAGGTGCTGTGGAGACTTCACTGGCGCTGCTGAAGTAGAAACTATTTGCTCTGGGTTAACATATGCTCTGGGTTAACTGTCGCCCACTTCAGTTTCAAATAGGGTTGCAATGGTATGAGATTTTCACGGTATGATAACCGTCTCAGAAAATATCGCAGTTTCATGGTATCACAGTATCACAGAATTTATATTATTATGTATATTATCAGTCAGAATGAGCCTTAAAGGAATGAAAATGGAAGAATTATTTTTGGTTGAATATAAGCTTTATTACTATAATTGAAACTTGAAACCATTTCGTTAATGAATGATTGTGTAAAAAGTCACCTGTTAGAAAATAACAAAAATAAAGAAGAGATTCTCCGTCCAGTTGCATTTCTTTCCAATATTGTAGATAATATACATGGCATGATTATTTTCAACTCTTATATCCTGGTATACCTTAACCCTAGCAACCCTAGTTTCTACAGGACTGCTCACAATATTCTCCTCCTGATCCACACTTCTCTTCCAGATTGGAGCCACGATTGTTGTGTTTTGAAACCATTAATTTTACCTCCACCAACTGTCTTGCCATCACAGTTTAGCTCATAACTAATCATGAGCGTCTGCACACACTCCGTTCATGAACGTGGCAATGTAGCTGGCTGATGTCAAAATGAAAACATTACAGGGGCGGCAAATAATATGTCAGTTATCTTAGTTTGAAGATTTTCAGCCGTGGCTCAGAGGCAGAGTGGGTCGTCCGCTAATCGGAGGATTGGCGGTTCGCTCCCTGGCTCCTCCGGTCCACATGTCGAAGTATCCTTGGGCAACATGCTGAATCCCATATGCCACTGGTGTGTGAATGCTAGTGGATGGTTACTGAGTAGCACGTGGCACCATGTACGGTAGCCTCAGCCACCAGTGTGTGAATGTGTGTGTGAAGGGGTGACTGTGACATACAGTGTCAAAGCACGTTGAGTGTTTGTTTCTTCCCCCTCTGCGTACCACTAAAGAGAGCTCGCCACCAGTGGTGCATGTACCATAGTTTGAGAACCAGTGTGCTAAGCTAAGTAGCTGGCTATCACTTCATATTTAATCAGCAGATATGAAAATGGTATTGATCTTCTGTTTTAAACATTGGTAAGAAAGCTAACACATTTTTCACCTCAAAATGTCAAATTATTCCTTTAAGTACACCCTCCATAATATTATAGAGAAACACTCATCTCACACACAGACGTTGGAAATACCAAGGCAACAGGATGATGTCCACTTAAAATAATTATCTTGTTTGATCTTAAAGTTTAAATGAATCATGCTGAGATCTCGTAGTAAAACATTTCTGAGCGTGTGCGTATGTGTTCGTACTGTATGACACATCAGAAGAATGATTCATGGATTCCTGACGTGGTTAAGGTGCACCCGAATGTGTTTGTTTCGCAATGACAGATAATAGGCCCAGAGGCCTTACATTCGTCTCACAAACAAAAGCTGCTGACAGCCCTTATTGCTGACGCCCAGCTATCTGTACCTTTAATTCTATCAATAAGAGAAGTAACAACTTCCTTAATGGGTCACTAAAGATTAGAGGTGAGCTGCTTTACCTTAACTTACCTTAAGATGTTTTATATGTATAAAATAGAAGTCTGATTTATTTTTTAAATAAATCCTGCAGCACAGAAGGTTGTTGTAAAACTTTAAGTCTAAAAGGATATTGTCACTGTTCATATACTGATCTGACTGAGTCTATTTTTTCAGTGCTGTCACATTTTTTCAATTCCACTCAGCATCAAGTGACCGAGGTCACCACTGCGCTGCTTTGTGAAGAGTTTCACATCTGTGATATTTACGGTCTTCCTGCAAACTGTTGAAGTGGCTGCAGAATCATTTGGGGCTGGTGAGTTGAAAATAAAGGTCTGCCTCAGGTCACCTTGCTGGTTCATCATCAAATGTCACAGTTTTCAAAACCACAAAGTTTGGAAAACAATTTCTACAACATGCAGTTAGCAAATGAACTTAAGAGTTAATGTTAGTGGAGGCTTATGCAAGCAATTAAAAACACATACATTATTGCAGAGTAATGTATTGATCAGCAATCATGGATCAAGAGAGAAGAGAAGAGTGGCAAAGTGGAAAAAGGTGAGCAGAAAACAAACCAGGTGCACTTACAGCGATTATTGTGACCGGAATCATAACACCTCCTAACAACTGAGCAGAAATGGTGTCTTCTTTATTCGGGTACTTGATTGAATCATCATTACAGAAAAAGCCCCGTCGGAAAGGACTGTGTAGCGCAGTGAGAGTTAAAAATGGGAGTCCAGCTAGCAGAGAAGCAATGAGAGAATAAACAAAGAAAAAAATTCAGGTTACAAAAATATATAACTGGGCCTCGGACCCCTGCCCATGATGCAACACTGTGTGCCTGTGCAGAGCAGGAGACAGCAGCCACGTGCGAGACGCTGCATCCTGTGAAGGTGGAGGCGTCCTCGCCACCTTTCATGAACACCAGTGTGAAAATATTAGTGGTTAAAGTGTTGGCACGGCAACAAGACAGTTAAATGCTGACAAAGAGTGGATGTTCACAAAAGAAAAGTCAAGCATAAAAGCACAACAGTGAAATTTGTGAGCAGGTTATTGAGCCCTCATCACTTTGTCTTTGAGGCAGTGAGCACTGGGTGTCAGGAATTGTGTTTCTCAGTTGGCTTCAGCTCCGATGGTTGAATTTTCACCAACAAACCCACAGCGAGAGGAAACAGGCCTCACAGACGCCCGTATTGTACGTGACTGAAACAAACGTATGTTACTATCTCCTTTACTTCCTCTCTGACAAGGTGACGCTTGATGTTTCTTCTTTATGGCAAACCAACACACTGACCTATTCCTAAAACTGTCTCTCACATTTCCACATATTCTCCCACAACTTCCTCTGGCAGACAATAAACCATGAAGAGATTTAAACAATAGACAATACGAATAGAGGTGTTACAGATTGGAGTTGTGATAACTCATGACACATTAAAGACCACAGACAAGAGATGGAGGAGAAGAATCGCTGACACCACAAAGCAACACCAGAAGGCAGACACACACACACCAGCAGCACTTTCTGCGTCTGTCGTCCTCAAATAACAATCGCTCTCTTCCAGAAGAGCATTCCAGCTATTTTAAGGGACAGAGGGAAGCAGCACGCAGCCTGCACGGCTGTAGCACTAATTAACAACAGCGATAGAAAAATGACAGAATAAATTAGAATTAAACAAAAGGACTAAATTACTTACTTACTTCATATTACCCAAATTTTATTATATTTGTTGAACTAGAAATAGCTCATTTATTACAGCACTGGCTAAATTAATCTGTGGTTTCGGTCTTTTGTTTGAGACCGAGTGTGTGTTGGCTGATCCAAATGTTATGTAGGGGTGGGAGACAAAAATCGAGCAGCATATTACAGCATATTATTGCAATATTGTGTGGCAATAATGTAGCCTTACACCACCATCAACTATTGATTTTAGATAAATTGTTAATACTAAAAATACAAATAATTTAGTGGCCTTTTCAGTCCACTAGACACGTTGTGCTGCGGTAAAAATGACTTAAGTAAGAAACTTTATCTTAGATAAAACAGATGCTGACAAAGTTTTTCCTTGGGGACATAATTTACAGTTGAAAATCGGTAATAAGTTGCAAAATTACGCAGTACATGTCATTGCAACATGAATCACAAAATGTTTAAAAATCGCAATAAAATTGTATCAAGAATTAAGTTTCGTGATTCCCACCCATTATGTTAAAGGCTCAAACAACTCACTGAAAATAATAAAGATGTTGCGAAACTAAAAATTGACCTATAGGATAATTAAAGTAAACAAAAACCTTTTTAGCAGAAAGCTTTAAAGCCCAAAGCTATGTCCAACAAAAGATTATTTTGGGGTCAGTGGATAAGATCAGGGTAAGGAAAAGGAGGCAGAGGTTATTGTTAAGGTAAGTCACCAGAAAAGGAATATAGGTTTGTGTAATATCATTGAAAGTGACGTGTGTGTGTTATTGTGTGTGGACGCAACAGTATTTAATATTTTCTGATTTTACTTTGTATTCACTGTTTTTAAGTGGACATCCTCCTTCGCCTTTAGCTTTAGATACAGAGCAGTAGGAGGTGATGTTGGTGAACACCACCAACAGTCTCACAAGCTTCACACTGACGTGACTGAAACAGTAGCAGAACTAAATAAAACACACTGTATGTCTGGTTTCAATACCAGGTAGCTGTGCTATTGTTAACAGCCACTGAATACTTGTCTGTGTTATCAAACAGGAAGCTTGACATTTTGAATACATCCTACACTAGGCTCTGGAAATGTACTGGTCCTTTAATGTACAGTCCCAACAGGCCGTTCTCACAGCAGACATTTTGACTTGCCATTGCAGGAAAAGCATAAGTGTAGCTGATAACAATAATAATGGCTGCTTTCCAAAGCAGAGCCCCAGCACACCTTAGAGTGCACTTTTACACCTGTGGTTGACAAGTCAACATATTTGCCATGAGAAGGGTGATTCAGTGACTCCTACTTACGCAGCTAATAGGCAGGGTGAAGCCCACAGTGTAGAGCACTGTGGAGGTGACTGTGCTGCTGTGGAAAGGGTACTTGATGCTTTCGTCGTTACAGAAAAAGCCCCTCTGGTAGGGACGGATCTTACCCAGGTTAAAGGCTGCCAGAGGCAGACCCCCTGTGGATGGAGAGATCAGGAGGAGTTACCGCTGGAAGAGGTAAAGGAAAATGTATGGCAGAGAAAGAGAAGGTCCCAAAACAAAGTGTTGAGGTCTTCAAATCTGTCAGCTTTCACACAGGAGTGAATTTCTGATGTTTGAGGACAATGGTGCTCTTCAGTGTCATGACAAACTGCCAAATAAAATTTGTGTGACAGAAATGAAAGACCTAAATCTTTGTAGCAGCCCAGTTAAAGGATAACACAGTCTTTGTTCTTCATTTTGTTTTGTCATCAAATTCAATGAAAAGTCCAAAACCAGCAGTGCTAGTCTCCTACTGATAATACTGCATTTATTTGGCACCATCAGACGTGAATTTGGCACTGTATTGTGTTTACCAGAGGTGGGACCAAGTCATTATTTTGTGAGTCACAAGTTAGTCTTAATTTTTTGCACACAAGTCCTACGTCAAGACTGACAAGCCCAAAGTCTCTAGTCCTGAACCTTGAGTTTTAAGTCCTAAACGAGTCATTTAACAGTCTTCACCAAATGTAATGCCATTTTAACAACACAGTAATAATATCAAATTTACAAAAATCATAAATGGCTCTGAAATTTGTACTTATTTGTTAAAACAGTTTTGTTGGGAGTTGTTGCATCTGTCTGTAATTTTCAAGGTACATGCTTTGCATACTGCAAGTTCTTTTATGTTGACCACCGTCTACTTTTTGTACGTTTTTTCCAGTTAGCGCTCAGTAACGTAAAATTAGTTGGTCATGGTTTTTGTCCTGCTGCAACTTTACTGGATGCTGTTGGATTGGTTCAAACAAAGTGGATCTGGAGAGTTGGAGGCTGACACGATGGGAATGAATGGCATTACTGATAGCTGATTCAGGAAATTAACTGATTCAGCGTACACTTTTTAAATCTTTGGGCTTTGAACAAAGTATCAAGTATTTTTAAGTCAAAAGGCTCAAGTCAAACAGAAGTCACAGGTTATCAGGGATAAAATCAAAGTAGAATAGCATATCATTTTTTATTTAGTTGAGTCTAAATTCATCAGTTTTTGACTCTAGTCTGACTCGAGTCCGAGTGATGTGGCTTGAGTCCTCACCTCTGGTATTTACAGCACAATAACATAAGGTATATGTGCCATAAACTCACCCATGCTTATTGTACTGAAGAAACATGTTGTCCAGCGTTACAGTGTGGCTCTTTGGTGTGTTTAATAGTTTCTGGACAACAATGGCACATAACAATAAGCAACATCAGCCTACATAGACAGGAGACGTCAGAGAGATCAATTCATTGTTAGTTTTGGTCTCTTCGTGACTTTGTTCACAATAACAAAAACAGTCATATCCTTTGACACGGAGCCTCAGTCAGACACTCTGCGGCATTATGCATTACACAGTAAACACACTTGACAGCAGCGACTTCATTACAATAAAAAATGTTGAATGATGTTATCTTTGGGTAGTTTCTCAGCAGGGAGGACTGAAAAGCTTTTTGTTGGGGCACTGACACACAGCAGCGTGAAAGGAGCTGTGGACACAAGCTAAGCACTCCCTATAGATTAAATACCATAAAGAAAACAGATTATGCTAATAGGTCTTGACAGTTCAAAGTCTGAACATAATGCTGCTGTCACTTCTCTGCTTGTTTGGCCTGTTTAGCCCATTGTGTTGTGGAGACAAGACACAGTTGCTCAGCCATTCAAGCAGAAAATGAGGGTCCATTATAGAGATGTACATTAACAAGCTACATCCACAGAATACGCACGAACACACAACATCACACATAGATACACAAACTCCCCATAAACTATGTTTTAATTCCGTCTGGTATCTCTGTTCTGTCTGCCATTTCTGCAGCTGTTGACACCGTCATCTGTGCCATGCTAAGTTGATCGGCCACAACAGCTGGAAATGCCAAAAAGGCGGGACAGAAACACACCCGGGTGACAGCCGGACACCCAAGTCACTTTATAACTGCAGCAAGCAGCCATGTTACGCTTTAACTTGTTCTCGTAAACTGCAGCTACACACAGACAGAAAGAAAAACGTGCATATTGTAACATAAAAACATGAAGACTTTTTGGCTGCCTGCTCAGTAATTGTGTTAAAACCAAATTAAATCAACTGTGGAAGCAAACCAGGACAAATATACTCCATCCCTACACCTTAGAAAATAAAACAAATTATTTCAGTTCTCACTTTTATGAAACCAACAAGTCAAACTTCACTGTATGTATATGCGTGTTTAGCCACATGCAGCAGCACATGACTGTTGGAGACAGTCTGGAAACTGATTACTGCAGATGCCTGGATATAATCTAATAGTCTTTGTCAATAGCAGAATAATCCAGTTTGCTTTTGCTTCAGTCATCTAATTGGCACACTGAGTTTGAACAGTCGTACTGCTCCACACTGCACAAGGCACTTACAAAATTATGTAATATGAAAAAAGTCTGTAGCCTTGGCAGTTTAGCAATATTTTAAAGTACTCCTTCACTCACAAAATTTACAATATTTCACTGACTGAATTTCTCAATAGAGGACTAATGCAACAAATCATCCTTCCTGGCAGAGTATTTTCCTTATATGTTTAATAATACGTCTGGAAGGGATCTTTAACATGTCAGACACATAACTGTAAAACATACTGTGGACTGTGCAAGGCAGGCTTTAACTGTCTGAGTCGTTGCATGCATTGATCACTCATAATCAAATTTTAGCAGCACTTAAGCAGCACAGAGACATGTACCAAAACTGAAACGCACAGCTCCATGAACCTTATTCAATGTACACAGACATAAAAGACTTTGGCACTGGGGGAGAAAAATGATTAAACTTTAGAGTGTCACCTCACTTTCAGATGGAGTTTCACATTTGAATCAGCGGTAAGAAAACTGGGAGAATAAACTGTAGTTCACAAATGCTCAGAGGCCTGATATGAGTATGGGTGCTCTCCCATGTAATGATTTTAGATCCTGTGAGGGGAAAACATGTGGCTACATGAAAGAAAATAAAGTGAGCGGGTTTAAAATATGAGCCTGTGAGGCAGTAGTGCCATCTGTAAGATAGATTCTCAGCAACACATTTTATTAATGTTAGAAAACTCATGTTTGGTTGCACAGAAATTAGTTTATAGAGACATATATTGTGGCAATACTGGCCTAAAAGAGCAAGTACTTCAATACAGTTAACATGATACTGATGGCAGTAATTACTAGAGTTATAATGCATTATTACATATTGTTATGCTCAAGTAAACAGGTTCATTAATAACTATTTAGATGCCTGTGGGCTCTAAGAAACTGGGCTGCACTCATTTGCATACAATGGAAACAAAGAACATGTAGTCCTTAATTAAACTGGAGGAAAAACTACAGCAACTTTAAAGCCTACATAGAAAGATGCTGTACATATATATATATAAATGACATGTTGCTGGTTTAGTAGCATTATTAGAGGTTAAAGTAAAACCATGTTAACCCAGTAATGACACTCGCGTGCTACTGAGCGTTCACCACTCCCTTCACGTGATAGCAAGCCGATAAATATCTCAACAGTGGGATTATATCACATCACAAATCGGCTTAAATCAATAAAAGCAGCAACAAGCAGTCAGTAAAAAAGGTATATGACTACATACCTAGAATGAGACACGCTATGTCCAGCAGGACAAAGGGGATTCCTCTCGCCTCGAACATGTTTGCTCTTGTCTGTCTCTGACTCGACTCCCTGGTCTGTGGCGCGTCCTCCGCTGTAATAAACACCAGGGGGATGTCCCTCCTTGGGACGTCGCTGCCGCTGCAGAGGTTGTTTGAGATCGAGTGTGAGATTAAAAAATGGTAGCAAGTGCTACGAAAACACGATAAAACGTCGACGCCCTCGTGCGGAACCGACAGACCGCCCGGGCCGAGGGACGGTACATATCAGGAAGATAAGATGCAGCTGCTGCTGCTGCTGCTGTTGTTGTTGTTGTTTGGGGGCGGTGAACTGCAGCAGAGCCGAGACCTCCTCACGTCTGTCATGGTGGTTTTAAAAGCCCTTAAAGAAAATAAAACACTTGTTTTGACGGAGGGTCGGTCATTTGCACCGACACCTGCCCGGTGTCGATGTGTGTGACCGGTGGCGCGCGAGCTGTGCGACGACAACCGCAGAGCTCTGAGGTCGACCGCTGCTGCGGGCCTGTGTGGAGCTGCTGCCTTCAAGTGCTGGCGGAAATGTCGGATATACGATGCGTAACTTTATCTAAGTTTCTTTCTGCGTTAGTGACTGGTGCTTTAACGTTACCATAACCTGTTCACAAAAACACATAGTAATGGTGGGTTTTTAATGTAAATGAACCCATAAATAATTAGCAGATAAATTAATAAATTAAATAATAATACTACTAATAATAAAAAGGTAAGGATACTTGATTGTGTGTGGGGGTTTTATCTGTCCATTCCAATGGACGAAGCATCTTAACGCAGAAATCATCCAATAGTAAAACGACTATAAATGGTCAGATTAAACCTTTTTAACACCAAAAAAAACAACAACATGAGTTTATTAATTTTTCATGAATGGTAAACCATCCTTTTTCCAGCGAGTGTCTTAGGCCATGGGGCCCAGTCGGGCTCAGCCCAGAAAAACAACATGACTGACATGGAGCTGTCGCCCTCTAGGCCCACCACCAGAACAGAATTTAGGGTCTGGTGCATTGTGTGCTGGGCCACGGGCAGGGGTCAGGGCCCCAGGCCTTGTGAATGGTTAACCCATATCAATGAATAAAGTGATGCTTATTTTGCATCGTACTCATCATCATGACTCAAAATATTCTTAATTCCTTAAGTATCTCCAGAAAAAAGTATGTTGAAAACCTCCTGTGACAAATTACCGTGTACATAATCAACAGGATGTATTATAGGCTGACTGTATTATTAGAAAACAAATTAAAACGGTATTCCCCTATTAAAGACTCCACCTTTAACTCCACCTTTTATCCCTCCTATCAATTTCCCGGTGACACTCAGTTTAAACTCACTTTAAACATAGTTTAAACACAAATTATTTACTTAAACATTATGACTGATAGTCTCATGGCCTCATAGTCGGCCATGCTTGTTGAGAAAAGGGGGTGTGACTCTAATGTAGTCCATTTTAGATGATGTGGAACACTGTGATTGGCTTACAGACATTCAATCAAATAAGCGTGCACTTAGGTGGAGTCAGATGACAGAAATCATCAGTCTAGACATTAAAGTTATGTCCATTAGAATGGACTGCACTGGTTAAAATAAAAGTCAAAGCATTTTTTTTTTTATCTTGTGACGTCTTGGGAAATGGCTTATTCGCTTTTTTGCAGAGAGAGTAGATTAATGCCACTCACTCACTCACTCACTCAGAGGCTACAGGTGCAGCTGGTTGGTTTATCCTCACATAAAGACTAGAAACAGGAGAAAACAGCCTGGTTCTGTCCATTGGTGACAAATTCCACCTGTCAGCATATCTAAAGCTCACAAGTTCAAAACGTGGTGGCGTTATGCTGGGTTTGGCCCATGTTTGAGCCAGGCACAGTGACTTCTGGAAGTCTTGTGGAGTTGAGACTCCAAGGAAAAATTATAGATATATATCTTTTATAGTTTCCTTAGGAGACTCCAGGAAGTCACTGAACCTGGTCAAGTATTGCACATAGGGTTGCAGCGATATACCAGTTTCAAGGTACACTGTGATATAAAAAGTTGACGTGTGTACTTCTGCTTATCTACGATATGGATGAAGACTCTCCCCTTTATCTTGTTATTTTTTTAGGGGGAGACTTTTTACACATACTCCCATTAACAAAATGGTTTCAAAGTTTCAACCCCTAGGGCTAAATTCAAATATTCTGAGAAAACATTGCCTCAGGTTATTAATCTCAGTATGTATACAGTGCATTAATTTATCTTTGATGGTTAAACTTACCATTGTGTGCACTTCAGGAGCAAGGAGGAAGGTAGGTCAGCAGTCACCACAGCTGACATCCTTATCAGCACACTGACCCCATCTAGTGCTCTGGAGTTTAAGCTACACTGAGAAAACACAAATGTTTTTGGAAATTGTGAACACCAATGAATAACACCTCTAAAACTCTCAGTAACTTCTAAAATACTTATTCCCATTAACAGGTGCAGTCACATTAACAGGAGAGTTAGTAATCAGGCAGAGTCAGCATGTGCCCACATTGTGCTGAGAGAAGCTTTAATTAGGCAAAGTGATTGAAGGCACCTGTGTGAATGGACCACCATTGTTCCCTTTAAGCGTCTAATGAAGAACCTGATTATTATTCTTTCTTTCTTTTGTCCTCTGTGGGCGACTGTCTGTGCCCTGATTGTCTTGACTGACAGGTGAAGACTTCACAATTTAAAGTGTCATGAAATAAAACGGCCATCAGGAAAAATGTGACATGAGAAGATATGGTATTAGAAAACTAAAATTTTAAAATAAAAACTTTTAAAACTGAATGAGCTCCTCAGTAAACTCTGTTAAAGTATGAATCAGCAGAATAACATTTTAAATTATAATTAACTATTTATCTTTATGATTATTTATTTGATAATGTTTTATTTTTTGATTCAATACTAACACTTGGATTTCCATATTCTTTTCCTCAGCGTGTCCCTGAACACAAAATAAAGGCAATTTCATAATATTCATGTACTACAATATGTACCATGATGGGCTTGCCAAGAATAAAAGTAATCATTTTAACATTCTGTCATATCTTTGTTTTATATTCCACCTCATAGCTGGATAAGACTGGATAATTAGCAGCAGATGGCACAAGCAAACACATCACGATAAAAACAAACTCAATGCACAAATATGTTTTATTCAACTCATTTACATGAAGTGAAAAAATAACTTGAAATTTACATTTCAAAGTCATTCACTGTATTTTATTTTTTTTTACAAGGAATGTTTTAATGGCAAAAAATAAAAATATGATTAAAAAAAGTGCCTCTTTTCACATCTTTGGTCATCCACCAAAAGCACAGCTCGTTTTGATTGAAGTGCTGGAGCAGTATTTATGGGAGATTATATTAAAACTAATATAAAGTGACCATCGAGGCGGTTATATCTCTACACCTACAGCATCTCCAGTTTCTGCGACTGCTCAGTAATACATGCCATGTTACTTGATTGACTGAAACAAAAAATATTAGGTCAGTAAGTCTCGTTCTGACTTGTTAAGTCATCGTCAAATCAGGACAGTGAACAGCATTACTATCAGTCAATAATCCCTTCCTTTGTTTATCTATTGTGCCCCCCCCCGCCTCCTACAGATTACTCTACATTAAGCTTTATCCTTTAAAACATTCTTTAGACATACTTTGGGCACAAATACATAAATTTCAGAAGGCTTTTCACTGACATTAGATACATTATATCTAATGTATCATTCAGTATAGAGATGAATGGCCCACACATAATACTGTCTAGGGTATAATCCATATACATGGTGGCATTTACGAAATAATAACAAACATAAATTAAAGGAATGAATAATTTATTTTAAAAAAAAAAGTTTTAAAAGGCCATTTCAGGCTTTAAACGAATCCTTCATTGTTTACGCACCAACATGTCGCTCACTTTCAGTCCACTAGGTGGCTCTGTTTCCCTACACATAAACACATGTATGTCCAATTTTTCCCTGGCCACCCTGCAGAGACAGTGTTCAGGTTTAATTCACAGAAGGCACACGGTTCAGAGACACTTTGAAGCTCAAACGTAGGTGCTGTTTTCTGTCTGAGAGGCCTTTCTGCAGTCACGGAGTTAAATACAAATGGATAATACATTTACAGATGGATGTTTCAGACAGGAGAGCTGTTGATTAATGTCCAACTAAAGTCTGCTCCACTTGTGTAGATGAATTCCTCAAGTCAGTTTTAATTCTTCTTGATTGTATGTTGTCCTCTCCACAGCAATGAAGTGCTCCAAAAAGTAAAACGTAATACTGAAAAGTAAAACGTCTTCACATTTTTTATGAAGTAGTTCATCTTTTGGGGAAATATGCCTATTGCTGATCAGATTGATACCACTCTCAGAGATAAAAGTGGTTTGGTGTCTTCTCATCAAACTCTCAGCAAGAAAGTCAATTGGCGTATTTTCCAAAAAATGTGGGACTATTCCGTTAAAATATGATGTAGTTTACCATCTGCACTGTTTCATCTGATTGCAGTCTTTGCAGCAACAGTAGGTCTTCATGTCTTCTTGGGGTTTGAGTTTTGCTGTTGTTTCTGTTTACGAAGATGAGCTTCGATCTCGTGCCTGAAGAACAGCATCCCCAGCTGGCCGTGCGAGGCCTCGTTCATGGCCTTGGACTGCATGCACATGCGGTATTGGTCTGGAGGGAGCTCATCAGCGCAGTGCTTCTCGTGCCACAGGTGGAACAAGCCTCGTGATGGTGCTCGGACCACTAGGAGATTGCTATGCAGGTACTTCCTATACAGGTGGACGTCTTCTCCGCCCCAGCCTTTGATGTCGATGTCAAAACCTCCTGGAGATGAGAGAGCAGACAGAGAATCCACAGTAAAATAAAACTTTATTAGACCATCACAGGATGTGTTGTAATGTAAAATGATAAACCTTTTGATATGCAAACGTTTCTACAGTAATTTATGTGTTTGGTGCTGTGTTCACTGCCGCTGATTATGAATCCTGATTAGGGTTTACAGTATGTGATCATAATCAGTCTTCTCTCCACTCTGCCTGGTTTGTTGTTGCATGAGGGGGCGGAGAAGACATTCTGGACCGATGCTGCCAAACAGACCTCGACCAGGCATGTTTAAACCTGCATCTTTACACGTCTAAACTACTCGTGTCTGCTTCTGCTCACACTTGGTGTCTCTCTGCAGTTTTATTTTGATTATTCTGTCTCTGTCTCCCTTTTTACACTCATGCTCCAGGGCTAAACAGAGATACGACAGGAATTTGAACCCAACAGATGAATTGTTCATTTGTTTATGTGCTCGTGGCCTAAATCACATATTGCATCATAATTTTTGAGGAACAGGAACGACACAACTTAATTATGCTTTTAAAGGAATAGTTTGACCTTTTGAGGAAACACACTTGTTCCCTTTCTTGTCAAGAGTTAGGATATTGATACATCTGTATGGTAAATATGCAGGCTGTTCTCATGACTGTTTATGTTTTCCTCAGAAAAGTAATGCACCAAAATTTGTATATATCTCACGTGGTGATGAGCCAGGAATTTGTGCATAACCCATATATTTTATAAGCCTTCAATCACATGACCAATGCACTGACAGGAGTTAAGATGGAAGTGGTCCTGAAGGGTCACAAAAACACAGGACTTTCCCCCTTGCTGAAACCTAACTGCTATAACTTAATGTTAATTATGTAATTTTACGTTACAGACAAACATCATTCATGTTTCATACGTAGGAAATTATACAAACCATTGTATGAGGATACATCGATATATGAAGCTGCACCCAGAAGCTAGTTAGCTTAGCTTAGCATGAAGACTGAAAACATGAAGAAATAGCTATCTTACATATTTACTGTACTAATTTCATATGATCATGTGAATTGAATAATATAATACTACATTATTATTACATTACTATTTTAATTGTCAATTATTCTGGCGATTATTTTCTCAAGTAATCGATTAGTTGTTTGGTGTATAAAATGTCAGAAAAATGTCTATCAGTGTTTCCTAAAGTCCAAGATGACATTCTCAAATGTCTTGTTTGGTCCACAACCCTAAGAAATTCAGTTTACTGTTATAGAGGAGGACAGAATCCAGAACATACTGACATTTATAAAGCTGGAATCAAAACATTTTGTTTTTGTTTTCCTTGAGATATTACCCAAACTGATTGATCATCATAAGAAATAAGTTGGTGATTACAGGTCTAGTGTGTAGGATTTAGTAGCATCTAGTGGTGAGGTTGCAAACTGCAACTGCTTGAAACTTCACCCCTGTGCCAAGCATGCAGGCGAACTACAGTGGCCAATGTGGAAATGTCGAATGCTAGAGCCGGTGTTTGGTTTTGGTGTTTGGACCCGTTCTGTATGTAGATATAAATGGCTCGTCATAAGATAATGGAAAAACAGCAATTCTTAGCTTCAGGTGAGTTTTAACTAATGAGAACATAGTTATGAATATTACACACAACCTGCCAATATATCCCCACTAAATCCTACACACTAGCTGACACTAATCAATTAACTGATTAATTGTTGCAGCTCTTTATTACATACATATAAACATATTAACAAACATAAGTTCTTGCAAATAACTCTCAGCAAGAAAGCAAGTAGTACAGGTATTTCCACAAACTCCTCCTTTAAATGAGATTCCTGTCCTTCCTGGAGCTTGTTTTACAATGCAGCGCAGTTAAGTAAGAGCATTTGCATGCTTGTGTGTGTGTGTGTCTGGGCCCCAAACAATAAACCACTTTGAATTTCGCTGTAGCCTTTAAGTGATGTCACTTTGGAGGGAAACTAAATTGATGTAAATCTGTCTTGAGAGCCAATATTCCTCAACTAATATACAGATGGAGAGGACATGGGGGCTGTGAGATATGCTAATATATGCTTCTGCTGCTGCTCAGAGCTGTTTCATGCAGAGTAATATAATCAAATCTCCTCCCAGTTAAGAAAAGTAATGTAATATTGAACCATTTGTGTTCTGGCGTTTTTCATATCCATTAGGCTACGGCACCATTAACATAGCATCTAGCCATCCAGGAAGCCCATTTTTACCCAGTGTTATGTAACGCCTCTGCACAGATAATCAACCCCCAAGAGCAACTGTTTATGAATTCCTGCATTGGTAAGATGTTTTGATGGGTATAACTGCAGTGTAAATATTTACCAATGTTGATGAAGTCGGACCTGTATTGGCAAGTCATGCCGAAACCGAAATCCCTCCAGAACCCCGTGTCTTTCTTGATCACCTGCAGAAAAAAGAACTGACAGTCTTAGAGAGCTTACAAACAGAAATATATCAGCTCAACACACACGGGAGGCACATCAACAGGAGCGTGCTTCTGTGGATTTGTAGCAGCTGGAGAGGCGAAATGTTTCTAAACCTCACAGCAATGTAGCACAGCACTGAATATGATTTTTCCACAAGTGGCTTGCAGAGTGTTTGAAAAACACAGAATAAAAGGAAAAGGAGGGGGAGAGGTTAGATTTGATTGGTGCGTGTTACCAGCTGTTGCTCCACAGGTGGGATGTGTTCAGGACTTCCGTAGATCAGAGTGGGGTTGTACTGGCTGAATAACACTGGGTAGAATACCTTTTTACCTGAAAGGGAGCAAGACAGCGATACAATGTCAGACAACTAGGCCAGTAATTTGATGGGTTTGTGTGTGTGGGGCAAGCAATTAAAACATTTAATAGGTTTCATTTGATCATCTCTAATTACACTGCGACATTAAAGACTAGTTGCAAAAATCGGACCACTTGGAATTATAAACAAGGTATGTGCCACTGCATTCTGGCTGGTAAGAACAACTACTCAAGATTCCTCCAAAGAGATTTAGACCTTTTAAGATAGCTCTAAAAGTTTAATTCAAGATATCTGTAATTAAGTTGTATCTCTAATTACATTCTGATTACTAAGAACGAATCACTGAGTTGTACAGACAATCTAATTAGAGATTTCTACAACAAACAGGAGTTAAAGGAGCAGTGTGTAGGATATAGTGGCATCTAGCAGTGAGGATCGCAGATTGCAACCAGCTGATACTTCTCTTATTTGCAAAGCATGAACTCCTGGTTGGGATTTCTTTAGTGTTCATTGTTCAGGAAGTTTTTACCAGGAGATTATTACTGTTATCCGCAGGGGTCTCCTCCTCTTCAAAACAAACCACCAGGACCAGGTGATTTAAACCGGAAAAAACACTGAATAAAGCAGCTTCACATTACAAATCAGTGTTTCCTCAACACTCCTTGGCTCGTTGCAGACAGGCCACCAGCTCAGCACCTGCTAATGCGTGCTCACCTTTTTCTGATCAAGACTTTAAAGAGGTTTTAACCAGGAGCTGAATTATCTGCAGAGGTTCCCTCCTTTACCAAACAAACTGATCCAGTGATTTTCACCCGTAAAAACACTGAATAAAACAATTTAATGTTAAAAATCAGTTTTTTTCTGATCGCAGAGGATCGTGCCAACTACGGTGGCTGACGCAAAAACATAAATGGCCCTGTTTAGAGCCAGTGTTTGGTTTGTCTACTCTGGGCTACTGTAGAAACATGGCAGTGCAACATGGCTGACTCTGTGGACAAGGACCTGCTCTCTCAGTCTAAGGTAACGATAACACGATTATTCTTATGTTCAGGTGATTATACACCAAAGAAAACACGCTTATCATGTTATATTCCATTGCTGCCAATATATCCCCAAAACCTATAAACTGGACCTTTAAAACTACGATAAATATATCACGAATTTGAGTTATTATTATCACAATTATATATATCTCTATAACTTTGGATATCCTGCAAAGCGTATTTGTGGAAAAAGTTTTTTTTGACAAGCTACACTTTATCTATTATATAAAAATATATCTACAAATGTATACTGACTAGTCAGAATCATTATTCTAGGTATCTTCAGACACATGCACTGCAATGCAATTTGAGATATCTTGATTTAAAGTTCTGACTCCTCATAAATGCAAGTGGTTATCTTTGATGTTAATCATGTTAAAAGGGTAAAAACATGTCTCACCGGGCTGCGTGTTGAGTCGGCAGGTGTTGAGGAAGTCAGCGGTGAAGTAGATGTCCACGTCACAGAAGAAAAGCAGCACGTTGCCCCCCTTCCAGGCTCGCGCTCCGACGTCTAGACCCCTTCCCCGAGAAAACTCCTCGTCCAGCTGCAGCAGAGTGTAGTTCTTAAAATTAACTTCCCTGCAGAGAGAAAACGAGGAAGGTCAGACAAAGAACAACAAGTCCATTTTTGTATAGAGTGCCCACTGAATGAAAATATCAATACATGAAAATACATTTTTGCCAAGTTTATTCAAAATAAAATGAGCTTGTCCGAGCTCTCCCTGCTGAAACTGTAAATGTGTCAGAGCTGTAAAGAATATATACAACTGGAGGATTTCACAAGGGATAATAAAGATATTTTTACATACTGTAAGACAGTTTTTCCAATTTCTGTTCCTGATTCTCAGCATTTCTCATTTCATTTATGTGTTGCCAGTTACTTCATTGCCTGTCCTTTTTCTGTGATCATTGCATTAACTAATTAGTTTGTGTGTATATCAAATTTAAATTAAAAAGCCTGATGTTTTCCTGTGCGTTCCATTGATTGCACTTTCATTTCCTGCAATGAATTTGGGTCAACTTATTACTGCAGTTTTTTTACATTTAATTATTTAATTCATTTTTAATTGATTTTATTTTCCTTTTTATTGTGTTGTGTTTTCCTTTTTAATTGTTTCATTGAGCTAGAGGGAGAGAATAATTGAAATAAAATCACTGAAAACAGGAGATGAATAAGAGAAACAGATAAGAGAGCAAAAGTTAGACGTGGATCGATTATATATCCGTTGGTTGAAATACCTAAGAAACATTCACATGCAAATAATTATCATGCAATCTCTATGCTCTCTAATCCCACTGAGCACGTCAGCTGTGAAATCTTGTTTTAGCCAGTCTGCAGCCAGCAATATCATTCGTCAGTTAGTTTGTTTGTAAAAATGCACAACTAAACTACATTATAATGTAAATTGAAATCAACTAAACATTAATATAGCAGCAAACAAATACTTGCTATGTTAAGACATAGTGGATTAATGGCGTCCTGCGCAGAGAATGACTTCATGCTCCCTCTTCGTGTGTTATAATTCGAGCTTCTCTGTCCAGTACATTGGTAGCCGGTCCGGCTGTGCGTGCATGTAAGTCCCTGTGATTGTATCCCATTGGCTATTTCATTGCCATTGCTCTGCACTATGCTTATGTGGTGGTTACCGCATCATTGTGGAAGGATACCGCCCACCCTTGTTAGCTCTGTCAGCACTGTTGCTATTGTTAGTGGTGTTTAATGAGTTAGCACTGTTAGCTGCTGGCCGCTGGATCAGCTGGAACTCTGAATCATAGATATGCTCTGAATGCCGCACACAGCTCCTTTAAGCTGGATCCTCCATTTTTTATCAAACATTAAGGCTCCATCTTGTGCCAAAATACCTTAATTATTCCAGCTGATACTCTGGCTCAGATGGTGCCTATTCCTTCGTAAATTTGTGTTTAATCAAATTAACACACACCAACAGCACGGCACCCATGGGGCAGGATAGTTTTACAGAATATGAGTGCTGGGTTGGTTTCTTGGACTCTGGGACAAAATATGATAAAGCTGCCATATGCACTGGATCTAATGAGTACTTAATGGCAACAGATTGTGAGCAACTGGAGGGCTAATAGGGACCTACAGTACAATTTTGCCCCTGGCTTCCCTGGTGGGTTAATTTGGCTCTGGTAATCCTTTGTTTTCTGCCTTTAGTACATTCTACCCAAACATTAATGACCTCACATCAGCACAGCTCTTTGTTGACTGACTTCATTTTACTCCAGCGACATGTTTCAACTCCTGCTTTTTTTCTCCTAAATGCTGATACAAACGAGCTTTAACTGGAACCAAAAATTAATTGCACGGGACAACAAAGCTTCCTTCAGTTTTCTAAGGATGTGGTGAGAGTAAAGAGAAACAGCTGGATCCAGATGTGCACAGCTGTGGCTTTTTTCCCTTAACCATAACAATTCACACTGCTAGTGACTAATCATTTACTCATGCATACTCAGACACAAATTCAACTTCAAATATAGAAGACACTGAGGAAAAACGGGTTCACACATCTCTGTTTGAGGCAGGACAAACAGAATCCAACCTCCTTCGTCACTCATGTGATGCTGGGTGACACAACACGTGAGAGAAAGCAGGTAGACATACACAGCTTTGTCAGAGGAAACCGGGATGACCAAAGGAAACATGGTCTGTTTGTTTCTGCCAGAGGCAGCTTGAATCATGCTTCCCACATTTCCATCTGACTGCTGTGTGTGTGAGTGTGGACGTCTGGGTGAATAGTGTGTATCAGCATATTTATTCATGTGTATGCCTTTGTCTCGCTCCTGTCCTTTCAGACTCTCCCATAAATAAGACATAATAAAACCTTTTAATCCTGGTCAGAGCAGAGAGACATAAACCTGACGCCACTTTTGACTCTCCTATTTGTAAAATATCAGGAGCAATTACAAGGTATGGACCTGTCTATATGTGTTTGTGTGCTGTCAGTCAATACGTCTGCAGTCTATTCTCCACGTCTGTCTACAGTTTATGAAACCAAACAGAGTCGATCTGTTTCACAGTCTACACAGAGTCCCAGGAGAGGCTGACCCACCCGCTGGCACTCGACTGTCCACAGATGGCAGAGATGGAGCACAATAGCTCTGTTTGTCTCAAACAATGTTGATGCAATAGCAGCTACATTCACATGTTGATTCAGTCTCAACTTTAACAGGGCGGGAAGCTAATTTGTCAAAGATGAAGAGAAAGCTTTCAAGAGGAGCGTCTCAGTGACTGAAATATATTGCTTATTTCTTTACACAAAACAAAAGTGACAAAATATAGATTTTATGTTGTTTTGTTTCAGCAAAATTGTGCCCTTGGTTTTAAAGAAATTGTTTGACAAGGAGCACTCTTATTCTTTTTCTTTACAAGAGTAAGATGGGAAGATTGATGCTCTAATAGGCTACTTGTATGATAAAAACAAAGCTACAGCCATGGGTGCATTGTGAGACAGCAGGTCCCTGAGCACAGATATGCAAAAGGCCCTACCATCTCTCCAACACAGGAGCAAGGCACACAAACTTTGTGGTGATTTTAGCCCCTTTTTTGTTGTTTCGCATGTCCTTGTAGTTGTTATGCATCTTTTTGTGGTTTTGTGTCTCTTTGGTAATTTTGTGTGTGGTAATTTTCAGTCTCTTCCTAGTCAGTTTGTGTTATTTGAGTTACATTTTGTTGGTGAAGGCCAAGGGGGGCCTTGACACTTTGGGCCCCTGGGCTTGTGTCTGGTAGACTTGCTCAGTAATCCATCCATGAAGACAGCTAGGCTGGCTCTGTCCAGAGCTAAAAAATCCATCCTGTAGCACCTCTAAAGTGATTTTGTACATTTTTGGTTTGTGTACCAACTGGTTGGTTTTTATACAAACATGGCTAACGTGACCTCTAAAGCTCACAGATCAATACATATCTTGTTTGTTTATTCTGTCCAAAACCCAAAATGTAAAAAAGACAATTTTTTGTTTTACTGGGGGTTCTGTGCTGATCTCTGCATTCACAAATGATATAACAGATAACAGATAAATAGTGAGCTTTAGAGGTGCAAGTATGCAGATTTTATTACCTTTGCACATAGCCAGGCGAGTCGTTTTCCCTTGTTTTCAGTCCTTATGCTAAGCTAAGCTATGCTAAGCTAAGCTAAGCAGCTTCATATTTATGGACATGAGAGTGGTATCAATCTAGCAAGAAAGCAAATAAGTATAGCTCCCAAAATGTCAAATTTTTTCTTTAAAACACATTTCTGGAGTTCTTGGAGCCTTATTTTACATTTTGGCACAACTCAGAGAGAACATTTGCATGTTTGTGTCACTTTGAATTTCACTGTAACATTAGCCTTTAGCCTAATTGATTTCACTTTGGAGGGGAACTTAACTGATGTAAATCAGTCTTGAAAGCCAATATTCCTCACCAAATATAAAGACACAGAGGACATGGGGCTGTGAGATATGCTAATTTATGCTGCTCCTGATGATTAAAGACAAGGAGTGCAGAGAAACAGCTAGCTTGACTCTGTGCAAGGGTAAAAAAAAGTCTGCCTGCCAACTACAGTTGCTTTTGGATTTTGGTTTCTGAATTGATTAAACAAACAAGATATTTAGTGATGTAAATCGTAGGTGGATTATGTTAAATCTGGGCTAGCTGATACCATGGAGGTATGATACTATGTAGGCCAAAGTAGATCTATCTTAACTATATGGTGTGTTTGTGTTCATAAGCTAACTGTTTAAATAATTCTCATACATTTGTGTGTCCACTTTCTGAGTCTCTAAAATGCAAGCCCAAAAATATGAACAAAGGCGCGACTGTTGTGTGTCCAGTAAATAAAAAAAGTTCACTAAAATCCTGCAACATCCTTGTTTTCTAAACCCCTTTTTATATTGTGCTCTTTCTCTTCCCTCTTCCCCCACAGGCATCAGCACCCTTATTCTGGCCTAAAATAGTCAATTTGTTTACTGTGGGCGTGGTGGCTGGTACCTAGAAGGGGCTAAATTGTTGAAATTGTGTCAGAGTGAGAAGCCTGTTAAGAGCTGTCATGTTGTTTCTCAGCAGCAGTCCTGATCCTGTTAGTTCGGCTCAGGACAGGAGGGGTAGACCAGATTTTCTTTTCTCTGAATCTGAGCCTCTGTGTAACTATTGCATGTATTTGCTAGTGAGTGGTTATAGCTTGAGGACTGACTGCAGACATGGTGCTTATTGAATTTGAAAAGTCTTGGCTGTAAGCCTCTATATGTGGCCATACTGGTTAAGTATATTACAGTATTTGTCAGGGACAATATAGAACAACAATAATCTCACACAAGGAGAAGAGTTGCTTTGTGGCAGATTTAGCTATGAGCTAATTTCCATCTGTAGTCCCTGGACAGGCTGACACACATTTCTGAGACACCAGTGAGGAGTTCTTGCTTTTCAGACATGTCATTGGTATTGCTCTGGAGACAGCAATGTCAGTCCACCACTTTGGTCCAGGCAGATACATCTCAACAACTAGGCCTGTTCAAAGTATTGGCACACAATCTTGAACAAATGTTCATGTTCCCCAGAGGATAAATCACAATGACTTTGGTTTTGGTTTTGCCTCTAGTGCCACCATGAGGTTAGCCTGTGGTTTTAAGTAAAATATCCCAAAAACTGTTTGGTGGATTTGGTGCATACTGTATAGCCATGCCTTTCTCAGGATGAACTGTACTCATTTTGTGGATCTTTAACTTTTCATCTAGCACCATCTTCCAGTCAAAATGTGTCTGATACTTTACTTTATGACCACATAGTTGCAATACTAATGACTTTTCCATCAGCCCTAGCTGTACTTTGACTTTTGTGCTAGTTAGCAAATGTTAGCATGCTAATATAGCCAACTAAACTAAGATAGTGAACGTTCTTGAGGTCACCTTCCGGCTAGGTATTGCTACACATCTTTGACATGGGGGGAAAGATCACTTCCAGTGTCGTTTGTAGCTGTGCAGAAAACTGCTCGGACAAGCAGAGACTTAAGATTGTTTTGTTTTTTTTCTGTGTGTTTGACATCAATACGCCAAAGAGCTGTTTGGTGACTGGCTGCACGACTGACGAGACAAGGCAAATCCAAGTCTCCAGTTTTATATCTTAACTACCAATGGAGGAATCCTGAAGAAAAAGTGGCAGTCAGCCATTAAGGCGGCTCACGCAAACACCCACGAGACTGTCAACCAAAACAGACCCTGGTCACCCTTATCAAATTACACTTATGGTATCATGTAAGACAACTCAAAGAATAATTCACGGTCGATCAGGGCAATCAAAATGTAACTCAAGGATGTGAATTTAACCAGAAAGGATGAAAAACTGAAGCTAACCCAAGCTTTTGCATTGTGCAGACCACAGAATACACCCCCCCCCTTTCCCCTGAACAAGATGGCAGTGATCTCAGGATGCCACGTTGACTTCGCTAATAGTAAACACTGGGCCTGTTTAACATCAGCATGTCAGCATTGTCATTGTGAGCGTGTTAGCATGCAGAGTTAGCATTTAGCTCAAGACTAAACTTCCTCAAACAAAACTGCATTTCTTTTTAGTTGTCAGATGTATGAAGTACTGTATATTAGTTACAAATGTTCAGTTTTATGCAAATAAGGTTGCATTGTGCCGCCTTTAGTCAAGTCTTGTTGCCCCATAAATACATTTCAACTAAAGACAGTTAACTGCTTTCAACACCTCTCTGTGCTTTCCAAAGTTCTTTGATGTTTTCTGTTGGTAGCTCTTTCCTACCTGGGAATTTTTTAATGCATGCAATAAGTTATAAACACTACATTTTCCCTGTTTGTCTGTCACCTGTCTGCTGTTTACAGAGCAGGGTGGCTGGTGTTTCCTCTCCGGGCTCTCGTGCAGACAAAGAAGAAAAAAAGAAGCTTGTGCTTTACAGTGAGCTGGGGAATCAGCAGTCTGTGCATGTAATGGAGAGGTAAGTGCAAGCTATAAAAAATGTAGACTTGTTGTGATCACTCTCAGGCTCTGCCCTCAGGCAAGACAGCTACACGAGTTATCAACGGAGAGTAATTTGCAGAATGGGTACTGGCGATCTGTAAAGAGTCTCTTTAAAATGAACATTGGACAGCTTTCAAAGATCCTCCGTGATTTGTTTATCATTTCATCCACTCATAATCTCTCAATCACCTTCTGCCTGACATTATCCCCTCACTTCTTCAGCTGTCAGAGGCTCTTCAGACAGTTGTTGACCTGTCTGTGAACGTAATGAAATGCCACAATAACATGAAAGGTTTTCGTGAGAGGCTGTCACAAGTTGAGGTAAAGGTTGTAGTTGAAGGAGTGACAGAATGATCTCATCCTTTATTTCTTTGTCTGTCCAAAATTCTGATCCCTCTCTTTCATCTAAATGCACCACTTCCTTTGATATCCTTGTTGATGCTCTACTTCCATCCTCGGAAAATCTGTCTTTTTTTCCAGCTTGCTCTCCCATCTTATCTTTACACCTCTCCCCCAACTTCCTTTCTCACAGTTTTTCCCCTCAGCCATCCTCTCTCCTCTGCCTTCACAACACAGTACTTATTCATACCTATCGACCGGTATCTCTTTAAAACAGATCACTTATTCTTCTCCCTCCATTACACACAATTTCTCTCCCTCTCCGGTATCTCTTCCCTCCTTTATCTCACGTTCTTCTCAATCATTATTCTTGAGCATGTAAGGCTCAGAAACTGACATTCCCCCCGATGGTTTGAGCCTGAGTTCAGGCTTTGAAGTATGGATGTGGAAGCGATATACTTGAAAGTTCAGCAGCTGATCCTATCTATTTTAAACGATATCCCCCGTGTCTGGCAGAATGCTTGAAGAGTGAGGCTCTGATTTTCTCGAGCATTGCTTTTCTATCTCCCATATTCAGCTTTGGCTGCTTTGGCTTTTGTGACTGTAGAACTAGTTTGGCCTTTGATACATACACCTAAATAATTAGCACCTGCAAATAAAAACCCACGCATTTTTTTCACCTCATTTTATCCTTGAAGAGTGGTTGATAGAGGTTACAAAGCTGGCTGCCATCTGGGACAGTTTAGATCTTGTTAGACTTGTTAGAATTTCCCCTCAGGTAGTTTACATTGCCTGGTGATAGTCGTATAAATGCTCTTTTGAAAGCATTTCAGCAGGGACGCTGTGCTACTAAAAAGCAGGGAGTGTGACTGCATGTGATAAAGGAAAAAAAAAGAAGGACAAATAGCTAGAGGTTGTTTGGGGGCAGACGCAAATCAAACCAGTTTCTCGAGGTGAATTTAATTTGTAGGAAGGGCAGTGTAGAATCAGATCAGCCACTAATGATGCCATCACTGCTGGGAACAGATATTGACTTGTTTGTGTGTGAAGGTGTGTGCGTGTGTGTGTGTGTGTGTGTGTGTGTGTGTGTGTGTGTGTGTGTGTGTGTGTGTGTGTGTGTGTGTGTGAACCAACTGCAGATCTAGACCTTCAAAGTGAGGATGTTTTGGCTGATCCTCTACTCTTCTTTCACGGTTTGGTCTTGGTTTTTAGGGTTGAATTTGATATTAGGATTATCTAAGGCTTAGAATGTAAGAAGGATTTGTTAACATTTGCATGCATGTGCTCATTTATGCTGAGTAAATTAGCGTAACAGATTAATTCGTCGATAAAAGTCAACTGTGATAACTGATACATTTATCAAGTAAAATCACCAAAAATTGGTTCAATACAACTTAGCAAATGCAGAGAACGGTTTGTGTTTGGTTTTGAATTCTAATCACATTTATGAGCCCCTGAATTTTCCTCTAGAGCCACCATGAGGTTCACATTTGGGGTTTTTAGTGCAATTTCTTAACAACGTTCACATGCACTGACATGAAATTTGGCACAGAAATTGATATTCTTTAAGTAACTTTGGTGATCCCTTTACCTTTCCTCTTGTGCCATCAACAAGTCTAAATTTCAAAATGTCAGATACTTTGATTTATGAAAACATACAACTAACGAGATTTCCATCAGCCTCAGCTGTGTTTTGTGTTTAGTGCTAATTAGTATTGGCATGCTAACACGCTAAACTAAAACGGTGAACATGGTAAACATTATACTCGCTAAACATTAGCATGCTTTTTTGCCATTGTATGACATTAGCATTAGCTTAAAGCTAAGGGCCGGACTATGCTGAAAAAGAACTAGTTCGTCCGACCTGCTGTCTGACCGCTTCTGACAATTAGAAACTAAACAATAGATCCAGTGTGTTGGATTTTGAAGCATATATTGGTAGAAATTAAATATAGTAAGTATATTACCTTTAGCGTATAATCACCTAAAATAAGAATCATTTTGTTTTCATTACCTTAGAATGAGCCATTTATATCTACATAGGAAGTGGGTCCTCGTACACAGAATCCACCATGTTGCACCACCGTGTTTCTAAAATAATCCAGAACAGACAAACCAAACACTCGCTCCAGATAGGGCCATTCACATTCACCCTCTGCGATGAATACCATCAGAAAAATACAGATTTTTTAAAGTGAACGTGCTTTATTCCATGTTTTCACCAGTTTAAAATCACTGGGTTTGTTTGTTTCGGAGAGAAAGAGAGCTCTGCAGATAATTCGGCTCATGGTAAAAACTGTCTAAACAATAGACACTAAAGGAGTCTTAACCTGGAGGAGTTTCAGCTGGTTGCAATCTGCAATCCTCCCCAACAGACACCACCACAGTCACCTAAATCTTACATACTGGACCTATATTTATATTTCTTTTTTACATAACACAGTGAAGAAAACAATCTTCAGTTGCAGCCCAATTGCACTTGCGCACATGCATCTTCCTCCGTGAGCCTATATGCAGTTGGTGATTGTATCTGTGCCCATACTGTATATGTGTGTGTGTCTCCCTGGGTAATGGTCTTCCAGTGATGATCATTTCAACCACAGTCTGAAAGCCAGATAAAAGAAAAGAAGGAGTACAGAGTTGATTACAGCCACCGATTCTCACCCAGATAAGCTGCTGCATAACTGATGAATGCGTTGTTCGGCTGTGAGAGGAATACAAAAAGCCTGAAAGGGTTTAAGGCAGAAGTGCTGCCAGGACAGTGTACTTTATCCAACACTGACTGTACCTCCACCTTCTCCTGCTCCAACTGTTTCTCATTCAGTGTGCTTCTCTCACAAACCTTCTCAATCACTCTTCTAAGATTTCTTCCACACTAAAATCAATACGGTTTGTTGTATGTTTCTGTGTTCTTCTTTTCAGATTTTGCCTTCTTCTTCACTTTGATAATATTCGAAGCTGCATTTTTTTTTCTTTCCAGTCCCCCCCCTACAGTGACAGCAGCAGGCAGCGACACTGAGGGACAAAGAGAGACGCTGTGTGATACTAGAGATAGTCCGACTGTATCAAGGCCGAACAAAAACCTTCAGGGTTGGAAAATCGACAAGCATCACCATAGCAACCCCCTCGGGAAATCTGAGGCTCAATCCACGGTGGATGTGACTTCTGAACAGCCAGCAGAGATCATCTCCAGAGGTGTGGGAGTCAGGGGGTCCATGTGAGAGGTTTAGCATGAGTCAGGGATGATCACAGGCATGTTGTAATTTATCTGTGTTGGCTGGTGGCTCTCAGCTCCTCAGCGTGGGTGGCACGCTGCTCCATTATTCATCAGACAGATGACTGGCTGTGGCAGGACGCCGAGCCAGGAGGTGTATGTGTGAGTGTGTGTGTGTGTGTGTTTTGTGTGTATCATGAAAGAGAGCGACAGATTAGAAAATGTGAAGAGGTTTCTGATGTATGTGTGGGAAAAAATGTTTTTACAGCGTCTGCTTCTGAGAGCGGGAGCGTGACTGCGGCAGCGCTCATTTCATTACATAAATTGCCTTCCATATTCTGTGTTTGGCCTCTAATTCAAAGATCTGATCCTGGCAGTGCTTCCAACCCACCTGGATGTGTTCTCCAGAGTGCTGCGGACTTCGCTCATCTGCTCTTTCCCAAAATACACCACTGTCAGATGGACCCGGCCGTCCTGACGCACGCAGACTTCCCTGTACATACACACAAAGACACACAGGAAGGGACATTATGGATGAAAGCATACTCAAGCGGAGCAGGAAGGAAGATTACATGAGAGGTTTTCAAAAGAAGGCCTTGGTTTGGAGGTTTTATTTTTCAAGTGATGGAATGATTAGTCCAACAACAACTCAGATAAAAGATCTTTTAAATCATTCATCAAGAGAAAATAACAAGCATTTGCTGGTTTCAGTCTCTCAAATATGATGATTTACTGCTCCTCTCTGCTTTATATCACTGCAAATGTGATCTCTTAGGGTTAGCTGGACAAAACAATGTTCTTATTTCACTGTGTCCTGACTATTAAAGACTAAAGAATTAATTAATTAATCAAAAAAATAACAGACAATTTAATTGCTAATGAAGATAATCTTCATTCTCAGCTATAAAACTCATTCTCCTCAGCCTGACACTACGTTACAGCACAGGGGGAGATTGTACGTGAGTAAAAGAGAGACCAGGTGGTAGATGCCTGCAGGCACTTTGATGGAGATATGTCAAATATATCACGCACATGCTGAAGATAATTCACCTTGTCTCCCACCTCACACACACAGTTAGAGTTTTCCCCAGAAGCTTAGGGGGAGAAAAGTCTCACAAAACACCACAAGACAAACACAAAATGCTTAAAGATGACTAACTGCACGCAGAGCATACTGAGTAGTCATAAATAAAACGATTTTACTGTCATTATGGATTCTGTTGCGTTAAAGGCTTTCTCTTAATGCCGACATTATTAGAAGTAAATAGGTTTTTTTCTGGGATCTGATGAGGCATTCTTCATTTTGTCACTGGGACCACAAAGTGGAAAAAAAAAACAGAATTATTTCATTAGGCAGTAAGAGCAAAATTTTCTTAATAAACACCAGAGTGCCCATCTGCGAATATTTGCAGCTTGTTTGTGTGAATTCCCATTTTATCTCTGTATTCTGCACTTGGGAAATATATCACAGCGCATCATAAATGCTGTTATTTTCCAGTCTTACTGTGAATAAAGAATATTTGATAAATGCACAGTTACTCACCGTTATCACCTCCTGTACACACACACGTACAATTTCTCCTGGTGCACCTTTAATATGGATGAGGGTAAAGTGTTTGCTCAGCGACTCGCCGAGTCTTTCAAGTAAGTACACTTCTTGCCATGCTGTATATCAACTGCTGCTGGTCTGCCCAGGGGGGCATTTTAATGGGCTGCAACACTGCTACTAAGCAGGATTTACCATGTAAAAAGAGCTGTGATAAGCAGCAGCAGCTGCCCAATAAATCACAGACATTAAGGAGGATGTTTCCTCAACTGATGGTGACGGACTGCAGAGCTCAGACAAGCTCGCTTTGCTGTTTCTCTTTATCAATAATCCTTCATGGCTTTATCATGTACCCATGGCCTGGATCTATTTGTATTATAATGTGGTGTATTTGAGATGCTTATTAGCTCAATGCATTAAAATTTTATATGTATGAAATTACATTTCCTGTGGTCATGTGGTAACTGATAAAAACTGGGCTGGGATCTGTGAGGCCATCTTTATTCATGCTCTCATCTGAATCATTTAAACCTCTTAGATTTATTTACATTCTGATGATGCCTACGAGCACCAAAATAAATTAACTGATAACGCTACTTGCAGTTTCAAAAATATTAATTACATGTTCCTTAAAAAAAAAGGAGAAAAAATAGCCTCTGATGTTAATTTTCTTTCCTCTAATCTCACCCACTTCTTGTCACTGTCTGCCTGATCCCCAATTAAAATGTAAAATTGGAATTGAAACTGGGTTTGAATAACAGGGTATCACATTTTCCTGAATTAGTTACGTGTGACACAACAAACCGTCTTGAATAATTCATTGTGGTGCCTTGGTTTATGTCACATTGTTTGTGGAAACAGGATAAAGCATTCAAAAACCTGAGAAAAGGTTCAATCACTGAGTCTCACCTGAAGTTGTGCATGAAGTGTTTGAACTTGTCTGTGCGTTTGGACAGCGGGACGATGATGTTGATTGGGACGCTGGCCGTGTCCACCCTCTCGTTTTTCACCTTCATCAGCGGTCCAAAGGGACGAAAGAGGACCAGGCGTCTGAATTCATTACTCGACTCCCCTCTAAAGGTCAGCTCGTACAGCGTCCCTTTGTCCTTCTCTGTACGGGTGATACCTGATGGGTGAGACACATAGACATGAACTCATGACCAAGCAAACTTAGATACACTGCCTGTGTCTGTGCATGTTTTTGTTGTGATTATCAGTGGCTGTATTTATGTTCAACGCACTTTCAGAAATAAAGGTGCTAACTAGAACCATAGGGTCCTCATAGGAAAACCATTGTTATGTTTGTGGTAGAACCTTTTATAAACGTTCCAACTGGAGCCCATTCAGACGGTTCTACCTGGTGCCCAAAAATAAAGAGTTGTACCTAGAATTACATGTTGAACGATTTATCGGTTTGGCCAATTAATCTGTGCCAATAGGACGTTTTACAAACTATCATTATCGGTAGACATTGCCTCCAGTAGTGGATGATGACTGTGCAGCCTCCACCAGTAACGAAGGGCCGTACATCACCCACCAGAGCTGGAGGGGAGGGTTGTGTTAGAATGAGCAAAAAGGAGCTTGATCAGTGGGCATAGTTTCAGAGAGAGCAGGTCCCTCCTGCAGTGTGAATGTCTAAGTGTATTGTTCTTCATTTTAATATGTACTAACAAAAATGTTTGCCTTGATTGCAACAGCTGGTCCAGTGCGAAAGTCCATAGTGTGTGAATGAGTAAATCCTGATTAATCAGCTATCAGCTTTTCCTGTTCCAAACTATCGTTAATATATCAGCCTTTAAAAATCCATCGTCAATTGACTTGTACCTATAACCATCTGTAAAAGGTTATATCCAGAACGCTTTATGAGAGGTTGTACAGAGAACCCTTCTGTGGTGTAATGGTTCCACCCAGAACCCTCTCTTACCCCTTTTCCACCAAATTAGCTCTGGTTCTTGAACCGGTTTAGCTCAGAAAAGTACATTGTTTAACTGCAAACTTCTGTTCTTTTACTTACAGATATCTCTTTTTACCCAAACAACGAGCATTGCCCAACCAATAATGAGACAATTTTTCACTTAACTTCTCCATTCCCCATCATCTCTTTCCCACCTGTAGAATATGACACACTCACTGATGCCATCATGGCTCACATTTCAAGTCAAGAAAAACCTGCTATTTTTTGTTCCAACCAAGAGCCAGTTTTTCTGGTTCTGCACTATTTGGTCAAAATGCGCTGAATAGTTAAAATTAGGCACAGGAACCAGAATAGAAGCAGTTCCATGTTAGTGGAAAAGGAGTCACCTTCTAAGGATGCCAGTGATAACCCATCAAGTGGGTTCCACCAAGAACCCCCTTACATTGCAAGGGTTTCATCTAGAACCCACTCATAAGGTTACACCACAAACTCTTTTATATTCCAAGGGTTACAGAGCCCTGAGCATTTTTTTTTTAGTCCAGTAATCAACAGGTTAGCCTGGGGCCAAGGAAACCACTTCCAGTAACCTTGAGCCTCATGAGGCTATTAAAGGGCCTGGGTTGATGTGGTTCAGTGCAACCCACAACAGTCATGGTTCACGATCACGTTTTAGGGGGCAGAGATTTTGTGCAATTACCAACACTACAGCCTTAACTGTTTCAGTGGTGCAGTGGATCTCAACTCTACCAGGATGCTCAGCGGCAGAGCAGATAGTATCTCGGCCCATTAACCAATTAACATAATGTCTGTTTAATACAGGTAGGCAATTAACTATTATTAAATGATGGCAAAGATATCAACTGAGGCAGATTATGAATAAAATCAATTGATTAAGGGGATCTTTAGATAACTCTACATTTTAAAATATTATTAAAAACACATGTAATCATTTGAGGGTGAGGATCTTTAAACACACATGCCTTCAGTATCCTTGAAAAACTCTTCTCTGCATTAAAAGGATTCTTTAGGGAACTTTTTGTCTCTAAAATAACCATTTAAAAAACCTCTCTTAAAAAGGGGTTTGCTCAGAAGCAAATGGTTCTGGGTAGAACCTTAGCCCTTCAGGAGGAACCCTTTTGGAAATCTTATTCCTAGGATTTCTGTCATTATATAAACATGTTCAGAAGAATGTGCTTATTGAATTTCCTGTCGAAAGTGTCAAGTGTCAATCTTCTCATCTAACTCCTGGAAAGAAAGTGTATTTCACAAAATGCTGAACTACTCCTTTAAATCTTCCAGCTGTAAATAAAAAGCTTTTATAAACTGAACTTCTACTACCTTTGGGAAAATACTATGATGTATTAACTTACATACCAACACATTAACTCACAAACATGTAGGAATAGAGCATACATGCAGGATGAAGTGTACATGTCACCCATTGCATAAACAATTTGACTCTATATTTGTTGTCCACGGTGAGGTTTAATCTCAGATTTTAGTTTCTGTGCATGTAGCATCTCTGTGTGTTTCTTTGTCGCAGTGATTTTGTTTTTCCTGTTTTCTCCAGGGTGCGGCTTTTGTTTAAATCCCTTGAGGATTTCTGTGTTTCTAAAAGCCACAGATCATGTTTTTCCCTGTTAGTTTTTAACATCTAATCTTGAAAAAAAATCTGCAAAATAAACAACTTTTTTTAAGGGAACATCATTTTTAGCATCAGCTTGTGACAGACTGATACTGTGTGTATATTTGGGGGAAGAAAGAGGGCATATGAGGCCACAGGAGACATTGTCCATGCACTCTGCTGCTGCTGGGCAAACAGCCATTACTGTACATAATACACATGTAACACACACACACATGCACTGACTGAGAGAGGCTATTCTGGTCATCCAAACCAATTTTCTTGTTGTAGGACTTACGTCAGCTTGTTCCTCCAGAGAGAAGTTGTTTTTCAATTACTCTGCTATTACAAGGATTATTACTTGCAAATGGACCTACTGAGGTCTGTGGGGGTGGAGAGAAAATGGGAAATGGCGTACAGAAAGTAAGAAGTCAGACCAGAGGGAAGAGAGAGGGAGAAAGAGGAAGAAAACACAGCACTGGAAATAGACATCAGAGAGAGCTTGGAAGATAAAAAAAAGAGCAGACAGATTGAAATAAATAAGAAAGTGAAGAGCAAGTCAGAAAAAGACGATAGAGAACAGAAAGATGTCTGTGGGGAAGCATTTATAGTCTGATAGCGGCTTGAATTAAGGCCTTCCTGTTAAGTTGGCCAGCTTCCTGTGAGGACACGATAAGCTTTCATTTAGTAAATAGGCTGAACAATTTAGACTAAATGCTTCCACTTCCTGTCTGTCCCTCTGTCTAAATGTAATTTTCTGTCCCTTTTTAAGGACAGAACTCAGTAGCTGGGCAAGTCCATTTTGCATACCTCTTCTATTTGTGTGCAGTTTCAGCTCACTAGCTTGCCAATGCAGCCCTGAAAGCTCCCCGAAGATGCTTTTGTCAGTCTGGCCATCCAGACTGCCTTTCACTTGTCTGGCTGGCAGGTTGGATAAATTGCTGCTTGTTCAAGATTTGCTCAAAATCGATGTCCGAGTCCATTAAAGGGCATTAAGTGCAAAAAAATATGAGCAGAAGGGAGTCGCTATTTCATTAAAAGCTAGCTGCACTCTCCTGCTGTCTCGTTGAGGAATTGTGGAGGCTGTTTACACACAGATACCCACAAATGTATGCACATCTATTAAAATCACTGTCGCATAAACACACACTTAGATTAAGAAGGGCCACACACGAGCTCCACATACACGAGTGACCTATGGCTCATTTCTTACGAGCCAGGTGCCCCTATTGCTCACTTTAAAAACCTCCACCTACTCACACGCTGAGTGTGGTGACCTTCACAGAGCAGACATGCACGCACACACACACACACACACAAAAGTACAACGTTTGAAGAGATGCTCCACTGTGAATGAGCAGCATCTGAGTTCATTTCCTGAGGTTATGATCAGAGCTGAGCAGAACAAATTAGGAGGATATCCTGGCTGTACTTGTACACAAACACACTCACATATTTCTGACCTTCCAGGGATTCACATACAAAAAAAGAGAGATCAAAGTGACTGAGGGCTGAAAGAAGAAAGCAGTGTATAGTGCTTGGATGTAGAAAAAAATGTACAACCTTGTCTGCAGGAAATTACGTTCATATAGTACTAATTTGTTTTCCCAGTTACATTGTGGGGACAAACATTATGTTATTGTCTACAAGGCAGACAGAGAGTGAGGCTGCCATGAACACACATCGTTATTTTACAAAATGTACTCTGAATGGCTGAGGCATTCAGTGATGGTTAATTTTATACGAGGAAAGCACTTTGATTAAGATTATGGAAAAATCATGGTTTCAGTTAAATGTTAACAAAGACATGCCTCATGCTTTAAGTTACTGTAGACTTTCTTCTGTATTAAAGGAACACTTCACCTGCTAAATGATCATCTGTGTATCAATTACTTACTTCGTGTTACTTTGAATTTGTGAAGAAGACTTTGTTTTTCTCACATGCCTCCATGGTGAACGAAGAATCCAAAAACTGAGAAAATTCTTGATGAATTGGAGTAAAAGGGGTCCATGTTTAAATCAAAACATCCGCTTACAAACTCTCACACAACTCGTGCAGTATAATCCAGGTCTCATTTATTCAGTCATATCCTGAGTACTTCCCAAACACTTGCATTTTCGATTAAACCTTCCTATTTAAAACACTTCCAGATGAGTAGCATGCCTGGGAAAGCATGTGCATTTAAACATGCACGCCGTTGCCCAGGCACGCTATTCGTCCTTGCTTGGGACTGTTGACGCTGAAGTTTTTTAAATCTAAGGTTTTAGTGAAAATGCATCTGCTTGAATAGTACTGTTCATATGACTGGATGAGTGAGACTTGGATTATACTGCACAAGTTGTGTGAGAGTTTATGAGCAGATGTTTTGATATAGTTTTGCTGCTGTTAAACATGGACCCCTTTTACTCCAATTCATCAAGAATTTTCTACATTTTGGATTCTTTGTTTGCTGTGGAGGCATGTGAGAAAAACAAAGTTTTCTTCCCAAATTCAACACAACACAAGGTGAGTAACTGATATATAACTGATATATAAATGGTCATTTGGGGGGTGAAGTTCTCCTTTAAGTTTAGGTGGCGGGTTTCAGTTAAATGTTAATAAACACAAGTCTCGTGCTTCAAGTTATCAGGGATTTTTTTTTCTGCATTAATCAGGGCCACGATCACTACTTCTAACCTTAACAAACATAACCATAAAAAAAAAAAACGTTGATAATTCTGCAGCAAGCTACTATTGTATTGCAAGATTAGATAGTTTGGTGGCAAAAAAAATAAACGCATTGTCGGTAAAAACTGAACTGAACATCAACATTTTGTGACTTGCATGGTGCAATATTTAACATTTCCTTATTATGTTAACAGAAAATGTAATCCAGGCAGCACTGCATTTCCTTCAAAACACATTTACTGTTGCAAATCAGCTGTATATAAACATAATTTCCTGGAGAAAGGGTTGATATTTGATATATTCTCACCTTCTATGAAGTCAGATGGTGTGTACACTTTGCTTGTTTGGGTGTTTTCTACTGCACTCCTGCTGTCTTGTTGGGATGATGGCGTGTTGAGGCTATGCAGGGCCATCTCCAGCACCTCCCCCAGTGCCTCTCTCTTGTCCTTCCTCACAGGCTTCTCCTCAGGATGACGCGTCAGCCCCATCTCCAGTTGGTACACCCTCTGCAGGGTGAAACTCTCAAAGGGCACCACTGCGTACTCACTGGGCAGCCTGGTGCCTGCGGTCACCTCAGCCTTTGACAGCTGGCTCCGCAGGAACTCCTGGAGGTCCGCCTGCTGGCTCTTGGCTCCCTGAGCCTCTCCGAGACCACCTCCCTGTGACCCAACCCCAGCTTCCTGTCCCTCAGCTGGTCCTCCAGCAGCTCTCTTCAGGCTCTCCTGCACTCCTTTCAGCTGCTGGCTACGCTCCTGCAAAGCCTCCTTGAGCTGAGCGATCTGCTTCTTCAAGGAGGAGATGTGGAGGCGATGCTGCTCCTCGCGCTCTTGAAGGAGCACCTGATAAGATTGAGCACCTGGGGGTCCACCGCTTTGAGCAGCCCCAATTCGGGCTCCTCCTGTCCCACCCACTCCTGCTCCAATCCCTGGCCCTGTGCCCCCCAGGCTGGGGTGGTTGGGTCCAGCGTGGGGGAGAGCATGGCTCAGCGGAGGGTCATCAGAGTGTGGCGGACTGCAGGTCATCACATAGAGGAGCGACAGGGAGCAACAGAGGAGCACCAGCACACCGCCAACACGGGAAACCCAAGCTAGCAGTCCACGTCGCAACATCGCTGCATGTAGCATCAAAGCTCACTCCTCTTATTTAAACGTCCACTCACACACACAGAAATATCATGTAACCTCACACACTCCAGCCTCGATGATAAGAGTCCATTTGTGATTATGTTCCATCACCCAGTGAGGAGGCGGGCTACTTATCAGTATGAGGTCATTTCATCTGAATTAGGTCATCGCCTCTCCACTGCCTGAGACTGTAACTTGTTTTGTCATTGGCAAAGTGAATGTATGAGAAAAAACATTTTCTCCCTTTCTGTTGGTCCAATTAGCTCCATGGTCAGCAACATTGTTACATCATCTATCGCTCATATGTGACTCATCAGTTCTCTGACTCCCACAGTCAGTCCATAATGTCCTCTTCACATTAGCCCTGATGAAGCAGTGCGACGGGTGGAGCAAAAATGCTACGTTTCCTGAGAGAGCACATTCTCGGTGGTGAGCGATGGTTTACTCATGTCGTTTTCCTGACAGAGAAGACAGAGAGAAGAGAGACAGAGAAGTGTGACATCAGAGAGACAGTTAACGTTAACATCTTGACCTTCATCACAACAACATTACTTGTGTCATTTAAAAATCAGAAACATGCCAGGCCACTTTGACGTGTTAGTTTAACTGCCTTCGCCAAACTGAGCATTCCTTGAGGACTGTGGCTTCTGGAAAACAATGTTGTCACTGATGTGTGAGAATACGAGGCAGAGTGCAAGGGTGTGTGCTTAAAAATGCACAAATGACAGTGTGCTATTGTGAGTGTGTGTTCTGTGGCTACAGAAGAAAACTGGGACATATACATCTATCTATATATACCCGCAGTGTATACATAGTGGGTGACTTAATGTGCCATACTGCTCGACAGCTCTCTATTTATTTATTTATTTATTTATTTATTTATGTTTATCTAAACACAGCATCTCTTGAGATACATTATCTCGTCCAAAATTATACCCTTGCTTATTTAAAACCATTACAGCCATCATGAAGCATTTTATAATGTGGTGACTGAATGACTGATACAAAGTGGCTCCCGTCCTGGGTGCATTATTCAGCTTCAGACAGAGCCGAACTCGCTGTTTACCCCTATTTCCAGTCTTTATGCTAAGCTAACCTAACCGTCTCCTGACTGTAACCTTTTATGAAACAAACAGATATAAAAGTACAAATATTTTTTGTGTAAATATCAATGTATAAAATGTTAAACAAATACTTTAAATATAAGACAGTTGCATGTTTGCATAGCTTAGCATAAAGACTGGAAACAGGTAAAAAGCTAGCCTGGCACTGTCCAAAAGTAACAAAATACACATTTAAAGCTCCCCAATTAAGACATTACATCTTGTTTGCTTAATTTTTACAATAAACTAAGTGTAAAAATGACAGCTTATAGATTTTGTTACCTTCAGAAAGAGACATGCTAGCAGCTCACCCATTTTGTCTTTATGCTAAGCTACACTAACCATCTCCTGGCTGTAACCTTTGAATGAATGAACAGATATAAGAATGGTACAATATTTTTATCTAACTCTCTGCCAGAAAGTGAATAAGTGAATTTTCCATGATGTAGAACTATGACTTTAAATATAAGACTATAGCCAGTTGCATGTTAACATACGTTAGCATAAAGACTGGAAACAAGGGTTAACAGCTAGCCTGGCTCTGTTCAGAGGAGACCAAATATACCTTCAAAAAATCCTAAAGTTCACGAATGACCACATTATATTGTATTGTTTGTTTAATTTGTGTTAAAAACTAAATGTAAAAACAAAGTTTAGGCCATGCTAGCTGCTCATCCGTTTTCAGTTTTGTCTTCTGCTAAGCTAAGCTAACCATCTCCAGCTTCTAGCTCCATGTTTACGCTGTATTCATGTGGTGTTGGAATAATCTGAAAAATTTGTTCCCCACTGGAAAAATTCCCATTGAAAACGTCCTCAAGTTGGAACAACAACTCGGAAAGTTGGCAAAAAGTTGGTGCACAAGTTGATGTCATATTACGCAGAAACATGGCAGACAAAAGTGAATCTTGGCTGATGTTAAGAAATCTTGTATTAATTTATGCATTGCATATTATCTTTTGCTCACAAGTAATTTGTAATTAAGCATTTTAGGATATTTCTGTTAGTTTTAGTCGATGCAGAGTGACCTAGATTAATTAGAAAAGTTATATTAGCATTATCACTGATAACAAGTCAGATAAAGGAACACTTTAGTGGTTTCAGAGGATGAACTGGTGCAGCAACAAGTCTGGGACAATATCACTTTGTAATAAAAAGCTTTTCACTATTCTTGGATAGCAATATGAATCTTCACTGGGACATTAAACACACTGAGCAATAAAATACGACACATCTTTGTAGCTTCGACGTTTTTTTTTTGTTTTTTTTTCACATTATGACTTAAAGCTCATAGACACCCTCAAGTTGAAAAAATGACTTCCCAACTCCAGAAACAGGACCATCTGAGGAGGACTTGAATGCAGCATTAGTGCTGAGACATGAGAGTGGAATCAATCTCTTCATCCAACTCTCAGCAAATAAACTTATTTCCCAAATGGTCAATGTATCTCTTTAAGGGAATAAAAAAGAAAAATAATATTTCTGATTCACAGCATTATGTTTGATTTTCTTTTGTTTTTGTCTTGCGAAATACTTTAATCTCCTCAGGCCTCTAAAAATCCTTCAAATAAATCAATTCAAGATGGAAAAAGAGTAGATGCTGCTTCATTTTAAGAGCCCAAATGCTGATTGTAATATTATCATTAACAAACATGGCCACAAATATAAGCGCCTAGAAGCTGTCTCATATCCAACACCAGTACAGAAAAGGTGAGCGACATAGATATATTTGGAAGCGTGAATGTGAGTCTTGAGTATGCATATACTCTACAGTACATGTTTTTGTGGGGAGGAGTTTCAGTGTTTGAGTTACAGTACGTATCTGTAAATGTATCTCTGTGTATCAGTCTCAGTCTTGCTTGACTCCCCACACAGTCAGCTCTTTGACAGGGCTGCCTGAAGCCGAGCCTAATGAAAGGATTAGTATGTGGCAGGAGTGAATACTGGACTGTGCTCTAACAGGCGGCTGAATCAGGAGAGGCAGGGCGTCTCTCCAGCAAGACCTCCACTGCCGACTAAGGAAATGTTTGAGGAGAAGGTTCTCGGGGGGGAAAGTGGGTGATTGAGAGCTGGAGAGAGCAAAATATGGCCGCTGTGATGGAGTATCATCATTTCAATTAAAGGAAAATCCTCATGATGTCATTATATGAGTCCATAAATATCGCATCACTTTAATGGTGCGGTGGCAGTTTAATCGCTTTCTTTGGATGGTTCACAAGCGGCTCTCGTTAGTCTTGTATCCATATGATCACAAGCTGGGAACATTTAAATAATTACATCACCTCTCCCAGATGACTTTGACTTTCCTGCTTTCATGACTTCCTGTAACAAACTGCACGTTGGCACTGATGCCAGTGAACCACAAACCATTCAAACAAATTAAAGCATGCCCTTAGTTCTGACATTGTGAAGGTCAATATGTTTTATTCGGCAACTATGCACCACTTTGAAGTTTTAACTATAGCAAGCCTCAGTTAGGAGCATAGCAACACACTTGTCTTCACACAATCATAGGACTAAATCACTTATAGTTAATAAAGGTCCAGGATGCAGGATTTAGTGGCATCAGGGTTGCAGAAATTGAGCATAGCGTAAGTTCAGGCAGGACATGATGTCAAGCTCAGCTCACATCTCAGCTAAATCAGCTGATGTCAAACAGCCCAATCAACTGATGGAGCAGCTGATTGATGGAAGGGAGTCAGCTGATAGATCACATGATTCCTTTCTATGCAACCAATTGGTGAATCTCATTCAGGGCGCTCTCTTTAAACTGCTCTAGCCTGCCTACTGTTGCTGCTTCCTCTGCAACCCGCCTCCACCCCAGCTCCTCCTTTTTATGCTGTGTCTGACTTATCAATGTCATTTCTGTTTGTCATTGATGCTGCTCTGTTCTGTTTCCGGGGGGTCTTTGCTGCTGCCGTCCCTGCCTTAGGCTTTCCATGTAGGCGCATGGAAGGGCAGGGAGGTGTGCTCTCTCTACCTCAGGCTTTCCTCATTTGCACATGGAAGGGCAGAGAGGTGTACTCTCTCTACCTTAGGCTTTCCACGTAGGCACGCAAAAAGGCAGAGAGGTGTGCTCCCTCCACCTTATGCTTTCCACGTAGGCATGTTGAAGAGGCTTTCTGGGTAGGCCCGGGGAAAGAACTGAACTGAAACTTTTCCAGCATCCCAAACATGTAGAACTACAGTGGCCGATGCAAAAGCACGAATGGCCCTATCAAAAGCCAGTGTTTGGTTTGTCCATTCTGGGCTACTGTAGAACAACATGCAGACTCTATGGAAGAGGACCTGCTCCATATGTAGATATAAACGGCTCATTTAAAGGTAACAAAAATGCAACAGTTCTAATTTTCTAAGTGATTATACACAAATGAAAACTTATTTGTGAATGTTATACCTTTTTTATGCCAACAGATGCCCCTAAATTCTGCACACTGGAATCCAAATACATGAAGGTTAATTGGTGGCTCTATATTGCCAGTAGGTGTGAACGTAAGTGTGAATGGTTGTCTGTCTCTATGTGTCAGCCCTATGATAGTCTGGCGACCTGTCCAGGGTGTACGCCGCCTCTCGCCCAGTGTCAGCTGGGATAGGCTCCAGCCCCCCCCGTGACTCTCAAGGGAATAAGCGGTTACAGAAAATGAATGAATAAAATGCTCAAGTCACACATGATACTAAAACAACAATGATGCTTTTCTGTGTTTGACAGCTCTGTGTTTCTTCCCCAGTGACAGTGGTGAGACGTGTTACTTTTAAAACAATTGCCAAATGTATCATGAATACAACAGAAGTACAGATCCTGAGTGGCAAAGCAGTCAGTCCCTGCTGTTAAATTACCAGAGAAAGATTCATCACTGAGAAGCTGCTGGTGTGACTGAGATTTATGAGCAGAGAGTCACAGTTGAACCACAGAGTCTCACCGGGAATGAATGAGTTGATTCAGGCCTGGTTATTTGACTCCCCGTGGGGAAAGGCACGGCTGCAACACAGGAACACTGGCAGCTAAATAATCATGTTTGATTTTATTGGTGGTGCTGTGTTGAAGCAGGCGTCTGTAATTTCCTGCTTGTATTACTGTACTTGTGCTTGTGCTTATTTTAAAAGTATTTACTGAAAGAACATGTTTGATGTGTGATATTTATATTTCCTTTAGACACTGTCTAGAAAATACTGTTATATTAAAAATTATAAGAAATTTATAAAAGAACAAACACACTACTTTTGTTTAGACTGACATATATAAACAAATCTTGGATGGATTGCAATGAAATTTTGAACAGATGTTAGTGTTTCCTAAATTAGGGATCCTTGTGACTTTGGCAATCCCCCAACTTTTCATATAGCTCCACCATGAGGTTCACATTTGTGGTTTTGAGTGAAATGTCTCGACAATTATTGGATGGATTGCCATAAATTTTGTACAGAAATTCATGTCAGCCTCAGGATTAATTGTCATGACACTAATGCCCCCTGACTTTTGACATTCCCATCAGCCTCAGCTGTACTTTGTGTTTAGTGCTGATTAGCAGAGGTGAAAACGCCAGCCCACCAAACTGAGATAGTGAACATGGTAAACATTTTACACCTTAAACATCAGCAGAATAGCATTCTCATTGTGAGCATGTTAGGATGTTAGCATTTAGCTCCCCTGCAAAGCAAAGCACCACTGTGCCTAAGTACAGCTCATAGATGTATGATAACAACTAGATACTGAACCCCAAGATGGCACCTATTCAGTCTCATGGAACAGCTGGGTACAAAAAGTCTCTGGGGTTACTTCCGCGGTGTGCTGCCCACTGTGGCCTGCAAGGTCCTGCTCAGGCCCCCAGGAAGTGCGCCAGGCTTTGAAGCCAATTTTCGTAGTGGTCTGCAATTTATGGGTCCATCATGCGATGCTTTGTGGCCCAAAAATACCTTTTCCCATTGACTTGCATTGGGAAGAGATGTCTGTAAATCAATGGATACATTTTTTGAGTGGCACAACCCATTTCACTATCAGAATTTGACCCATTTGGTCTGATAACATTTCACTTGCTCTACGGGCTGCACAGTGCAAAGCTTGGTAATTTTATACATGGCAGTTGAACCACTTTGGCTTCACACGTAACTGAGCAACCCTCATAGGAATGAATCTGGCCCTGCCTCCAATGCTGTATCCAGTTCTCCTACTACATCCATGGTCCCGCTCTGCTCACAGACATTACATTGTGATGATTTCACAAATCTTTAGTATTATAAAAACCTCCATGGATCGAAACTTTAAATAGAAAGAATCATAATGGACCTCGTTTGCAGTTTGAGGCATTAACAGTTTTACAGACATCTCCTTCACAATGGTTGTCTATGGCAGTGGTTCCAAACTGGTGGATCCAAAAGTAGGTCACTGGCCATTCTGGGTGGACCGCAGGTGACTCACAAATGTGTCACATTTGTAAAAAACACCCTTTATTTTTAGGTACAGTGAATTTCCAGCACAGCGCTTTTATTTTGAAGTGCAATTTCTTGCTGTAGAGTGAGTGACTAACAAACAAATTGTGCGTACTTTGAACTAATGACAGAGAAGAAATCTGGACCCTGTGGCTTGGCCAGCTGCTCTATGTGAAAAATGCTTTAAGGGCTGCAGTAGATTTTTTTACTGCAATACTGCAAGTGAGCGCTGGGGAAAACTGGAAACAAGGCTGAGCTGCTAAATATCTGGAAAACTAATAACTTTCCCATCAGTCTCAGCTGTGCTGTGTGTTTGGTCCTAATAGCAAATGTGAAAATGTCAGGCCACCAAACTGAGATGATAAACATGATAAACATTTTACCTGATAAACATCAGCATGATAACATTGTCATTGTGAGCATTATAGCATGCTCATGTTAGCATTTAGCTCCACTGCAAACTAAAGCACCACTGTGCCTCAGTGCAGCCTAACAGATGGATGGCGTGGCTGCATACTTCGTCTTGTTAACACTGCGAAGCAGTTTACTCATGACAGCTTTCCACTTTATTATAATTCATTTCAGTTATCTGAGTACAGAAACTTTGTTGACAAGATACTTGAGCTTCACTTAAGAACCAAAGAGGTCAAGCTTTCCAGTAAACCCAAACTAAGACTTTAATTCCTGTCCTGACCTCACACAATATTATGCACGGCTTTGTACACTATCACAGCAGTATTTACAGTTTGTTATCAGCAGAAACACACTCATAAAGTATAACAGTTCCTCTTTTTTCTTTGTGCGACTTCCCTCTGTAACTGTGTGCGTGACAGGACAAACACCTGATAACAGTTTCCTGGTATTTGTTTTAACCCCAACTGGTCCAGCACATCCTCTATCAAAAATCTCATGGAACCGCAGTTGCCTAAATCCTCTTTGCATAACAGAACTAATAAATCTACATGCAACATAAACGCTGTCAGGCTTGTTTACCAACAGAGAACAAGGGAGAGGATACATTTCCTCCACTTCCTGAGATGACACAACTGATAAATGTGTTTTCCCCCTTATCACATATTTCATTCTCCCTGCTAGGAATAGAAACAGAGATGCAGGGATGAGAGTGGGAGAGGGTCAGAGGCAGAGAGATGAAATAAATGATCAGGCTGTCATAAAGAGGAGAAAAAGAGAGAGGACAAAGAGAATGATTTAGTATTTGGTGGCCAGAGATGTTTCCAAAACAGAGCTCTGCAGCATCTGGTTCAGCCTCCGAAATCACTTCCTCCCCTCCTGCTGCAGCTTCCTGCCCACGGGGCATTTGTGTTTGTGTGTACTCCAGTTAGTGTGTATCTATGTGGGAATATGTGTGTGTGTGTGTCTATCTGTTCCATTTGAAGCAAAAATATTAATGTTACCCTCTTAACACCTGTTAAAAGCGCTGTATTTATCTTTGTGCAAAAAAAAGGGGGGGTGTGAGAAAAGAGGAACTGTGGGAGTTCGCTGTTGGAAAACAAAGAATGAATCTCTTCTTTTTTTCATTTCTGGTTGTCAGTCACACTACTGCAGCAGAAATCACACACAGGTGACAGGTTATCTGTGTGTGTGTGTGCCCCTCTCTGTACTACAGCCTACACAGGTCAACCTTTAAATGTCTGAGGCATTTCAGAAGTAACCTTGTGACCCTCTCGCCATGAAAAATGAAGCATTGTAGCCCAGTTGTCGGATTTAAAGAGCCTGTTCTCTTTGCACGCTGCTGGTATCTAATATATTCAAAATATAAAGAATAATGTATGCACTGAGACCTTACAGTACTGTATATGCCCTCTTCAAAGGCAGACACACTTTGCAGATGTGTTAATTGAGTGTGTGCAGACGAGACAGAGTTGCAGGAAAGAGAGAAAACAGACCACAAGACCAGAAACGGTATAACTGTGGTATATCTTATCAGTGTGTTTGCACATTTTAGCTCTCTAACTGCACACTTGCTTATCATTTTCACATTCAAACTCAAGAGGTTTTGTTTTTCAGTGTTTTTTCCTTACATTGTGGGAGTTTTTCATTCATTTCTGCAAAGGTATGAAAATCTATTAAGAGACTGAAACTTACTTGAGTTGTGTAATCCATCACAGAGAACATCCAATCTGCATTAGGTTGTTCCGAAGTTACATAATCATTGCGAAATTTAATCACTTTAAAGGGGAACTCCATTGATTTAGTGGCACACTTGGGAGAGAAATATTAAATATAAGAATGCAGGATTTATATTTTTGCATACATCTATGAAAGCAATTTCCACTGCACACCTTTAGCTCACCCAGCTGGCTCGCATTCTGAACTTGTCAATTACTGCTGCTTTGTCACTGATCTGGGCGTTGGATACTGACGCACAAAGGCACCTTTTGCAGCAGTATAATACACACCGGGTGGCACAGTTGTTGACGCCGCAACCATTAACCCAGTCTTCAAATACTGGCACTATGTCAGTGGACGACCGCAGAAGATACTGATGCACAAAGGCACCTTTCACGGCTGTATGAAACGCACCAGCCAGCAGCAATTTTTAACGCCGCCGGTAACAACGTAACATAAGGACCTGGAGAGTCCCTATAGGGTGGGCAAGAGGGGAGGCGGATGGGTCCGACAAACCCCAGACTTTCACCTAGTTCACCACTTTCACTGTTCACTTCCTGTGTGGATGTTGAGCTAACCCATGATGTTTTTTCTAGACCTAACCACATGCTTTTGTCACCCAAATTTAGAGAAATAAATGTAAGAACGAGGTGTTTTACAAATTGTGTAGGTTTATTTTGAAAAAGACTGTATGCATCTAACGAGCAGAAACTGTACATTGTATTTCGAAAAGACACAATGCATGTAACAAGTGTAAATTGACACGGCGTACTGGAACATCAACAGCAGATGCAGGAGGACACCTAAAGCATAATATATAGATGTGAAAGACTACAGAGAAAGCAGTGATATGAAATGAGTCAGGATAAGAACGAATTGGCTCTCAGCAATCTCTGCACCCCAAACAGCTATCACAGCATACTAAACAACATAAATATGCCAACTACATGAAGTATTCCACATCAAAGAACTATTTTACTGCTGGAAAGATGATCCTTTCATAAAGTAGGGCTGTTTATGCTGTAGAAAGACACAAATACTTTTTGGTGCTTCATGAGCAGAGAAAACAGGGGACAAAGGCCGTGGCTTTCACTTTTGCGCAAGAAGTAGAGAACCTACAACCACCAGAATACACTGTGCCAAAAAGACCAATATGGCTCACACTGGTGGGTGAGGTAATGTAAGCTTAGCCCAGACCCCCAGGAAGTCCTCTGGGCTTTGAAGCCAATTTTTGTAGTGGCCAAACAGTGGAATTATAACTCCTGAGTCTGTCAAGTGATGCCATTGGGTCTAAACAGACTTTTTCCATAGACTTTCATAGAGATGCCTGTAAATCAGTAGATAGAGTATTTCTGGATTTCAGAACCCAGTGGGCCCAATGATGCGGAAACAATGCCAATCACGCAGGTAATTTATATGTGGCAGTTGAACGTTTTTGACTTTATGGGCAAATGAGCAACTTTCATAGGAATGAATAAAAGCTATATGCTGTATCCAGGTCTCTCTATACATCCATGGCTTGGCTGCTTTGACACAGGAAACAATATGGCAACCAGCTGGGAACAGGCGTTCTCAAGTTATAGGTAAACAGTAAGCTAAAGTATGTTTCTGAAACATTTGAGGAGAGAAATAGGCAACGCAGTAACAGAATCTTGATTCATATTTTACCAGCACTGCTCAGTTGTACTTATCGATCTTGTTTTTTTCAGCGACTGTTTTTGCAATACAGTAAACAGTATGGCGCCCAGTTCTTGTTCAAAAATTCTCATATTACAGCCAAACAGAGCACTGAAATATGTTTCTGAAGACATTTTAGGCAAGAAATGGGTAACACATTAAGACAGTAACAGAACCTTGGTTTATGTTTGATAAGCAATGCCTATTTAAAATGATCAGAGTTTGAGAGAGAGAGACGCAGGGTGGGGAGGGTCTCTCTTGTTCTGCCCCTACACTCTTTTTGTTAATGGTGGTGGGCATACAAAAATGCAGAAGCAAAATCTGTACTCTGAGCAACAGCCGTAGAGCCAGCGAAAATTTGCTAGATGACACAAACTGCAGATTTGAGCTGAGAGATGAGCAGAGAGATCTCGGTGCTGGGGAAATGGAGGAAAGTTTTCCACATTTAATTTGAACTACCCGCAGTGTTATGAGACAAATTTGCTTGAAAATGGCCAAAGGTGGTGGACTTCATATCATAATGAATGAAAAAAATAATTAAACCATGATTTGGCCTCATCATGCACTATAAATCTGTCTAATGTTGCGGCGGTATACACAATGAGAGAAATACAGTGCTGAACTTTAAATCAGTACCTTCACAGCAGGTGTTTATGGAGTGTCTCTCGTTGACCCCTTGGTTAACGAGAATCAGTATGAATTAAGAGATCCTAACTGTTAGTCATTATAGGCTTTTGAGCTCCAGAAACACATAAAGTTTCTTTGTTAGAACGTCCCTGACTGATAATCACTGCAGGTCTTTCAAACTCCTTGCCCCCCAGATTGTAACACAGGCTTTTTGTTTTTAAATGTTCAGTCTTTAAATCCACGCTGAGATAACCACTGATGACATCATTATAGACGGAGCCACCAGAGACATGATACAACTGTTTCCACAGGCTGAGGAGCCCTCAACATTGATGAGTAAACTAATCTTGATGTGTAAAATTAAAGGAGTTCCCCTTTCAGAGTTGACTGATTTGAACAGTCTGCATGTTACCTCACAATGATGTCATTTTGATGAGAATTAATGCAGACTTGATGTTAAAATTACACAACTAAAGCAAGTTTTGAGAAACTGCTAAAAGATATTTATACTGTATAGCAACAAAGGGAAACCAATGGACGCCTGAAACAAAGTACATTCAGTTTTAAGCCTTAATTTCAGTGGTTTTCAAAATGATGAGCTGTCATGTAAATGACTAAAACATTCAAAACCACTATTACGGCCTTTTAAAAATTCCCCTCCCTTTTAGCTCACTGTTTCTCATCCAATACTCAAACATGCACACATGTTTATATGAGAGTGCATGGATGCATTAATCTTTTAAACAACCCTGTCCTCCCATCCCCATCCACTCTCCCTAAGTAAGTGGTGTCTGCTATCGTTACAAACATCCTGATAAACCACAAAACCATGCATGTTTCTGCTCCACACTGCCTGCCTGTGTCTCTCTATCCTGTCTTCCTACAGCCTCTGGTGGGTTGTGTATTTGTTACAGGTCAAGGATGTTAACGCATTTATGTGCATGTTGGCCTCACTGAATGTCAGGGCTCAGACAGCTCTGTCTGAACCTGCCCTGCGGCTACCTCACTGTAAAAATGAGGAATGTCCTTAAGGAGAGGAGAGGAGAGAAGGGGAGGGGAGAGGAGAGGAGAGGAGAGGAGAGGAGAGGAGAGGAGAGGAGAGGAGAGGAGAGGAGAGGAGAGGAGAGATTAATTAAGATAAATTTTAAAATGAGTGGGGGAAAAAGCAGGCTGGTGTGAGCTATGCCCACTGATTACTTGGGGGAACTATTAAGCGGGTAGATCAGATACATGGTGTGAGAGGAGAAAATGAAGAAGTCAGTATAAAGTGAGCTTGTGGGAGGAGAAAGAAGGAGAGAGGGAGCAGAGAAAGGTTTCTTTGATGTCTCTTGTCCCCTCAGGTGATTCTCCCTCCCATTCATTAGGGGCCGGTTTCCCCGGAACCTTCCTGTCGACGTGCCATCTGGAGGGCCCTTAAAAAAAAACCACATTACACTCCTCTACTTCACTACAAGCGGTCCGTGTTAACATTCACCACCCACCCCTCCTCATCCTCCTCGTCGTCCTCCTCCTCCTCCCCTCTCTCCCTCTCTCTCAGTTGGTCCTCAAAGTGTTCCCATTTCTTCACAGTTAGGTTAGATGGTATCAGATGAAACTTTAATGGGCCCCATGGGAAAAATGGGTCATTGCAACAGCAGAGAATATACAGTAGAATACATAGATAGAAAATCTCTAAAAATAAGGTCAAAAATCTAAATCGCAGGTCAATCTGTGGTTCAAATCACACTTAGTTTTTGTTTAAAAGGGAGAGAAAAGAGAAAGACTTTGATATACAAATCCTCAAAAATATATGAATTTCTTAACACCTTTCCTAGCTGGCACTGGATGACAATGACGTCAGATAGATGTTGACTCTTCAGACAGATGTAAATTTAGGTTGTAATGAAAGTCAGGTTAATGATATTTTAAAAGTCTCACAAAATTTGAATTTCAGGTTGTGTGGTGTTATGACTTTTCTGCAGACATTGGGTTTTGTTCTCCATACCTCACGACTAAATGTCATTATTCTACGTCAAGATGACGTTGGCATGAGACGTTTGGAGGCCGTTAGATTTTGATTACTTAACAACACAACATAAAACCAACAAAATATCACAGTTATCTGTTGTCAATATTCTACATCAGAATGGACAGTGGCATTAGATATTGTCTTCAAAATGAAGGAATACTTTGCACATCTATTGTCAATCAGGGGCATAGGAGAGGGACGAGAAGAATAAAACTTGTAATTATAGCTGCTGCGCAGCGATGGGTCGGGTCCGGGCATTTTTAGGCAATTCTGAGCAACAAGCAGAAGAATAGGAAGACATCAAGGAAGTTGATATTACAATCTGCATTTAGCATCAGCTGAGTCATTTTGCAGGTTGCATCATCTGGAAATTGTATTGCAGCAATTGAAAAGTAAAAGTGGTTGAATATTGGAATAAATTTGCAAAGTACACTTTTGTATCAGTAGAACATTTGTTTCTCAGAGACTCTTTGTAGTTTTGATGTGTCATACTCATCCTCCTTGTTGGGTCTTGAACCCAGAGTCCTTGGCATTGTGATCCAGCTCCTAACTCACTGAGCTAATTGTCTGGAAGTGAGACCTGGTGTGTGGCTTCTCAAATAGACTCAGGAAGTCACCGACTGGGCTGCAGTTGTTGTGGCAGATTTCAAAAATAGTCAAAATGTCACAAATTCTATTATCTAAACAAAAATCTGACAATACATAAATTGCATGTAGATAGCATGGACATGTTTGTGATTTGTTTTTAATGATAAGTGTTTTGCTTCACAAGAGAAAATGTGATGTTTAAAAATGCCACTTTTACATTGACTCCAGTTGTCCCCATGAGAGCAGAATTCAAAATGTTCTAGAAAATTCAGTTTTGGAGATAAAATTCTGATATTTGCCAAACTTCATCAACCATGACTCCAAAATATTGTCAATTTTTTTCAGGGGGATTGAAAATGTATTTAGCAAGAATTGGATGGTATATGTTTAAAGTAGTGTTTACAGTCAAACGTTTTCATGCACTGTAGGCTCAATTTTTGATTAATCGAAAATCTGAGAAACAAGTTTTGTGGAGGACAGTCTGGAGATGCTCTCTAGCAAGTTTGGTGACAATTGAGCAAAAATTGTGGGAGGAGATACGTTTTATAAGTTTTACAGTTTCTGAAAAAAACAGAGTGATGGACTTCATAATTTGTAATGAGTCTAAATGGACAAAAGTTTCTGCAGTACTGGGGCTACATTGTGGTGACGTTTCAAAAGTGTAGCATGTATGGTTGGTTTGGTAGGAATTTTTAAAGTTTTTAAATTTAAACGTTTATTGTGCGGCACATGTCCTTGGAGTTGAGTAAATCTGGCATGGGGTCGGACATTTCTGTAAAGTTTGGTGAGTTTTTGCCCATGGGAAGTATGATTTCCTCGGAAGAAGAAAGAAAGAAAGAAAGAAAGAAAGAAAGAAAGAATTCTTCCGATTACAATAGGGTCCTTGGCTGCTTAGCAGCCCAGACCCTAATAAAAAAGACTGTGCCCAAAACAAAATCATTATCTTTACAAGTTAGACAGTGTGCTGGACTTTTTTCCATTAGACATTGTCCTGACATTGAATTTTGGGCACCCTATGTCACAAACTAAATTCTAAATTCAACTGTTTATGTGATATGTTTGTTGGTTTTAAGCTTATCACAGATATATTACTGAATACTGTACGTGATAAATAAGAAATAGCAATGGTGGACAGCGGTATCTGCTTTACAGTTCCAGTATCTGTCTGCCTCCTATCAAGAATATGAAAATGTGTTAAAGACAAAAGAAGTATGTGTCAGCCATCATAAACAGTTACTCTAATTTCTCTCTAAATGAACACTGGGGAACACAAACATTGATTTTAGTGTCTGTAGGAGTCAAGAAAAACTGATTGATCTCCTCCATAAACCGATAAAACAACAACAGCCACCACCCATTTGTACAATGTGCTATATACAGAGTGTCTGTGCAGAGAAGGGAAATTAGTGGGCACTCCCTCGTTTAGTAAAACACAATGAAAAACCACAATACAGTTCTGATAGGGCACAGCTCATCTCTGCGTAATTATGGTGGAATATAATAAATCTTAGTATGTATACTAAGACGCTCCCTGTGTCACATGCTCTGCAGTTGCTGACAGTGATTTTACAAGTGGGAATGGATGAAAATAGCTGATAATAGAGACGGCAAGTGAGCAAACAAATTGAGGTTGACACGAAATAAATGAAATCCAGTGTGTCCACAAATCACATCTGTTCATTTTCAGCCATTCACCAGCAACACGGCATTATAATTGCACATTGTCACCTTTGCAATATTCTTCCCACTCCTGCAACATTTTGCTTCGGAAGTGTTTGGCAAATGGGTTGTGAAAGACGTTAACAAGTGCAAGCCAAGTTCAGTCGGAGCCAGAGCTCATTACTTCCCTCTTCTCTCTGGACAGTTAACCGCCACACAGACATTATTACCAGGCCAAGCTGTGGTGTTTCTCAGCTGTGCCATCCTTGCATGCAAAGCCGTATAGCTTGTGGTTTTAGCAGCTAAACAGGTAGTGTTTATGGTAATACTGAGCCAGCTCCACCCTCTGCACCCTCAGATCATTTGTACTTGTTTTAGTGAAACATACAGCCAGCCCTAGAGGCAATAAACCCTTCAGTGGCATCCATAAGCTCTCCATTCAATTTAATCGATTTTTATAAACCGGCATTATCTAACTGAGCAAGGGCAACTGTAATATCATCAGAGGTAATTTGTCAATACGCTGCAGGGACGTTACATCAGCACCATTAAAAAGTCCTGCAAGATCCCTGTTATCTGATCTGTGAAACATGAGAGTACATGAGGTCTGCACGGCACCACAAAGTGAGAACACACACACACACACACACATACACTCCCAGACTCCCAGACAAACACACATGTAGGACACGCACACAGACACATATTGAGCATCTAATAAAAGAGGGCAACTTTATCTTCCAGGCACAGGAAGCACATATATGTCATCAAGTATCACATCAATTTTTTCCAGCTAATCACTCCTATAGGGTGAAGGCACATGCAGTAATTTACCCTGAGCATGCTAGTATGTGTACGCTCTCCAGAGTCTCTTCTCTGCTTGCTAAACAACCTCAAATCCTACATAATCTCCAGTTTCATTCTTCCAATATGAGAAAAACAACTCTGCCAGCTTGCAAACCAAATATTTCAGGGTGCTAGGTGCCTGTTGGTGAGTGCACTAAGCAGGATTAGAACCATTTCTCTGATAAAACCTCCAGCTCCCTCAGTATGCTGTGTGCATATGTGTGAGTGTATGTGTGCGAGTGTGCGTGTGTGTGAGAGAGAGAGAGATGCAGGGAAAAAGCATGCACTTTCACTGAGTGCATGTAATTTTATTATCTAGGTCTACCCACCAGAAATTATTGTGAGCTGTTTTTTGTTTTTGTTTTGTTTCGTAATTCCTCCATGTGACTGTGCTTTAAAGTGACCTGATAACCTGACTGGTGTTTAAACATATTTCCCATTTTGCCTCAATGGATTAATAAAAGCTCTTTCAGAGAAAACAAGCGAGCACTTAAAAAGCCCATTAGAGCAAGTTTTACTCACAATTACATTCATATTTGGCAGTGTCTGCTTTCAAGCGTGTCCATAAAGCGCTTTATGGGAAAAATTGCTTGATTTAATTACAATTGATAACTGTTCTTTTTAAATATGACTGTTCATGAAAAGTAGCTGGATGTGTCCCACAAATAAAGCAAACTTAAACATTGAGCAGGATGAGAAAGATGACCGTAAACTCACCACAGGCGAACTATTAACATTTAGTGATTATTATGTTTTTACATTCTGGCTATCGGCAGGTTGTATCTGTACTTTACAGTGTTAACATGCACTCTCACCCGGCCAACTTACCTCTGTCTCCAGCAGTCGTTGTTTCGGTCCATCCTGCGTGGAGGTTTTGTTTTTGTCCCGGTGCTGCGGTCCTGTCCCTGCAGCCCTCCACCGGTCTACTGCCGACACTTGCGGAGTGCAGGAGCGGCTGTGAGCGTTTGTACCGCCGAGAGGCGTGAAGTCAGCCGCAGAGAGGCAGAGAGACACCGGAACATGAGGGCTGCTGCCTTCAAAATAAAAAATACAGTACATAGTGGCACGTTCACATATTTGACCTCCTGTTTGTTTTTGTAGGCTGAAACCATTTCCCTCCGTGATAAGAAACAATAAATTGTGTAGATAATAAAGTCTTCACAAATAGCATTTTGAATCTTGTGTGTGATTTACCCTTCAGGGATTTATCCTGGCTTCATATGAGCAGAGGAAATCTTCGCTCGTTGCTAGGCTAATTTACACAATGTAAAATACCATAGGCTTATGCTAATAACATTAGCATGTTATATTTGTTTGGAAATGTGTTTAGCATAAGACAGCTGTTTTGTCGTGTACCTTGTGAGTTGTAACAAAGCCAAATTTTGTAACATTATCTTTGTTAAATGTTGGTGCTGTCCCTGGATCCATATGAGGAGAGTAAAAGTTTGCTAGCTGCTAGGCTAATTTATACAATGTAAAATGCCTTAGGCTTGTGCTAATAACATTAGCATGTTATATTTGTTTGGAAACTGTGTTTAGTATAAGACTGTTGTTTTGTTCATGAACCTTGTGACTTGTAATGAATTTTGTCATGTTACCTTTGTTAAATGTTGCTGTTGTCCCTGGTTTCATATGAGAAAAGGAAAAGTTCGCCGACCACTAGGCTAATTCATACAATGTTAAATGCTGAAGGCTTGTGCTAATAACATTAGCATATTATATTTGTTTGGACAACGTGTTTAGTATAAGACAGCTGTTTTGTCGGTGAACTTAGTGAGTTGGAATAAAGTCAAATTTTGTAATGTTACCTTTGTTAAATGTTGCCGTTGTCCCTGGCTTCATATGAGAGGAGGAAAAGTTTGCTAAGCTGCTAAGCTTCTCTATACCATGTAAAACGCCATAGGCTTGTGCTAATAAAATTAGCATGTTGTATTTGTTTGGAAAACGCGTTTAGTACAGACAGTTGTTTTGTCAGTGAATCTTGTGAGTTGTAATGGAGCCGAATTTTCTAACGTTACCTTTGTTAAATGTTGCTGTTGTCCCTAGCTTCATATGAAAAGAGGAAAATTTCGCTGACCGCTAGGCTGATTTATACAATGTGAAATGCCATAGGCTTGTGCTAATAACGTTAGCATGTTGTATTTGTGGGGAAAATGTGTCCAGATGTTTGTCTGTGAATGCCGCGAGTTATAGTGAAGCTGATTTGTGTACTTGTGTTTGAAATTGTCTCTATTAAGCCATGTTTAATGTGTGTTTTGAATTAACTAAACTTGACAGTACTTCACAGAAACCTTCACCGCCAACTAGTGTTTTGGAGGTGTAACTGCAACGTGCGCATATATAGAAATAAACAAGTTATTTTTTAACAATTTTAATTTTAATTTTTCATTGTCATAGCCCTTAAGTGATTCTGACATTTTCCAGTTGTATAAATTAACCTATACACTGAATAAAAAAACATTTTAACATCTCGTTAACTATGTCCATCGTACATCTGCAGCCTGGTGCCTTCTCCTAAAATTTGCTGAATTTCAATAGCAATGGCTAGTCTTGTGTCTCCATAGTGAGGCTAGTTATTGATTCCAAATCCAAAAAAAGAAAACGTTCAGGAGGAAAATAGAGAATTTCATCATGAGTGGACAGTTTTGTTTACTTTCACTGCTAACGCTACAAAGTTTAGGCCCCAAACAACTACTACTAGCTACTTTGTTGTAAAACATATTAATAAATGCTTGTTTAGATCTATTAGGAATGTTACAGGCTACTTTAGATTAAATAGGCTGTGTTGACATCACTATAAAACACAAATATGTATTCTGGCTCCAGACAGATTAAAAAAAAAAAAAATAGTAAAGGTTGCGGACGGCAGCTCTAGAATGAGCCCTTTATGTCTCCATACAGACCAGGGCCTCTTCTACGGAGCCATGTCGTTCTACAGTAGCCCAGAATGGACAAACCAAATACAGGCTGAAGATAAGGCCATTCGTGTTTCCGCAGTTTTTCTTTGGCCACAGAAGTCCCTGCTGTGAGCTACTCGGGCAGTAGCAGCTCAGTCCAGATGGACTTAGCCGGGAAATTAGAGGGTCAACAGTTCAAGTCCCTCCACGGACCAAATATGGAGCATATACTGGAAGCTGGAGAGGTGCCAGTTCACCTCCTGGGCACTGCTGAGGTACCCCTGAGCAAGGAACCCAACCCCCAACTGCTCAGGGTGCCTGTCCGTGGGCAGGACCCTCAATCTGACATCTCTCCATTTAATTCATGTATAGGTCCTGTTTGTGCATGTGTGTGTATTTCGGACCTGTGTGTATATGACAACAGAGAAAAAAAAAAGTCCCCTCAGGGATTAATAAAGTGTATCTACTTCTTGGCACAGAAAGGAAGTTTCAGTTCTGCAATCTCACTGCTAGATGACAGTAAATCCTACACACTGGACCTCTAGGTTTTTTTGACGACATGTTTTATGATGTTACAGTTTAAAGTTCAGCAACAGACTGTAAAAATCATGGACATAGCTACAGTGATGTCACTCATTGGTTTGTGGACTCCTGTTTGGAGCTTTAGCCGTCGCCATCCTGATATTTTGTAGCCAGAAATTATCATTTTGTGTGAGAGGCTGACACTGTGGATGAATGATTAGTAGATCTGACTGAGATGCTGAAGACACCCTATCCAGCAGACGGCCTGTTACTTAAATCATTTCAACCACTAAGCTAATTGGTTGCTGGCTGCAGCTTCATATTTACCTTTTCAGTCTTACAGTACTGTGATTTAATTATTATATTAAATTACTAACAGGCACTAAAATGAAGCCTGGCCTTTTTTTTTTGGCAATATCCAATAATTTACAATGTATTATACATGCATTGCGTTGCATTTTCCCAAAATGGAAAACGAATGAAAGCAAATTAGATGGAAATAGGTTAAAAGAACTTGCATTATCATAGCTTACATATCATTTGTTTTGTCTCTGAATTGGGTTTCTAGATGAGTGTTCACCTTACAGAATGTAGTGAACTCTAAGCCTAATGTTGGCCTTCGGGCAACAGTTTAAATTCAGTATGTGACATATGCTTTTCCTTAATTTATCCTGAGTGTCCGTGCAATGAAATGTCATTAACGTGCAACCTTTTTAATACTTCGTGACAGTGAGGAGTGGTCCTTCCTGGAAATTACTTTATTGACATTGGCGCTACCTCTTCATTGTTTGCTGTCCCACAGCCACCAGACTTCTGTATGTGTGCAACATTTTTTGTCTGACCTTATTTAAATCCAATATGTATACGAGTGTTGAAGTGATAACCCTTCCCTTTGCCACAAGTTGGGACATTTGAAGAAGTACACAAAATACAAAAATGATAAAACATATTACACCAATGTGACGGGGCTACGAGTAGACAAATATCCTTTTTCTTTGCCGATACATAATTTACAGATGTAGAAACGTACATGCTCTATGTTGTCGTATAGTGACATTACTCATGTTTGGAGTTCATTAGACTGCAGAGAGGTCATAACCCTCCAAAAAGACTTATTTTGGATTTTGGAGGGGTAGTAGCCTAATGTTAACACCAATCACAGACACAGAGTCAGTGTTGGAGAGTAATTAGTTGCATGTAATGGTGTTACATAATTAAATTTGAAAAATAAATGTAATGCTAATCAGGTACAGTTATGGTGAAAAAATATGTAATTAAATCACAGTTACTTATTAAAATATTGGTGATTACAGAGGGGTTACATCTGACTATATTCTCTTTGGTAAGAAGTTTATATGTAGAATAAAACATTCCTTTGCTTTGCATCTTTTCGCTGTGCAGGGACGTCATCTTTTGGTATATTTTCAGACAGTGCAAAGCCTTAAGGACAAATGTGAGGGCTACTTGAATGCACTAATGTGTTTCAGACTTTTAGGTTTAATGCCCAGTCTAAGACATTTTTTAGAAAAGTGATTCACTTTGATTTAATTTTTTGTTTTGAGTATTATTCTTGTGATAAACTTGGAAAGTTTGCAAAGCTTATAACCAGTCATATCTTTAGCAATAAATGAGCGTCTTATTTTGAAGGTTGTGAGCGGAAGTTTTGTACATTACCACGGTGAACTTGACGGTAGCGCTCCCACCGTGCAGGGTCCGCCGGTCCACCCTGCTCTCCGCCTCCCTCCCGCCCTGCTCTCGCATAAAGACAGCCTTGTTAGTTGATTCAAGACACCGTTACAGCGACAGGAAACACTACTGCCTTTCATTTCTAAAGCCAACAGCAAGTCCGACTGACGAATGTGAAGTCGACATAAAGATCCATCTGAATCTCAACTGACCCGAGAGGCTCTCTGCCGGCCGGGGTCTCAATCAGGAAGCAAATACAAGAAAATGGACATTTTCTTCATCACTGCAGTCCCATGTGGATAAAGACACGTGATTATATTACCTTATTGCCATTCAGATACACAGTGGCGGAATAAGTAGTGAAAGCACAAAACAATTTGCATTAAAATATACTTTAAGTGCCAAAAGAGTCAGAAAAATGTATGTGACATTATTAAATTATAATTATTGATGCATTAATGTGTACATCACTTAAAAGTTGCAGCTGGTAAAGACTGGGTTATTATGTTATCTTGGTCATATCTTTATTCATCATTGTTGATCACATTTTGTATTAGCCTGCTAATATCAATCTGAAAAGTAACCGAGGTTTTCAAATAAAAGCAGCGCTGTAAAATGTACAATATTGAGGAGTAGAAGTGTGAAGTAGCAATAATTAAGTAAAGTACAAGTACCTCGAAATTGCAAGTGCGGTGTTGAGTAAATATACACAATTTCTTTTGAACACTGTCATTATAGGACAGAAAATTAGCTGTGTGGCCTCCTGTATTCATATTAAATGTATGGATGGATTACTGAATAGGCCAGACACAGATCCAGGGGCCCCAAAGTCTCAGGATCCCCCCCCCAACCTTCATCTGCAAAATATCCTTCAAATGGACAAATAGAAGAGACTCAAAATGACCGCAAAGAAACACGAAGTTAACTGCAAATATACACAAAATACTACAAAAGATGGCGGCATGGTGGGGCAGTGGTTAGCATTGTTGCCTCACAGCAAGGGGGTCCCAACCTACCCACCCCAGGTTCAGTCCCAGGGTGGGGGAGCCCTTCTGCGCGGAGTTTGCATGTTCTCCCTGTGGGTACTCCGGCTTCCTCCCACAGTCCAAAGACGTGCAGGTTAATTGGTGACTCTAAACTGGCCATAGGTGTGAGTGTGAGCTGTGAATGGTTGTCTGTCTCTATGTGTCAGCCCTGTGATAGTCTGGCGACCTGTCCAGGGTGTACCCTGCCTCTCGCCTAATGTCAGCTGGGATAGGCTCCAGCCCCCCGACGACCCCTAACAGAAAATAAATGAACTACAAAGGGTGAAAACCTATTACCTCAAAGACACACAAATGCACAAAAAACCAACAAACAAAAATAAAAACCATAACTAGAAAGAGATGCAAAGCAACAACAAGAAGAAAGTGGCAAATCCACCATAAATTCTGTGTTGCTCCTTTGTAGGAAAGGTGGTGAGGCCTTAGCATACCTGTGCCCAGGGGCCCATTGCCTCATAATCCAGCCATGATTATACATAGTATACAGTACATAGTTTGGCACCACTTTTTTTTATCAAGCACCCTGTACAAAGGGTTATATGAATGAATGCATGAACTGAATTTTATTAATGTGTCAGGACACCAGTGTTTACAGTGTAACAGTCAACGGCTCCCTATGCTGGTCACAGAACTGTCTAGAGCTGCAACAAACCATTAACAATCACATGATTATCAGAAAATCAACTTTTAATTAAGTTATTAGTTATAACTTCGAGACTTGTAATTGATGGGTAACATCCATGTTTTTAGTCTATCGAGCCATTACGGGTATAATTTTGACCTCTGACCTCACATCATGACTGAAAGCTAATATGATAACATGATAACCCACACTGTTAAACCCAACAGGATACTGGAACTTCTACTTGCTCCTATAATTAGTCAGACTGTCATGTGATATGAGGACACAGATAAGTGGAGCTGCTCTCAGTCCTATATGACAAGATTATGACAGACCACGAGACCTGAGCATTAAAGATCAACTCCAAAGACATGTGTCTTTGTATGATAACTGGTGTTTGTTTGGGGGTAGAGGCCAGCTGTCCTAGAAGTCGTCAGAATTGAGAAAACACCAGAGTTCTCATTTATGACAAAACAGTGACCCCACATGGTTGAGTTTGATACTGCAACCTCCACAAAAGTGCACCTAAGGATTAATGATTTACAGTAAAGTTCACTTCAGGTAGTGATAGATTGTCTTTTACCAGTTTGAGTCTTTGTTTTCCATCTCGCTCCTGTACTTTGAGGAGTTGCATCATTTAGCTCAGTGTTAGACTGTGAATAGAGGAAGTCCTCTGAGACGTGTGATGAAGGGGCCGCATAAACACCTGAGCTGACCCCGAGGAGAAGCACCATCTCCAGCCAAATTTATTCCTGAATGAAGCCTCTGGGCGTTACCTGGTGTGACGCGGTGTCCTTTGAAGACTTGCAGCATTTGATATCACAAAGCAGACAGGTACTGGAGAGACCGGTCTGTGCAGACTCATCATAATGTCATCATGCCTGTTGGAGGTTTTATGTGCTAAGTTATAACAGCAGTGTCAGCATGCACAAGGGACAAAAAGGCAATTAGGACAGAGGATATGACTGTGCCAGCATGTTGGAAATGATGTCCTGTGGGCTTTTTGCATCTTAACGAGACAACAGGGAATCATTTTGTTTGTTCATAAACCTTAGGACATATGCAGAGACTACTTGACATTACAACAAAAATTTGAGATAAAACCGATGACAATGAATCTCAGAATATATATATTTTTAATAATAACCGTCTTAACAACTCATATAAAATAAAAATACAAAAATATACAGGCAGCTCAGTGTAGAACTACAAGTCAAAGCTTAATTATACAAAAGCAAGAAGATATCTACTTAATTAAAGCACAGTTTACCTGTATGTTTAATCAGTGCACAAGCCTATAAAGAACATCACCGACTGTATTTTAATTAATCTATAAAAATGCAGTAACTGGCTTGTGTTAGTCATACTAAACACACAATTTAAGCAAAATATTTTTTACATATGAACCATAATGGACACGCCTGAGGTTTGTCTGAAATGCATAGGATGTTTAAAGCAGTGTTTTCCACCCTTTTTGCTTCATGAACCCTTCAAACAAATCCATGTTTACTTCTATAAAGGATTTTAGAGTGCTTAAAAAATTAAAATACATCCATAATTTGACAAGAAAAAAACTAAAAGAATAGAAAATTCTGTGTGACAGGTGTGTAATTTGCTCTTTCATATCCCTTCAGTCATCTTCTGAACCTTCATCCCCACACTGGGAACCGCTGAACTTAAGTGATTGTAGAAATTTCTTACTTTGGTTTTGTTCGGCTCTCTAACGTGGCTGCAGTAGCCCTTGTGACAGGATGGTCTGACATCTTCCTCATTGTATTCTAACCCTTAAAGTTCTGGAAGATCTCAGCAGCGTCCAGCCAGGACCTGAAGCAGGCCAGGCCTCGGTCTCTGATCTGTTTCCTGCCCTTGTCTGTGATCACGTCGCCGTTCTCCTTCACGATCACCAGTTTGGGCACTGCTGTGATCTTGTAGCGCTGCTTCAACTCACTGAGAGAGAAAAGAGAGATAAAGAAAGGTATTGACTATGAGGAGTAGGCTCGGCTTGACTTTCACAATATACCATATGTGGCCCTTTACACAGCAATGGTTAATCGAGCAAGCATTTTTACCCTTCACCTCACAAAGATAGGACTTTCCTCCAGTTTGTAGAGGCATCAAGGCGTAATAGTTCATTAAAAGATAAACACGGTTGAATTTGTCTCACTTTTTTTTTTTTAACCCATTTGATGCCAGACTCAGTTGACCCCCAGGTATTTTCACGTTGTTATCTGGCCCCCATTCAAAAAAGTTTGGACACCCCTGTTCTACGCTGTGATTAAAGCATGACATGGCTGACAGTGGTGGGGCTCATAAAATATATCTGAGATACTTTTACTGTAATATTTCCATTTTATCCTTCGAGAGAAACACTTTTTACTCCACTACATTTATTTGACACTTACGGCTACAAGATTTTTTACAGATTCATATTTTACAAACACAGGATCAGCGTAAAAATATATATACTGTACTCATAAGGGCTGAAACTAATGACTACTTTAATTATCCATAAATCTGAGGATAATTTCCTGATTATATTTGGCATTTTTGCATGATAAATACAATGAAAATTAATCAATTAAACAGCTCTTGTATCTTACTGTAATGCTTACATTTTATGCACCTTTTCTACTATTACTTTGAAAGGCTATCTTTACAATATACCTTTACAGATTCATATTTAATGTGATAATTTCAAACTTTTTGATGCATTGTTACGATTTTAACCACACAGCATTATACAGTATCTTAAAAAATATATGTTAATCTGGCTCCTTCTTGAACAGCTACATCGTTTAAAATACTGTCTACACAATCAATTAAAATAATAACTGGATTAATTGATTTGTTGATTGACAATGGATGAACTGTTCCACTATCTTTAAAGCAAAATACCCAAATTATCTGGTCCCAACAGCTCAAATGTGAATTTTTAATGGTTTTCTCACTCTTTTATGGTTGCAAACTGAATATTTCAGGGGGTTTTCTGACATTTTGTAAACAAAGTGAGTGATTTATCAAGAATGTAAGTAACAGATTGTCTGAAAATGAATTCTTGCATTGTTGTTGCTTTAACTATGAAGCATTGCGTCACTTTTATCTTGACCAGACACATTAAAATACTGCTTACTCATGCATGAGTCAGTCATTTTCATCCAAGAATAAAAATTTATAGCAACATAACACTGTCAGGAGTCAATGTTGCCTCCATGTGAGTACTTCTTAAACTTTTACATGGTAATACATCTGTAACTCTACCTATGTGACAGTGAATGCTGGACTTTCATTGTGGTGTTGCTACTTTTATTTAAGTAAAGCATCTGAGCACTTCCTCCACCCCTGACAAGTTGTGTACAAGAGGACAAGCCTGCAAAATCATAAGACAAAGATTAAATGTGACATGACATTCAGGCACAAACCATATAAAATAAAAAATTAAAATTGAACAGATCAGTCTTGAAGTCATTGTGACAGACAGTGTGTCTGGCCTGCTCTTAACCCTAATCCCTGAGAGGGTGACCCTCATAAGCATTTTACATAAGAGGGAGCACAGACTAATGAGCTTTATAGACAACAGTGTTAAATCCTAATAAGATATAAGACAAATAAAGCGCAGACAGAGCAGCTGATTAGGTTTTTGACGAGTATATTGAGTTTAAAATCTGTGTGTAAGAACCAGTGGAAACATTTAAAGCTTTGTAAATTACATAACCAAACGTTCATTGACTTTTTGTTTAACTTTGATACTCACTGTTTGTAATCATCCGTCCAGGGCAGCGCGAGCCAGTCTCCGTGCATATCATGATAATATTCAACCATGTCATCCGTCGACTTGTCAGAGGAGACAAAAACTATCTCAAACTGAGCCGGAGGTTCACTTTCTTCAACCAGCTCCGTGTAGAAATCACACAGGATGGGTGTGAAGTCTCGACAAGGAGGACACCATCCTGCAGAGAAGTAGATCCCCACCACTTTGTTCCTCAGCGCCTCTTCAGGATCCACTACATCCCCGTCTTTATTCAGCAGTGTCCGCCCGGTAAACACCTCCACCATGTCTGCTCAGGTCTCACACACACTTCAGATTGAAGAGTCCTGACAAAGGTCTGACAGCTTCAAGTGTCGCTCATATTTCATCCACACTTCGACGCTTGTCAGAAGAAGTGTTGCTCCTCTGACGGAGACTCCCCTACTTTCCTGTAATGTTTACCTTTCGACAAAAGCTTCTTACAGCCAATCCCGTGAATCAGCTGCAGGCCAGACCAATGAGGACACAAGCAGACGGTGTTGTAGTTCATTAGCCATGTGGATTTCAGGGGGGAGCTGCATTCAAACGCTGCTCGTATGCTAGTAATTTCCAGCTAAGCTGCAGCACGACGTCTCACAGCACTTTCAGGCAGCTCAGATAGGCGCATGCGCAGAGCCGCAACAGGAAGAATTGCACAAGGGAGAGGTTTTCCTCGAAAGTTCTCGAGTAAAATGTCTCCCAAATTGTCTGCAAGAGATCTGTTAGCTAAGGTTAGAGAAAAAGTTGAGATTTTTGTTAAAATTAATTTAACTAAACTATACTTATAGTTTAGTTATAACTGTAGAAGAGCTCCATGCAGAGGCTCGACATGCTTTTAAAAAATGGGCTGAGTCAGGCAAAAGCAGGCAGGGCCCCTTGTTTGAAAATAAAAAATGCACTAATGCTCGATTTAAATATGCACTTCGCTATATTAAAAGAAACGAAAATACTATGAGGTCAGATTCACTGGCAAGGAAGCTGCAAAAAAAATAATGTTAATGACTTCTGGAAAGCAATAAAAACTATTAATAATTGCAGAACATCTCTTCCATCTAATATAGATGGTGTGAGTAGTTCTGATGAAATTTCACAGTTATGGCAGAAACGATATTATGAACTGTTAAACTGTGTAAAAAGTAATCTGTTTGTAGTGGATAATGTAGAGTATAATGATGATGTCATTGTCACTTCTGCTGAAGTCCATGAAGCAATATTGAAGTTAAGAGATAATAAGGCCTGTGGTCTGGATAATATTACAGCAGAACATCTTAAACTTGCCAGTAAACTGTGTCCCCTGGTGGCTTTATGCTACACAGGTTTTTTTGTTCATGGAGTGTTACCTGAATCTATGCTCTCTGTTGTGCTGGTACCAGTTATCACAGATAAAGTGGGGAAGCTGAACAGCTCAGATAATTACTGGCCAATAGCTCTCACCAGTGTTATGTCAGTTCTACTGTGTAGACTTGAGAGGTATGTCCTGTCTGCTGACAACCAATTCGGTTTTAAACGAAAGCATGGCACTGATTTATGTATTTTTGCACTAAAGGAAATTTTAGATAAATATAATAGGCAAAATTCCACAATGTTCACATGCTTCATTGATGCTTCTAAAGCATTCGATCGTGTTAATCATGAGAAATTATTTTTAAAATTGACCAAAAGTGGGGTCCCTGGTTTTTTAATTAGAATCTTGGTTTACTGGTACTCGCATCAGACAATGAGAGTGAGATGGGGGAATGTAACATCTACTCCTTTCCATGTGACCAATGGTGTTCGCCAGGGTGGAATTTTGTCTTCTTTTCTTTTTAATATGTATATGAATGATTTGTCTTTGATTTTAAATGCAAGTGATACAGGTTGTAGGGTTTGTGATTCACTAATGAATCACCTTATGTACGCAGATGATTTGGTCATTTTTAGCCCATGTAGTGCTGGTCTCCAACAGCTTCTGAGAATATGCACACAGTATGGTGCTGACTTTGATATAAAATACAACGCTAACAAGAGTAAAATCATGATTGTCAGAAGTAGAGAAGACAGACGGTCAACCTTCCCTGACTTTTATCTGTCTGGCACTGCACTCAGTGTGTGCAGTGAGGTTACATATTTGGGCCATGTTATTGCAAATTACCTGTCTGATGACAAGGATATTTATAGGCAGCGTCGGAAGCTGTATGCACAAGCGAACATGTTGAGTCGGAAGTTTAGCATGTGCTCTGCTTCTGTGAAGATCTCACTCTTTAGAGCGTATTGTACACCTTTGTACACTGCCTACCTGTGGTGTCGTTAAGACAGCATTAGAAAACTCACAGTGGCCTATAATGACAGCATGAGGCTGCTGCTGAGAGCTCCAAGAAGTTCCAGTGCAAGTCATATGTTTGTCAGTGTCGGGGTACCTACCTGCTCTGCTGTTTTACGTAACCTAATGTATAGATTTATGTGTAGGGCTTTTGAGTTAGAAAACAACATAATCGCTGTTTTGGCTAACCCGGTACGCAGTTCTGTCAGATTTTCTTCCAGACTGTGGAACCACTGGCGAACTTGTCTGTATGTTACACACTGAACATTGTGGAAGGCGTTGTATTTTTGTTGTTGTTGTTATTGTTGTTGTTGTTGTTGTTGTTGTTTACTGTGTTGCTGTTTTCTTTTTATTGGGATATGGATCCCCCTGGGTCTGAAATAAAGAATTATAATAATAATAATATGGTGACTATGGTAACTATACTTATAGTTTAGTTATATCTATGGCAACTATGGTAACTATACTTATAGTTTAGTTATATCTATGGCGACTATGGTAACTATACTTATAGTTTAGTTATATCTATGACGACTATGGTAACTATACTTATAGTTTAGTTATATTTATGGCGACTATGGTAACTATACTTATAGTTTAGTTATATCTATGACGACTATGGTAACTATACTTATAGTTTAGTTATATTTATGGCGACTATGGTAACTATACTTATAGTTTAGTTATATTTATGGCGACTATGGTAACTATACTTATAGTTTAGTTATATTTATGGCGACTATGGTAACTATACTTATAGTTTAGTTATATCTATGGCGACTATGGTAACTATACTTATAGTTTAGTTATATCTATGACGACTATGGTAACTATACTTATAGTTTAGTTATATTTATGGCGACTATGGTAACTATACTTATAGTTTAGTTATATCTATGGCGACTATGGTAACTATACTTATAGTTTAGTTATATCTATGACGACTATGGTAACTATACTTATAGTTTAGTTATATCTATGGCGACTATGGTAACTATACTTATAGTTTAGTTATATCTATGGCGACTATGGTAACTATACTTATAGTTTAGTTATATCTATGACGACTATGGTAACTATACTTATAGTTTAGTTATATCTATGGCGACTATGGTAACTATACTTATAGTTTAGTTATATCTTTGGTGACTATGGTAACTATGCATAGCACCCTTTATAAAGGAGCAGGGAACAAATATAGCAGCAGCTTTGGGAAGAACCTCCCTCCCTCCAGCGGAAACAGAACTTTTCAAAACCATGAAGAGAAATAAATCTTACCTCCATTTTATATTCTTCATTTGTATTTATCTCTTTGATATGATCTGTATGTGCTGCTATTGTTTACATAAATTTTTATTCATTATCTTTTTATCAAGCAAAGGAGTTCAAGTATCTCGGGGTCTTGTTCACGAGTTAGGGTAGAGTTGAGTGTGAGATAGAGCGGTGGAGTGGCGGTTTGATGCAGGCACCGGACTGTCGTGGTGAAGAGAGTGCTGAGCCAGAAGCCAAAGCTTTCGATTTACTGGTCCATCTTCATCCCAACCCTCACCTATGGTCATGAGCTTGTAGATACAAGCGGTCAAAAACACATCCAACATTTTCAAGACTAGAGATGGGTAAAGTCTATTTGATACTCAATGCAATGTAACCTTTAAGTTGTTTATGTCTGTATGGTAATATTAAAAGACTATATTGGTTTGAGCAGTTTATGTCTGAAAGGGTAGGCCAGTCACATTTGTACAGTGTCTTCAGTGTCGAACACAACATGGGGCTGCACATGGTCAGTAAGTCAGCACTGATGCAAGCTTGCCGTTGGAGGGTTTTATAACCCACTTCTACTCCACACTAATTGGTATTATTGGTATATATATATATAAAGACCATTCTCCCTCTCTGGTACTCTTTCTCTGTTTCTTTGGGGCAATTTCAAGTTTATATGAAGTATGATGAAGCTGTATGTTTCTTCACTGGGAAAAAAATGCACTCTTTTGTATCATAAAAATCAAAGAAATGAACAAAAAGCAACGCTGAGCAAGTTCACTAATACTCTGAAAGGACTACCATACCAAATTAATGTGTGAATAGGCCTATTTAGAATAGTGTAGGCTATGAAGTACAAAAGCTCAGTGTACTTCCATCTCTCCTTGTTTCTTCAGTGAAGTGGACTGAGGTCATTTGGAAAGAAACCCGGCCACACTTTCTCCTCGAGCATTTTGCTGCCCATTAGAGCAGTCTGCTCCAGTGTTGAAAGACTGAAGGGGATTTTTTTTACAAGGAATTTTCTCCCCCCAAAACAATTTCCACCAACATGACCTCTAATTCCAATTTATCCAACATGCGGCGGCTGGTGGAACAACTGAAGCTCGAGGCCAGTGTGGAGAGAATCAAGGTAAATAGAAGAAATACAACAGAGGACGGAAAAGGATCTGTTAGAGTTTAGGGTTTACTAATTTGTTTTCGTGATTTGTTTAGCTTTGTTATGTTTATGCACTAGCCTACTGTATTAGATTCAAAACATCACAGTATCATATTTTGCTTTTCTTTGTACAATATATGGATTTATTAGCCACCTACTTGTCTTGCTGCAGAACGATCATTCAATACTGTTTCATACAACATATGTTTTTGTTCTATACTTATATTCAGTAACAATTATGCACATTATAGTGTAGTGGCTGTAGCATATAATGATCAGTGAAACATTTCAAAAGACATTAAACAAAACAAAATGTAGCTATCTGCTCTCTCCATACACTTTGATGCATTAAAATGTGACATATGTCATATTTATATATTTGTAGAATGTAATAAAAATCATTCACAACAAGTTTGACACATCTGATAATCTAAATATTTGAAAGCTACCTCTATGACATGATGTCAAAATGGTTTATTCTTGTGTAAAGTAAATAATTTTGATAGTTTTACTCATATTTTCTGTGTTGTAATGTGATTTTATGTTGCACAAATTATTTCTGTGTTTTGTATAAATATCTTACATTGTACTGTGTAACATTTACTTTACTCCTTTTAGCTTTTTATCCTTTGTTCAGCTGCCTTTTACATGTTGTTTGTTTTATTAATGTTTTAAGACTAATTTAACAACAGGCCAATGTACAACAGTTGAAAACATGCCTTCAGAAATTATTCATATTCATGAATAAATGGATTTATTTATAGTTAATGAATAATTTACTAATACTTTAAAGATAATTTACAATCAATTAATAACACTGTTGGGTTGCCAGTTTGTTGAATATCCTCCTCAAGCATCAAACACACTTTGTCCTTTTAGCACATTAGTTAATTTATTGTGACCCCTCCTTATAAGTAAGTTGTTAATGAAGGGTTTTTTGTTTCTCACTTTTTAATAAGACATCAAGTCTGCAGTTACAAATGTTAATAAACCCTTAATTAAGGATCTTGTTAGTAAAATTATTATCATTCAAAGGTAGGTGACGAAACAGTCTATCTGAGGGGTCTTCCAGTATTAAAATAGCTCACTAAAAATACAAAGCATGTTTGATGCTGCCGGAGCATTACATTTCAGGTAACCCTAAAGTTAGTCTCATTATTTATTCTAATTTGATTAAAAGTCCAGTGTGTAGGATAAGTGGCATCTAGCAGCGAGAAAAACTGAAACCTCTTCCATGTGCCAAGCATATAGGAGGACTATGGTGGCTAAAGCAAAACACAAAAATGCAAAAATGCAAAAACACAAAAACGCGAATGGCCCTATTTAGAGTCGATGTTTGAGTTGTCGGTTTGGGGCCACTGCGGAAACAACTTGGCGAAGAGGACTTGCTTCGTGTGTAGATCTAATCACTTCATCCTAAAGCAACCGAAACACAATGATTCTCATAATTTAGGTGGTTATAAAGCAAGTCATCACCCTCGGGGCTGGAAAATGAAGCCAACACGGGAGCACCAAAAACTGCAATTCTTTGAACGGGTGAGGCTGACTCCACAAGTCAGGCAATCCCCATAGACTCCCATGTTAACATGCCTTAAAAGCTAAAACTTTACAGCAGACATAAACATGTTTATAGCCTGGTACAAGCTATAAACCGATGGCCGTTTACATTTTATTAGAGCCTAAAGTTACGCATAATTAAGGGCTTGCTGCTTTGAGTGACAGGCTGCCTGCCAACAGTGCCCTCGGCTTCTCAGTTAGATCCACCCCTCACTCTTCCACAGCTCCACCCTCTCACCTAAATATGGTCACTTTTGGCTCCAAAAAACAAGATAGCGATGGCCAGAGTCCACAAACCAATGGGTGACCTCACAGTAGCTACGTCCATTATTTTTACAGTCTATGTTACTTATGAAAACATATGAATATCATATACAATTTCTGCCAATAGATGCTCCTAAAACCTGCACACTAGACCTTTAAATTCTATACTTTGGTTACTATTGGTTAATAACTGAACTATAAAGCATTAGTAAATTTTTCATTAATCAGTAATAAAACCATTAATTAATGCTTATAAATACTTTATAAATGGTGACTTATCAGAAAGTGGAATCATCTAAATAAATATTGTGTGTGTGTTCCCAGGTGTCTCAGGCAGCTGCAGAGCTTCAGCAGTACTGTCTGCAGAACGCAGGCAAAGACGCCCTGCTGGTTGGAGTCCCCACTGGCAGCAACCCCTTCAGAGAACCACGCTCCTGTGCTGTAGTGTGAAGGTGAGAGTATGCAAAGTTTACTGCCTGTTTGTAAACAACACCTATAAATATAACAAGATTTCAAAGATGAATAATTAGAATTCACACTGTCTTTGCAGAGGAGGAAGAAATGGAGACAACCGTGGCATCTCACCCACAGAAGAAAATAATTCTGTTTTGTTTTTTAACCATTTTTGTTTTTTAAGGAAAGCACATTTGAATGATTTATTTTTCAAATAAATGTCTTGTTTTTTTACATTATAGTATAGCCATATAAATCTGCTTTTTAACACATTAAAGGGTATTACACAAACCTTCTTCATCTTATTATTTAATAACTTTTGAAAGCTAATATTAGTGGCAGAGTTATATAGTGATTATCTACAGATTATACAAAGCGGATGTTTATAGCCAGGCTCTAAATTATGCCTTGGAATCTCTCGACGTTGGAGCTTCCTGATGTTCAGTCTAAGTTAGGAGCACAGCCAGAGAGAGGAAACTGGGTCTTCCTGTTCAGAACTGCAAAGACACTCGACAGAGAGAAACACAGGCTTCACTCAGCTTTGAAAGATTTTAGACCTCATTTCAAAGCTCAAGGCTATGCTAGATTAGAAATGAAACATGAATCACCCGAGTGTGGAAATAGGATATTATGAATCATGTCATCCATTTGATTGAAGTGCGTTTAGTCATTTAAAGCTGTTTATGTATTTGGATTTATTCTGTGTGAAATGTAACATTTATATGAAGATGTAGACAGTCGCCACAGAAACAGTCTACATCAGCCTAAAACAGGTCTAGCCAGTCATGAGATGGCTCTCTGCTTGGTCACTTCCTTTTCCTCTCAGTACACTGTTCTTGGACGAGTCTCAATAGTTTTCATATTTCTATGCCTCCTTTCCTAACGACCTTTGTTCAAATGTGTAGCACACTGAAGGCGTCAGATGTTCCTCCGTCATGACACTTTTACATGAGGACACGCAGAGACAGAACGGGGTGCAGAAAATTAGCATTATCTGTATGTAAAAATGAAAGACTCTTTCTAGGATGGGGAGCTGAGAGCAATGTGAAGCTGATTCACTTGAGAACATCACTTCTGTATATATTTTTAAACCCTAAATAACCTGTAAAATGCTCTAAGTTTGACAGGAGCTTGCCATGCAGCCATTTTCATTCTGTTAGTGGCTGTAGTTTATTCTGTTCTTGAGCTCTGAATCAATTATCAGAGAGTAAAACTTCATTTTCACACATAGTTGATTTACCTGAGTGAAGGGAAACTGAGACTATTCTGCTCTCTCAGATTTTATTTTCCCTTTCTCAAAACGAGTTTCTCACATGCAGAATAAATCAGGTATGAGATAGGCTGGTTTAGTCATAGACATATAAACCATAATAACTTAAACATAGGTACAATGTTGGGTGTCACAGGACATGCTGAAAATATGTATTTAATTGAAGTGTCAACTTGTGCCATCTGCTGGTCATGTCTAGGGAACAAAAATAGCATGCTTCATGTCACCCAGAACAGCCCAGCCAGTGACGGAAGAAGTATTAAGGTACTTAACTTTAGTAAAAGTAGCAATTCAAAATTGTAGAAATACCAGTTAAGGCCCTGCATTGAAAATGTTACTTAGGTATAGGTACATTAATATTATCAGCAAAATGTATTTAAAGTATCAGAAGCTGAAGTACTCACTTTAGAAAAATGGCCCATGTGAGTGTTATACTATCATGTATTATACTGTAAGTTTGTTATTACTTTTGCATTAATTTGTAAGCAGCATATTACTGTAGGCTAGCATGGATGGATTACTGAACAGGGCAGAGGTCCAGGGGCTCAAAGTGTCAGGGGCCCCTCTGACTATCACCTGCCACTGTCACTGAAAAAAAAACATGCACTGACCAGGAAGGGACAGAAAACAACCACAAGGAGACAGAAAACAATAACAAAGACACACATAATGACCTCTAATACCCCCTTTCCACCAAATTAGCTGTGGTTCTTAAACCAATTTCATTTCGGATTCTTTGAACCTTGGTGCTATCTGGCAATCAGCTCACGTTGGACGTTGGAAGGATGTGTCATTGATGGAGGGTGTTGCACTATGGACAACAAAAGTACAGAGTAGCAAAACTGCGTATTGCATTGATTATCTACAAACATTTGTTCTGTTATTACAGATCTTTGTTTTTACTATGTAACAAGCATGGACCAAAAATTTATGAGACCACTGTAAACTCTATTTTCCAACAGTTTCTCACTTAACTTCTCCATTTTTGCCATCTCCATCCTCTCCAACCTGTAGAATATGACACGCCCACTGATATCGTCACAGTTCACACTTCAGGTCAAGAAAACCTGCTATTTTTAGGTTCTAGCTGAGAGCCAGCTTTTCAGGTTCTAAACCAATTTATTTTTGGTTGACATTCTATGAAAAGTTCAAAATTAGGCCCGGGAACTGAAACAAAACTGTTTCCATGTTGATGAAAAAGGCATAAAAGAGACACAAGACAACGACAAGGAGACACATAATGAACACAACTGATACAAAGCGACCAAAAATGACACAAAATGACCACAGAGAGCCTCAAAACAGCCACAGGGAGATACAAAATGACTTACAAGAGGCACAAGATGACCAAAAAAGAGACACAGACCCATTAAGATACATAAAGACTACAAAGAGATGCAGAATCATCACAGAGTCTACATGTCTTGCCCCTTTGTGGGAGAGGTAGTGGTGCCTTTTTCATATCCATACTGTTTCATAATCCACCTATGGTTAGAGGTTGGCCAAAGTAGAGCCAATTTTTAGTATTTATATACTGTTGGGTGAATAAATCTGGGGCAGTGCTTGGTATTTTATAAGCTAATCATGATTTGTTTGTAAAATCTAATTTTGTAACTTCAGCTGTCAGTTAAATGTAGTAGCGTAAAAACTACTATACTTCCCTCTGTGATGACATGGTAATACTCTAGTAAAGTACAAGTTTTAGTAGCCATTTAGACTTCCACATTTAACTTTCTCCAGCTGACTCATACACTGCAGGAATCAGTCTCGATCAACAAGAAGTCCAGCAGTGTGTTTCAGTGTCTGATTTTTGACCAGCAAACCTGCAAAGGTCAGGTTATATATTTACATGTTCCTCCAGAGGTCAACACAAAGACAAAAATTTAAATGGGTCCTGAAGTGCTTTGTTGTTAAACTTGCCGTGGTTCATTGTCAATGAGCTATTCCGCCTCTCGCTTCATTCTTAAGAAGAGGACAGTCAGGTGTAAAGGTGCAGCTGTTCTTTGGAGAGGAAATAACCTGAATAGCTTGAATGGAGTCGTGTTCTCCTTTAAAGGTGTGGGCGGGGAGCAGAGAGCAGAGTTGGGTTTCAGTGCCACCCCTTTTTTTCTATTCTCACACTGTAGTGCAGTCCAGCCACAGTCCAGAGAAACACTTTGGGCTGTGTGTATGTGTGCGCTTTGGTTATAGCCTCAAGCTTTCCTGGATGACTATGAACTTAACCGCCATCAATGCAGGACCACAATACGACACGGCACTGGGGAACTTCCACAGCTTGTCCACACCTTTGTCAAAGGTCATTGACCTCTGAGAAAGGATTGATCCAGTTTCATTTCTATTTGTCAATGATACTGAGCTTTCATGTATCGGACGAGTGCTTTGAGCAAGTGAGGAGATGGCCAAGGTGTACAGACTCTATGTAGGAATAGTAACAGGTAAGATTTACTGTTGTTTATCCTGCTCACCTTATTGGTTGTAAACATGGGACTGATTTTAATATAACCTCACACAGACAAGTTAGAGTGATGTTTACATATAGTAAGTTTTTAATGTGTACTCCAGTGATCATTTTGTTTTCATGGAACATACATAATGTTAAAATGGCACTGTGTGAGTTCATTCTATTTAGTTTTCTGATTGTTGCCGCACCTTTTCATCATCCAATCATCCATGTGCCTTCAAAGTTACACAGAAGTTAGTTCTCTTCCCACTGAGCTATATTTGTACAGTAGACTCCAGTGTTTGCTAATGATTAAATGAATACACCAGCAATATATTCACTCTGATGACTAGTTTTTGTCATAACTAGCTTTGCTGATGTGGAATTAAATATCACATTGCAATATCCCTATATATGTATAGATAGATTTAAATGTTATGCCTGCTCTAAGAGTGACCAGGGCAGCTAATATGGATTTTGTTTAGAGCTGTAAAAGTGCGTGTGTGTTAGAGAGACAGAAGTGGGCGTGAATGGGAGAAATCTCCTACCCTAAAAGGCAGGCTGGCATCATGACTCAGCAGCTATTCTTTAATAACTCTGATTGTGATCATGGGTTTTTTCCTGTCGATCTTATACTTAATGTGGAATGTGGTCACTGATTGTTTGCACAATTGTGCACGTGCATATATTTGTTTGTTGTGAGCGTGTGCGTGTGTGAGCAAGTGTGTGGTGTGATCGGCTTTTTGTTTGTGTTTCTGGCTGCAGCTCTGGCCTTATGCAAATACTCCCTGGCAGAATGGAATGCCACCGACGAGTCTGCCAATCGAACTGTGTCCCACTGTCATCACCATGGCAACAGAGACAATTGCACAGGTAGATATGGACAGGAGGCGTGGGGGGGGGGCAGGGCCCTTTACGGTGTTGTAAATGGTTGCTTTGAAGTTTTAAGGTGGAGGTTTTAATGGAAGAATAAAACACAGATGTGGATGTAAACATGAAAACACACCTACGCATTGAAACACTTAACTGGGCAGTTAATTTTACCAGCTGAGGAGCAACTTCTCTTTGTCTTTGAAAGATACATCAACTCTGTGCACCAGCTGGATCAGCTAACTCTGCTGTAGGCTATTTGTTCTAATTACAACAAACTCTACTTGTAATTAAATTCCTTGTGAATATTATTGTCTTTGCTAGATGTATTAACTGCATCAAAAGCAGAAAATATCACTGTTTTATAGAGTGCTCGAGGGATGACATTTTTCTGTAGGCCAGAGTGGAAATTAGCATCCTCCTGGTTCCCATGACAAAAGCCAAAAGGATTTTATTTAATTGGATTTTGTATTATTGCAGAAAATAAGCCTTGTGGCAAACAAATGTTAATGGCACTTACATGTTTTGTTCAGATAGTCCTCACAAATGAACTCCACTTTTATCATTTGCGAGGCACAAATGCAATCACCAGAGGTAAAAAGCTAATGTTACATTATAAACAAACTACACCACATGACCTGACGTCTCTACCACAGCGAGGCTGTAAAGCAGCGTTAAGTGTTATGTTGTTCTGCAGTCTCTTAGCCACTTGTTAGCAACTGCCTTTTTTAAGACACAAAAAAAGCCTCAAATTTCACAAGTGGGGTATTTACTGACAAATTTTGTCGTACAACAAAACGTCTAAGGCTTGTGTGAACCACAGACTTTACTTAAGGCATTTAAACAAAAACCAATTCAAAAGACCCATTAACTTCAAGACAAGGGAACTGGAAGTGCTAAAATGCTAACTTATATTTGGGTTTAAGGAGTCATTTCTGGGGCACTTTATAATACTTATAATTAAATTCCTCAAAATTATTGTCTTTGTTTGATGTGTTATTTGCATTAAGGAGAAAACAACATTGTTTCAATATAACGAGTGATTTAGAAGCTGCTTTAACAACATTAACTTAAATAATTAATACCTCAACATGTTTCTTGCCGAGAGCTAGTTTAGAAGATTAGTGTCACTCTGAACATGTAGACTGTGCTAAAAATGAAGTTACAACAGCAGCAGTTTAGCGTAGCTTTGCTGAGAGACTGGAAAGAGGGGTAATTTGTTATTACTCAACTCCCTCCAAAACAACAACATGTCATTTGTGCAGTTTGGTTTTTGTAGATTAAAGAAGTGAGATATAACATGTTAATCACTTAGCTCAGGTGCTGGTTTTTTTCAGGTGCTAATTTCTTTCCAGGCTAGCTGTTTCCACCATCAAGCTAAGCTAAGCTAAGCTAAGCTAAGCTAAGCTAACTATTCAACTTTCTCCAAAACCACAGCAGGTCATTTGGACAGTTTGTTTTTTGAACTAATTAAACAAATGAGATAAAACATGTCAATTACCTGGTTACGTTTTTATTCCTCTTCAGGTCAGCTAATTCCACTGCTTAACAAAACTACACTAACCAATTTCTGCTGGTATTACCTTCATATTTAGTGAAGATGTTAGATGACAAGGGACTGTTCGTTATTTAAGAGAGGAGAGGCACTTTAAATAATTTTTGAAGCACTAGGGAGGGACATATGTTTTTTGATTTGGCTTAGGGGAGGGACTTTCAAGTTTAAATTGTCACATTTTGTATTTATTTTAAATACTCTTAGAAATCCACAACTTGAAAGTAGAGTTGCAACAGTCTACCAGTTTCAAGGTGTACTGTGTTATGAAAATTGAAGGTTATGATACTGTGTACATTTGCTTATCTGTGGTATTTAAAAAAGTGCAGCCAGATAGAGAATCTCACTTTAGTATTATTTATTTTCAAATAACTTTTTACGCCTACGTCCATTACAAAAGAAAAATAAAGTTTTAATTAGAATAAAATGTTTGTTCAACCTAAAAAGAAACTGTTTTCATTTCTTTGTAACTGATAAGAGTGATGTGAACGCTGTGTCAACATTCACTTTAATTATTTCTGTGTTGCGTGATATGCCGAAAACATGATATTTTCTAAGGCAATGATCATACTGTGAAGGTCTCACACTGTTGCGACTCTACTTGCAGGTGGGTTTAAAAAGCATGTTTTTGTTAAAAACTGCATCTGATGTGCAGGCTTATTAAAATTGTTGGCTCTTCTTACGCTGATGTGCACACACAGCTTGTGTGATGATGTGATTTTTATGGAGGATTTTGCTTTAGAAACCCGTTGTTTGTTTTGGTGATAACTCTCATTCCTGTGCTGTTTGCTCATTGGCTCCATACCTGAAGGGAGGGTCATGCATTTTCCCCGAGTCACTCAGGGATGCTTATGGAAAAATATTTGTACCTCTGGGGAGGGCCAGGATAAAAAACCAAACAAAACAACAACAAAGTTACTCCCCCGTCACCCCCCTCCTCTAAGTACAGTCCCTATCTCCTGTCAAAAAAAGCAAATAGGCCTACATATTTTCCAAACTTTTCCTTTGAACTTTGTAACGGGATATTTTCCTTCTCAACAATGATCATGGCAGCAAGCCGGATCTCGTTTCAGCTAACAACCGCAGCGCTCTCATTGATGTCACCTGAACAGCAGTATTCTTTTACGAGCTCATTTTCAGAGATAATGGGCTGTAAAGATAGCGGCAGCCTGTGGTATAAGAGGCACCATGTGTAACGTTGGGGGTCAGGAGTTCAGTATTATGGCCCACTGGCAGCCGTGTTAGGGTGTGTTTTGTAGACCAACTTAGAGTGAAGAGTGGGAAGACATAGACAGGGAAGACGGGAATTGTACTGTAACTTTACCCCACCTCAGCATGTGTTTCATTTAGTGAGGAACTGTTACAATAGAGACACGTGGTTAACGAGACCTTGATGACACCAGGCTTTTCCTAGCGATGATTCATCAGGACTCCGCTCAGGATCATATTGCAAACAGTCTATTTATAAATCGGGCTATGCCAGAAGTTGGGGGTGTCAAAGGAGCAAGCTGACAGAACGTGACACAGTTACAGAAATAGTTTGACATTCTCCCTTCTTGACAAAAGTTGGAACAGAAGATTGATGGCATTCGAAAGTCTCTATGCTAAATATGAAGCTAGAGCCAGCAGTTGGTTAGTTTAGCTTAATGGGGGGAAAAGATAGCAAAGGAATGCAAATGCCTATCGAGCATCTTTGACATGTTACATCTTATTTGTTTGGTTGGGGTTGTGGGCCGACGTGCTGCTGGTTGTGTCCAAGGCTAGCATCATATTTAGCCAGTGATGGAAGGTTTCCATTTCAGAAGTCTCAGTAATGTAACATACTTGTTTCTAATGTGACTGATTGCGGTTATGTTAACTTATCTTTAGATGTTACTTCAGACTTGACAACGAGCATTTTGATGTTGACAGCATTTTCACCGCTGGTAATTAGGCTTTACACTGTACAGAAATATTAAAGCTCTTTTCTGATTTGAGAGGGAAATATTGTTGAATGTCCACCACCGAAAGGCATTCTTGTCCAGTGACATGCCCACCTGACTTGGTGTGGTCGGCTCAGGTTGCGTTGATTTGATTTGCTGCTAAGAGGCAGAGCAAATTCAACCGAAAAACAAGCAAAAACAACGCTCAAAATCTGAGCACATGCTGCCAAATGACAGAGCCTGTCTGGACGGAGATACAGCTCCTTGTAAGCCATCCTCGTCCTGATAGTGTTTCACACAGATTTTTCCACTGCTTTGCTGGCCCGCATTGTCAGGACGTGCCAAAAGAAGGAATTCCTGCACAGTGAAAAGATGCAAAGCAACAGAATGAATGTTATACTCTACATGTAAAATTTATACCTAAAAGAATAGGTTTTATTTGAATGAATGACTTCATTGCGAGCCAAAAATAAAATGAAAATGAAAAAACAAACAAGACAAAAAGGAGTAAGAAGAAAAAGTAAAAACAGTGTGTCCCTAACCCTTTCATACATTTCCTCTTCTAACTCACACATTATTTCAACAAATTCCCAAATGTATTTACAACTAATATACAACTATCCCCAGTCTATTTACCACCCAATTGAATAAATAAGTAATAAACCCAGTTTATTTACAGTCCTATATAACCCCTTTATAATCACCAACATTTTAATTAGTAATTTGAATGCATTTTTTTTCAGTAACTTGAAGAGATTACAATAACATTTATTTTGTAATTTAGTTATGTAACCAAAAGCTTTAGTGGTCCTGGTAGGTGGATTTTGTTACATTCAGACAGACATTCAGGTTAGCTGTCCCAGTCTCCAGTCTTTATGCTAAGCTAAGCTAAGCTAAGCTAAGCTAAGCTAAGCAGTATGTATCTTCAATATAAGCAAGCTATATATTGATGATATAGATCACACGTATCAATCTTCTTATTTAACTTTAGCAAGAGCAAATAAGCACAAAACATCTGAATATTCCTTTGAACCCAATATAAAAGCTGTATAGCTTTAACAGGTGATGAAATGCTCAAACGCTGTCACTCTATTTGTCCTGCAGACACAACAGACACGGGGCAGTGGGGCGGCCACTTCTCAAAATGTCCCGAGGAACTAACAAACTACTGCATCCATGGGGAGTGTCGTTACATTAAAGAACAGAAGTCACCATCTTGCAGGTGAGCGACGTCTCCTTCAGAAAGATGGAGATAATGGTGACTGAGAAAGATAACTGAAAAAAAGACGGGAAGAGGAAATTCAAAGTTATTTGCTCAGCAGAGGAAAATGACAAGGAGAACAGAAATGAGTCTTTTTTTTTCTTCCTCAGGTGTCAGAGTGGTTACATGGGTCACAGGTGTGAATATCTGGACATAGACTGGCGGATAGGAGAGAAACGACAGATCATAATTGCCTGCGTCATCGCGGGACTTGTTTTCCTCATTCTTGTCATTGTGTTCATCTGCATTTGTTCAGAGTAAGCTTTTGTGCTTGTAGAGCAGAAAAATGTGATTTTCCAATGTGTAATGGAATAGTTTGACCACTTTAATTTGTTGTCTTGATAAGCAGAATGACAGCATAATGACTGAACAACAACTTTTGCCATCACTGCTGCATCTAAAAGATATGATAACATGTTGACGTCTCTTTCAGTCGCAGATGCAGATCGTGTTGGCGGAGGGGACGACGGAGAGAAGAACCAAGGAACGGGACAGAGAAGCTCAGCATGATGGACACCAGCACGGCACACACAACCTTAATGGCAGACTCAACAGAGCCACCACACACCAATGCTGTATGAGAAGTGTGTGTGTGTGTGTGTGTTCACAAGTCTGGGAATTATTTAGACATGAGAGATTTTTGTCCTTCGTGTGACCGCTGCTGCCTTTTGTCTCGTGTGTGACGGCAGTGTGCTACAGGGGTCCCTGTGTTCCAGACAGGACAGAGGCCTGCTCGAACGAGGAGAGACATTTCTGGATAAAGGCTGTGTAAGATCAAACTGAAGCACCTATGTTTGCACCCTCCTTTAAAAGGCAGCCTTGTCTGAAACTTTGATGGAGCTTCAGGACAAAGAAGATGATAAAGATAAACACAAGTTGGAGACAAGTGTTCAGCTCGGTGTGTGTAGTCAAGGATGTTTTTTTTTTTTTCCACGCTGTGGAGCAACAGGCACTTGTAGCCTTTCACAAAGCACTGCTGACTGCACAGTGCCAAATTGGCTGTTGCTATGTTGGAAAAAGATGTGACACCAGCTGGCAGCTGACGTTAACACTTTATGAGGTTATTGGTCGTCGTGGGAGACAGACACTAAAATATGAGAGGAAAATGACTGCGTAAAGATGCTACACTCCATAAAAATATGCAATATTCCAAGTACCAGCAGCTACACAATACTGTCTCAGCATGCTGTATCTTTGTGTCATATTGTTTCTGCTTTGTTTATTGCTGGTAAACGATTGATCCACATCATGAAAAATCAGCAGTTATCATCATTTATTCCTCTATCCATAGCAACATCTCTACGTAAACTCACACAGAATATTGTTACTCATCAACATTAGCAATGCAAGGAGAGTCTTCTATATACTAAGAGTTTGCAGTTCTGGAGTCCCGGGTTGGAGGAGGACAAGGAGAACTTGTGCTGGAGGCTTTTTTGAACTGTATATTTGGAGCCCAGCAGCCTCCGAGCTACAGGAGGCAGAACAGCCGAGCCTGTGTGTGGAGGCTCAACTGAGGTGAAAGTGCTCCACTGTATGAGACGGTTTCTAAACTGCCAGCCTTTCACTGGGCTTTTAAATGTGTATCTGTATGTGTAATAAGTCTGCATCTAAATGTAGAATGAAGAGAGTTGGGGCAGAGTCAGTGAAGTCTGCTCCTGATGTCTATATGTCACCTATCAATAAATATGTCTGCTGTACATGTACATGTGCTGTCTGTTAAAAGAAATCAAGAAATCTAAAGCTGAAATCTACTGCAACAAAACCCACATCACGTATCAAGTCACACATATGATGACTTTAGTCTCGACAAAATCAAAAAAGACTTGCAGCTAAACTTAGACTTTAATATCAAAGACTTGGACTTGGGCCTTTTGACTTGATAACAGTTGATACTTTCCCCAAGCCAAAAGATGAAAAAGTATGTTATTTAAGAAGCTGCCATTAATTAATTTACTTTCCTTAATTTCCTGAATCAACTAACATAAACGTCATTAATTCCCAGCGAGTCGACAATTAATGCCCCGGATCCACTTTGTCAGTTAGGTTTCAGGTTGACAACCATAAAAAACTAAACTGACATAACTGAGTGCCAGTTGGGAAAAACCCACCTCCACCCCAGCTCCTCCTTTTCATGTTGTCTGACTTTTCAATGTCATTTTTGTTTGTCATTGCTGCTGCTCTGTTCTGTTCGCAGGGGGTCTTTGCTGCTGCTCTCTGTTTGCCTCTCTGCCTTAGGCTTTCCATGTAGGCGCATGGAAGGGCAGGGAGGTTTGCCTCTCTGCCTCAGGCTTTCCCCATCTGCACATGGAAGGGCAGACAGGTGTACTCTCTCTGCCTTATGGCTTTCCACGCAGGCGCGTTGAAGGGCAGACAGATGTGCTCTCTCCGCCTTATGCTTTCAATGTAGGCACTAGGAAGAGGCTTTCTGCGTAGGCCCAAGGAAGTTTTCCTGAGTTTTCCAAGTGTTCCTGACTGAAATGAAGTTATGTCCTTAACCTAAAGGTGGATAATTAACTTAAAGTTACAGAGGTTAGGCTCAGGAAAAGAAACATGGTTGAGCACCTTTAGGTTTAGGTAAGTAAACTTACTGTGGTTAGGTTTAGGAAAAGGAGTTCACACAGTTCTAAACATGTTTCCTGGGGAAAGGTTCGGGGCAAAGTCTTATGTTTTGTGACTCTTCCACCACGCCAACCTGCAATCTAACTCAACCGCTGGGAACCTCTTCCTCCTTCACCCCCATCAGCTCATTGGTCACACGATCACAGCCTTCCAAAATGCATAGGTTATTCCCGTATAACGAGCTCATCATTACGAAGGAAAATGTATGGACAGAGCATGAGAACAGCCCGAAAAATTCTACCAAAGATAATTCTGCTTGCATACAAAAATTACAGGGGGTCAACTAAAAACAAAATGCAGTATGGAAAATGTAGGGGTAAAATTACAGATCAAGATGCAACAACTTCCAACAAAAATATTCAAATACAGATTTTTAAAAGCATTCATGACTTTTGTTATTTTCATAGGTTAGTAATGGGATGTTAAAATGGCTTTACATTTGGGTAAGTGTGCATTATGACTTGTTTAGGATTCAAAACCCAAAGTTTAGGGGTTGGGACTCGTCAGTCTTAACTATTGGCTTAACTCTGGTGTGGCCTGTCTTGACTCGGGACTTGAGACTGTCTTATGACGTGCAAAACAATGACTTGGTCCCACCTCCGAAGGTTACTCGTTACGTGTTGTTTTCCAAGACGTGTTACTCAACGTGTCCTCGGTCTATAGACTGACGAGCTCAAGTTCACAAGGCCACTGCTGACTTGTCATTGATAAACGTCTCCATGAAACTGTAACCCTTGTTCCAGTTTCCATTTCAAACTTTTAATCAATTACATCCAATATTTACAATACTATTACGCAGACAAATGCGCAAGACATGTTCAGATTAAGTAATGATTATGCTCTCTCTCATGTGACTGTACTTTGGTTACAGTTTTATTGTGTTGTTGTGTTGCTATGGTGCTGTATTACTTGCCGCAGTCACCAGTGTCTTGTCACAGGAGCCAACAAATTCCAGTGTGAGGGTGTGAACATAAAGCAGTATCGTCCTGTGGCATAACGTGACCTAATCGTGTTGGCTCAGGGGAATTATCTTGTATCTGACTCTGTCCTTGGTTCTAACTCTGTTTTAAATGTCATTCTTTGAAAAAAAAAAAGGAGCTGAACATGAATGACATTTCTATCTGCACCTTATCCCATCTATGAAGATTAAAATGTCTGAGATTGATAGCATCACAATGGACAGTGGACACACAGGCAGTTAAGCAGTGTTCAAACACAGTACAGTAGGAAGATACAGTGATTTAAAGGAAGAGTCTGACATTTTGGGAAATGCACTTATCGTTCCTGCTGAATGTCAGATACATCACTCTCATGACTGCAGGCTGCTGATATGCTGGTTATAGCGTCATATTCACTGTATAGACATCACAGTGGTATTAATCTTTCCATCTAGCATTCAGCAAGAAAGAGAATAAATTGAGTTTCACCAAAGGTCAAACTTAGCTGTCGTGCTCTTCTTGTTAATGCACCTGCTGGGTGTTACTTATTTTTCAGGGTTTCAGTGTTAGGTTGTGTCACCCGCTGTATATTTACGGCTCTGCACCTGCGACAGCTGTGGCTGAAGGCATTATTTTGCAGGTTGTTCATCGGTCTGTCTCCCATTCCTGTGAATGCAATATCTCATGAACATTTGAGGGATTTTCCTCACATTTGGCACAAACGTCCACTGGGGCTGTGGGTGAACGGTCCAAAAAAGTTAAGTCCTGGGTTTTTTCCTAAACAGTTTTCCTTGAATTCAATTGAAAATGTCGTGAAGTCAAGAAAAAGATGTAAAGGAGAATTCAACAGGACTTAGGAAAACACAACTGTGGTGTTAAAGAGAAACTGACTGAACTTACACTGGGCTATTTAATTATGTGACGATGGATGTCATTCACCTGGATCTGCCGCAGTGAAACTACAATGTTCTGAAGACTAAAGTGCATATTAGATACTTTGCCCCATGTGTTCTTACTGTGTTGTTTCACCCAGGCTACATGAACAACCCAGTGAAAAAAGTGACTTCATCAAAGTTAGAATTGAAATAAAAATAAGACTATAGGCCGCTGGTCACAAAAAGTGAAGCAAAAACAGTTGTCAAATTGAGAATGGCTGCTCAAAAATAATTGCTAAATTTATACCAGATAGGCATATCACTTGTTTTCTCATGAGCGACCAAATGATGTGTCCCTTTAAAAGCAATTATGGCACGATCATGCATGGTCAAGTGCACCCCTAGCTAAAGGAAATAAAAAAAGGAAGCACTGAACCACCTGTCTTAGCATTTAGAAAATTCGACCAGTTCTTGTCATAGCCGCCACTTAGATACTTCTGGGTTATTTCATTCAGTTAAAAACCTTAAGCAAAAAAACACATATAGATATTCGACCCCAGCCTTGGACTCGAGGCAAACTGGTAAGCATTTGTTTGTCAAAGGTAAAAGGTCACAATGACCTCAGAAAACACATTTTTTTGCCATAATATTGATATTTCACACAAATGTCTGACAGGATAAAATACTGAAGTGATAACATTTTATATCCAGAAGGTCGAAGATCAGCTTTACTTCCTTATCTGGATCATAACCAGGACAGGGGCCTCCTGTTCCCGTAGTAGTCCACTACACTCTCATTGATTTTGCTGATATTGAGCAGCTCTCACTGCCATTTGCAATATGCCAGTCTTTATTCATTTCACAGAGGCAGGAATGTGACTGATATGTACGTGACTTCTGTTACCATGAATTGCTTTGCCTGAAAGAATATGCTCATTTCAAAATATACCCAGGCAACTATGAAATGAAGAATGAGAATAGATTAAAATGCACTGAATATACTGAAAACCTTGCCAAGAAGCATATCTCACCACTCTCACAATTATTTCTGCTGAAGAATATTAGCTTTGCCTGCTAAAGTTTTGTCCTCAAGGACATCTATTCTCTGCTTTGTTTACAGTGAAGGTGTCAGGATCTTTGACCTAATTTCAGGTGGCCCGTGTGGCCGTCTGTCTTCAAATGAGTGACAGCTGAGGAATGCTGGAGTTTCTATATGAGGGGTGTGTCTGCAGCCCGATAAGAAAGACAGATACCAGCTCAACCAAACTGTAGTAGATGTTTGATTTGGAACAGTGACACAATAAAAATGTCTTTCATAAACTCCTGTAACAGCTTCAGCAGACATGCAGTGGATATTAGACCTTGGATGAAGTGTAGATGTGACTGCAGAGTTCATTCAATACAGTTGTCACACTGAATGCTCACAGCTCCATCTGTTCTTCTCTGGTATGTGTGCAAACTGTCGGCTCCAACAGCTGTGCTATGACTAACAGACAGTCTGGAGGATAGTGCAGCACTCAGGGTTCGTTCAGGCAGTGTTCAATGTGTTTTCTATCAAATCAATTTAGTGTGAAGCTTTTGTAGTTTGCATGAATAACACTGGAGGTCAGCAGAACACCTATCACAACAAAATACTGAACTCAGACATTTAGACTTGATAATAGCGTGTAACAAAGGACAAATTGAAGGCATAGTAAAACTTAACATGAGTATTTCAAACATGTGCTACTTAATACTTTTACTCCACCACATTTAGATATACATTTAGAGATAGAAATGTGGTACTTTTTACTTATCTGACAGCTACAGGTTCTGCATACATTTCTCATTAAAGGTTACAGAAACCTGAAATGAGCATATAAATTATGTATCGTCATTATAAAGTAAATATAACGAACTAAAAATATATAAAATAGTTTGAATTAGCTCCACCTTAAAGCTACAGTTGGCACATTTTATAAAAAACAACAACTTTTTTTTTTCATATTTGCTGAAACTTTCACTATATTCCAAACAACAACCTATGTGGCTGACAAATGAAGCCAACACTGAAGTACCAAAGACTTTAGTTCTCTAAATGACCACTTGAGGCTGGCTCCAGAAGAAAGTCAATCCCCATAGACCCCCACGTTAAAATGTCCAACTTTACACCACAAATAAACATGTTTACAACCTGGTACAAAAACAGTTTTGATCTCGTTAGCTAATTTCAACAGTCATGACAACTTAACAGGGGTAGAACTGTTATTTAACTAACTGATTTACATTTTATTAAGGCCTGTGAATAACTAAGGGCGAGCCACGTTGAGTGACAGGCCCGAGAGTGTCCTCAGCTTCTCAGTCAGATCCATCTCACACCAAGATGAACTCGAGGCTTTAAAATGGGAGTCCATAAACCACTGGGCGACGTCACAAAAGCTATGTCCATTATTTTAGTCTATGTTGGATACAGTTCAATGGAAGTACCAAGCACCACCCATCACCCGAACCAACCCTCTCATTTTACAACTAAACAGTACACTAAAACATGTTTCTGAAAACATCTGAGCTGAGAAATAAGCAATGCAGTAACAGAATGATGAGCGATTGACATGACAGCTGCTTTAGAGTGTCCTCAGCTCTGATTGGTTGTTGCTGCAGTCTGATGCTATTAGAGTCATTAGGAGGGACATAATTTTTCACAAACTATTTGTCCGATGTATAACTTTCAGCAAATATGACACAAAGTTATTTTCAGAAAAGTAACAAACTGCAGCTTTAGCCGATATGAAATTATAAAAATCAGCTAATATGTTAGTGTTTGAAGGAATACTTCACCCCCCATATGACCATTTGTAAATTAATTACATACCCCATATTAAATTAAATTGGGAAGAAAACACTGCACGGATCTTGATAAATTAATGTCATTAGGGTCATTAGAGGTGGTTTGTTTATGTTAATGTGTGACTTTGGTGAATCCCAACTAACTCATTAAAACACCAAAGTCACACAATAATACAAACTAACTAGCTGATCAAGGCAGTGGTAGACCAGCAGCTTCGGTGTTCAGTGAGGTAAAATTACTATTTTTTTGTCAATGGAGTCTGGCTGTGAAGAGAGCATAATATTTGCTTTCTGTTCAGTTCCCTTTCTGTCTCTTTGGGAAGTACTGAGCATACGAGTGCATAAATGAGACTTTGATTATATGGCACGAGTTGTGTGAGAGTTTGTAGACAGATTTTTCAAATGGTACAGATAATCCCGGCCCAAGGCCAAGGTCTATAGTTTTTACCCCTAAACAGGATTTAGTACAACAATGTACTTACTCGATTAAATCACTGACATTACTAGTTATATGTATTTAAATGATAAACAACTGTCATTTTATAATTAAAACACATTTTGACGTGTGAGGCAGACTGCTGCTTGATGAGCTAAGTCACAATCTGACCAATATTTAATGACAGTAGCCTTCAAGAATGAACTAGTTAATGAAGAAAAGGATTATTTGTTCAATCCTGATTTTATCTTATTCCTGTTATAATACCTTGCAGTCATTTCCTCAATCAGCATTTGATTTGACTTTCCTCTAATAAATTAACTGGAGGGTATTTTTTCGGCCCAGGACACACATGTGACTTCATCTGCTTTTCAAAATAAAAAAAAAACAAGGTGTTAACAGAAGATATAAGTACAAGTATAAAAAAAGCATGTGGAAATATGATTAATTCTTTTTTTTTTGTAAAGGGACATTTTGATTATAAAGATTTTAGGAGGTGGTAAACACGGTGTGGATTGTGCAGCCATCATTCTCCCCCTCTAAATTCATCCACTTCATTACATCAGCTGTCAAGATCTCCTCCAAAAGACGGGGGATCAGGAAGCCATTACTGGGATGGCACGTACTGTGTTCAGATATCAGTTATAGCAGACATTTCCTCCTGTCAGTGTCAGTGCTGCAGAGCCTCGCAGGAGATCTGACATGTTGATTTCTGCGGAAGATTTGTGGTAGATAAGCCTAAAACAAAGGGTGAATGTTTGGTGATGGAATATTATATACATGCATGACTCAGATTTTCATTTCTTTTATTTTGATTCCCACAAACTGAAAACGGATCAGTATGGATGGAGTGACAATATGTGTCTCAACTCATGTGTGTCTTAAACCCAAATGTTCTTTTAATCTGTTGTTTTATTAGCATCTGCTGAGCTAAATGTCAAATGATTTATACTGGGCAAAAATTTAAATGTGACACTTTTGTTTTGCTCCTTTTTTTTTTACAGGTTTAAGGTTGAAGATCTAAGACTGTTTTGGGGCAAAAAAAGACTTATTTCTTACAAATTTGGACACAGCAATTTTTTAAAATAAAGTCCACATAAGAGAGCACTTCTCTTTTTCTCTATCCACCTGACAGGTGTGGCATATCATGACTGATTCTTTGGAGAATTCATGACTTAAAAATGTATTTCTGTTGTACGACTCATGGGAAATCCTGATAAATGTCTCTTTTCAAGTTAAAACTGCATGTTTTAGAGTGATCTTCCATTGTGACTGGCCAAAGGCGCAACTGTGCAGTAATTATGCTGTTTAATCAGCAGCTTGATATGCCACACCTGTCAGGTGGATGGATTAAAGATAGAATAGAATAGATTCACTAGAACAGTTTTTTAATTAATTTGCCACCAAAATTTGACAGAGATATACCTATTGAGTGCATTAAAAAGTCTTGGATCTTGAACTTAAACTTGTGAAAAAGCGTTGCCTTTACATTTTTGTTTAGTAGATACTGTATCTGTAACAAAATAAGAAATGTCCTTATGTTGCTACAGTTTTACCAAGAGATATGTTTTATATTCAAACTGAATCAAATTAATCTTTAAAATAAAAGAGGATTTAAGGTAAAGTTAGTTTAAATTACATCACAGGATAACAATTGCAGTTTCGTCATATCTGAACTGTGATAAAAAGAAATTTAAAAAATCCCTAATATGTTGCTGAAATATTTCATGGAGTCCCGTTCAGAGTAACTCAGACTATGACCAGCTCAAATTTGAAGTTACCTAACTGAACTTTCCTCATAAAATTAAAAGGAAAATCACATCAAAATACATTGTATGACACAAAAAGTCATTTTAAACTTACAGAAACAGTGTGTGAGATTTAGGGAGGTGTAGTGGCATCTAGTGGCGAGGATTGCACCTTGTCATGAGCTCAAACGTCTTTCAGAATTCCTTCAGTGTTCGTTGTTCAGGAAGTTTTTACTGTGAGACAAATTATCTGCAGAGGTCTCTTCCTCTCCAAAACAAACGGACCAGGTGATTTTAACTGATAAAATACTGAATAAAGCAGTTTCATGTTACAAATCAATGTTTCTCCTACGCTGTTTGGCTTGTTGCAGATGCACTGGCTCATGTGTGCTCACCTTTTTTCTCTGATAACTTAGGATCCAGACATTTAGGAGGATTTCACCAGGAGCCAAATCATCTGCAGAATTCTCTTCCTCTCCTAAATATACCTATGCAGTGATTTAAACCAATAAAAACACAGAATAATACAGCATAACATTACAAATCAGTGTTTTTCCAAGGCTGCTCATAGCAGAGGGGCTGCTAACGACGGTGGCCAGCATGAAAATGCAGATGATCCTATCTAAAGCCAGTGTTTGGTCCCTTCTGGGCCAGTGTAGAAACATAGCTGTGCAACATGGTGATCTTTGCCATCGAGGACCTGCTCCCTATGTAGATATAAACTCATTTTAAGGTAACGAAAACACAACGATTCTTATTTACAGGTGATTACACACTAAAGAAAAGATGCTTATCATATTAAATTATATTCAATTTCTGCCAAAATATCCCCCTAAATCCTACACACTGGACCTTGGAGATACTTTCAGTCAGAAGTTTGCTAAAATTTTCAATGTAATTCCCTCCAGCATGACCCTGACAATGACCATTATAAATATGAAATAATTTTACCTCCTCACTCCAAACTAAATTGAAAAGTTGGCAGCCCTGAAAGTTTGAAAGGTTGCTCATGGAGACACAGAGATTTATCATTTGTGGCTTTTCAGCTGCCGCAGACAGACAGACAGCAAATTATCACCACATATAGCAGTGATAAACCTGTTGTACTCCACCCGCCCAGCACCAAACAGCAGACTGACAAAGTTAGTGACCAGCTGGTGAACATAGTGAAGCATTGCCCTGCTAAAGAGCAACATATTTCCCCGAAGGAGCTGGTGGAGACCAAAACAGAGCTAAAAAGAGAGCGAATACTGTACTTACATTCATCAGATGGAAGGAAACACAACTTGAAATTAATGCTAATGTGGATCCATATTTTGGATCTTGATGTCATGAGATGAGATTTGCCCTTGTTCTCAGTAGTGGACATACTCTACAAACTGGACTCTCCATGCACCTTCTACATACTGAACAGCACTGCACATGGTCGCTTTAAATGCCAAATGCCAATTGTCACTTTTCTTAAATTGGTCACTGCTGATGTGTGATGTGTGAGTGTCATACTGGACTTTTAGTTTGCAATTTATTGCTGGATAGTTAGTGTTTTAATGTATTTTATTGACGTCTATTTTATGGTATTTATCAATTTAGTGTTGGAACGACCCCCTGCAAACACTGTTTTGTTTTACCTGCATTACTGTTGTATATTTGGTGAGATGACAATTAATGCCTGATTTTATTTTATTTTATTTTATTTCATGTGCGAGGGCGTGTTTTGTTTCATTGTCACAAAATATGGGCAAATTCTTTCGAACTCAAAGAGCAAGTACAGGCCATAAAAACAGATGTGACATAAGTGTCAAGAAAAGAACGCGTTCAGGGTGAATAGCTTATATGTTCCCTGGTGCCACTGAGAATTTGAAAAACATCAATAAAAAGTGATCGAAACAGCAACTTTGCCATGCACTCAAGGTTAGTTTCTGCTCTTGACTTTTGATTTCAAATCAATCTTTGTAAGTGACTTATTCTTGGCACCTGTAGTGTACTTGTGTGTGCTATATGCTTACAACTGAAATCCTTGTTAATGTGAGATTTGAAAGTAGCAAAACATATCTCCCTTCTCTTTTTTTTTTAATTTCTAAAAATTTTTTTTAATGTTACAATGGACACATATCACAGGGAAGACATTTATTATCTTTTTCCTATGGCATCCTTTTCATTATATATATCTTCAGTCAGACATATTGAGGAGTTCGTAGAGCCCCCCTCCCAAAATACAAATGACACTGAACTTGAAATAAAAAAAAACTGGACTTATTCTTAGCCGCATGCACAATATGCACAACAACAAGTCCACTAATCTCCCACAGAACTTTAAAAAAAGGAAAACATTTGAAATAAAAACCCTTCAAAAGAAACTGTGCAGCCACTGCACAGGTAATTGGTCTCCTCACCTGATCCTTAAGGAGCTAATTAAACTGGACAGAGGGACTTTACCTGCAGTCACCGTTCAGAGCAGTTCATTTGAATTTCTGGTTTCAAATTATTCTGTCATTCAGATCATGTAGTCAGTGGTGAACACTTTGATGACACCATGTGTATGTGTAGTATGTAGGAGAACATGTGCGTCCCTGGAGATGTTGTTACCTTGAAAAGAGCCTTTCTACAGTATGAAATATATATGTGTGATACACTGATAAAAATGGACCTGGCTACCTTAATGCCTTATTAACTGTGAATATATCATAAACTGTAATGCCTCTAATCCTTCTAACATCTTAAAATTTAATCACAGTCTAATTTACTTTTCTTCTTCAACTTTTTGTACTTTTTGCCTCATAAACTCTGCATTTCACTTGTCATCCTCTGTTTGAATTATTCCCCATCTCATCTCTATCTTAAAATCCACCCAACTCGTTTCATCTGCGCCATCCAGTCAGGTAAGCTTGGGAAATGCTTATGAAACAGTACTGACCCTCAGCCAAGGTAAAAAGGAATCAATAGGAATGAAATTAAAGTAATGGATGGCTAAATCCACAGTGGAGAAAGCGTTTGAAAGCAATCCTCGCTTCAAGTTAATATGAATAAATGTGTGTGTGTGTGTCTGAGATTCCCCTTAATTTGTAAAATGTGTGCATGTTGCCACCCCCAATAAAAATATTAGCAGCAGAGGACTTTTATTTTGACATTTACACCATAAACTGACGCACAAAAGACATGTGCTTAAAAATTCACCAGAAAGCAAGAAATAAAGGGATTACTTTCTCTCAAAGGACCCCCCAAACCCACTGTTTCATGCGTCATCCCCAATGTTGAAACGAAACCTACCCTTGTGTGCCTATGTGTGTGTGTGTGTGTGTGTGTGTGTGTGTTGAGGGGCTATCATAATGTCCAATGCGTAAAGCATGTGATCAGTACGGTTTTAATTCCACAATCCATTTAAGAACAGATGGTTTATACAAATGTAAAATGAGTTGTTTTTATGTCTAACTCATGACCATACGTCTTTTCACGGCTTTCTCCTCATGAGATGACGTCTTTTTGTTTTCCACGTGGCGTCTAATCAGAACCAAGGACAGCGCCAGATTGCGCCTGAGCGCTGCGTCAGGGCGCTTTTTCACGGTTGGAGAGCTGAGGCGCACAGAGGAAAAGCTCAGAGCACGGCAAGCAAATGAAAAGCTCACCTGTCAGGGATACACAGCAGTTGTTTTGTGTTTATTTCGATTCACACAAAACCTGCTCTCAATCTGTGTTTATGTATTTAAGTGACGTGGAGGCTGGCGCACGGACCTTAAATCCGAGGATGTAAACATGCCTTTAGGAATCATCCTCGGGGATTAAAGTTAATATGTCTGGGGACTTTATGGACGCTACCTGCGAAGGCTCGGGAATCTATTCTGCAAACTTGAGCCACAGCTGTATTTTTAACACCACCAACCGCTCCGACGGTGACTCCGTCCACCTCAACAGGACAGATTTTGTTGGAGATGGCGCCGCTGTTGTGAGGATTATCATCTCTGTCATTTACTCGCTGGTGTGCGCGCTAGGTCTGGTTGGGAACTTACTGGTCCTTTACCTGATGAAGTCCAAACAGGTGTGGAAAAAATCCTCCATCAACCTTTTCGTAACTAGTTTGGCAGTGACGGACTTCCAGTTCGTGCTGACTCTGCCCTTCTGGGCGGTGGAAAACGCGCTGGACTTCACGTGGCTTTTCGGCAAAGCAATGTGCAAGATCGTCTCCTATGTGACGGCCATGAACATGTACGCCAGCGTGTTTTTCCTGACCGCTATGAGCGTGGCGAGGTACTGCTCGCTGGCTTCTGCGCTCAAGGGCAGGCGGCGGCGGTCACACTGCTGCTCCTCCGCGCGCTGCATCACCGTTTTCATCTGGTTCGCCGCTGTCTCCGCCGCTCTGCCGCACGCAGTGTTCTCCACAACCGTGACCGTCTCCAGCGAGGACTTGTGTCTCGTCAAATTCCCGGACACAAACGGAACCGCGCAGTTTTGGCTGGGGCTGTATCATTCCCAGAAAGTGCTGCTGGGTTTTGTGGTACCTCTGGGCATCATCTCAGCCTGCTACCTGCTCCTTTTGCGCTCCATCACCTCCAAAAACATCAACACCTCGAGCGCTAAACGACGCGCAAAGGTCACCAAGTCTGTCACCATCGTGGTCTTATCCTTTTTCCTCTGCTGGCTGCCCAACCAGGCTCTGACAGCCTGGGGCATCCTCATCAAACTCAACGTGGTTCACTTCAGTTATGAATACTACACCACGCAGGCGTATGTCTTCCCCGTGTCCGTGTGCCTGGCGCACTCCAACAGCTGCCTGAACCCCATCCTGTACTGCCTGACGAGGCGGGAGTTCAGGAAAGCGCTGAAGAAACTCTTCTGGCGGATGACTTCACCGAAAATAAGGCAGATCACAGGAACCACAAAGCCAGCGATGGACGAGCGAGAGCACGTCCTGCTCCCTGTCAGCGCGCCCGAGGAGCCCGATGTGGTGTTTTATCCCCCGGGGGCTGCCATGTACCATGACCGGCGAGATCTGCCGCAAAACAGCACGTAGTCGAAACTGTCACAGGGACCCATAGTGTGTGATTGTTATTTATATGAATTAAATTAAGTGCTGCGTCAGGAAAGCTGAGTTCAAGTTGGATTTGCATTAATAAAAAGGCGAGAAATTGTTTTTCTGCTCTTTATAATAAAGGAGGCACGGACATTTGTCTTTTCCTGAAAAAAAAGAAGACATACAGTATTTTCAGTGTGCAAAGTCTGTCCAAAAACATATTTTAATGTGCAAGTAAAGTGCATCTACACCATGTGTTGCTGTTCTTTGTTCAGTGTAGAAAAATATTCTGGTGCTCTGGAGGTTGTCAGTGAGCTGCACACAGTGAGCTGCAGATTTTAAATCTGGGGTAAAGAAAGCACTGGTATCTGATTGGTGCTTGGTGTGGATTGATCAACCTGAGCTGAGGAGAAAAAGTTGTGTCATGAATGCATCATGCGTCATAAGTCTACATGAACATCTCTGCGGAGTCTTTAAATGACTGCATTTAAATTAATGCCCTCATAATGAATGCAGAAACCCCTTAAAATTTATGAAGAGCTATTGGAGGGAATACACCAACAGAGACAACCAGTTAACTTTTAATTTCCTTATTTTCTAAAAACCTAATGAAAAATTCAAGAATTTGTGATTGAATTTAATCTCAAAACCCTTTACTTCTAATATTTGCCACCAGTGCACCAAAAAATTTGAGCAACTCACGGTGACTTTATTTAAAAGATTTCATCACAGTGTCTGCATGACTCAGCCCATTATTAACTCCTTTTTTTACCCCTCATGAAATTTAATTTAATGGAGAAATCATTCAGCCGACTAATCTACAGTAAATGTTGTCATGTTCAGGAAGTCAGAGAGGTTATCTCCTAGGGATTCCGCTCAGTAATGTTTTGTTTGTTCATGATCATTTGTAAATACATCAACAGTGATTTCTGATAAACCAGAACTACTTCAGCACCACTGACACTGACAACATCACCCGTTTATATAAAGTAGACGAGACATGCATCCTTGTTTGACTCTCAATGTCATCCTGGATAGATGTAAGCTTTTTTTTTCACTGATAAACCTTTTTTAAAACGTTTAACTTCCAGATTTAACAGAACGTGCAGGACTCAGGATTCATACTGTCTTATTTCACAAAAGAATCAAAACTTATTTGGCTGATTTACCTTGTCGTCCTGCTGCCTCTGATGTACTAGACGATGGTGAGTGTGTGTGTGTGTGTGTGTGTGTGTGTGTGTGTGTGTGTGTGTGTCTGACAGAAAGGAGACTGCAGGAGTCCGGCAAACTACTACAACAATTGACATCCTGAAATAAATGTCATATTTAATCATTTCATTTGAGCAGCTAAAAGCAAAGGGACTGAATTTATGCACATACCGACATGCTGTCATTACAAATAAATGGCTGACTGAACCAGGACCTGGATGTTATATTGGTACACCAGAGAGATCGTGTCATGTGGATGTTGAATCCATCACCCAAAGTATGCACACACACACACACACACACATAGTTATGCTTTGGAGGACCAATCAGATGAATAGCTCTTAACCCCCAGCACTAGAAGGTGACCTTTTGGGAGTTAAGATGTAATTTTACATCTCCAAAGTAAGTTTCTAATGTGAAAGTGGCCCTCACAAATATATAAGTATATGTTCCGGAGCCTTTGTGCTCCACTGTCTCGCAGGTTGGAGCCTGGTCTCACTCTGAAGTCATCAAAATCTGCTGCTTGGCCAGTGGCTTGGAGCATCCAAAACCAATGAAAAAAGACATCCTTTAATGTTGGCTTGATATGCGGCCGGTTACCGTTATAGTTTAGCTGCGCCTGATGGTGTCAGGGGGAAGCGTGGCAGGACAAGGACAAAAGTTAAGGTGGTGAAAGTCCAACTATGGCGGGTGGCAGGAGTGCAAACACTGACTTTCACCCGAGAGAGCAGTGTTTGTGTCCGCGTCCTGTAAGATTCTAAAGCCAAACCCTGTTCTCTTTTCCTGAACCTAACCAGGTATTTTTGTCGCCTAAACCAAACCACGTGTTTGTTGAGGAAAAAAAACATCAATTCATGTTATTGTATAAACTAGTAGGTATATTTTGAAAGTGACTGTATGTAAATGTGAAATTTCCTGTGAAAATGGAAGTGTATTTTGGAAGAAGACAATGCATGTAACAGGTAGAACTTGACACGGTGTCCCAGAACGTCAACAACCAGCACCCAGGATACCTTGCACGTTGTATGTGAACGTGGAAAGTCCACAACCAAAACGTCAATATGTGACGTGGTCGGAGTGAGTATACGTTGGATCATGGGTCGTAGCTGTGCTGCTGCTGTGGTCCTGCCCGATGCCTACTGTCACTGCTGTTACTATTAATATATACATGTGATTATTATTGTCACATAGATATAATATACACCTATATTAATATATACACATGTGGTAGGGTGCTCTTTAATGCAGTGGTCTTCAGTGTAGGTATTTAGTACCCCTGGCCTGCCTCCTTACCCAACCACACCCCTAATCAACGCCAGAATGTGGCAAGGGGCAAAAGTGGAAAAAGTAGTGCCACCTGGAGGATGTACACCCCAAGAAAAACTTTCTCAAGAACCTTAAATGGAGTTGAAAAATTAGGGATAGGGCACACAGACTCGTTACTGAAGCAAGGATAGAGATTTGATGTCAAAATAAACCCAATGATTTATTGAAATTATTAAAAATAAGGAAGCTGCATGGAAAAAAGAAAACAGAACATTAACACTCAAACAAACCCAAATACCAATACGGGGGAATTAAAATACTGTTGTTTTTGTAGCTATAAAGGAGTCTTGATACAAAATCTAAAAAAGTTAGGTAAAATATTCAGTTCAATGAAAGCTAAACTTAACAAAACTAGCAGAAGTGAGCAGAGGCCACTCGCGGAGGGGCAGACTACACTGAGGAACGCCCAGGGGTGCCACCACCTATTCACCTCAGGTGCAACACAGCAATACTCACGGCAAAATGATGCCATCTACACTCATGTCCCAGTACTCTTATTCACAGGCATAAAATTTGTGGACCTCACCTTGCCACAGCAGGGGCGAGGAAAAGAACTGAAAGACTGAGCCCAGTCACCAAGGGCCTTATATAATCTGGTGGTGATTAGGGGTGTGGTTGTAAGGAGGCAAGCCTGGAGCTGCATTCACTAACACTAAATGCTTATCCTGAAACACACTGCGTTAAAGGAGCACCCCGCCACACATATAACATATATCTACCAAAATACTTTTATTATTATTACTACATTATTACTACAAAAATTAATGTTATTGCAGCTATTATCATTACTGTTTGCTGTGCATCTCTCTCTGTCTCAATGTATCATTTTGTCATATGGATCACTGTACATTTATTATGTTGATGTGTTCTGTAGAGACAACATCTATTGCACATCTGTCTGTCCTTGAAGATGGATCCCTCCTCGGTTGCTCTTTATAAGGTTTCTACCATATTTTTTTCTCTGTTAAAGGGGATTTCTTGGGGATTTTTCCTTATCCACTGTGGGGCTCTAAGGGACAGAGGAATATCATATGCTGTGAAGCCCTGAGATTTGTGATATTGAGCTCTATAAATAAAATTGAATTGAACTGAAATTGAATAATTACTTATGCCCACACTGACACACACATTCAACACAAATGTATTCATTTTTTAAAATTGTAACTGTTTTTACGTCCAAAAAAAATGGATACATAAAAATTATGTTATATTTGTTTCTCTGTTATTTAAAAATTGCAGTACAGTCATGTGTCATATTAAATGCTTTGTTTGGTGAATAAATCAGGGGACAATCACTAATGAGTTCTCATTTGCACCCTAAAGCTTGAAATGTAAATGTGCCAAGTATATGTTGGTCCAACTATTGTTATTTTGTCTAGGGTTACATGTTGGTCATCAAAAAGAAAAAAGTTGTGTGTTTAGAGTGGCTAAAGAGCTTAAGGAAAGGCAGGTTTATTCTTCGTCGCAAAACCTTTCAAACACAAATGCAATGTAAAGTCTCACAGCAACAACATGTATTACAATATTTAAAAAAAACACAGTAAAGAAAAATATAGCGCTGTGATTATCGTTTGTAATAACCCCTCAGGTAAACCCCTTTAGCACTGTTAACTATGTTAGCACCACTAGCTGTTCTGACCCTGCTAACAGTGCTAACAGAGCCAGCGGTGTAATATAGATAACAATGCTATAGGGTTATTGCGGCTCAAAATTAAGCCACTCTCTCACCAGGGAAACTTGGGGGAGGACGCCAGCAACACCATCCCATGATTATCATCATCATCATTTTTACAGTCTATGGTCAGGACACCATTACCAGCGCCAAATGAGCAGCACAGCTAGCCAACAAAATGTTTTATCTGTAGGAAAAAGTGTGACAGACAACTAAAGCTACAGCACAACTTGTGTTAGAAAATGTCCACCAGATGTGTTACCACAATAAACTGTAGCCACCCACCTCTACCTATTCTCTCCTATTCAAGGCAACCACACAGCTGTAGCTCTTTTTTTCACTTATTATCATATCTGAAAAACATAAAAGAAATCCCTGAAAAACCAAAGAACAGAACCACTCAAAACTCTACAGATAAAGCTTCATGTTCCACTGCCTTTATAAGAACTTCTAAAATCAACATGACAAATGTGCAGGGAGTCATCAGAAAATAATCTGTTAGATAAGTTTGCAGTGACAGCTTTTCAAATCGAACACCACAGTGTGCGACAACTTGTATAAACGTAAAAAATGTTTTATTTTCTGCTGTAGTAAATGCATATCTTAAATTACAGCAGGTTGCTGAGCACACGTGTACAGCAGTTACAGAAAATCATGCCCCAACTGGCACGTTCTCCTGTGCAAAATCATTTATGTTTAATTGACTAGAATGTACTTTCCCCCTGTCCCCAGTTTTCATCTTCTGTGTGACATTGTGTCCTCTTTGATTTGATTTTTCCAAAGCAATCAGTAGCGGCCAACGTATCTGCCTGAATCTCATGTCATTTTCAGTCCAAATGGAGGCGTTGCCTTGCCAACAGATGTGTTTTGCTGTGGTTTTAGAAGCTGACTGGTTACTCATCGGTCCCTCCTCTGAGCTCTTCAGTCGCTTTTTATTTTAACCAAGAAACCGCTGTTTCAAGTCACAATGACAGATAAATGAGTCAACTCAAATTCAGTGGAATGGGCAGATTCAAAGGTCTGGACACAGGCAAACATATTTTAGGAATCATCAGAAATCATTACATTCATATATTCAAATATTATCAAAATAGTATACAATAAGCAAAAATAAGGCCAGTGATTGAATGGAACAGAATCTGGAAACCATTTAGCCAAAGATGAAATCGCAGTAGTCAGAATCACAATGTTTGTTTTCAGTAACTTTGTTGTACTGTATTGTATGGTAATCAAAGAATCGACTACATCAGTATGAAACAGAACCCTCACATGTGACACCTGCATATTCAATATGTAATATTTAACATATGACTCCTTTGTAAACTGCTTCAGAAACATGAGAATTGTGTATATAAGGGTTAAGTTTGATTATGACACACTTCACTCAGGCCCAAGTTTGGCTCAGAGTGTTTGACTGTGATAGTGGCCGATCAAAAAAATCGAGCTCAATCTCAGAGAAAAAACAAACAAGGAAGACAAACGAGATACCACAGAGGTCCTGCAGAACACAAACCTGCAAGACATGGAATTAAATTCTAGAGACACTGAACCTCTGATTATTTTTTTATCTAAGTTCACTAGAGGAACAATTTCACTGTGAACTGAATGATGATGAGACCAGGCTCACCCAAAGTGCAACTGAGGGGAGAGTCCTCCTGGACATCCGAGAGGACTTGCTGGCTGATTTCCTCGACAGACTTCAAGAAGAGCGGGACAGTGTCGAGTGGAAACATGAGAAAGGGCTTTTGCAGAGACAGATCTGTGATCTGAAAGCCCAGCTGGATTTGGCTGAGGCCAAACAAAGCCACTATGAGACAGGCGAAACAAAATATGTCAAATTGCAGTTGGGGAAGATCGGCACAATGCTCAGGCAAACTCAAAAAGATCTTGAGCAGCAGACAACTATCATACCATCAGCAGTGGGATCTCAGTGCGAAGAGACAGTTGGAGAGCAAGATGGCTCAAGACTGGACAGAACATGAGAAGCTAACCTCCTCTATTCACTATCTGCACGTCATATTAGAGCAGACAAAGGGTGAGAGAGAGGCCCTTGATAAAGATTTGGAAGCGAGGTGCATTGTCAGGTCCAATTCCTATCAGTGGCTAAAACCAACATTGGTTGGAGTGAGAGCGCCAACTGGTATTCGAGAGGACATGCAGGCTGAATTGGCACAGGTGAAGGGAGCAAAAGTGGCCCTCGAAACAGAAATGGAATCAATGAGGTCGGAGCTTAGGGTCGCAAAGCAGTTGCGAGCAGCAGCTGAAAACAATGCAGACATGAACCCTTCTTCCCGGAGCGTGGAGCTGCTGAATTTGAGGCTCGCTCAAGAGCAGAATTGCTGGAGCATGATCTAAGCATTGGAGAGGGCTCATAGAAAGAAGTTGAAGCAGAGATGAGCCTGAAGGGGGAAGCTCTCTGAACGCAAAAGGAGGAGGCTAAAAAGGCTCTGGAGAGATCTGAGACCTCCCATCAATTACAACTGGAGGATCAGAGAGCAGAGTGCAGGAAGACAGCAGCAGCAGCCTTGAAAAAGGCAGAGGAGCGCCTCAGCTTCAAGCAGGAGTAGGAGAGACCCAGAGCCTCCCATGTGGCTGAAACAGGCTCAAACAGAGAGAGGACAATAATACGCTAATTGCCTCTCTAAAAGATTCGAGCAGGAAACTAACATCAGACATCTCTAGTGGCAGACGGAAAACTGTCCTCACTGCACAGCTTGAAGAATTGCAAAGCAGCCATTTTGCTCAGCTGAAGATGAGTGAAAATAATCACAAAAGTCTCGTGGAGTCTCTCTAAAGACAAAATATGAAGAGAGGCTGCAGAGTGATTGTCTCCTCTGGCAGCAGGAGAAAAGCTCCCTGCTGGCGGAAGCAGAAAAAGAAAGAAACTCCTGTGTCTCAGCTCAACGGGGAGAAACAGGAGAACAGCACCCTCATGAATGTGCTGAAGAAGGCTGAGGAGCAGCTGCAAAGTTATCGCAACATGTGGCAAGAAGGGAAGACATCTCTGCCTCAGGCCACAGAAAGCCTGAAGGAGACTCTGCAGGAGATGGAGCAGACCGAGAACGCCATGAGGGCGCAAATGGATGAGCCTGAGAGACAAATTGCCAAAAATAAAAAAAGAAGTGGTAAAGCGTTTCTGAGTTTGTACTGCTATCTACTCTCTCCCACAAACGCACATAAACACATATTAGTTCTTGTAGGATCACATTAATTACTCTTAACCCCAGGAGGTGAGCTTTTGCAGCCAACTGTGATAGGCTGAAACCTGTGTTCATCGGGCATAAAGAAATTATATTATCAGTACTATTAGTATATATATTATCAGTACTGCCATCCCTTATCCAAAATCTGAAATGATATCTAGCGTCATATCACAATATCAATAGCCCATAATATCAATATATTGCCCAGCTCTACAATATAACCCTACTTGTAATTGGACATTAATTTAAACTTGTAAATTTTGAGAATCTGAGATGTTTCCCAGCCACCTCAATACGGTCTGAGTCTTCTTGGCGCCAGTATCTGGTGGGCTTTGCATCATGCATCATTAGGCCAGTTCACATGGGCTGCAGTACTGGAGCCCGGTCGCTGTTGTTAAGTCGTTACACTCTGTCAGGTGGGTCTTTCTGGCACAGAGAGAGTGAGCAGTCTGCAGCAAATACACTTTGCTGTGCTTTAACTGCAGAGCCACACTTTCTGTGGTATTTATTAAGCAAGATATCACTAGAGAATGTTCTCTGTTAAAGTGTCTGTTAAGCTGCTTATGTTAAAGATAAGATGACAACACCACTGAGGTCTTAATACCTCAGACCATTTAATAAACAATAAATCTGAGACCTTCCTTTGACTTTTAATTAGAGTATTACATAGAAATGTCACTGAGTCTCAGAGGCCACACACACACACACATTTCTTTTGATTGTAAAAATTCCCTTTGAGAGGAAGAAAAGTGACTTGAATCAAAATCAGTGATGAGAAATTCTAATGTAATACTGTGTGTTCCACAAGAGACAAGCTAATGTCTCCATTGATCTCCCAGGGTGCTGGAGAGGAGCCTGAGATGTGTTTTGTATGTCTAGGAAACAGATTTTCAAAGATGTTTAGAAGCATTTTCTTGGGCACCACAATTTTAATTTAGTTGTTTTGTTTTTTTCAATCAATAAAGACAGGTTTTTCCAAAGTGCCAGATTCACCGTCATAAAGACATAAAACCTAAAAAAATATATATATTTATGTGGCTTTACATTTCATTTATATATTATACTTATATACCAGCTAACAGTTCCAGTTTGCAGGATGGACTATCCATCGTGATCCTGTGAAAAAACATAAATGGCTGACAGAGAATGATGAAGCCCATTGGCCATTACACACACTTATTTTTCTTATCTTATTGGAAATCATTTCCTGCCAGTAGCCAGCTTAGGTTTAAAGACTCCCTCTAGACATGTTTTGAGACATAAAAATACTCTGCTTTGAATAACAATAATAAAAAGATTACCTAGCTAGTCAAAATATTCCTAAAAATAAATCTACTCTTTCTTCCTCATAAATAAAAATCCAGAGTTGCAAATGAAATATGCAAATATTTTTCATTTTCAGTGTTGGAAGAAGAGCTCAGGCCGTTAACTTTTGTATAAGCAACACAAACTAGTAAAAGTTCTGCTTCCAAAATGCTCTGCTTTGAATAATAATTTGTTTTTGATGTGTCCCCAACAAAAGGTTACTTACTTTGTAAAATAAATCTTAAAAATACATATATTCTTTCTCCCCCCATAAATAAAAATCCAGAATTGTGTCAATATGCAAGTTTAGTTTTCAGTGTTGGAGGAAGTGCTCGGGCCCTTTACTTGAGTTAAAGCAGCAAAACCACACAACCAAATACTCTGTTAGTAACAGTTATATTTTGAATTACGAATTTACGAATTAATGTATAAACAGTTTTCCATTTGCTAGTTTAATCAGTAATAATGAATCACATTATATTCTGTATGTAAAGTCTTAAAGGGACGGCTCACCCCAAAATGAAACATACATATTTTTCCACTTACCTTACATGCTGTAGTACAAATATGGTCACTTCTGGCTCCAAAACACTAAGATGCTGATGGCTGAAATGCGGAACTTGAGAAAACATCAGTCCACAAACCAGTAGGTGGCATCACGGTAGCTATGTCCTTCATTTTTACAGTCTATGCAGCTAACTTAGTGGTGCTAGGTGTGCCAGAGGATGCATTGAGATACTTCTTCCACTGGACATGGAGAGTGGTATTGATCTTGTCATTGAGGGTGCAACTCTCTGCAAGATGACAAATAAGTGCATGTTTCAAAATGTCAAACTACACTTGGCCTCCTGCACCACCCAACACAGGAAAAAGACAGTGAACTAGACACCAGTTTTTGGGGGTCATCCCAGTGTTCCCAGGGTCCTACATCTGTTGATATGAATTATAGTTGTAAGACATTGTGAGGACCAGCTCTGCAGGTCATTTGCAAAAGAACTACGAGGTTGTTTTAATGCCGTTTGAATGGTAAAAATCTGTTCAGCCAAATGTCTAAAGCCAAGAAAAAGGTCTCACCAAGCTCACACCTTTCAAAGGTCTCCTTAATGTGTCATGCTGACAGGACATTAAGCTGGGGAACTATTGGACCCTGGGAATATAGATATGCTCCCAATTTCTGTGCCACCCTCAGGTGAAAACTGTTTACAAACCCTACAAAGAGTCACGACTCAAATGCATTTTAAGGATATAATAAAGAATCTGTATTTATTAAAACAATATAATTAAAATACTTTTATAGAAGCAGAATTAGTCCACATTTCTGACAAAGACGGCGATGAAGATGCAGCCAACCAGGGACATGGTCGAGGCAGAGAGAACCACCACGATTACACTTCCTGCCATGTTGACCAGAGCGCCGAGACCTGCACCCACGATGATCTGAGCCAGCTGGACCATGCAGGTGAGGGCGGCACAGTCCACCCCGGTGCCTCGCTGACTTCCATTGCTTACTCCCAGCTTCAGTTGTTCCTGAAGAGGAGGAAGGAAGGAGGGGAAAAAAAGAGCATTATTATATGTCATCAATTTCTGTATGACAGGCCATGTCCAGGGCGGAAAGCAATAAATAGCTGGGTCAAAAGATTGAGCTCTGAGATATATCAAGAAACCATCTCATATATTTTTTCTGGTAGATCTGTGTTTTTCATGATAACTACAGCTCTCCTCAGCCACCTCAAGCATTTGATGCTGAATTTTATCACCAGCTCACCTGATTTAATTTAATGAGGTATTGACTGAGCATGCTAGGGCACATCGAAACAAACAAACAAAATTGTTTTTATACCAGCAAATGATTTTTTTAAGCCACCACCTCGGAAGAACATTTTTTATTTTATTCTTTTAAGAGTGTACGCTTGTTGCAGCAATATGACTGCTGCTAGTTTTCATATACAGTGTTGTGATGAGAATAATTTCATTAAAAATTACAATCAAACATGCTCACTCACTTATTCAGCAAAATCAAAAGTTATATTTGATCCATTGTCTGAAATTGAAAATCGTTTTTTTCTTCCTGATCTGTACACTTCCCTGATATTAAAACGCAATCACTTAAATGGCAGCGGTACTTTTAAAGGGCCGCTGTGTAGGATTCAGGGGGATAAATTGGCAGAAATGGAATATAAGTATGTTTTCTTTCATGTATAATAACCTGAAAATAAAAAGATGTTTATACCTAAAGAGGGAGCTGGTCCTCGTCTACAGAAATAGCCATGTTTCTACAATAGACCAGAACAGACAAACCAAACACTGGCTCTAGATAGGGCCATCCATGTTTTTGTGTTTTCACATCAGCCACCATAGTTAGCAGCCCCTCCACGACTAGCAGCATCGGAAACATGACATTTATCTAGTCCATGTTTTTACTGGTTTAAGTGAGGAAGTGACCACGGCCAACAATTCTGCTCATGGTAAAAACCCCTTGAACATCTGATCTTAAGTTATCAGACAAAAAAGGTGACATACATTGGCAGGTGCTAAGCTAAGAGCCCATCTACAATGTGTCCTTTTCACAGCACGCTGACTCTGTGTACAAAAAAACACAACAGCACCACCATCTGCTGAGGAAACTCAAGACTTTCTCTCAGCATTTCATCCTGGCACAACTCCCTCACCACCAAACGCAAAACAAAACTCTCCCGCATAATTAACCAGGCCAGCAAAATAAGTGGCTCACCCCAAACTCCTCTATCTGAACTGTGTAATCGCTCAGTGATCAGGAAGGCCTGATCGCTAAGGACCCTTCTCACCCCCTCCACCACTCCTTCCAGTTCCTGCCATCAGGCAGGCGGTACAAACTCAAACTGGCCTGGAAAAACATCTACAAGAAATCCTTCACTCCCTCTGCAATCACCACAAGTCTATAACTTCAAGTTTATGTTCTTTGAAGGAGTACTATGCAGGATTGTTGGCTACTGTTTGTAATCATGCTTGCCAGTGAAAGTGAAATCCCCACATTTACGGTTGACTGGCCTTTCACATGGCCATATTTGTGTTTTTTTTGGCGCTGTGTCTCTCGGATGATTGCTGGTTAGGGTCTGGCACCTGGCAGTTACCTTTTGATGAAGCCCTTTGTGCTGAGTGCTGTGAAAGTACACACCCATAAACATCCCAAAGACAGAAAATAATAAGTAAATACAGGCAGAGTCTCTGCATATTGATACACCGCTACACATTTCTAGTGAGTCATAAGTGATGATTGAGAGGCATTACTTCTGTGTTAGTATACACATTGTTTAAAGGAAAATCCTGCATAGTATACCTTTAATACCATACACACAACAGTTACAGTGAAGCATTTGTTTGCAATGAAATTCTTGGATCTCAGGCTCCCTCTAACAATGCCAGTTAAATGTGTATCAAAGAATAGGTATGAAAATGAATAAAGTGAATGTAAACAGGACTGTAGTAAGGTATATTCATTACAAGAACTATGTGAATTATGAATCTGAATGTGTACTTCACTGTCAGACTGTTACTATTATTTGATACATTTTAGTTGTTTTACTGTTTTATTGATTATTTTTAGATGCCAGAACTTCCTGGAAATCAGTACTGATGTTAAGTGGGTTATCCTGTTATAATAAAGTAAATTAAAAGGACATTAAACCAATTTTACAAATGAATGTAATTTAAGTCTTCACAACGAGTACTATTCAGCTGGTTATAAGAGTTCAATAATGTCCTCTGTGGCTCTGGATTAAGCTTTCCAAGGTTATCTCAGCTATGGCTTTAGACTTTGAATGTATAAGAGAAAGGATGAGATACAATCTGGAGGTGTGAATGTTATCAGGCAAGCAGGGTTTAGTGACAGACTCTATTCAGTTTCATATTTGAAGTGTAGGATTCGGGGTTTTACTCTTAACTCTTACTAATGACTCCTCTGCTTTTACTTTAACCTTTCTATTTTCAATCTGTCGCCTCTGAGTCACCTCACATTACGGAATTAAAATACAAAGTCAAGTCTTTATTATGAATGATGCGCTCACTTGCTGGAGTCAGTGATGATGTTCCTTTCCATTCAGGTGTCAATGTCAAAGTTTAGCACAAAGGGAAAGTTGTTAGAAATAAAGGTTCTGCCACTGGCTGTTCCTTTCACTCTCAATTAATATGTAATTATTTGCTGTAAACAAATAAGTTATATGACTAATTCTTGCACCTCTTTGGAAATAGTTTTGGAAATGCTAACATGACTCACGTTAACAAATGCTGAACTTATCAGATTTAATGTTAGGAAAGGGGTGCTAATGGGTGCTACTTGATGCACCTGTTGATATAAGTTGACTGACACTTGTTGATAAATAGTTGAAAGCTTTCAGCCATGAAACTGAAGGACAACTGCATACTGAAGAAAACTGAATAAAAGCACTAATTTTGAACCTGAGAACTGAATAAAAGAAACATCCTAATTGATTTCGCTCTGCTGGCTTTGGTTGCAAACACCCCAACAATGTTATTTTCTTCTATTTTTCTGCATCTCAGCACTGACAAACATTTCTCCTGCCAGCCCAGTACCTCCTCTTCTCGCTGATACTCCGCAATCAGGTTAAATGGGATGGTGTAGAGCGTGCTGGACATGACGCCGAACACGCTGCAGAGGATCAGCGTGGCGATGATGTTGGGGAAGAGGCCGATCAGGCTGGTGCCCATGCCGAATACAAAGTAGCCCACAAAGTATAACCCTTTCAGGCCGATGTACGGGAGGAGGAAACGCTGCACATCTGAAAACACACAAACACACACAACATTACAGAAGAGATTAATTTTACTTGGATTATGGGACATTTTCTTTGTCATTAGTGCTATTGCACCTCTCCCATTATGCAAAGTTGATCTCACTCCCAGGTCATCAAATAACAACGCTTTGTCACACCCCTCAGCATCTGATACAGATGCACACGGCTCCCTATAGCATCTACATAAGGCGCACTGGGCTTTCAACTAACTCAAGCGTAAATCCGTCTGCTGCAACATTAGATGCAGCTGCTATGGACTGCTTCAAAATTGACAACATAAACATTCAAATGGCTCCCTTTGTATTTCCTGTTGCAGTGTTTTCCAGTGTATGTGAGTGATATCAGCTGACAGGAAGTGAACATACACCCAAACTGTTGCCTAGCAATGCCATTCTGGTGAAACAGTCCATTAAGAGTGACAAAGTCTGCATACAGAGGAGGCAGGGGTGAATAGGTGGGTCAAACAAACACAGGACTTCCACCCAGGAGACAGCTGTTCATGTCGTCTTTTTTCCTAAGAGTGTTCTGCCTAGTCCCTCCCCTGCTGTGCCGTGATTGGCTACTACTGTCCCTAACCATGACCTCTTTGCCCTAACCCTAATCACCTCCTTGACGTCTCGACGTGATGAGTTCTAGCTAATCCAAGCAAATAGTTCTAGCCAATCACCGAAGAATAGGGTGGGACTGGGTGGAACACTCTTAGGAAAACAAAAATGCACTAATGTCACATCTTCCCTGTGATCTTTTTTTCTAAACTGAACCTAGTAGTTTGGGTGCCCTAACCTAACCACGACTGATTTACAACTGTCATTTTTGACTTTATAACTATGAATTAAAATTTGTGTCACCTAGGAGACAACTGTGTGTCTCATACAGACACTAAAGTATGCCTTGTGCATCGGTATCAGACAAGGCAGCGACAGCCTATCTTTCATTTCAGAGCAGCAGTGTAAAAAAAACAACATATCAAAAGACCATTTTCTCAGCTTCCAGACTATAAATAGAGCCAATGTCACACAGAGAGGTGCAGTGATGCCAGCACTTTGTTATATGGCTGAACTTTGCATGTAGCACATTATTTTTTTCTCTTTAACATTTCATTGTTATTTTTACATGGCCACTGCTGTAGCAGACCTATTTGAGGATTTGAATGAAACATCCACGCAGCATACCTCGAGGAAAACGTGTTTCTTTTGTGCAGCTAATGAACGACTGCAGCACACTACTTCCTGTAATCCCAACATAGAACACAGGAGGAGGCAGTAATTGCTGACTGCTGTCCATTTCCTGCAAAACCTTGACTTGTTGTCGTTCACAGCAGAGCTAATGATGTCAGTGCAGGACGCTGTGATACTAATGAATGCTGGCTGCCATGAAATAAACACACCAGTACTCTTTGAGCTACTTACAGGAGTAGAGAGCAGAAGACACGGCATTGATACACAGCCCCCAGCAGCCCACTTCTACTCCTCTCTCATACGTGGCGTAGGCTGTGGAGTTATGGTCTGCATAAGGATTTCCATTGTACACAATCTAATAACAAAGAGAGAAATAATTTAAAAGTGAGAGTGTTAAATATATACGCTCTGTGTTTTCAGTGGAGAAGCCAAAGCACAAGGTTTCACTGTACCAGATATCAGATGTTGGCCATGCTCATTAATTCCATCTTTTATATTTTCTTTCCTTTCTTGCCTCGACAGGAGGCCACTGACTACACATTTCTCTGCAGATTTTTCTGCATCAGTCAAAACCCCCTAGAAAATATTCAGTTTATAGTGATATAAAACAGATAAAAAAAGAACACACATTTGAGAAGCTGCAAACGGAGAATAATTGGCATTATTGCTTTATATAGAACTCAAATGATGACTGAATGAACAAAATAGATGGATGGAAAGAACTTTATTTATCTCTGAGGGGAAATAAAACATGATGTTGAAATTTCTGCCAATTAACTTTCTATGGTTTCAGCGCTAAACACGCAGTTACACGACTTTATCTTACATAGGATTTTGCAAGTAAAAATAAACGTACAGTATGTTGTCAAGCATGGTTGCTCAAAGTGCAGCTCACGGGCCGATGGTGACCCTGAGAAACATTTTGTGCAGCTCCCAAACTTGACATAAAATGCATGCATTATTGTTCAATCATCCATTTCAATACTTCTTACTTTCAATGCTACAACGTCAAACTGCGCCCTCCTAACAAGCATCTGTCAGGTTAGGAATGACAACTCATTGCTAACCTGTTCCTAACTAGCATTCTGTCATCAGTGCTAGTGCTGTTAGCTAAAGTTTGTGGTTGCGGTAGTCAGCTCAGCAGTTTAATGTCGAAGGGAGGAGAAAAGGGGGTTACAGGAAAAATAACTCTTACTTTGTCTTTGCAAATCTTGTTAAAGATAGTGAAGCTGTAACATAGACAAGCTATATGGTATCTCATGAATTCACTAAGCGTAGTAAGCCATTCAGTGACGGAGAGTTTGTGCAGAACTGCTTGATGAATGGCTGACATCATACGTCCTGAGCCTGTGTGGCCTTCCATCATATGCTGACTCTCTAAACGGGAACTCGGCCATCAAACGTTGAGAACCCCTGTTATAAATCGCTCGAATTCTATGTTAAAGGAATTGTTTGACATCTTGAGGAGGACACTTTTTTGCTTTCTTGCCAAGAGTTCCAAGAGAAGATTGATTTCACTCTTGAATAAATATGACAGTGTAGCCAGGACATGGTTAGCATAGCTTGGCATAAAGGCTGGACACAGAGGAGACCTCACTTCACCTCATATTCACTGTAGAAACCTAAGAAATAGTATGACAAAAGCCTATCACAGTGTCCAAGAGCCAGCGATGGCTATGCTCATTATTTTATATTTTCTATTGTGAGAGGTGACATCAGCCACACTATGGGACCAATCACTGCAGCTTGGTTCAGGTCTACCACACTGATTGGAATATAAAACACAACAAACGGCATTCACATGCAGACAATCTAAAGCCAATACCTGTCCCATAAAATCAGTGAAGAAGAGCATGTTGCAGAGGAAAGCTGTCCATCCCAGCAGGTGACTGACACACAGGCAGCGGTAATGGCTTGGCATGTTGATGATAGCTTTCATCAGCGACCTGAATGTCATCCTCTTCTGGGCCTGCAGATACACACAGACATCACAGATATCAGCGGGACTCTGCTAAGTGTTAGAGACAAGAGATGATGGAAGACAACGAGGAATACGACTAAGAGATAATATCATTCAAGCATAGAATATTATGGTTATGATGAACACTCCAAAAGCATTAAGTATGGCCTGATATGACATCGCAATCGTTTGCTTTTATAAATTTAAAAAACTTGCATCAGTAATAACTTTTTAAAAGTATTTATAATAGGAAACTTTCACTTTAGACACACACTGTAAACTTATTCATGTGCTTAAAGAAACAAAGGTAGGAAAAGATGAAGCAATTAGAGCTGAGATAAGGACCATCAAAGCATGAGATATTAGACATAATTAAGGAAACATCTAAGCAAGGCTACGAAATTGAGTTTTAAAAAGAAGATGATACAAACTCTGCTGACAGACCCTCTTCTTTTCATCAAGAAACATTAAACAGAGACTCAGCTGGGAGGGCTTGAGGGATCGATTGATGCTCAGAGTTTCAGAAAAGATTCATCAATACTCAGTGCATAATGTAGGAAAGGATTTCACAGGGGCATTTTATGTTACGCAGGATATATTCACATTACACTCATCTTCATAGGGTTGTTTGATGAGTTTCCTCTGCAGAGCGTGGCCTAATTAATTATTTGAACCAGACAACCCTCAGGAATATTGACTTATGAATATTCCTGTTAAGGATTGGCCGAGTACTGGAGGGAGGCCAGAGTAGTGTTCACCTGTTGCATGTTTCATTTGTAGTTTACAGCAGACAATCCGGCTGGTTTTGGTAAGGTTGTGAAATGTGAATACAAAAATAAAGTCAAATCACACAATAACACAAAGAAACTAACTGATTGAGGCAGCAGTAGACCAGCAGCTCCTGTGTTCAGTGAGGTAAAATTATTGTGTTTGTCAATGGAGTCTCTCTTTAAAGAGAGCATGCATAGCTGTCTGTTTAGGAAGCACTGAGCTTACAACTGGATAAATAAGACTTGATTTATCCTGCACGAGTTGTGTGAGAGTTTGTAAACGGATGTTTTGATATAGTTTTGCTGTTATTAAACTAGGCCCCCCATGACTTTAATTCCATCACATTCTCACTCTGACCTCGTCACATATAGACGTTTGGTCGTGGAGTTTCCACGTCCAGATAAGAGGTGCAAGGTACCCTGGGTATGTTGGCTGTTGACGTTCTGGGACCCTGTGTCAAGTTCTGTCTGTTACATGCATTGTCTTCTTTCAAAGTGCACTTCTGTTTTCACAGGAAATTTAAGATTTACATACTGTCTCTTTCAAAATAAAGACCTTTCACGTTTTTTTCCTTCAACAACAAACACACATGGTTAGGTTTAGGAAAAAAGAAAAGGGTTTGGCTCTAGAATCTTACGGGACACAAACACTGCTCTCTCTGTTCTTGTTGGACCCAACCACCACCCCCGTCGGACTTTCGCTACTTTAACTTTCGTCCTTGTCTCGCTGCATTTCCCCTAACAGCCACCAGGCTCCATTAAACTATAACAGCAACTGGATGCATATCATGCCGACGTTAAAGGGCACCTTTTTTTGTCAGTTTCTGACACCGCAAGTCACTGCCGTCAGATTTCGACTTTGTAGTGAGACCAGGGCTCTCAGTTCATTATGAATTTTCTCAATTTTGGGATTCTTAGTCCACCGTGGAGGCATGAGAGAAAAACAAAGTTTTCTTCAAAATTCAATGTGACGTGTGGTGAGTAGCTGATACACAAATTTGGGGGTCATTTAGGGGTGAAGTATTTCTTTAAGCAGCTTCTATTCTTTTCTTTTAAACAGGAATCTCCTCCTACAGACAGACTAAAATTGGTTCAGAATCAATTCAGTTTATGTTCCCTGTTATTCGGCCTGAACATTTTACCTTTCAGAGCCTGCTGCTGCCCAAACCACTCGAAGCTTGTGTCTTTTATGTAAAAATATACCCACCATATTGTCAATGTTTCAATAAAGGCAACTCTCTGCTAACCCGACCTTTCACCACCACTTTGTTTTCAATAGAGCTGACATTAGGATAAGATTACAAGTCCATTTTCTCTAAATAGCTACATTAAATTCTCCCTGTGACCATGAGCATGAATGGATGCATGAATAAAATCAGTATTCCACATTATTTTACCACATGTGTCCTGCACATCACATACCTCTTTGTTTGGCTGCTTAGCACTGGAGGTCACTGAATTGGCCTCGCCAAGAGCAGAGAACGACCTGGGCCTGAGGTCTGGAACAGATGCTGAAACTACAGGTGAGACAGGCTCTTTATTAGCCAGTGCTCCATATCCATTGCTGTGGGAACCCAGCAGGCGGAGGGCACTGGGAGGTGAGGGGTCAGATGTGGACAGGTCCTTTCCCAGAGGTTGCTCTGGGATACTGAAGAGGTGCACAGTGAGGAAGATGCTCCAGGTTAATGCTGAGAAGAAATAGATGACTTGGTACTCAGAGCCCAGCAGCTGACCCATTATTGAGTGACCCCAGTCCATCGCTCCCACCAGGTAGCCGAAATGCTCCACCCAGACCTGGAATACAGCAACAAAGGTTAAAACACTGAAGGCAGAGAAGTGCAGTTGTTTGACAGTAATGTACACCCTCAAATTATACTACAACCTTCCACTTCCAGCACATTTATGTCCCTCTGGGAGAGTTGTGGGTGCTAAAGTGGTTAAACCTGTAGATTTTTTTTGGCCACAAAAGGGCAGAAGAGACAAGTTATAAACACGAATTTGACATATCACCACCTTTTAAGTTAATATGGCAAACTTGTTGAAAAACAGTTGCTTATTTTCCAGGGCTGTCAAATGACACATTTTTAAAATTGTGATTAATCGCTGAATTTCAGTAGTGAATCGCACTTAATTGCATGTATAAAATTCCATTATTTTGCATTTAAAAACAGTTTTGAAGTCCATATTAACAAAGTAATGCAATTCCAAGTTACAATACCAGAGTGTCTGGATTGGGAATCAAATAAATGCAATGAAATTTACCTTATGACCTTGACTTTTAAATGTATTTCTTTCAAATCAGTGCTGCACTGCTATGACAGTGAGGTCTTGAAACTCTGACAACGTGCCAACCTGAGGACGTCCCTTAGACCCAAGTATTCTGTGATGTTGACTGGTCTGCAGTCAGTTGCTTCTCATTTAACAAGCACTGAAGTTAACTTCTTTGATCATCCACAGATTTGTGGCAATTCACACACTCCAAAATAGTGCTTTGCTGGCTTTGGTGATACCTGCTGACATCAGTTTGATGAGCTGCACCTGTATGCTCAGCTAATAGGTGGAAGATCAAACTCAAAGTACTTCAGTGATATTTTAATTGTGTTTGACACAAGGTGCATATTACTTTCAACTTGTCAACTGAGCCGCCTGGGAGTTTTTTAAAGTGGAATGAGCCATTCAGAAGCACAGAGGTGTTCTCATTTTCCAATACTGCAGGAGGCTGCTGCAGCGGCTTGAATAAGGTGTGTCAAAGGGACAACAATACTAAATATTTTAACTTTTTCACACTATCGCTTTATCCATGGATGGATTACTGAACAGGCCTATGGGGCACAGGTCCAGGGGCCCAAAGTATCAGGGCGGCCCCTTGGTCTACACTTGCAAAATGTCAAATGTTAAATTTACACAAATTGATTAGGGAGAGACTCAAAATGACCACACAGAGAGACAAAACAACAACAAAAAGGCACAAAATTACCTCAAAGAGACGCATAACAACCACAAGGAGACACAAAAAGTCCACAAAGCGACACAACCCCACAAAAAGATGCATAACGACCACAAAGAGATGCAAAACCATCACAAAGTCTGTGTGTCTTGCTCTTCAGTACTCTCTTGTTGTTAATGTGTACTACAGTCATTAAGCTGCTCTCTGCTACTAACCAAGAAAAGAAAAGTTGCCATTGTCATGTCATAGCTTGTTATATTTTTCCCTTAAATTAAAAAAAAAAAAATGTTTTGCCCTCATTGTCAGTTTTCCCAGTGTAATTGAAAACGGTATTGATTATTGATAGTTTTCAAGGTACTTCATTCAAGTTAGAAATTCCAGTATTGTGGCAACACTATAGTGTACAGTGTTTTTTTAATAGCTTTTTTTGTTGAAAACTGCTACCTGCTGTGGCCGAATGATCCTGTAAGAGCGATGAGATGTAAAATATGTAGAAATAGCTGCTTGTATTTACACTGCATGCCAATAAGAATCTATAAGAGTATGTGTACAGCAAAAACAAAATGATTAAGTGTGGAGCATCAGTACTGATGTATCTCAGTGTGTCTTGCCTTTAAGTCTGGTGATTGTTTAGCTTGTGCATGCATGAAAAAGAAATACTGACTGGTATTTACCATCTGTCCTCTCATACCTGTGGCTACACTCAGCTTTTACTTTTTTAGCAGCTGTTATTGAAATGGCACTGTGTATCAAGGAGGGCAACACTTATACACTCAGATAGCACTACTCAGGCATTATACTGGAACATATTATACGTGAAACATATTGTAAAAGAAAAAGGAAGCAATTTAATAAAAGAAAAATGTACTTGGTTGACTGACTGACTGACTGACTGACTGCGACTCCCAAGGCAGACATAAAAGCTTTTCACTGTTGGCCACCTGAAATTGAAGCAATTTTTCTACATTAAACAGCTGGCAGTTAAAGTAATAACCACTTCAGGAGTCACGCTTCACCTGCATCTGTATGACTTGAGCAACGCTGTTTGTGCGCTACATCAATCACTCTTCTCTGATTCAAGACCATTCTCCCCTTTCCCTTCTGTGCCATTAACGTAACACCAGGTGTGTTTGTGCCACTGTAATATCTTGTATTGAAGCACAGTTTGACAGAACAAAGCAGAAATTTCACTCTGGCTCAACTGTGGCCGGCGCTGAAAATATACGCAGAGAGATTGAAATGTGACAGGATGACGTTTAATATCAGCAAGGTGCACTTAGATGTAAATAGGCTATCAGATATCTATTAAACTGAAGCTGTTTCACATTATAGGAGAAGACATTGTTTTATGGGCAGGATGAACAAGCTCACAGAGGGAGGCCTGAGTAGTTTGCATACATTCATGGAAACAGCCTAAATGACAAGTGTTTATTACAAACAAGAGTGGAAAATTTATCTTAGTTTAGTTCATCTCAGTTTAGTGACAAGGTGTTAGTACATGTTTAAACATCTTTAACACTCAGTCTAACGGTCTGGTTAAGACCCGCTGCAAGTTCAACTATTTCCAGGGGACAGGGGACTGACTAGTGATGTGAAAAAAGGGACGGGTTGGAAGTTGAAAAGCAGCAACTTACAAATAAGAACAACAGTGTTTTGAAGAAGACAGAGCAAAAAAAAAGCAATGCAGTGATGGGCTGTAGTTACATATTTGTGGAGGAGAAAATCAATATTGTACTGTGCTGGGGTCTCTACAGCAAGTCCCTGGCCTCCAGGATACAGATACAAACAAAAGCCAAGGGCTACTTGGCTCATGTAAATTGTTGGAGGAAGGGCAGGTTGCTTATTTAGACAATGTTTGCAAATGTGTAAGCTACTCACTAGAGGAAAAGTCAGGGGATCATCAAAGTCATGGGCTTCATCCTCTTAACACCCTGAATGTCTGAAGTAAATTTCAAGGCAAGCTATTGAATAGATGTTAAGATATTTCTGTCTGAACCAAAGTGGTGGACTGATAAAAAAAAGCCTTTAAAAAAAAAAAGCCTTTTTAACTCTTTTAGATCACATTGCTGGACAATTTGTGCACCTATGTAACAACACATGCAAAATACAACAACTACTACTACTACTACGACTACTACTAATAATAATAATAATGATGAGAAGAAGAAGAAGCAGAAGAAGAAGAAGAAAAAGAGGAAGAATTTGTTAGTATTCTTATATCAAAATTCAATCATGTTTTCTTCCTCTAAACATAGTACAGAACAGTTTCAACCAGTAAAATCATGACATCCAGCACAGTATCGTATCGTTACATGAAGGCCAAGTATTGATTATTTTATTACATAAACTCTAAATATTACAAATAAAAATTAAACTTTTGGTCGCCTACTATAATAATATAATCAGTTCCTTTTTCAGTCCAACAGATGCATTTTGCAGCAATAAAGCTGAGGTGACATAAACAGACTGAACTCTTTATTTTATTAGATAAAACAGATGTTGACAAAGTTTTTTTTTCACAATGTATTTTGTCGCAATATTTAGCATATCGCAATATGTTTAAAATCAAATTAATATGTATTGTGACTGGTTGGGGCCTCTGGTGGTTCCCGCCCCTAACATCAGTTGAATCAGTCAGGCTGCAACTTTTAGCTGCACAGAGCTAGTTAACTAACCAGCAATAGCATGGCGTCAGTAGGTCTTTGTTTCCCCAAAATGTTGTGGTTACGGGCCTTGGGCTAGAATTGATTCACTTTTCTTATTTACATTATGTGCAAGGCATTTTAAAGTGGACTGTTTCAGCAACTGATGTTGCACAGAGCATACGCTGGGCTTCGTCTTTCTCTCCTTGATGGATACCACTATCCCCTTGGTGTTACACTGTGGGGGCCTCACTGTTATGACACATCCACCTTTCAACAATTTAACCTTTGTTTTCATTTTCTTTTTTCTTTTTTTTTGGCATATGAATTACACTCAAAATATCAGTGTTGGGAGGTGAAGAGAGAGTCTGTAACTATAACTGTAGAAAATCACACAAAAAGAGCAATTATACTGGCAGAAATTGAATATAATAAGTATGTTTTCTTCCTAAAAAATGAGAATTATTGTGTTTTTCGTACCTTTGAATGAGCCATTTATAGCAACATAGGGAGTGGGTCCTCATCCACAAAGTTCGCGACGTTGCACCGCCATGTTTCTACTGCAGCCCAGAAGAGACAAACCAAACACTGGCTCTAGTGGCCACTCACGTTTTCATGTCAGCCACCATAGTTAGCAGCCGCTCCGCAACGAGCCGAACAGTGATGAAGAAATGCAGATTTTTAACATGAAACTGCTGTATTCAGTGTTTTTACCAGTTTGAACGCCAGGTGCGTTTCTTTTGGAGAAAAGGAGACCTCTGTGGATAATTCAGCTCATGGTAAAAACCTCTTGATCAATAAACACTGAAGGAATCCAAACTGGAAGTTTAGTCTTGGCACACAGAACAAGTTTGAGAGGGTTGTAATCTGCAATCCTCACGGCTAGATGCCATTAAATCCTACACACTGCTCCTTTAATGGATGTGAAGAGGTACCAAGATGGTGTTAGGAGAGGGAGACAAAGTAAGAATGGAAAGAAACAAAATATAAGAGGTGCTAGATTAGTTACACAATATAATCATGAGTGTATGATTAACGTGATATTAATATTTCATTTCTAAATCTAAATCGTTATCGTCAGTACCAGTGTATCACGACACGCCTAGGTCAGAGTGTACAAAAGCTCATATAAAAAGGAACACAGGTTCACAGAGAAACACACAACAATCCCCTCCACTCCCTCCTCCTCCTCAAACCTCACATACCAGCGGTGGCAGCGGCGTCTAAGGAGTCATGTGCCTGGCTTCTGTCTCTCTCAGCTCAGACCCATGACTGCAGCACATGACTAGCTCAGGGCTGGATTACTGCCTGACTAGCGTGCTCACACCACCCGGTGCCTGCTGACAGCTGTGCGCACCACTGACGCTCACACCCAAAACATCATCTTGCCCATAGCAGTGCTTGGAGAAGTATTTGCTTAATCCTGTATATTATTAGACTCATTAAGAATATATTTGGTAACATTATGGTGGTTTATAGATTAGGTTTGAAAGAAAAATGATGTCTTAATATGGCATATATCTCATGTTTACTGTAGGAGATAGTAAAGTATGCTGTGTAACCCTATGCATTATTAACTCATTCTTATGTGACCATCCTGCCAAAATCTCTCTATGAACATACCGTGTATTTTTCCTGTATGTGGAAAATGTTACTGCAGCCTTGTAGCACTCTTTATTCTCCCTTTAAAAAATCTAGTAAACGGATGCTCTGGTTGACATCAGTCGACATCCATTATGTCGGCTTAGAATCTCACATTTATTTTCGTAGTACGACTGTGAACTTTGCAGACACTTAGCTTGGCCTGAACTTGCCACCATGACAGTACAAGGAGCGAATATATTCATCCATTGAGCAAAATCCTAGTGATCTGAAGGTAAAGTGCAGATGGGTTAATCCATCAAGAAAGTGTTACAAAACGTGAAAGCAAGTCTGTGTCAGAGCAGCCAAGGAACATACAATCAGACGTATTGGGATGGCAATGAAAGCCCCTCTGAGATGTCACGCTTGGACCTGAAACATCATGTTCAAAAACTCACAAATCCCTCAGAGAGAAAAAAAGAGTGCTACATGAAAGGGCGAGCCAAACTTACTCTGTAATTCCCCGAGAGAATTATTATAAAAGAAGGAAGCATTTGGTTATTCTAAGCTGATAAAGAGGGATATTTTTCACATGGGGACATGTATTGGCAGGATGTCTGTGATGAATTAGTCAAGCAGTTATCAAAATGTGTCTGTGTGTTCATTCTGATGTGTGTTTTTCTGTTTTTAATCTAGTTATATTTAGAGATTCAAGATGTTTGGGTCAACATTTAGTGTCAAAACTACCAAAATTTTCCACCAAGGTAAAGATGCATTGGCATGTTGTGCGGCAATACTGATATCACATTTTTTTAGCTCATTAGCCAACAGTTGCTAATTTACACATTCAGCTGAAATAGAGCAATATTATCCTTTTTTTGGAGTTGTGTTTATGTTCACCTGGTGTATATAAGTCCAATAGTCATTCTTTTTTAGTCTATACCAACTCTTTTTAGCAGCTAAATGTTCCCTGTCTTGACCAGCCGGTTTCTATCAGTGTTTCTTATTGTTTGGTGCTGAGTAGGGATGTCTGATATTGGATTTTTTTTGCTGATATTCAATATGCCAATATGTAATAACTCATTTGACTGATGATAACCGATACTAATATCAATATATCCACTTTTCTCCCTACCTAATTTTCCCTTCTGTAGTGGAATCAACGCATGCAACTCTTATTGTGACGGCCCACCAGCAAATGGAGATATGACATAAATGCTTTTCAGTGTATGTAATATTCATTCATTGCAAAAAAAAAAAACCACTGATGAGAGCAGTGAGAGTGGACCAAATCAGTTCAAGTTGTGGGTTGTAAAACTAAGCTAAAACACACTAAACTGTATTTATTAACATGACTACTACTACTGTATCACTCAATTAAAATGGTGGATAGGGAATTCAGTGCATTATATCCTTGATAAGGACTGATTATAGATGCAGCCACAGAAGTTAAACTTGAAGTGTGACTTCAAGTGTAACATCACTGTGAGGTTGCTAGGCAACCAGCAGAAGAAAGTCCAGTAAACAGTCTGGCACATAACCCCCACGCAAAACAACAATCTGTTAATCTATATGCTGGTTTTTAAACAAGCAAGCTACAACTTGTCAATGAGTGAACTCTGAAGATGCTGGTAGGCGGATTTCTTTCAATTTGGACAAAGACAGACTAACTGTTTTCAGGCTTTTTGCAAAGCTCCATAACAACCATCTCCATAATATCAATCTTCTCATCTAACGCTGGGCAAGGGAGTCTCATTAAAACATTTTTTTCATGCACGCTCATCAAAAGACAGACATTTAGTTTTACTGAACATGCAGACAACACACAGGCAGCAACACAGTTTGGTGTGTGCTGCTCCACCCACCAGTATCACACCAGAAGAAGATCCAGTTTAGATCACTGCCATACAGCACTGGTATGTGTTCTGTGAGCTATTGCTGCTTAAAACCCTCACCAAAAGCAAATCCATCAAGTTGCACTTTGCAAACAGCCAGCAAGGAAAGTTTTATGACAGAATATGACAGCAATATATCAAAGCAAATACAACTGCAGTGTGTCTGTGTGTGTGTTTAGTGCTTGTCTGAAGTACAAACCTGTGAGCAGAGCATGGTAGTGCAGGCCTCTTTCCTTGTCTTGATGTGAGCACACATCAAACAGGTAGGCCTTGATGGGCCCGTCGATGAAGTCTGCAGCGAAGTCAAACAGCACGACTCCAAACATCACCACCACTATGGCCCATATACTCCTCAACGACCTGTCCCTGACCAGAGCTGCAGAACAGAACAAAAACACTTCATCACTCTGCCAATGATAAAAATAACAATGCAATGGTACCCAGAGGCATAGATTTCAAGGGGGGGACGCCACCCGCTCAGTATTTAGAATATGTGCAGTCGTCCTCTCTCAATAAAAATGTGAGCAGAGCATTCATATTTTGAGAAAATTAAAGGCATTTCCATCAAAAATTGATGCATAAAATTTCACTAAAAATGCAGGAAATATATGTTTGATGCTCAAAATTTTCTGAAGACGCCCCCCACCAAATGTTGAAAGAAAAACCTACACCCTCAATGGTACCTTGTTTACGGTACTTTAAGTCAGAAATAAGAATCCCACAGGAACAGCACACTTGAAGCTTGTCAAAACATGAGAACCAATTATGTCTGACAACTAACAATTATAATTCAAACCTAGCTGTTTGATCATAAAACCCAGTCTTGTTCTGTGCTTTCTTCAAAGGGAATAAGGGATGCTAGAAACATATAATGTAATGAAGTGGATTTTTTATGACTCAAGTAGACAGGCAAGAACAATATAACAGTCTGTTAAAATACATGTACTGTAGCAGAGAGAAAGTTACACAAACAGAACATTACACTAAACTAACTTTTCTGCAGCCAAAAGAAAAACAAAATTGAAAGCACAATTCAACATGAATAACAGACTGAGGATGGTTACAACACTGCAAACATTATGTAACACATATTCCTGTGGCATTCACTACAACTCTGAGAAACATGGAAAGGTAATCAGCTTATCCAGCGTGTGTAGGAAGAAAGAAATACTTCATAGTGAGTGTGATGATTAGAATAAAGCCCAGAGCCTTTTTAATAGAAACTCAATCAACAATCACAGCATTCAACAAAGAAAAATGTCTTTAAACAAGCTGATTTTGATTTTCTCTTGACCCTAGCCTCAGATTTGAAATCAGGATCCTGCACTTTGAACCACAGTTAACTGTAGTTTTCACCAAAGACGAGACCTGTCGACCTAGTGCAGCAAACGTTCCCTCAAACTCTACAGGTGTACTGTGTTTGCAGAGCATTTTAGGTATTTGCTGAAATGTGTAGTAGACTGTTGCAGTGTTCAATGATAATTACTCTAATTAGCCTCCGATCAAAAGACATAATTGAGGTATTGACAATGAAGCTCCATCATTAACAGTTTACCAGGGCTACCTGTGAATCAGAGTGAAGGAAATTATCAGTGAATACGCACTTAACTCCCACACTGATCCTATTCAGTGAGGAACAATAGAGCAGCACTGTAGCTCTCAGCAGAGAGTCAGTTCATGCGGCTGCAAAGGTCACAGATGGGGAAAAACTTCTCGTGATGCTGCCTGCCAGGGTCTCAGGAAACACTCCAGGTTATTTAAATGTTATCAGTAGTTTTACTACTTCAGACAAAACGTGCAGTGAGGTTCTCAGTCATGACTTATATCACCTGTCTTTGCCAGCGGGCACTGGCTCAGGACCACCCTAACAAGGCACATGTTTAACTTCAGTCACAAGTTTAAAGTGTGAGCCTCTCAGGACCTTGTGCCTACACATTTAGGATGTTAAAACTTTTATAATTAATGTGTCACTTTCTTTCAAAAATGCTTGAGTGAGCAGATACTGATACAGTTCAGAGCCTGACTCTGCAAAAGCCCAAGAGATAAGAGAAGGCTTTGACAGCAAAAAATTAAAGTTATAATCATTCTACCAGGGTGGGAATAATCTCATTGCATCATATGCATATATGGCAGGTGATAGATGATGTTGAGGGACAACAAAGCCGTTTACTAAAAAAATGGAAGAGTTAGTGCTCATATCCAGAAGCATAAAGATAAAACCTTATATGTTTGCCTTTCATTTGTCAAGTCTCGATTATTCCTCTGCATATTCTCAAGCATGTGTACGCATTATAACAAGTTCAAGGTGATGTCAGATTTCAACAGTTTGCTTTACAATATTGGTGTTTCTCTGACGGAGAGAGCTGATGATTCATTCTCTTTTATTCTTTCTGTATCAAAGGCACAGACGTCCCCAAAGCAGGGATTCACTTTCTGATGTGACAAGACTAAAAATACATCTGCCCCCCCCCCTCACTGTCTGACTGTCACTCATGTGTCCCCTTTCTCAAATCCCCCCGCCCATCCCTCACCTGAGATGACAGCATCTCCATTCAGAAACAGGGTGATTCCCACCAGCATGAGGATACCCAGGGTCAGGATGTAAGGCCTCCGCCGGCCCCAAGATGAGCGGCAGTAGTCACTGGCCGAGCCGATGATGGGCTGGAGCAGGAAGCCCAGAATGGGGCTGATCAGCCACACCAAGCTGTACAGGCTGCGGGGCAGGCCCACGCTCAGAAGTACCGGTGTGACGAACGCTGCCTCCACGGCGTAGCAGAATTCCCTTCCAAACATGACCATGCCATGGAGGATAAGGCGGCCCCGTGAGCGCCTGGGGGGCTCCACGGCTCCGAACACAGCACCTTCCCCACTGTCCATGTAGTCCTCTTTGGAGCCTGTAAAGTCTGTAGGGTACAAAGAAGTGCTGATGTGCTTGCCTGGCTCAGGGAGCCGGCAGGGTTGGGGCCTTGCAGACTGGTCCTCTGATAAAAGCGTCATGGTAGAGAGAGGACAGAGAGGGGTGGAAGGAGGAAGGGAGAAGGAGAGGGAGAATGACAAGGGAGTGAAGAGGAGATTCAGGTGAAGGGAGACAAAGAGTACGGTAGTGTCTCTTTCAGTCTGCCAGATGATGGATAAATGGCCAAATGCCCAATCCCTGCACTGGTGCTCAGCTTGAACTAATCCTCCTCTCTACTGCATAGTTGAGCAATGAGTCCAAGATCCACACAGCTTTACTTCACATGTGAAGGTCTGCCTCAGGGTCTGGGCAGAGCAGAGTGGAACTCATTGAAGAACAGAGAGAGGGGAGGAGAGAAAGAAGTGGGTGTATTTCAGAGATTACTGAATGTTTCTTCCCCTTATTCAGTCTTGAAAGGTATACTACGTAGGATTTTCCTCAGGAACAATGTACAGACTCACACAAGAGTAATCCCTCTCAATCCTAGCTCATAGTCCACTAGAAGTGTGTGGTGATATATCTGCAGAGCCTCTGCCCTCTACCTGGGCTTTCTTACTTTCTTTTATTTTGCTGTGTTTGGAACGTTTGTGGGCATGTAGCCCCAAACCAATAACAGCAAGCAGGTGAGGTCTGGACTTTATAAAAATGTAGGATGAGGTGCTAGACAGTAAGGAGCATGCATCTGAGATGAAGCTACAGAAATTTGCAGTGCAGAAGAAATGCAAATATAGCGAGACAAAATGCCAAGCGGATAAAGCTCATTCCAAAACTAGAGTGAATCTGGAGTTAACTTTAACTTTCACTGAAGGTGAGTAAATATAGCTGTGGCTGGAGACTCCATGATCCATGATCAGCTAACACATTCTCACTCCGACCTTGTCACATATTGATATTTGGTTTCCACATCCACGTGCAAGGTACCCTGGGTGCGTTGGTTGTTGACATTCTGGGACACCTTGGCAAGTTCTGCCTGTTACATGCATTGTCTTGTTTCAAGATACACTTCCATTTTCACAGGAAATTTAACGTGAATTCACATTTTTTTCCTCCAACAACAAACACACACACAAAAACACATGGTTAGGTTTAGGAGAAAAGATCAGGGTTTGGCTTTAGAATCTTACGGGATGCTAACACCGCTCTCTCGGGTGAAGATTGCCATTTAACTATAACGGCAATTGGCTGCTAGAATGCCAACAATAAAGGATGCCTTTTATTTGTTGGTTTCTGATGCCGCAAGTCACTGCCAAAGCGCCAGATTTCGACGCCTTCGGAGTGAAACCAGGCTCGATCAGCCCCCTCCACTACTTGGTCCAGAGGCAGAAGCCGTGAAGAAAGTGCTAAGATTACGTTTAGCTCGCTATAAAGTGCTAGGTTAAAAGAGATGTGGTTATGGTTAGGGTTGGGGGTACGGGGTATATCTTGTTATTTAAAAGGTGAATCACATCTTTGTGTATTATAAATAAAGTAATGGATAAAGTGGATTATTCCTTTGTTTGGCCTAATATTTATTCTGTACAATGTCGCATTGTAACAGGATTCATAACACCGTCATGTTGGTGGGTTTGTCTTGTGCGGTTGGTGGGCACAGTTTGTAAGGGTGTGACATATAGGCTTCAAATGTAAGACACTGAAAGAGAGAATGAGGAAGGGTATGAAGAGCGGACAACATGGAGTTGGTCTGCTTTTTGTTGGACGGGTAGGTGCAGCTAGCTTGCCAAAATATTGGATTTTCCATTGGCAGTGGCAGTGCTCCTCCTGTTCCTCCTCACACAAAGGAGCAGATACTGGTCCTGCTGCTGGGACTGCTGCAACTGTCTGTGGCCACCACATGTAAAACCATTCCCTTTTTTAGGGTTGTCTTGCTTTTGCCTCTCCATTGCACCTGTCGTCACTTTCATTTGCACCAAAGCAGCTGAAACTGATTCACAATCACTTGTGCTTCTGACATGGACAGATTAAAATCCCTGAAGTTTCACTGACTTGGTGTTACACTGTGAAGATTAAGTGTTTCCTTATTTTTTGAGCAGCGTTTTTATTTCTTAGTTACTCTTCTTACAGTGGAGAGGCAGGTGCCACCAGAATTGGTTCATTTAAAAGCTCATTTAAAAAGTAGCTCTGCCGTGCCTCAGTGCAGCCCCACAGAGCTGCTAGCACAGCTGTAGACTCTTAGTCTTGTTTAAAAAGTATTTCTAATAATTATTTTAAATTTGAGGAAGTGAAGAATATGCAAATAATCCACTCCAGTCTCCACAGCTGCATAATTAAAGGTTGCTGGTAAAAATGGAAAAGTGACTTCAGGTTAAAAAGGATGGAAAAACTGAAATTTACTACAGTCTAATTTTGAGTGGTATTTGGAGGAAATAATAAAATATTATTTCCTAGTGTGTGTGTGTGTGTGTGTGTGTGTGTGTGTGTGTGTGTGTGTGAATACTTTTTCTTTCCTTTCATTCAGAGTGTAAAAGGAAACTCTTTCTTAAGTAGATCTGACTCCTCAGGGTTCCTGGAAAGCTGGCGAATCCACATCAATAATTTTTAACAACCTAAGCTGAGTGGTAGTTGAGTCATCAGACCATCATGCGCTACTTCAAACAGAATACTTATTTTTGCCTTTGGAATCAGAGATAAAGACATACCCTTCCAGCAATGGGGATGTTGCATCTTTCCTTAACTAACCGCACGAGATAAATCACAACTTGTCACATAAATATTCTAAACATCACACTGTCTTTCTTCTCTTGCTGGAGACAGCAAGCGTGATAATATAATGTTGGTGTGACCTTAAATCAGCATTCAGTGCGACATTTTTAACCAACCCTTCACCGTGAACTTCATTCCAGTCAAAAACTGATAGTTCTCATTGACAGCTTCCTCGAAAGGTCAGGTTAAGGTCCAGTGTCCAGCCTTTCTCAGAATCAGCAGACTGGCTCTGTAAATCACAAGAATATCATTAAGACTCAAACAGATACACAGTGTGTGAGCAATAAGACACATAACACACTCTTTGTCTTTCATTCTCTCGAACTTACATCTTTATTAAGTTAAGTTACAATGCTTCAACCCTTTCCTCCTCAGTGTAGTAACCTGCTTTTCCAGCAGTAGTCTGGTCCCACTGTGCGGAATGATCATTTTTCTGCACGTACATCCTTATTAAAAGGTACTAGATTAATATTGCCGGTGCAAATCAGTGACGGCGGGATAGGACAGCCTGGAGGGATGAGCCACTCTGCGCTGGTCCAATTTGCAAAGTCTGATTGGTTGTACACCATTATATACCAGGTGAGCAGGAATAATAACCACAGTGCACCTATAAAGAAAGGGCAGACACAGAAAAGATTTAAATGACCTGTCTCCAGTGGTGGACAGTGATTATTCAATTTGTGCACTTCACTTGTCATTATTTTTTATTTTACGCTACTTTATATTTCTTTCAGCTTTTATTTAGTTGAGATTTAATTTTGAGCCAGTCCCACACACACCGTCCTGCTGCTGTCATATACTCACCAAAGCAGCAAATGCATATTAATACACAGCTGAAATTTTGTTCCTGCATGAGTAATGTCTGCTAAAAACAACAGGATGCAGCTGTTTTAGGGAATCATTTTGTATTTTTCTAAAAACTAAAGTATATGTGTGACCTGTTTTTTAAAGATTTACATCTTCAGTAGGAACCAAAGAGTGGCTGAGTACTACAGAAAGTTAGAAAGTCAGTGTCATGAGATGGACTAAGACACTGCTGGTTTGTGTCTTTAATAGGATTTGTTGACAGTAGCAGTGGATGCAGAATATTGCCAGCCCTTTCCTTTGCGTAACATTTTGAGAGCAGGCAGTTATGGAGTATTTTTTACACTGTTGTGTGTTGCGTCTGTTACACAAAGGAGGAGAGAAAAGCAGCATCCTGAAAATTAATTGGCTAATTGTTTCAACATGACAGACAACAAAGAACCTGATAAATTGCCAGGCCCAGGGTGTTAACCACAATATGTCTGTCTATGCCAAAATACAAAGGCCTGAGGAAGGCTTCCAGCCCACCAGCACAGAGGCATATCACATGCAGTCACAGGCAGGAGACAAGCCTCTGATTAGAGAAGGTTTTACGCCCCAGTCCTGTCTGTTAAGGTGCATGATTCAACAACAACCTCTGCAAATTTTAATCCATCATTCTCTCCATTAAGTTGGATCGTAAGCTGCTGTGATACTGCTCTCAAACATGACAGTAGTATCAAACTTTGAAAGATGTCCAGGCACGACATTACGTCATTGTAGCCCCAGTTAAGGCCCCTTATTGCATTTAGTATTGTTTTTAGTTTTCAAATAAAGATAAATGAGTATATAACCAGCCATACCATCACCAGTTTCATCTCTGGATGTGTGCTCATGCCTTGCGTGTACCCTATGACGTGTGTATGTGTTGCCTGGGGGTGTCGGCTAATGAAAGTTAGGCTACACTATGTTGTTGTTGCATTATGGATATATTAAGTTGTTAAAAATTGTGGCTGCATGGAAGCTGTCTGCTGCTGAAGAACGTGAAAGACGTTTCGTCATTGCCCTTTGGTCATTTGTAATAGGTTTATAGCTATTTTGTTAAATATTCTTTGGCCAAATTAATTTAAACATTACATTTATACTGCATGTACAAGCACTTCCTCTTGAAGTCTGTCAGAAGTCATGAAAAACAACTTTAGTGTGTTAACAAGCTAACAGTGGCTAATTATCACTAAGCACAAAGTACAACCAGGCAAAGATTTTGGGGAAGCAGGGGACATGCCCCTCGACCCCAGTAAAAATATGAAAGGAGCTGCGGACTGTTGCATTTACATTATAAATTGATGCAGAAAGGCACAAATGGGTGCCTAAATTTTCACCAGAATGGACCCCCAAACCCGTCGTTTCATATGTGTCTCCCTCAGTGTGGAAGCAAAACCTACGCCCTTAGATTGCAGTGCTATTGGTTTTGCAAGTTTCTGGTCATAAACCAAGGTATTGGACAAATTTTACCCTTATGATGTTAGATAGGGATCACTAAAGTCACTTCAATTCCTCCTGAACAGGACATGAATGTTTCTAAAAAAAAATTCATGGCAATCTACTTGAGGTATTTCAGTCAGGATCAAAGGGGAACACACTGATTGACATTCAACTAAAAATGTTACAGCATCCCTTTTCACAAACACTGCTGAAGCAGGTCTCAAAGTTGCACCCGTCTTTATCCCACCGGAGAGAGATGTAATGATTTTTTGTTGCTTCGTGTCTAAAGGTCGTCAATATTAAAATGCAGACAATCCCATTTTCCACTAACATGTCGGCTCATGAAGCAGCAGCTGCGCCTTGAAGGTTATTTCCACATCAGTGCTGCTGAATATCAAAGCCTGGGTGACATCTTGACACTCTCCTTGTTGAATAAAGAAGTAATTCCAAAAGTCCGTCCATTTATCCTTCACATCATTTGTAACTCTGAAAACAGCTGTTGTACCGGGCCACTTCGAAAACCACAGAATGACACCCTTAAAACTGACATGATGTTTGAACTTTACACTCAGGTTTTAGTGTTTGAATGCAGCACTGGACTGTATTAGTGAATAATAATGTTCATTCTGAGATGTTACAGTCTGGCTCAAGAGCTGACCGTCAATATCAAAACTACTCAGATCAAAATCCACTTAAATGGAGTATAAGGAGAAATAATTGCTGTTTGACACGCACACACATCGTAACTTACAGTAGACATGATATGAACAATGCAACATGTAACCCTATATACAGTATATTAAAACACTATGACAGGATATTTTTAAAAGAGAGATTCATATTTTAATATATCAACTGAAGACAGTATAAAAAAGATAATTAATCCTTTCTACTTGTGTCAATCAATTTGATTGACAGTGGCCCCAGAGGAAAATCACACTCAATTAAGTTACATTACAGAAGCCTATATTTCATATTCTTTGTGGAGGACGTTATAAAAGAGGCAGAATTCTAATTAAATGAGCTTTCCTGAATCTGATTTAAATCTAAAGGGAGGCTGAAGTCGAGTCAACATTTTAGATGAGTTTTAAAAGTAAAGGTAAAGAGGCTTGGATTGCACTCTGAGTATCTTGAACTGTAACTTCTGAAGGAAAGTATATCAAAATGAGCCAGGGGAAACAAATCTTGCCTTTGGGAGGCAGGCAGTAGTAAAAAGACTGGAATTTCCATTTGGCAATTCTCTCTTTAGAGCAACACAACTTTGGTGCACACTGCAACAACTGTTGGACAGATTGCCATCAACTTTTGTGCACAGACATTCATGGTACCCAGAGGATGAATACCACTGACTTTGGTGATCACATGACTTTTCCTCTATCGCCACCATGAGTTTGATATTTGTGTCTTGGAGTGAAACGTCTCAACAACTATTGGATTCATTGCTATATCTGTACAAACATTCATATCAACCTGGGAATTAATTATAATCGCTTTGGTGATCTCTAAACTTTTCATCAATAATACTAATAATAATACTTTTATTTGTGACTGACTACTTGAAAAACCAAACACATTCCCATCATCCTCGGGTGCACTTTATGTTCAGTGCTAATTAGTAAATATTAGCATGCTAATAGGCTACATTAAAATGGTGAACATGGTAAACATTATACCTGTTGAACATCAGCATGTTGTCATTGTGACCATGTTAGCATTAAGGCTCAAAGCACGGCTGTGTCTAAGCACGTGGCTTGAGACTCTTTGGGCCTATACACACAGGAGGCGTTTTTTACGTGTAATTAATTCGCACTACAATATATTTTTTCAACTGTTGTTTATATCGTGAGTACTTTTACATAGAACGTGAATATTACACTGCGAAAAAGCATCATCATTTTTTTCTTTGAAACAAGGCATTAACCAATCACGTTGCAACTGCTGGAAATTTATATCACTGCCAGTAGTTTAGATGAAGGCAAGCAGTTTGTAGTGTGGTGTCAGTTATTCCCCTGGTGTGTGTAGGCCTTTAGTCTTGTTGACCTCAATCATTGAGAGGTGATTAGAAGGTTTTCTGGTATTTTAGTGTGTTCTGAGTGACCATACCTCTAATATAAGTATATACCCATCACTGAAGGAGACAGGAGTTTCAATTGATGGGGAGGCGCTTTCATTAAAATCCATCAAAGTAACTAAAAAGACTGGAAAGGAGAAAAAGGAAATTCTGTATACAGTTGACTTGGCTGCCCAAATAGTCATAATGTTGGGAAATAATGCAAGAATGTAGCCCTCCCCCCAGAACCACTTGCACTGATGGATGAGTTCGTCACCAAACCATGAAATCACAAGGGCTCTTCTGTGGTCGGCTACAGCAGCACTTTGAGCTAATCAAGTGATGCTCCATGTGATCCCCGGGGAGGGATACTGATACTGAGGAGAGAAAGGTGGGAGCGGAAGGAAAAGGTCATTTTCTATTTCTTAAATGCAAGCCAGAAAATATTATGAAAGAAAACACAGGCAGGATTCATCTGCTGTGAGATTGCTCTCAGTGTCAACAAGGCAGACTGTTCAGATAGAGATGAAACGGGCTGAACTGGAAATTGCACATCATAGCAAAGGAGGGAAACTACTTTATTACTTCACGGACTTTCTTTAGTGGATAGACTGACAATTGATCAGCAACAATTTTGGGTGATCAATATAATTATTTCAGTCATTTTTCAATCAAACATGACAAGCACTTGCTGATTCTAGTTTTTAAAATGTGAGAAGTTGATGCTTTTTTTTGTCATATATGATAGTAAACTGAATACCTTTGGGTTTGGGCCATATGGTTTGATGTGACAATAAAGGTGAGGACTCTGGGAAATTATAAAGGAAAGTGTTTTTCACGTTTTTGCGACATTTTATAGATAAAACGATTAATTGATTAATGAAGAAAAGAATTGGCGGACAATTTGAACAGTCTGTTAGCTGCCACCACAGACTTAAGTACCCGCCGTCTTAAAAACTTAGTTTTACACTGAAATAAACAAAAAAATAAGAATTTTGCAGTGGTGGAGGAATAATACGATCTGTTATCTAAACAAATACCAATGCCACACTGTCAAAATACTGTATTTTTATAAAAGTCCTGCACTGAAAAAGTTACTTCAGTAAAAGTATGTAAATATAATCAGAACAAATGCATTGAGAAAAATTTAAATCAATTTAAAAAATCTAAATAAAACACAATGATCTGTGTGCAAAAATCTTAAGTTAACAAATAATTGTAGTGGAGAAAAAGAACTATGCTTCCCTCTGAAATGTTGTGGAGTATAAGTAGAAAGTGACACGACATTAAAATAATCAAGTAAGTGAAGAGTACCAAAATTTGTACTTAAGTACAGTACTTGAGTAAATGTGCTTGGTTGCGTTATACCATCAGAACTTGGGGAAAGAAAAGTTATGTAACTACATTCCCTTCTTAATACAGATTATGCAATCTATTGGTACTTATTCAAAAGTTAAAAAATCAGCCTGTCTGCAAATCAAATGGCAAATGTCCTCCATTAAAAAAAGCATTTAAAAGCAACGCTTCACTCATGATAAAATATGTGGTGAGCTTAAAATCTTCAGATGTTTTCTGCAGGCTCTCTGTATGTGAACTGAATACCTGTTGCACAACAGAGATCTCATAGGCCGAAACTACTCTGTACAATTCAGCTCACACACACATCAAACCATGTCTGAAGCCTGCACTAATCTCAGGCTATATGCTTACAGTCTGTTGGCCTAAGTTTGGCCCGGCATGGTGAGAGTCAGATGTTTGCAGTCACACCGCTCACATTCCTCACATACCTGCGTGCCTTGAGGGTTAATACTACACCCACATATGTAATAGTACATTCATTAAGTGGAAGATGGCTTCATGAACAGAGCTGTTGTTAGAAGGAAAACCTAAGTTGTAAAGGGGTGAGAACAATTGTGTAAGCTGTGATGTGACGCACATCTGCGCACTGTAATAAAGATAGTAGCCTGTAAAAGGTCATTGCAGACCACAGTAGCATCCGCGTGTTGCTTGGCGACGAGCAGATGACCTGACAGCTGTTTTTATGTATCGCCTTTTGTACGAATTGAACAACTAAGATGTCACATGTCTATTAGTGAGGTTTAATAGTGCTGGAAGACACATTTAATCTTGAGACAGATGATAGAGGCATGCTGTTTCCTCCTAAATCCCGCTAAGCTAAACTAACTTCCTGTTGACTCTAGTTCCATATTTACCAGACACAAGGGACGTACGATCTTCTCGTCTTACTCTCATTTAGATCATGTATAAGCATATTTCCCAAAATCTCTTTTATTTTAAATGGTTTTACTTTTATGACGAAAAAACATGTTCTCAGCCAGCTCTGGTGGTATGTCTCCATGCAGGTGGGCAGCTGAGCAGTAACGTTTGAATACATGCAGCAATACATCGACAAAGGCAGTCAAGAGCACTGCTAGCAGAGGTGCTTAAGCTATCCTATCTAATAAAGGTAAAAAGCCAAAAAAATAACCTTTAAAAAAAAAAAAAAAACACTGCTAGCAAGCAAACATGGGTGTAAACTAGCTATTCTCAGCCGGGGGACCGCAGCCCACTCATGGGCCTTAGAGCACCATCTAGTGGGCCACAAAGGTACCGCCAAATAGTCCGATTAAATCAGAGTATTTTTATTTTTGGTAATTTACAAAGCTGTCATAAGTGCTATATCACAGGCAAGTGGACTTGCTTACATTTCTTGAAGACGTTTCGCCTCTAATCCAAGAAGCTTCTTCTCAAATTCACATGGGAGGATGTCAGAGGAGACAGTCTACTGTTCTTAGACTGTGCAGTAAAGCTAAACATCCACTCTCACCACCCACTGGAGCGCAAGCTGGGAGTCATCAGGACCCTGAATCATAGGGCTAAAAATGTGCCCACAAGGACAGGGGGGAAGGTGAAGGAACAGAAACACATCAAGGAAGCACTTAAAACCTGCTGCTTCCCCAACTGGGCCTTTGCAAAAACCTCAAAAAGACCCAGAACGAAACAACATCGTCATTCCTTATGTTGCAGCACAGGAGAGCCAACTCGTCAGGTCAAGACTCAGCTGTCCACTTACATCTACAGGAGAAGGGACACTCTTTAAAAGGACAGCAATGTGCACATCTTGGCCAAAGAAGAAAGATGGTTTGAAAGAGGCGTATGGAGCCATCTACGTCAAACTGGAACAACCATCGGTAACAGAGGAGGTGGCCTATGACACCACTTATCACCCACCTACAATGCAGTCTTGGGATCCCTCCTGACTTCTTCACACCCATTCACACCTGGTCCTGTCTGACCCTCACGACTCACATGTGACCTCAATGACTCTGTAAGGTCTCCAAGCAACGCAAGCAAGTCCAGTTGCCTACGATATAGCACTTATGGTCACCATGACCTGGATGACTGAGAATCTTAACCAACATGTTTTCAAAGCTAGTTATTTCCATATCTAAATTTACAAAGCTAGTTACTATTATATCTAAACGTGCGTCATATTTTCAGGTTAATCCGTCCATGCTGTCAATACCAACCACAGGAAGTTGTAATGAATCACGGTGTTATTCAGAGTAACTGCTTTGAAAAGATATGTTGCTGCTGAGTTTTTCCAAATGCCATTTAAAGACCAATTTCACCCACACAAATTCCACTCACCTTATCTCAGAGACAGATATCTCCAGACCTTGACTAGAAAAACCCAAACTACTTGCACGGCTGGATACCATCAGAGTTAAGTCAGAAAAGTTCAAGTGAACTGACTTTTTAAACTTTTGTTCATTCAAGCTATCTGCTGATTTGAAATTGGAACCCAAGTAACGACTGTATAATTTTATTCATATCTAAAAGAAGACATTTTGATCTCTTTTCAGAGCCACATTTGAGTTTCCTGGTGAAGCAGTTCATTATAAGTCGTGCCATTCTTGATGCTGACCTTTTACAGCTTACAACAAATTGGCTCATGACAATACACACAGTGGAATAAAGCTATAATCTGCACTATATCCTATTACCTAAAATCCATAAGCTTACTGTTCAGCTACAAAAGTCATTCCCACATTCAGTCTCTCTCACACTGTTTCAGTGTCATGCTGCTGCCTGTTTCTTGTCATCTTTCCTTCAGAGCATGCGTTCATACAGGGATAACTCCCAGTATTTCATGCATGAGGACATATTTGCATTTTATTGAGATTATTTTACAAAGTTTTTACACAGCCAAGTTTGAATTTACATGTGCAACAAGGTGATTGCTAATTTAGTATTTCAATAATCCTAACTGAAATAAAGGTGTGCTGACTTTGGAAACACCATAAAAACATTTGAAATATAGACATGCTGCATTTGATTTACATAAATAATGTTCATTAATTATCATTAGGCGTCTCTCCACAGAACCCCCGAACATTTAATCATTAAAAATTAATCATTTAAACCTTCGGCAGCGCCACCAGGCTGCAGAGAAGTGACTGAATAGCTGCTGCACAAGTGACAAGAACTGAATAAATTACAATGTACAAACTGTTACTGATGAGTAAACAAAATCCCCAACAAACTAGTTTGTCCCCTGAGGGGTATTCTTTTGAATTATAATAAACACGTAGCTTGTGTTTCAATTATTTTCTGCTTGATTAATTACTTTGATCACTCCAGGGACTCACTGTTTATCACAAATGGAGCTGCAATACTCAGTATATGCAATCACATATTAGTGTTATGTTTCTGGGAAAAATAACTGTGGTGATTTATACTTGTAAATTCCCTGAAACTCCTTGTGTGGCACTTGAAGTACGTGTGAGCATCTGCGACCTTTGTATGTTCTATATGTGAATTTGTCCTAACATGGGACTCTACATCTAAGCTCTAGAGGGTGTATGTCCTCCTCAAACAAATGACAGCCAATAAAAATATGGGTTAACACAAGCTGTGGTGTCATGTGATCGAAATCACATGGCTCTTCAAATTATTGATAAGTGTGGAGAAATCCGTTTCTTGAAGAAGTCTATTTATTTTAACCCAAATAATTTTTTCCCTCATAGCATTAACCAAGAAATCCCTTTGTTCATCAAAAAATATTAGAATAAGGGTTAAATTTACTCAATTTTTGATATTTCAATCAAATTTTCCATTGTCCCAATATTGAAAATATGGTTCAAAAAGTGGGACATATGTTTGCCTGATGTGGGACAGCACAGATTGCGCATTAACAATGGTTATTTGCAGTCAAATTTCAGATATTTAAGGTGAAGGGCAAATTGTATTTAATAATTGCGGGTGGATGTATCTCTGTTCAGCATCATTCTGAGTTAAAAACTGTTTAATTATGGCGATGTCATAAAAAAAAAAAATACACCTTTGTGACCTTGTTAAAATAGTTAATAAAGTTAAGATTTAGATCATGAGAAGATTAGATTTAGACAAGCTAGCAAACATGATTGTAGTTTTACTCATCAGTGAGACAGGTATGAAGAGCATTTTAAGAACTGGGGTTGTCTGAAGGAGAGATATATAGCTGTGTGTCATCAGCATAACAGTGATATTTGACATTATGTTGACTAATTATGTTGCCCAGGGGGAGAATTATAATGGAATAAAGAATTGGGGCTGTATTCACATTCAGAGAACACTCTCAGAGAGCTGCTAACTTAGCCTAAAAACTTTTAGTAAGGAGTCCTCGCTTAGGAGTGATTTAAGAAAGTTCTCAGAGCAACTCTGAGCAAGGAAAGGACAGAAACTTTTACCTTAGTGAGGAGGTGTGGTTGATCCAGTAACTAGGTATCCTTTTAACAGATGTGATGGTTGTCACAGATATGCCCTTTTTGGAGCCTGCGAGGTGTGGACCCTCAGTGGAAATGAAATGAACTGCTGACTGTGAAAGTGTTGTCATTGTTAGGATGATCTCTCTGCTGATGGAGGGCTGAGAAAGACTTCACTGCTGCACTGATGCATTTTTCCAGTGTTTTCAAATATCTTAGTGTTGTGATCATTTTACTTCTGCCGTTATAGTGTTCTTGCATTGGGTAGGAAATGTGTGCATAACCCTAATGAGATCGAACGACAAATATTTTCCCTGCACAATCTAATCTGTAGCGTTTGGAAAATATTTCTCCTACCTCTGTGTTTCCACAATTTTCTCCTCTAATTAAGAGACTCTTAAACCTCTTAAAAGTCCTCCTCCCTGCTTCTAACAGTTTTTCACATTCAGAGCTCTTTTAATGTCTAAGGTGCTCTGTGAATAACTTTTATCTTTACAAGGACCTAATCTTAACTTTAAGGGGAAATTCTAAGAAAACGTCACAATTCTAAGGCTTTTCTTAGAATTTCGTCACTAGCAGCAACTCTTAGCACTAGGATGCTTTATGAATACAGCCCGAGGACCTAGAAATGCTTCCCTGTGGAACACTGTATTTACAGTCATATGTCTGTTTCACAAAGTCGCCTAAAGTATTTTTTTTTTCATAATTTCTGACAAGTACAAGTGAAACCACTCAAGTACTGCACCAGAGAGACCTACACATTTCTTAAGTTGGTTTACTAAAAGGTCATGATTATTGTACTGTATGCAGTACTCAAATCTAACAAAAAGACGACGTTGGTCCGGTAGCCATACTGGAATTTATGTAATACATTATTAGTATTCAGATGAAACATTTAGTTAGTCAAACACAGTCTTATCAAGAAATGTAATTAGACAAAGATATTTTTGGTGCCACTGACTACCTGTGCAAACAAAGTTCTTTTGGCACATGGAAAGCTGAAAAACTTAGAACATCTCTTCATCAGACTGTTAAAGTAACACACTCAGAGGGCAGCAGAGGCACCAAAATAGAGGAGGCAGACATTCAAATTGAAAACTGTTCTACTGATTAACCCAAACTGCATCCATGAATCCTGAGAGTGCACAGGAAGGCCGTTCACCTTGTCACAGACTCTTCTACACTTAAGGTCAGTGTGATATGTAAACTCTTACACATTCGTACATCAGGTTCCTTGGCCTCAAAGAGAATGAATGGGTGAGATTGAGAAGCATTTAATTCTTTCTCATAATATTTATATTTTATCTTTGCTTCTCAGTTTTAATTTGAAGTTCATTAAAAGAACATTTCCCTACCTTCCTGTTCTGACTCTAAAACAGTTTTATGAGACATGATTTAATTGGCAGGTCTGACTGAAAATCACTCAGTTGTGATTTTTTGTTAAAAATCAATCACTGATATCAATTATTTTTCTACAACTTTGCTTTGACAGCGTTACACTCTACGACCCCTGCTGTTAGCATCTGGTCTACCTCTGCCGACGTAAACCCGTACTCATTAAGGACCTCCACTGTGTGTTCTCCAATAACAGGGTCGGGGGCGAGGCAAGGCTCCGCAGGAGTCCGAGAGAGAACCGGGGCTGGCCGGGGACTCTCTTCCCCGCTGGAGTCCTTGATGAAAGAAGCTCTCTCCTGGTTATGTGGGTGTGAGCTCACCTGGTCGAAAGACAACACAGGTGTAACACAGGCATCAGTCCCATCAAAAATCCTTGACCAGTCTGCCTGGGTTTTTGAAGCAAAACGCTCTGTGAAGAGCCGTCTCATCTCTGGCCAATCAGTTATGCTCATTTGAGGAGGTAAGTCTCCGGCGTCCAACTCTAAGCCTAAGAGAGAAAAAAGAGTTACGTAATGGCAGGAAGATCAATAGCAAAATTATGTAAAACTGAAAAGTGCAGTAACTTAGAGCAGTGGTCACCAGAGGTCTTCACACAGTCCTCTCAACAGACATCAAAGTGGACATTGTGAGTCTTTTCATCGCTTTGACACAAAATGTGTTCAACATCTTTTAAATCTCATTAACTGAACCCAACCACCACATTATAGATACACTATATCTGTGTACAGTGAATATGCAAATGTTTCATTTTGAATGACTGGAAACACTTGATTTTAGGTGACATAAGCCAACTGCAGCGTTTCTGATTAATTTCTGTGACATATGCTGTAAGGTAGGACATTGATTCATTGCAGGATTATTTATGCATGCAAAAAACAAATAAATAAAAAACAAAACTTCAAAGACAAGGTATTATAACGCTAGTGTTTGCTGTGGTTTTTAGGTCATCATGTTGTGTTGTATTGTCAGTGTCATGGTGCAAGAGTTAATCTTGTCATGTGTGAACTGAATGTTTTGGATTTTGGATTACCAGTTGTGCTGAACTGTATATTTGCAAAGAAAACAAAATGAGACAAAACCAACCACACAAACAAAAAAAAATAAATAAATAATGAGCGTTCTTGTTGCTATAGATATGCAAAGCGGCTGTTGTTACTGCATTAAGGTCAGCTGGGGTAGGGGTTTGCTAGCTCTCTCATTTGCATTCATTTGTTTTGCTGCTAAGGAGCTACGCCCAGACTCGTGGGAAGGGGCAGGCTTATTGCAGATACCTGTGTTCCTCAGACCCAGAAAAATATTTGTTTTGAAAAAATGAATTTGGTAGAGAGAAAGGTCATCAACTATTGCTTATTCAGAATAAAACTGACTGAGCATTAAGCTCTTTCACAGCAATGCCCTGACTTAACATTCAATGGGCTAGCAGAATACAAATATATAATGGCAATAAAGTAATTAAAAAATGTCAATAAAAACAAATAAGTATCAGCAATGTCTATCAAGAATTATAAACAGCAATAAAAAACAGGAAAAAGATGAAAAAGTTAAATAATTAAGAATGGAAACTGCCATTAAGGACAGATACATAACAACAACAATCAAAACTCTAGCACACACTTGAAATGATCTACCGATACATACTGTACCTGCCCAATTTAAATACCTCTTGCAACTTGTTCCATTTACATGGGGCGAAAAAACTGAAAGCTAATTCACGAGCTCTGTACTGATCTGAAGAAATTCAAGGGATAAAAATTGCTGTGAGCGTGTGTGATGAAAGATGGGTTTGATTTTTAAAAGAGAAGTTAGGTAGAAGGGGAGCTTTCCAAGCAATGCCTTGTAAACAAAAAGGAGAAAATGTTTTTCCCTTCCATCAGTGAGAGAAGACCACCCCACACTCTGATATAGCTCACAGTGGTGAGGTCTTAAACCACCCCTCGTAATAAAACGGAGTGAACTGTGGTAGACTCTATCACATCTGTAAATGTGTAAACAACTGTAAAATAAAATGTAAAAGCTTTACATTGAGACTTTTACGGGATATGCATTGTGTTTGTCACAGAAGTGTCTTGGTGCATCACTGCTTTTGCTCTTCATAACCATAGATTGTATAAAATAATGGACATAGCTAGCGTGACGTCACCCACTGGTTTGTGGACTGCAGTCTTGAAGCCGTAAGTTCAACATTTTGGTCGTTGCCATCATGTTTTTTTGGAGCAAGAAGTGACCATGTGGACGAGAGAGTGGAGCTGTGGAGAAGCGAGGGGTGGATCTGACTTAAACTGGAGCAATGCCTAGCAGACAGCCTGGCCAGACAGCCCTGGAGGTTGCCGCTTGTTTATAACTTGGGTATACAACAAGCTCTGCTTTATCCCCAGAGGTTCTGTTTTAAATCTTGCTTATGGTTTGAAAAGGCGTGAGTGTCCCAACCTTATTCCAACCTGTTGCCTGACATCTGCTGCTTTTTTCTGTCAGTCTATCACATTTTTTTAGAGGTTGGTGTTGGGAGACGAGGGTGTTTCATTTTATGCTGTGTCCTTCCTGTGCTTGAGTTTCCCCTGAGGTTTTACTATTGTTCATGGCATGGCACAGACACATGTGTAACATGAGCGGCCGCAGGAGGTTTATATCATATCGAAAAATGCCTTCAGTCTATGTTTGCATACTTCTTACCCTTAAGTAGCTCCCTGTAGAACTGCGGCTCTATGGCTCCCACAGCCATATACTCTCCATCTGCAGTCTTGTAGGTATCGTAGAAAGGCGCTCCGCTGTCCAACATGTTTTGTCCTCTTGGACGGTCCCACATACCGATGCTACGAGATTTCCATGCAAATGAACCTACATATGCTGCTCCTTCCACCTGAGGGGGGTGAGAGAGACAAGAGACAAGGAGAACATATGGGTCTATATTTTCTAGCTCTTAATATATGCATAATTACTCGTCATACATGAATGAAAGCTAAAAATAAAATAAAAATAAAATGAATGAAAATAAATGAAAGCTAAATTCGAATATATTTTACATAGTTTGTGGTGGAAATAAGTGCATACATGTTTCTATTGAAAGTAATTAATTAATTTATTAATTAATTCTGTTTGTCAGTCCAAGGATACAGCTTTTTCACAATGTAGCAGAGGTTGAATTAAGTAGATATCAGCAGCATATTTCTACAGAAAGCATCTACATTTTCCAAAACAGAGGACACAGAGCAGGTGAAATACCATGCAACTGCAATAACATTAAAAAGAGGTAATTACTTGTTGAATACTAAGATTTTTGAGTGGGTCATTTGAGTGGGTCCCCACTAAAATTAGTGTTTTTTGATAATTTGTAGTGTTTAACTCATGTTTGATTTTATTAGTTTAAATTATGGTTATATTCATGTATGTTGAAAATTTATCTGAAAATTAAACAAATAAAATCCCAACTCTAAGAAACTTTGTTTACAAAACCACACACTGTATATGTGTCTTTATGTACAATCTATGTATAAAACATTATACAAATGTTTCCCCTTTATTTACACTACAAACAAAACAGGATCTTGTCTTGTGTGAGATTCATGATAAACACAGTAAGAAAATGGCATCTGCATGTTAAAAGTGTGAACGAGGATGCACACAATCAGGACATACTACTGTCTCACAAAATTATGCACTGAACTTTGACCCTCTTGCTTTTATATCCATTACCTTGGAGATAAAACAAGTGCCATAAACCAAGTTCACCAGAGATAGAAATCAACTTGTAGAGCTCTGCTGTTGTTACTTTGCAATGTATGTAGTTTAACTTTAAAGTTATAACTGCACAGACTGTAGATTTGAACATGTTATTTTTGCAACAGTGAAATTACATCTGCATTTCCCCTTTACTGTTATTTTATAGACATTTCCTTTTGTTGTTTGTGATCCTTGAGTATTTGTGATTAAATTTTTCATTTAAGTAATATTCCTATTATTACTGTTTGTCATCAGTTACTTAAAGGTGTTGTCATCCCTCATTGATGCTTCTGACAGCTGTCAATGAGCTGTCAGAAGTGGTTCAGTCAATGTGACGTATCGTCCGCTGCACAGAGGATTGTGGGTCAGAAAAGCCAGCATGTTTTTCTGGCTTTACCGCAAAACCAGACCGGATGCAGTAGAACATCCTGGTATTTTTGGCATACTGCATTTGAAATTCTATGTATTGGACGTGGACGGTATAGCACCATTGTCACTGTAATAATTGAATACAGCATGTTAAGAGAATGTCTGTAGTGATATTCTACATATTCATGAATTTGGATATATTTTATGAACCTAAAAGTAACAGGTTATTGTCGGCACACCAAGCTTCAGAGAGCTGGGTATCGTGGCAGACAGGCAGCTGTCAGATCTGTGCAGAGCACTGAAACAAAAACACCAACACATCACCGACAGTATGATAAAAACATCCAAATACAAGTTTCACTCTCAGCAGCTTTTCAGGACGATGCTGTTTCTAAACACATTGGGGAAAACACTGCATCCCCAGGACGCATGGATAGTGAGTTTACTGTGCCCTTTCAGATTTAATGCATCAGGGACCTAGCAACATCACTGCTACTCAAAATGTATTTAAATCTCCAGGTGAGCTTTAATGCTGATTGAATAAAGGCCTTGATCAAACACTGGCTGAAATTAATATGCTATATATATCTTTCCCCTTGATGAGATGTAATCAGCCGCCTTCAAAGATAAAATATAATGTAATGCTACAGTATATGCCAAGTGGTTGCAGAGGTGATGGTCATTGTCATTTCTTCTACTGCTGATTGCAATCAGTTCAGTCATTGTAACCTCTAATAAAATGTACACTAATTCTCAAAGGTCAAACAGTAAGTGCCAAATCAACAAAGAAAGTTTAAATACTTGGAAAAGAGACACAGTGTACTTTGTGCTTTTTCTTAAATGGCTCAGCTGTCTTCTACCACTGCTCTGTGAGTCATCAGGAACAAATCACAGTAGAAAAGAAGGTAGCTCTGTCACTGGTCTGGGCTTTAGTGCTTTCTTGATCATTATGTGCTAAAACCAAGACTCGGGCATTAGATATGTAGTCTGAGGGAAAGTTGGGGCGATTCCCTGAATGTCAGCTCTACTTTTGATGGTTTTTGAGTCATCAAAAAATGCATTTGTGATGTACAAAGAATTATGAGGCCATGATTAGAGTGTGGACATTGAAAAAAAAACAGCATTAAATCTTTTTTTTTGTAAAAATGGTGAGAGAGCATGACTCACACTGAGGTAGAAATGCAGCTTTCAATCAGGTAACCACCAAATAAAATGCATGTATCAGTCTTTATTAAAAGAAACAGGGCTGAGATCTATTTAAGTGGTAACTGAGCAGCAGGCATGACACTGTTTGAAAACAGAGTGAAGGGGAATAGGAGAATAATCAACAGAGACGGGAAGCATGCTTTTTGTCTCACTATCGTCGTTGCTGTCTTTGTGTGAAGGTTAGGCTTTAGGCATTATCATGCAGTGCCGGCTGCTGCTACTTTGAAAAAACACTTTAATTCACCGTCTGTGTCCCATTTGAAAGTTTTGTGAGCAAAAGCTGACAAAAGTATCTTGTGTGGCTGCTCATGAAAACACTTAAACCTGCAATTAATTATTTATTTTGGCCACTTGGGAGCAGTGGAAACAAGAGGTGAACACAACACTGACATAGCATCACCTTTTGAGTTAATATGGTGAACTTGTTAGCAAACAGCAGTTACACAGTGACATTATCGTTCATTTAGAGTCACGCTTCTGCCCTCCTGGTGAAGGTTAATCAAATATTCACTGTCTTTTCGCTCTATTTGTGGTCATTAGCAACTCTTTAATGAAATGTCTGGCTCTCTAACTGCTTATTGCTACACTTTCCTCCCCAGCTACTAGCAAACTGCGTCACGCCTACTGTTTGTCGCTGAGCAGGTAATGCACAGTGGGGTTTAAGAGCTTTGTCACTGAAAACAGCTGCCTGCCATGGCTGAAGATGACACTATAAAAGAGGTGAGTGTAAACCAAAACAGCAAAGTTGCTAGACGGCTAAACAATGAGCTGAGAATCAATATATAATTACTTAAAGCTGAGGAAAGCTGAAGGGTTAGATGATAATTCTCGGCAAGTTTATCACTATGAGGGACCCCTTCACATTGTTATTTGACACAGTATTATTATAAAATATTGACTATAACCACTTTAAGCACTCCTGTAAATTGCTTCTTAATAGTCCACAGGTCTGACTTTATGTGTAACTTTCACATGCTTACCATGCTAGCATCAATGATCTGTCCTTTCCCTGACTTTGTCCTCTCCAGTAGAGCTAGGATTATCCCCAGAGCACAGGTAAGACCACCTCCTGCAAAGTCTGCTATCAGATTCAATGGCGCGTAAGGCTTCTCTCCGCTACGACCCAGCCGGGATAAAAGGCCTGCGACAGAAATGAGGAGACAAAGCTTCACTTACAATGTGATGTGAATACTGGTGGAGCACAATGAAATAACTGGCCAGTCCTCAGCCCTCTTTTTTCTTCTCTGTTATTGTACAGATATTACAAAAAGCCTTAAACAAGATAGGTCCTAGCTAGTTACAGCAACTCTCTCAAAAGTTAGATTTCCAATTTTTATTTCATTTCAGATGTTTCCTTAAAAGTTAAATTTAACTGTTTAACTGTTAACTGTTTAGTTTCGATACAATTTGATTTTTGGTTTGTTCTTATGGCTTGATTGAATTATTTTTAATTTAATTGCAAGACAGTGCTATAACATGTAAATCAGACACAGGAGGTGACGCAGGTGATACAGATGATGAATTAGTTACCAATGATGTAATTACCACATGTTTGAAAATGTTTGGAAATGCATAAATGCTGTTCAGAATGCTGTTCAAATAAAATGAGATCGATGAAGCGAACAAGTCTGTGTGCGGTTCTCCACCTTCAACCTGATAAGAGTTTCCAGGTCATCGGCAGCACAAATTCATGGGGTTGAGATGGTTCTTCATCTAACACTTTGTCTTTTCTTGGTAGTGTCAAATAAAGAGGTCACCATGGCAGTTGTCTCCAAAAATTATCTCATTTGGGGCCCTCTACTTTGGCCTGGATATGCTCTATAAGCCAAAACATCCCAAACAGCATTTCCAACTAACATGTTAATCATTAGTGATTAAGTTTGTTATCAGTATACTAGTGGGCGCCAGATTAAAACCTTACCAAGGTCACTTTTCACAGCAAGTCTTTATATTTTGGGTCCATCTTGGATCCCATCCTGTTGTGTTTAACCTCAAGTTTGGATGGATGTGTCACACTAATACCCTTTTTCCACCAAAATTAGCACATATGTAGAATTTTTAAACACTGGAAAACCCATTAAAAACGCACTGCTCAAAAAAATTAAGGGAACATTTCCAAGGATATGCCTCCCTAGACCATCACTGATCCACCACCAAACCGGTCATGCTGGATGATATTACAGGCAGCATAACATTCACCGCGCCGTCTCCAGACTCAGAAACCTGCCAATTCTGGTGTTCTCTGGTGAATGACCATTGAGCTGCAAGGTGCTGGGCTGTGTGCACAGGTCCTGACAGTTTGGTCAGAATCATGCACACCAGCCTGCTGGAGGTCATTTTGTAAGGCTCTGGCAGTGCTCCTCCTATTCCTCCTCACACAAAGGAGCAGATACCAATCCTGCTGCTGGGTTGATATCCCTCTACAGCCCTGTCCAGCTCTCCTCCTCACATAACAGCCAGTCTCCTGGTATCTCCTTCGTGCTTTTGAGACTGTGCTGGGGGACAAAGCAAACCCTCTAATGACCGCACAAATGGATGTGCCATCCTGGAGGAGCTAGGACTACCTGTGCAACCTGATTGTGCTGCAGGTACTGCTTCATGCTACCAGTAGTGACAAGGACAGTAGCAGAACAAGAATCGGTCAGGAAGGATAAGGAGAGAGCAACTGTCTGTGGCCACCACATGTAAAACCATTCCCTTTTTTGGGGTTGTCTTGCTATTGCCTCTCAATTGCTCCTGTTTTTTCTTTGCACCAAAGCAGCTGAAAATGATTCACAATCACTTGTGCTTCCTAAATGGACAGATTGATATCGCTGAAGTGTTATACTGTGACATTTAAGTGTTCCCTTAATTTTTTGGGGGAGTGTAGGTGATAGACTGCCTTCCCAAAGCCAGGACACGATGTACACAGCTCTGCAGTAGACAATATGCCATGCTTTTTTTTTTTTTTGATGTGTCACATTTGACATTATGGATGGACCGGTGTTGTGTCAAAGACTGTTTCTCTGTTAATACTGTTTCCCTCTTCCCAAATCTAAACCAAACCCTTTAGCCCTAACCTTAACCACTGAGGGGAGCTCTATGCATTAAGCAGAAGGAAAGACTACTTGAAAGGGGAATACATTTCGATACAACACCAGAAAACAGGTTAGTAGACAGTACACAGTAGCATGAAGGCCAGTGAAAATGTTACGGTGGTTACTTCTTTTTTTATCTGTCACTTTTTCAGTCTCTCCCTCAAACGCAGTTCAAACTGCATTTTGAACAATGTTTGAGTGCTGCTTGGACGGAAATTGATGGTATTTTGTGATGGAGCGCCCTTGCATTGCACTGGCAAAGGGGCTAAAATTAGCGCTTCCACCCAAGTTTCATATTTCCACCGCTGCCAATCGGAGCTGATCAGAGCTGGAGCCAATAAATAACCGTGATTACTGCAGAGTCATTTGTCCGAGAAGTAAATGCAGATTGTAACCTTTCGGATTAAATACAAAAGCCAGACATCAGTGGGTGTTAGTGGGTTTGTTTGGTGAGAATGGGGCTTGGTTTTCTGAGAATAAAGGAGATTTTTTTGCTTTGATTTGCATTGAAGTCATCAATCCTTTAATTCCCTTTAAGACAGGGATAGGATTCATGTTATGTGCTGCAAAACACAAACTAACTGACAAGCATATGACGACATTAAAATATCAGCTGTTTTATTACAGCATCTAATTATGTAGACTAACATTACTGGTTGGTGTTGATTTGTTTAAATTATTTCTTCCTCCATTGTTTTGAATTAGTTGGCAACAGTCACGTTTTCAAGCTATGTTGTTTTTCTTGCAAGTTTCCAAGGTCACACTGAGTGTTACTGAACACATGGTAGACAAATGTGTTGGAAAATGAAATCACGTGGAATAAAAAGGTTGATGCACACTGTCAAAGGAACTAAGGTTATTATAGACTGACACTCAGCAATCAATGTTTTCTTGTGTTTTCAAGGTCAGGAAAAGATAAATGGACATGGCTTTTAAACAAAACATAAGCACACAAAGAAAAACAACGGCCAGCCTTACACAAAGAGTGTTATCTTTTTCTCTATTATCTTCCTCTGACATCTTGAAGAACACACTATGCCATCAGTTTGTTATTTATTGTTGTTTACGTGCATGCTATTACCCGACATGGCGAGGTAGTTGATGTCATGCCCAGCTGCGGTTGCATAGGATCCACTCTGTCCGTACCCCGTCAACCGAGCGTAGATCAGACGAGGATTTTCCTTTAACAGTTCCTGTGGACCAAGGCCCAGCTTCTCCATCACACCTGCGTGGTTAGAAGAAAGTTAATCTATAACTATATTACGACATCAAAATGAGGACAAGTCCAAAATAAAAAAGAATGACAATACATGTATGTAGCAGGACTTATTTTTTTCAGTATCTTCTCTTCCATTAATAATCTCATTTCACATAAATGTAATAATGTAACACATTCTAACATTCACAAGGTGTGATGTTTTTATTTGGATTAAGTAACGCTTTTTCCGCCACTGACTCTGACCATTCTGTATAACAGAGCTCATGACTGCTATCACATGGTTGGCCATCATTGTGCTGGTGGGCTGACCTTTACGGTATGGCTCAAGGACCACATCAGACTGGACACAGAGCTTCCTGAGCAGGGCTACACCCTCTGACTTCTTCAGGTTGATGGCCACAGATCGTTTCCCCCGCCCTTGTGTGTCCAAAGACATGGTAACCTTGGTCCGGTCCACACGGATCACCTTGGCTCCAAAGTCTGCCAGGATCATGCCACAGAACGGTGCTGGAGCCAGGCCCGCCAGCTCAATAACTCTCACTCCAGCCAGTGCCATGATAAAGGACTGTAAGGTAGATTTTTATTGAAATGCAATGCAACACCAATAGCAAAGGGGATGAGGGGCTCACATCAGATACTTTGGTGTTTTTAGGAAATTTCACAATGAATTGCTAATATTAATATCAAGTTTTCCAGAGCAAAACTATTTACAAATCTCATTATGGCTGCAATTAACAATTATTTTCTTCAACAGTGAGAGCCCAACAGAGCCCAAGCTGACATCTTTGAATTACTTGTTTTGTCCAAAAAGCAGTCCAAAACCCAAGAGGTATTCTGTTTATCAAGACTCAAAAAAACGCAAATATTCACATTTCCGAGGCTTGAACTGGTGAATATTTGTTTAAACAAACAATCATCAAAGGTGTTGCATATCAGCCTACTTTTATGCTGATCAACCAACTGATTAATCAACTTGGGATTTAGATTGTTTCAGCTCTAGGCTTATGAGTTTCGACAACTGTTAACAAGCTGTTTCAAATGCCTATAAGGGAGAAAAGTTAATTCTAAATGATGTTAAAACAGAAGCTGGTGGCCGTGTACAGAGCTGCAACATCTCTACTGTCTCAGCTCATTAGTTTTTTTCCAAGAATGACCCCAAAAGAACTCCCACTTTTCTATATTTGACAGGCAAATTAGAGCTGAAATAATGTGTCAATTAACAGATAAATAAGCTGCAACTATTCTGATAAATGACTCATCATTTCAGTGATTTTCAAGCAAAATATTCTCTTATTCCAGCCTCCTACATGGGTGGGTTTACTGCTTTTCTTTATCACATGTTATTGAAAACTGAATGTGGAATTAGACATTTAAAGATGTCACCTTTGGCTCTGCAAAGCTGCATTGGGCTCTTTTTCTTAAATTTCATAGGCCAAATTTTAACTCAATTAATCAATAAAAATATTGAATAGCTGCAGCACTGGTTTACACCAGTCAGCCTAAACATTAAAACGGTGAAGTGGAGAACATCGATCATCTTGTTACAGTGCAATGCTCTGCTGGGAAACCTTGGGCTCTGACATACATGTGGATGCTACTTCACATGCTCCACCCACCCAAACACTGTTGCAGACCAAGTAAACCCCCTCATGGCATGACACTTGTCAATGGCAGTGCCACAGGACCTCTGAGTGGTGTCCTTTAGTGTTTGGCACCAGGGCGTTAGCTTCAGATCTTTTAAGTCATGTGGGTTGTGAGGTAGGGTACCAGCATGTCCCACAGATGTTTGAGATCGGGGATCTGGAGAATTTGGAGGCCAGGTTGATGCCTTGAGCTCTTTGTCACGTTCCTCGGACTATACCTGAGCAGTTTTTGTGGTGTGGCGTAGTGCATTGTCCTGCTGGGGGGCCACTGCTACTGGGGAGTGCAGTTGCCATGATGGGGGGTGCCTGGTCTGCACTGGTGTTTGAGTGGATGGAGCGTGTCAGGTGGCATCTACATGAAATATCAGAAGCCAACATTGCCCAACAAAACACTGCATTGTAACAAGATGATCAATGTTATTCACTTCACCTCTCATTGGATTGAATGTTTTGGCTGATAGGTGTATACTGTAACTGTAAATCGCTAGGACTTGTATTTTGTAGGGTAGACAATATACCAGAGGCCCAGATTTTTTTTTTACTTTCTCTCAGAAGGTTTTACCTGCCTGCTTTTGCACAGAACAATAAACTACACAGAGCCCTTAGAGGTGTGATAGCTTGCAACAGTACATTCATATCTGGCTGCTAGACTTTAGACTCTGAGCCTGAAACTGAGTCAAAGTACAAATTATTTACTTATTCAAAGTCCAAAGTGACACGAAGAAGTGCTAACAGCCAAGTAAACCAGAGTCTAAAGCAAAATATTTATAAGTAACAGCTAAGTTTGTACTAAATACTGTTCAGTGCTTTGTACATACCAAGCTGTCTGACAGTAGGCTAACAATAACATTAGCAAAGGGTTAATATCACTATGTGAATCACTAACTTAGGTCTGAGCAGAACAAGCTACTGGGCTCAAACAAGTCATGTCAGACACTGGACGTCAAAACAACACGGCTGATGTATGTGCAGCATTTGTTAGCTGGCTAATGTTAGCTTATAGCTGTATGCTATATAAACTGTATTTAAAAATGTAACTCCTACCCACAGGTGTAGCCTACCTTTGCTTCCAAGTCGGCCACAGGTCACTATTGAAGACTTGTGTTGCTACACACTGGTACACGGGGCTGGTTAGAGGTGCTTGAAATATCCGACGGCGGTTGACATGCTACACCACAACCGTTAGCCGTTATTTAACCAGGCTTTCATTAAATATAATGTATGATGAGGCTAAGCTGCAGCTTTAAAATGATACTCTGGCCGGTTTTAAGTTTGGAAACAGTGGATGCAAGTTGAGCGGGTCTATCTACACCTACTACTGACTGCTGACGTCTGGTTTTCGGTGTGCGCTGGTTTCACGTACAAGCGAACCCTGTTTACAAGGTGCTTCCTGGTGACCTCAGCCGACCTCAGCGCGATGATCTCAAGAATTCTGGGAAATGAAGTTCACGTGGATCTCTGCGCGGAGATGGAATACGTTTAGCATGCAGTTGCACTGATGGTGTGTTTGTGTGTGTCTGATACATTGCAAACATTTTTTATCATGCATACTGTAGAAAATATGTTACAAAATATCTGGAAATAAAACCCAAATATGCGATGAACTGCAGTGTGTTGTATTCTTCTTACATGTGCTGCTCTTTGTTGTTATTTTACTGTATGTCTCTCATCAGTTTGTGCTCTGCTATTGTATATTTTTTCTTCTTTACATCTCAAACAGCAGAGGATAACTTTCACAAGGCAACGATTTGTAAAAATCTTTCCATAATACCAGAAAATACAGTGCTTACAAAAAAAAAAAAAAAAGTGAATACTTAATCGTCACAGTATAACATGAAGTCAGTTTAACTTCCATGATATCAATCTGTCTATTTAGGAAGCACAAGCAATTGTGAATCAGTTTCAGCTGCTTCGGTGCAAATGAAAGTGACAACAGGAGCAATGGAGAGGCAAAAGCAAGACAACTCCCAAAAAGGGAATGGTTTTACATGTGGTGGCCACAGACAGTTGCTCTCTCCTTATCCGTCCTGACTGATTCTTCTCTAGTTTTGTGCTCTGCTAGTGTCTCTGTCATTACTGGTAGCATGAGGCAGTACCTGCAGCCCAGTCAAGTTACAATGGTAGTCCAGCTCCTCCAGGATGGACACATCCATACATGTGGTTGCAAGAAGGTTTGCTTTGTCTCCTAGCACAGCCGGAGGGAAGTACCAGGAGGCCGGCTATTACACGAGGAGAGCTGAACAGGGTCGTAGAAGGGCATCAACCCAGCAGCAGACCAGTATCTGCTCCTTTGTGTGAGGAAAAACAGGAGGAGCACTGCCAGAGCCCTACAAAATGACCTCCAGCAGGCTACTGGTGTGCATGTTTCTGACCAAACTGTCAGAAACAGACTCCATGAGGGGCCTGACGTCCTCCAGTGGGACCTGTACTCACAGCCCAGCACCACGCAGCTTAATGGTCATTCGCCAGAGGACACCAGAATTGGCAGGTTTCTAAATCTGGAGACGCCATGGAGAATGTTATGCTGCCTGTAATATCATCCAGCAAGATAAGTTTTGTGGTGGGTTGGTGATGGTCTGGGGAGGCATGTCCTTGTAGGGTTGCACAGACCTCCATGCCAAAGCCAGTGGTATCCTGACTGCTGTTAGGTACCAGGATGAAATCCTCAGAGCGATTGTCAGACCTTATGCTGGTGCAGTGGGCCCTGGGTTCCTCCTAGTGTGGGACAACGCCTGGCCTCATGTGGCGTCACAGTTTCTGGATGAGTAAAGCAAAAAGTACAACTTATATCTATATTGACCTTGAATTTTTTGAGAAAATGCTTTGCAGTGTAAAACTTGGGTGTAATACTGAAGGAAACCTCTATAATCTTTTTAATAATAAAGTATTTAAGAGGTAATGACCAAACTTTTGTCCAAGAGATATTCTTAGCAAAGTTACTCTAACCTGTATTGACATAAGGCTTTGTGACAACACAGAGCAAATAGCTTTGTTATTATTTTTACAGGATGGAGAAAAACACACATTTTCCCACAAGGAATGTCAACACAATTGACCAAAGAAACATAATCTTGAAATACAAAACCCTTCTACAAATGTACAAAACCACAAGAAACAGCCCCAGTGACCAGAGCAAATACCTTAACTGTGACAGGGGAGTTGAATGAGAAATGAGTTTATCAGAGTTTATAATATGACCCTCTGGGGTAATCAGTTGAACTGTGCTTGTAAATGAAATTTAACTGCAAGAAAGCCTGTTTGTGTATTTGATTTATGTTATTATTTTTAGTCGCTGCACAGCCCTCCTGTCCTGAGCCGTGCACATGCCACTTTCATAATGTCTCCATTCTGCTTTCTATTGCTCCTCTGTAAAAGATGAGATTTTTGCTTTCTTAAGTTTCCTTTAGAAATACAGCTATTTCTGGGCTTTGTTCCTCACGGGAGTACACTGGAAAGTCACTGGGAGTTTGTTTTTCTGGGGAGTGTCCCAGCGACAGCTGTCATCTCAGCAGCAAAAGCTGACTAAAAATAAGAACCCCTGCTTCTGGTCTCTGGTGTTTGAAATGGAAAAATCATTGATTAAAAATAAATTACCACAAAAGTGTAGTTTAATCATTTTTTCCTCTGCAGAGTAAAATAACCTCAGCTTCTGTGTCTAAATTATTATAATCTGTGCCACAAGCAGCTGTGTGAATAAACCTGCTACTTATTTGAGGAAACAAAACAAAAAAACTAAACTATTCGGCTGTTCATTTACTTTATTTTTTCGGTTGAAACAAATGAAATTTGTTTTCCATTTTTAACAAATAAAATAGCTGTGATTTTTATTTACACTGTCTCCATGCTACTCAGATAAGAGTACAAGCCGATTCACAGTGTGCTGTGAAAATGATCTAAATAACATCAAAATCATTAATGGAGTTAAAATTCAGTAAAGTTTAAACAAACCTTATTCTGTGCTTACATGATTTATGCAGCTAGCCTATATTGAAAAAAAATGTTGGATACAGCTTTATTTGAAAATTGGAAACCATGCTCCACTGATATTTACAGGTGTACAGAAAGTGTCATAAATCATCACAATATGACTCAATGGGACAGACAAGAGAGTATTCTGTGAAACTCAGAGCAAAGCCTGTGGAGCAGCCTGCAGGTAATGAGGTATTTTGAGCCTGTAGAGGGAGCTGTGGCCCACATGTTCTGTCACATACAAGTCCACGCAGAAACCCTGGGGTGTGCTCCTTCTACAGCCTCATCTCCTACCAAGATGCTCAAAGATGAGAGCCCACTAAGGTCAGCCCAAAGGAATAAGATACACACAAGTTGGTTCTTATGTGGTAAATGCACTTTAATTTAATAAAAAGCATTTGATGAAAAATATCAAATGTCTTGATCTTAACAGCCTGTAGAAAGAAAGCACAGTGCAATAAGATATTTTGCGCACTGTAAGAGCAAACAATAGATGTTAGGTAGGCTAAATGAAAACCTGACAGGAGCATTTCCATTTATTACAGAGATTTGCGGTGAACTATACACACAGTCACGAATTACAGTTGAATCCTAGGCCTAAGAAGCTGGTACCATTCTTGGACTGCTGCCTGCTCCTGTTGCGCTGCCTCAATCCAATGGGCCATGTCCAGTGGGACCGTCAAGCTTTTAAGGTGGAAGTGCTCCTCCTCTGTGCACACATGCACACTCTCTGATGGGACAAACTTGTACTTCCCCAGAGGCAGCGGTGGGTAGGGAGGGAGGATCTTTGTACGTCTTCACTGACTCGTGGGCATTATAGGCTGCTGGTGCAAGAGCATATTTTGTGCTGAGCCAAAAGCTGTCTCAATTAGGGTCTTCTCATCACTGATGCCCATAGTTGCTGCTAGAAGTTGTCAAAGTTTTTGAACGTGTCCAGTCTGCAGAAAGGTGAAGCCCTTGTAGAGTGTGCTTCTGTGAAAGACAGTTTTAGGCATCCCATCATGAGGTGAAGCAGGTAAGTAGGAAAATCTGCACTGTCTGCTGCATTCAGTGGCATCGTTACCTACCTGCTGTACACTGAATTTGTATATATCCAGGGTGAATTTGTATTTAGATGTTTTGATCCCCATCTGTGACCCTCGACCACACTCAACATCTCAGCTTCCAACACATTGTTGCCAGATTGGACATTCTCCACATCCTGGCTGAACCTCAATATCCCGCCAACCAATATAACAAACAGGATGTAGGACTGAAGTGCTGACCGAAAGTGATAACCCCCTTCATATTTAGACAGCTCCTAGTGATCCTCAGAGAACAAAGATTTCAGTGCATGAAATGGAAAATCTATGATGAAATCCTGGAATTACACATCCCCTGTAGAGCACTTATGTCAGGGAGTTTAAGACAGTATTTTGCAATACATGCCAAAAAGCTAGCAAAAGAAAAGCAATGATGATGATGATGATGATGATGATGATGATGATAATGTTTGAGGTAAGCATAGAATTTCCTACATAGAGACACAGAGTGAGGTTGTACGTATTGTAAAGGAAACCAGACTCTTATAGACAGAAGTAGGGCTCCAAAATGTGTTTCTCTGGCATCATGCACCCACATACCCACTACATCTGCACCTCCATATTGAGACTGCAACTCTAGGTAACACAGAAAAAAATCCATTATATTTTTCATTAGCTAAAGACGGTTTGCTGTGCCTTTCTTCCGCTTGAGACTTCTTCTAGCTATGACTTCTCCGCACTTATTAGTCAGACAACCTACGCATACACTGAGGCAATTTCACTGGAAATAGTGTGTGCTTACGTTCCAAATGGCCTTAAACCAAAAAACCAGTCACCACTTTCCGTCTCACTCATTATTTCCTAACTAGATAATTACTTAACAACATTTAAAATACAAGATTCCAACAATACAAGACATCAACAGCAACATTATGAACAGGAAAAGCATGATAGAAAGTCAATAAAAGCATCAAATGGAGCTCTAGTGAAGGTCCAGGAAGGAGGACAATACTTTTCACTCCTTCACTGTCTGTAGGAGTTATTCTCTGGGTCTGTCAAGTGAGTCATCAGCTGTTTCTCAGCTGATTCACAACCAACCAATAGCACAGCGACACACCCTCTCTGTCAGCCTATCATCTTACTGCTCCTCATTTTAAATCAGTCAGCAGCCACCACCACCACCACTGTCTGGACTCCATGGGGGGATTTATCCTGCAGTATTGCAATTGTGGTGGCAAACAATAATGACAGACCAATCAATGCAGTTCAATAGTACATTTATTAGGTATTCAATGATGTTACAATAATTGGAACAATAGTTGGAACAAAGTACATCTCACCTGCTGCAGGTTTGAGGAATATAGTAACAAAGATAAGTGGCCTCCAGCGAGTGATGACGACGAGAAGAGGATAGCAAGAGAAGCAGAGCAGAGAACAGAAAAACATGGGGGGAGTCTCTGTCTATGTATCTTATAACCTCTTATTAGTCCCCCCATCTCATAACTTCAGTAGAGACATTGTTTCCTAATAAGGTAACATTTGGTGGTCGAATCTGCCTGTCAATACTCAGGTCAAACTGACCTGGTGAACCTCTCTGCCAAGGCCTTAGAAGCTGCTCTTAGGCCATATTAATCCCATTAGGGAGTGGATGAGAATATAACAATATTGTAGATACTAAAGTATACTAAATACTAATACTAAAGTAAAGTAATATTATTGACTATGTATTATAAACCACTACAGATCCCCCCCTTCCGACTATGGAGAAATCTCAAAACAAAGAAAAACAAACACATATTCATACTTTCACTCTTACTGAGCACAACAAGACTCAGAAAAGACTGTTCCCAGACCTTTTTCCGGCCGTCGGGCAGACATCCTCACACCAAGCCAGAAACCGTCATAAACACATAAAAACAAAACTTCACACAGACATTTAACCCTATTGAAACTTACAGCTTCACAGGAGGGGAAATCAATATTACATACAATTCTAAATCCCTTCGATCAATCACAGTTTCATACTACGTACTAATCACACTTTAAATACTCTATCTGATCCTTGCAGTATTGCAGTGTCTTCAAGGAAACCTTGTGACCTCGCTCAGCTAGCATAGTCAAGGCTATCAAGTCCTTATGACACGTTTCCAAGTCTGGTGGACACAGAATGAGATCATCCACATACTGAATGGCAGTACTCGTGAGCTTACTGACCACATCCTTCAGATCTTCTTTCAAGACTTTGTTGAACCCATGTGGACTATATTTATGTACAAATATGATGAGGAAGGTTTATAAGTGAACGCAAAAAGGTGCCTACTAGACTCACTGAGAGGCGCACTGAAGAATGCAGAGCACAGATCAATCACAGTGAACCACTTCGCATCGGGTGGAACATTTGACAACAGTGCATGAGAATTTGGAACTTCGGACTGAAAGTCCTCTACTACCTCATTTAAAGATCATGTACCAGCCAGTACATATTTTTGTCTGCCGTCTTTACCGGCAAGATTGATGTATTACTACGTGGATTTGGTTCAACCACCAACACACCTGCCTCCAACAGGCCCTGCATTGTCTGCTCAATACCGGCCTCAGCCTCAGGCTTTAGTGGATATTGTGGTTTCCATGGAGGTTTGCATCCTACCCTTAATTTCACCTCGACTGGTTGAGATGACTTAATGAGACCCACCTCAGTCTCATGTTTAGACCATAAATTTGTTGGTACTGTAGCCAACATCTCTTTTTCAAGCTCAGAATGCTGATGACAAAATGCAGATTGGCATGGAAGCCTGACAGCCTGAGGACAAGCCCAGCCTGTAGCAGAGACAGATATCTTGATGAAAGATCCATCTTCACTCAACCAAATGTCTTTGCAACAATGTTACACGTGGGAAACTATCTTTGATTTTGAACTCTTGGTCCAGATACGGGCCCCCCTCCATTACCATTGCAGCACCCTGTCTCTCATTAACGCAATGGTGGAGAACCGCATTTGGACTTTTTCAGGCTGTTCTTCAAGCCAAATATCTGGCTGTGATTTAAAAAATTTGAGTGTGCAGCGAGGTGGACATGCAGGGAAAGATGCATCAGGCAGATTGGCTTCGATAAAGTCCATCCACACTCTGGCTGGGTTCAAACAGGTATCACTCAAGTTCCCAAGCCAATACACCATTTCTTCTTCTCGCCTCACGGTCATTTGACAGTGTGTTGCGTCAACAATTACCCCGTCTGGGCTACATAAGATGGCACAATTCAATTTACACCAAGCGTCTCACCCCAAAAGGGCCTTAAGGTTACCCATTGCCAGAATTCTAGCAATGGTTTCCTCCTCAAATGCTGCTATCCATTACCCACTTCATCATGGATCTATGAGAGTCGCTGCACCAGTTCTGTGCTCCTTTAAGGGGACGTGGATCCTCCTGCTTGCCATTGATGTTCCCCGGGAGTTAAGTGTAATTACTCCATTAATTTTCCTTGTTCCTCCAAAATATCACTTCCAACAGCCAATCCTGTCCCATCTTCCACCCCCCTCTCTACTCCTCCTGGTCTCATTGGAGCAGAGTGCTCCAACTTCTCACGTCGCTTCATCTTCCAGTTAGCGGCCAGAGGAGGGGTGGTACTGTGAGGCTTCATGATGGATCGAGGAGGCCTTGGTATTACCCCTCCTTTCCATGCTTCCTGTCCGGTTCTTCGGCAGGCATATAGGAATAAACAACATGCAGGTAGCTCAGTGTAATCCACCTGTAAAATAGAAGGCTCTGAGCCCTCTTCTCCACCTGCTGCTTCAGCCCTTCTTTCCTGTCCTCTTCCTGCCTATCCGTCTCACCACACCTCTCCTGCTGTGTTATTTCAGCTTCTTGTAACTCGATCATGTATTCCACTTATCCACTTGCTTTATTGCCTTTAAATACACTTCAGATAACCCATCTTCCTCCTGTTCTTGTTCTGCAGCTTTTGCCAAATCTGGATAAAGTAACATTTGGCCAGATTTCACTACGTAGTCTCCCATAAACTTTAATTCATACACAGGCATTTCTGTGTGTGCCTCACGGACGCATTTTACAGTTTTATCCTTAACTTTATAGTTTTTGACCAAAACCATCATCTCAGCACTGCTGTGCCGCATCAAATGTTCCCTCCGATGGCCATGGAGACGGACTTTTCCGTGTCCTTGCATTCCACTTCTGTGACAGTCTCTTTATTTTTTCTGCTACAAGTGAATTCCTTTTCCCAAGTATCGCTATTGGAGACAAATCCTTAATTTCAGACCCCATGGTGCAGTATGTATGTGCAGTGAGTATGTGAGTAACACATCAAATGTAGTATACTATCAACTGCCAAATGAACAAAATGCAAATGCAATGCAAAATAACCGATTAATTGCTTCAACTACTCAATTCAAATGCTCAGTATAGGTGTATATACGTCAAAAAGCATTTTCCCATAGACCACTATTGTAAAAGGGATGTTTGTAAAACTGTTGGCAGGACACCTCCCGCTATTGTACTAGCATGCACCACGTGTTGTTTCTCTGGAACAAGGATGCTAGTGAGGTTGAAGCATCGCTGTACTGATGTGCAAAACTGGATAAATTAGACAAAGCCTTCCTCTGTGGTCAAGTGAGACAGAAAGTGATGGTGAATGCTCTCCCACTCAAGTGATGCCACCTGTATTTGTAGGGCCTCAGAGCCACGTGCAGAGAGGAAATAAAATAGGTAATTTTTGTACAAAGTTAGTAGAGCAGTTTTGCTTTGCTGCAGCAGAAGTTGTGCCCGCGTCTGTGTCTCCTGTATTTCAGCCGTAAGGTAACAAAAACACAGGTGATAATAAAGTGATGAAAACATAGTTATAAATATCATCTATCTCAGCTGATAGATGCACGTAAATCTGACACAGTGGACCTTTGATGCCATGAAGCTGATAATTACAACTTTGCCCAGGGCGGTGCAAAATTATAGTTGAGCAGAGAGATCACAATGAGTCACACAGTTCCTGGATGGAGTGTTTTTTGCTCTTTTGTTTTTTGCTCTTGAATCAGTTTGGATCCAGAGGAACAGGTAAATCAGTTTAAAACTGAATCACTTTAAGCTGATATTGTAGTGTCTTACAATGCACTTTATGCAGCTGTAAATCTGCTCATGTGTGATTATTAAACCTTGTTTCTGAACTCTGCATTCACAGCTACTGCTTAAAGACGCTGTTAGAAACCTCAATATGCACTGAGCTAGTCTAACATACTCGAACAAACGCACCAGATTGTTTCGTAAATTTCTGTTTCCAACTTAAAAAAGTAATTTTAAAACTTTTTGAAGTCCTAAGAAAAAAACAGGGAGTTTAAAAATCAATCATTTCTCTGAGGGTAAACTGGAAGATCAAGCTGTATGACTGAAACCTACAGCACAGCCACAAGAAATACCTTTATTAACTTTTATTTTATTAATTTTTAACAGAAGATATTATTCTAACCATCCCTTCCACTTCTTGTATCTCAGACAGTATGTCAGTTTAAAGTCAAATATTTAGTTTTTACAGGTGAGAGTAAATACAATACATTTTAAATTTCTGATCCAGTTTCTTTTCGGATTCAGTCACATCCTGTTCTGGCTAGACAGAACATTATACAGTGCTATGGTGTAACAGAGGAAGCTATCAGGCTTTACTCAAAGATAAATTTTCAGTCGATGCCTTTGTGTGTCCTTGTCTAAGCATTTCTTTGTCCCATATTTTTCTGCAATGCTTCCACTTCATTAAAATGTATTTTACTCTCATAAAATAGTAGAAAAACTTTGAGCTGGAAAATCATTTGCAGCCGGATTCCACAAAGAGATCAATTATAGAAGATGAGGGAACATTGATTTGCTGCGAGGCAGAACTGTCCCTAAAGCACAGAGGAGATCTTCCCTCTCAGAATCAAAGTTGGAAATCAACAAGACAAAGCGTGCTGTTGCCTCGGGGCCACAGAACCCGAGGGGCCCTGAAAGCTCAGAGTTTATTGCATGTTGAGAGGTTTGTGCTAATAAAAATGTGTGAAACGAAAATGTGTTAAAGCACAATATCGACATTGGCCTCTGTTTTATTATCTTTTCTGGAAACCCTGTCGTGAAGAGTTTTTTTTTAATAGTTATGCTGCGTATTTCCATGAGCTACATCAGGGCCCAAGTAGTAACAGTAGCTCCAGCACATATAAACTACACTACTGTCAAGCAGGGAAAGAAAGTAAATGCAGACAATCCAAGTGGACAGGAACATTGTCAGTGATTTAATGAAAAAGTGAAGATACAAAAGCTCACTGGCACAGGTGGCAAGTCTGAACTAATGCAGTGAGAATCCACAGCAACTCTGGAGAGTTCCTAGGGAACATATGGGCCTGGGGGAGGGGAGAAGTGGCTGGAGACAGGGGCCGAGGGGCCGACTGAATGAAATAAGACAGACAATGTGACAGGAGATTTAAAAGTGGTCCAGCAGCTCCATTTTGCCCAAAGGCTCACTAAGAGTTTAAGCCAGCCATTTTGAAGAAGTTATAATTATAGTAAATACACCTCTGCACAGGTGAGTAAGCACAGTTTAAACTTCTCTCTTTAAGCTCTCTTTTTTCACTCATTACACAGCTTCTTCTGTCACTTTTGATATGTAGCCTTAAACCAAGTAAAACACTTTGAAGGGGCTGTCTGGAGGGGTGCGCTGTCATCTTGTCGCTATGACAGCCATCTTTTCAGCCCATTTTCAAGGTAAAAACACTTTTACCTTTCAACTTTTTAAACAACATGTAATACCAGCTGTTTATTTTCCAGCATAACCCAACACTTAGCTGACTAACATGCTGAGCTAACATTTTGCCAGTGATGGAGACATGTTTTGCTGATCACAGCAACAAGTCATTGCAACACAATTTCAGAAAACATCACTGCCACTGTAAGATCTGAATGCTACCTTTTTAACTGAATCCTTTGCTGCTTAATGTGGGTGAACTTGGCAACATTATTTAAAGTGAACTCTTAAGAGATTGAGTTAAATGAATATAGTTTATGAAATTTCAGTGTATGACCCATAAATTTCTATAATTCTATTCAAATTTCTATTTTTCACTGAAAAACACTAAAATAAATTAGTTATAAGCATCAGGAAAGTTTTTTTGACACATGTATTGTATCAATAATGATAACTGGATTGGTTTTAAAGCCAAATTATCGCACAGTGCAGCTCAGTTTATGATGCTGAGGCACATGAGAGAATAATAAACTGTCATTTGTTGGTTTGATGATGATGATAATAGAGCAAAATGATGAAAAAATGAACCAGTTCAGGAAAACCAAACTTTTGAAAAGAAGTGAGTTCAATGTCTATTCACCACAGCTGAGCACACTGAGTAGCAAGACCTTGTCACTGTTTGAGCTTTCATGGTAAAAGCAGCACTTTGAGTTGAAGAAACTGACTGGCAGACAGTCTGGTTGACTGAATGTAACGTCCTCAATAAATCCAATTTTACTCACACACAAAGAAAGGGTGAGAAACAACATCTAAGAGCAGGGATGGATTTTGGCAGTGACAGCAGCAGAATCATCACAAACTTAAAAGGCAAAGTCCATGCAATAGTGTTAGAGGCTTCTGGGTGAATGCAGCTAAAAATGCCACCTTGCCAACCACACTGCATGTCAGAGGCTGGAGGGTAAGTTCGGCTGATTGGACAAGAATAAGGACGAAGAGATGCTGCAGAGAGCTGCTGCCCTCTGTTGGCTTTGCACACATAACAAACAAATGAGTTAGATGAACTTTGTGATGTTGAAGTCGAAGCGCACATTGGAGCAACCAGTATAGTTGTACTGTGCAGTGACACACAGTGTAGGCTGTGTGCTCTTGTAGAAAATTATCTCTTTTTTTAATACTTTTTATTGAGTTTAAACAGACAGAACAACATATACACCCCCACCCCACGCATGACAGTTTGGAGCCACCAGCCATTAGTAACCATGTCATGTGCGGCCCATGATTGGAGCTATGCAAGGGGTTTTCCAGTCAGACAAGGGCCTTCCCTTCAATAGCAAGTCCTTCAAGTCTGCTGGTAGATAATTAAGGAAAGGTGACCATACATTCATGAACAGCTCATCTTCCCCCTTTAAAACAGCCTGTAACCTTTCATGTGGAAGAGTGTTAAGAATTTCTCTGTACCATAGGGTAACACTAGGTGGGCAGGATTTAATCCACTTATGCAAAATGCATAAGGAGCTTATTGAGAAGTTTGCATTGTGATGCAGGGAGATGCAATTCCGTGCCTAAATATTCCCCTAAACATCCCACTCATCACCTGAGAAATAAATGTCCAGAATCTGGAGATTAACTTGCACCCAAAAGCAATGGAAATATGTCACCATGTCCGAGTTACATTTGATGCGTAAAGGGGAAACTGAACTGGTCCATTTTAGAAAATGATCTCTATTATACCTCTGGGCGTGCAGATGAACGTCAAAGCTCACTGTGAAATGTGTCTATGATGTGACATTTAGAAGATTTTTAATTCTTGGATTGAACTTTAAAGAAATGATCCCACCAGTAAAAGAGGAATGTGGAGTGTCTTCGGTAGCATTGATCAGGAGACATCTAACCCACTCCGTGTAATCCTTGGCATTAGTATCATCAGAGAGTTACTGAATTGTGTTTCTTTTTTTATTTTATCCAGTCTGAAGAGAAATTATTCACCCTGACACTGCTTTGACTTGAAGATACTTTGCACTGTGGCTTGGCTTATTTTAATCTATACAGGTAACTCTCACAGGCCAGTTTGGAAATCATGTGACAAGCAGCTCATGAAAAAAAATTTTTGCATAAAGGCGTAACCACAGGGTATCAGAGGTAAGAAATAAAGCAAGCCATTGTCTAAATGATGTTACCTGGAATCTCATTTGTATATCATACAGTAAAGTCCCTTAGCGTTACAGTGAACTGCCACATGATGATTCATGCTACATGATCCAAAAGGTGGGTATTAGCTTCCATTAGCCAGCCCCAACTAGCCACTGTGCAGACACTGCAATTTGATTTTACTTCTATTTACAAGCGTTTTTTTCCCTCTCACATATTAATTTTTAGGATTACATGTCCAAAAGTCCAAAAGTTGTGGCCTTACTATACTTTCGATCACGTAATGTTACTGTGTTTTGTTTTTTAGGGCCATTTTTTTGCTCTTTGTTTTCCAGGAATGATCAGCTTACAGCTGTGAAATCATGACTCCCGACAGTGTTTTAGAGGTCAAGTGGGCAACTGACTCGATGTTTTTCTAAGGTGGCATCTAGCTGCTCAGCATTCTTGAGTCAAACATGTAAAGAGTTATTTCCTTCCCTACACACATGCTCAAACACTTAATAAGTATCTCATTACAGTCTAAGGATGGTATTTTGCAAATTTTTTCTAGACTCTGTGTAGAGCAATGAAATGCAAGCACATAAATCAACTTAAACTGCAGCTACTTCATTGTGTGTCTGTAAAAAGGAGGTTTAAAAGGATTTACAAGTGTGAGCTTGACACACTGAATTTAAAGCATAGCGTGCTGGCAAATGTTTTATATCAGGAGCCTGTTAGTCTCAGTGTGGCAGAGGACGACAGCTGCGTCAGGTAAGGATGTTAAATCACTGTGTAAACACACAAATGCAATTACTGCTGCATCATGGCGCCTGCTAATGTGGACTTTGTGCAGGGGGAGAGAGAGAGGGAAATTACACACACACACACATGTTAAATCCAATGCTGGCTACACTTCTTGTGGCTGTTTTTATAGGGCAGGTAGAAGAACTAGATACTTAAGAATCATTTTTATTTTCATGTATCTTTATTTGAACTCTATGTTTAGATTTTGGATGTATACTGACTTGTACCTGATTTAAGTTCAAGAATTATTTCCTTCAAACTATTTTAGATTAAGATGCTGTTCATTGGTTTCTTTCAGTTCTTTCAAGTAACATTTTGTGAAGGCTTCATCATAAAGCGTAACATGGAAGGAGATTACATATTTAAATGGTTTTATTAGGCTTTCAAATATTAACATATCATTTAAAAGTTCACATATCTCACCCACCCCACCCTCCATAAAAACTGGGTTGTGCCACTCCTACCTCTTTATAAATATACAGGCAAACAGCTCTTTTCTGACATGCAGACACTGTCCACACATAACGCTCAACCAGATGAGCCAAAAATAAACATGTCTTTAAGTAGAACAATGGAACCCTATCTGCCCTGCTAACATAATACCCCAAAGACTTACAATGCCAGGATGTCTATGTGTCTCTTTGTCCAGGACTTTGGTCAAGAGTGAGATGCTTCAACAAGTACTAGACTGGGAGGAAGTTTGAAATGCCTCCCAAAGGATAAATTACAGCTACTGTAAGGGCCCCTCCTAACCTTTCCTGTAGGCCAAAATTCACACATAAGTAAGAAATAGGAAACAGGGTTAGCATTTTCTGTGTTTGACTGAGACTAAATAAAGGTTGTGATTTCCATCAGCTCAGTGAACTACAATGAAATTGCACAGGCACCTCTGGCTAAAACATAAAGGGTTAAGTCAGTATTCTAGGTATAGACCTTTAGTAATAAATCTATACCTGTAAGAAAAAAACTCACCTGTAGCCACTAAGAACTGTGTAATGTTTATCTGTATTTGCCTCATTATATATTTGTTATATGTCAAACATTTGTTTCAGGTAGGAGTTTGTTAATGTTTCCAGTGCTACTACAGGTCTTGTGTTAAACCTTGACTTCACTAACCTGCAGACATTTCTGTCATGGTCTCTGCAGGGCATCTCTGCTTATGTCAACTGTGAGTAACTTCCTCACAAAATACCTAATTTCCCTATTTAAACCGTATCTATTACTTTGTCAGTTGTCACAGAAGTCAGGCCATTTGGAGGACTTCCCTTTTTGTCTCATTATGTTTTAAACTTTAACTTACAAATGTGAAATCATAGAAAAGCAGAACAAAATGAGACTATAAATAAAAAATGAAGTGTGATATCATGTAACTCAAGCACACACTATATTTTGACATGACTTTTTGTTTAACTTGAAAACATTTTGTGTGCAAGAGTTGAAGGGATTGATGATGAACATGCTATCTGCTGTTTTTATGTTGTTGTGTTTCTTGGGAAAAAAATCCACCTTGGGGGTTCTTGGCAAGGAGCTCAGGATGTGCTCCAAAAAGTCTATTGTTATATGGGGAACCCCATAAATCTGTCTTCCAACTGGTGAGAAAAACAATACCTTAAAAGGTAGAAATCCAGATTTCCAATACAGTGTGACAGGCAGAATATTTCCATTAATTTATGTTGATTTTAACTCCAAACTTAAGATAAATAAGAAATCTTTGCAGATATATAAAGGTAATTTGTACGAAGACAATTTTCCACCTTGGTGGACAATAGAGATTTATTCTATTCTATTCTATGAAACTCTCTGTGTAGAGTCACACTTATAAAAACTTTTTATTAAAATAAAGATAGGAAACCAATCTTTCATTAAATGCAACTTCAACTTTTTGTTTCTGCCTATTATGTTTTAAAAAATGTTTGTGATGCAGGTAGGTTAGCATGGAATGCCATTTAATGTAAGCCTATATTAAATAATTCAGTATATTAGGAATTCTTGATAATATCAGCACATCATTGGTATCGGCAGATATCGGCTTTAAAATAAATCCAGAGCTGCTATGGACTCTCACTCATAGTGCAATTATTTTGCACAATGAATGAATATTACATACATTGGAAATCATTGTATTTCATGCCATTACCACAAGAGTATACATGCATAATATGATGTTAATTCCACTGCAGATGAGACTTACTGATCGCTGAAATTAGGTGGGGAAAAAAGTTAAGTATCAATATTGAGATAGGTTATCAGTCACATAAGTTTTTATATATCGTCAAATCAAATATCGCCAAAAAAAAATCCAGTATTGTGCATCCCTAGAATAAGTAGATATTCCTATGAAAATAATAAATATGGCTATGAAATAAAATACATAAGGCAAAATATATATATTTATATAATGTAAATAAATGTAAATATTAATATATAAATGACTCAACATAGCTAAACAAATAATAGTTTTATGTCATGGAGGACTACATTTATTTATTTCAGGCAACTTGTATTTTATAAAGCCGCATTTATTTCACAGCTTATTTTATTTATTAAATGTGGTTATCTGACAAATTCAGACCAAAGCAACAGCACCAGAACAGCACTGACTCATAATCTCCTGTTCCCCTATCCAAACCAGCCTCGGCATAAAAACCACGCTTATGTGGTTTGGATAATTGCAATACGGGGCACAAAATGTGAGGAATTTACAGTTTATCAGACCAGAAATGAGACGAAATGGTAGCTAGCACACCCTGCAGTCCCTCTGCCTCACTCCGCACCATAGGAGGACAGCAGACTATAAGCAGGGTCTAACTTTCAGTTAGCAGCTGGTGCAACTCAAACCCCAGCGCACGGGGTTGTGTTGTTGCTTTAGTCTGAATCTGTGAGATCACCATGACTCATTCAATTGAAAATAACAGATGCATGAAAAAACATAGCATTATAAAATATAAGTCCTCTGATATAAATAAAAGTAATCCTTTAAAAAAACATATTTTTTAAAAAAAATCCTGTTTCTTGATTGATTCATTCATTCATACTGACTCATTTTTATTTTTATATCAACATGTATTTGCATATTTGCTGCCTTTCTTAATTTGGATTTGTTTCATAGCCATATATAGTATTTTATTGGCATATTTAATTATTTATATATGCATTTATTTAATACTGACTTGAAGGCATTTTGTAAGTGCCTTTTAAAATTGGCATTAAAGTTATGTTTCTTTTACCAATATCAATCTATTGCCAATAATACTAGTGTGGTTGAGGACTATTCTTATCAAGTCAGAGCAAAATATACAGAAATACAATCACCACAAATGTGATGGAGGCCACGTTAGTAGTAACTGAGCTATTGTTTGTTTTTGTGTACAGGAAGTCAAAGTGGCTAGCCGGACTCCACAGTGAACACCATCATTCATTTAATTGTTGCTGTGATTGTTATTAATAGTAATAGCATTACATCAGCAGATAAAAACTTCGATATACTCATGTTATTGTTTTGAGCAAACAGAAAACAATTGGTGACACATAAATAAAGAACAGGACCTTGACCAAATTTAATTGGAAGTACAGACAGCTTGTAACAATGCTACCTGCTTTTTTCAATATCGTCTCAAGCCAAGTTGAGGCAAAGGTTACTGGAGAAAATACCAGGCAGTCAATGAATATGGTGCAATAAATAATCAACCATTCACCCAAATAAAAATTTAATATCATTTAAACACAAAAGTAACATTGATAAGCATCATTATTGATATATTTTTCCCAATTTTATTAAAAATCTTCATCAAAGGGTCACGCCGTGGTGTCAGTATTGACCTGTTAAACAACTGTTGTCTTTGTTTATGGTGGGTGCGGTGTTCTGTCCTTCCCTCCAGTGTTCTTATCCTGTATCCTCAAACTGTATGGAAAAACATTGGGAAGTGAGATAAACATTCATGCTGTGACCAAGACATGAAACATCCTGCGGATGATCAGTAGTCTCAAAGTTGAACTAAGGTGATGTAAGGAACATTGACGTAATATCAATTTAAAGCTCAGTGTACGAGACACAAGTCCATACGTTGCGTTGGGACTTTGATTTATACCCATGCCAAATATCGCTCTGATGTTTACTGCCATTATCTCGTCCATAAAGCCAATGCTGCTCTTCACATCTTGATGGTTGCTTTATAATAGATCAGTCTGCCTGTCAGATTCTTGGACAGTGTGTCGGAAATTAAAGCCAAACAGTTCATGTAAGAGAGATAAACAATGTTGAAATAAACTTTGAGAGGTCATCCGCCCACGGATCCAACTTCATTCAAACATGATGCCTTGACATTTCACATCTTCCTTGGGAAATGTGTTTCCCTGCACTGGTCTGGACTGATAATGAAAGGAGTTGGATGGAGTTGTCCCTAAATCACTGACGAAGGAGTGAGGCTGCCTGGTCCCTTTTGAAGGTCAATAAAGACTGATTTGGGATGTTTTGACTGTCATGCTGCAGATGTTCTCCCAAAGTCCTAACACAGGAAGAAGGTCTTATGATGATGTGAGAAAGGGAGCCAATGCTCTCAGCTGAATAAAGATGAATACCCTCAGAGACATGCTACAGTAGTATGGTTAGGCTTAGGGTTAGGGTAGTACCTATGTCAGGTCTTTGAACATTATGGCTATATATGCATTCATTGTGCAAAGCTTAACATTACAAGAATATTTTTAAAGCCAGTGCATTCAAGATTAGCATCTTGGCACTGTAGTCGTAGCAGTAGGAGTTGAGTAGGTGTCACAGTAGTAGCAGTGCGCTGTGGGGTTTGTTCTGAGCGGAGGTGGGACCAAGTCAAGTTTTTGCAAGTCCAAAGTTAAGACCAAGGCAGAATTCGTATGTCCACATTGAATCAATGCGGTACCTATGCTGTAGGCTCTGCGTCGATGTAGAACCATTGCTGTCGCCTACGCTGTAGCCTGATGTGCACCTCCCCAGAAATGTAACTACATGTCACTGCAAGACAATAAAGTCTCCACAAAAATAGCATTTTAAATCTTATGTGGGATTTATACTTAGGCTTCATATGAGCAGAGGAAATCTGCTCCAAAAAATCCAAACAGAACACAGGACACCAGGCATGATCCAGAGCAGGGAACACCACCAAGAACACAGAGATGAACACAGACAAACTGATAAGAGACAAAAGGAAACACAGGTATATACACAAAAAACTAATCACAAGAACAAGACGCAGCTGAGTAAGGTGGACACGGGCAAAAGGAGGGAAATGGGCATTAGCTTACAATGAGGGTGTGGTGTGAAATACAAGGATGGAGCAAACAAGACTAATACAGAACAGGTGTGAGGGGAAGACTCTGGGAATAGTGAAGGACTGACGAGACTGAAGGAAGACAGGTGTGAAAGAAAACAGGCAGGAAAACACACAAAGACAGGAAGTCAAGCAGACTTGACACAAAAGGAGAGAATCAACTAAATAAAACAGGAAACAGATGAAACTCATCACTCACTCATTTTCCGTAACCCCCCGTGAACAAGGGTCGCAGGGGGGCTGGAGCATATCTCAGCTGACATTGGGCGAGAGGCAGGGTACACCCTGAACAGGTTGCCAGACCTTCACATGGACAACCATTCACACTCACACTTATGGGCAATTTAGAGTCACCAATTAACCTATCCTTAACCTGGGAGGAAGCTGGAGTACCCAGAGAAAACCCACGCTGACACGGGGAGAACATGCAAACTCCGCACAGAAGGGCTCGCGCCTGGGTTCGATCTGGGAACCCACTTGCTGTGACGTGACGTATTGGATTGGTTCAAACAAAGTGGTTCTAGAGAGTTAAGCGTAGACTCGCTGGGAATTAATGGCGATAAGGTTTTTTGATTCAGGAAATTAAAAGAATTAATTTTAACGGTGGTACACTTTTTAAATAATATACTTTTTAATCTTTGGTCTTGGGGGAAGGTATTAAGTATTTTAAGTCAAAGGGCTCAAATCCAAATGAAGTCACAAGTTATTGTCCAAGTTAAGTTGCAAGTCTTTCTTAATTTTAAAGTCATTAAATTTGTGACTCAAGTCTGACTTGAGTCCAAGTCATGTGATTCAAACCACACCTATGGTTCTAAGCTTACAGTAATCCATGAATGCAGTGTTATGACTCAAACTTTTTGACTTTTAAAAGTTTAAATTGTCACAGTAGTATATTACTGTATACAAACATCAGATTTTCAAACAGAAGGTAGCTGTATCTCATGTCCCTGTATCGTAAATATGTCTCACTAAAGGAAAAGGGTAAACTTTGTGGGAATTATTACAGCCACATTCATAAATGATAATAAATCAGGGAGCCACACAACCTCAATCGGGAATGAAGCAACTAGTTACAACAACAGAGAATGCAGAGTGTGCTCCTGTATTCTGGGAACATGTTATCTGTGTACGGAAGTGCTGTAACTAGCTGCAGCCAAGCGAATGTTAGAAACATCTTTTCCCTTAACCCTCCCCCATGAGTGAACTATGCTTACCTCTGCAGTGGTGCCCTGATGCTCAACTGTCCTGAGGGCTTAAATTAACAGGTTTAGCCATGTGAGAACCATGCCAAAATATCTGTGTGTACTCAACTCAAACAGAAGTAAGACACAATAAGAGATAATAAGTCAGAGAGCACAAGAACTTATGTGCACATTATTTTGTGTATTGCATTCTGTAAAACTGAAGTAAAATCCCTTTCTTCTTGCACTGATCAGATTTATTTACTGATAATCAAAAATTCAAGGGTGTAGTCCTTCAGCTCTCCTGAGGTAGTGCTCTCTTAGGTCGAATGATGCCACCAGGGCATGTTAATGTAAAAAACAGCCCTACCCTGTCAGAGAGGTTTCCTCATGGAAGCCACATATTTCATGGTTGTTATGGCAGAATGTTATCTTTTTGTGTGCTTTAAGGTTTAAAAAAAACTTGTGTGGGCATGTTTGTATCTTTGAATGTTCGTGTGAGTAAGGAATCACTCGTTTTTGACATCCCCAGGCTAAAGCTTTCTTTTAAAGCTTGTCATTAACTTGCACGATAGCTGCCCTTTGGGTCAAATTTTTTATGTGACTCATCCCTTCACATTTCATTAAGGCTTGAAGTTACACATAATTAGGGGAGGGTGCTTTGAGTGACATGCTGTCAGATCTACCCATATCTCCTCCACAGCTCTTGCCCAAATATTTGGCCTCTCGCCCAAATATGGTCACTTTTGGCACCAAAATAGTTGAGGGTCACAGGGGGGCTGGAGCCTATCTCAGCTGACAGTGGGCGAGAGGCAGGGTACACCCTAGATAGGTCGCCAGACTATCACAGGGCTGACACATAGAGACAGACAACCATTCACGCTCACATTCACACCTACAGACAATTTAGAGTCACCAATTAATGTCTTTGGATTGTGGGAGGAGTACCTGGAGAAAACCCAGGCTGACACAGGGAGAACATGCACACTCTGCACAGAAGCGCTCCTCATATTATATTACATCATATCATATCATATCTTATCACATATTTTGTTTGTTTTTTGTTTTGCTTTGTTCCTGAACAACCAAAACCATCTGCTCAGCGGACCTGAGTAACCCAGGAGGGAAAACAGGGGCAGAGGAGTTCAGGGATATTAGAAGATGTCAACTTGTTCAGTGCCCTCAACCATAAATCATGACGATAAACTCCTAACTTGTGAGCTCTTGAATTCAGGTCAGTGTAGGAAAAGCCTATTGCAGCATAAACAATGGATATAAAGATTACTTAACAGTAAGTTAAGACAAAAAACATTTGACAGAACAGGTTAAGACCTGATGGGATTGTGTAGTCTAAGCCTTTTCCTGTTGAAAAATGACTTTGTACATTTCCACATCTTCAGCACAAACATATGACAAACAGGTGGCGCAGTATGCCTAATCAGTACTCCGTGTAATGTTTTGCAGGTTGTTCGGCTTGTTTTGGCTCGAGATGTAGCGCTGCACTGCATCGACTTTCACACATCCTGCTGGACTCGAGAGTTGTTGGGAAGCATTTGCATGTTTCAGCATGTGTTATCACTGAACATATTGTCTCACTGGGATCAGCTCACTGTAGTATAATCTGAAATCAAACTAACTTGTGTAAATAATAAATGTCTAATAACTTGAGGCTGTCATTGTTCTGTGATTAAACTGTATATGTATACATGCTATTATCTCTGTCATTGTTTCTTTAAACAATGGCGGTTCAAAGGAGCAACATCCTACTGAAACTGAGTACATGACTGACTGCATTTTCCTGTTATGTTTAACACGAGCTTGATCTTTACAGATAGCGCTTTCTAGGACTTCTGGGCCACCGTAGCCGATACAATGCAAACTACAGGGGACAGAGTGACACAATGGAAATATTTCCTACAGCCTATTTATAACACTTATGACAGCAGATGAAAAAGGCGACTGATTTTCTTCTTCGGTAGAGTTGTTCTTTGAAGTGACTGTATATTTTGTCTGTGTTTCATTTGCATCTGTTTACCAGCTGCATTATTTGTATCCTCAAAGCTACTGTCGCAGAAAACAAAACACCGGCAGGGAAGTAGTAGACTAAAAATGGTTACTCAAAAAGGCATGTGACCTTCATGGCTGTATAAAGTGAATGAGTAAACGCTTCAAGGTGCCCCCCCTCCAATCGTTCCTTTCAAACTGCTCAAAGCTAAAACAAACTAGTGTTGGCAGCTCCAAGGTGTGTTACTGCATGAATGTGGGACAGGGCAGTCAAAGTGTGCTCAGCAAATGTTTCTGCCAGATCAATAGAGGCCACATCAAACATTGCCTCTGTGTAGGGTTCACCTGCACAGCAGTCTCTATTTTTTTCAGTTCATGTACAATATGCCAACAAAAGCAAAAAAGGCAATGACGAAATGATCACTAATAGTGATGATTCCTACGAGCACATTATCTGATATTACTGGGCAATATTAAAGGATGAGTTCACATTTTTTCAAGCCTGTCTTAAAACAACACTCACATGCCCATGTGTACTTTGAAACAGCTTTGGTGACTGTAATCATCCTGAATGTGTAGCTCCTCTAAGCTTGATGAAATCTTTTACCAACTTTTAGCTGCAACTTCACTGTTTTGGTTCACCACTCACTGCTCTCGCCTTTTTTTGTGAAAAAAATCTAAAAACTCACTTGAGACTACCTGGCCAGCACCGAACACAACCTAATCCCCAGATTGAATGTTGGTACATATCTGCAGACCACAGAGGTGTAACATTTGTACGTTATTATGTGGCAGACATGTTGAAACTTAGCATTCAACCACAGCATTCAGCAACACTGTGGTTAATGTGTAATGTGTGCTTGTTGGTCTCAAACAGTCGTCTGTAGTTTGGCAGCCATCCTCTTAATAACAGCTCACATACATGCATTATGTATCAGTAGTTTGCAAAACTAGACTATGCTAACACTTTCCTCTGGCAACTGGGCTGCCAAAATGGCAGACAGACAACATTAGTGAGTACAGGTTCAGCCATATTATCCACATTAAATGTCAGCAGACAGCTGTGGTCACAGTGATGAGCACGTGGTTCCTCTCATAGTACAGTTAAGGGACTGTGTGTCAGCCTCCAGCAGTAAAAACAGGAGGGCTGAGAAGTGAGCCTACCAAACTGTCACTGCCAAAGTTAAGTGGAACTGAAACGCTGGGTTTGAAGTGAATATCTGTCAGTGTTAACACTGTGCGGCAGCAGCAGCAGCAGCAGCAGCAGCGGGCTTGACTACAGTGTTTTGGACTGAAGTGTGAAACAAGAAGTTATAGTTTAGTACAGTCCGCATAAGGGACCCTTGCAGACACTGATGAAGACATTTACTTTCCGTGGACCTGGAAATTATGAATTAGCCCTAACTGGTGAGCATAGTGTAGCATTTAGCAGCTGAAGAGCAAGACATGCTGCGGAGTTCCTAGAGACCAAAATAGAGCTTAAAACCAGGTGAATAATGGAACTACATTCATTAAGTGAACACAAACATGACATAATAATTAATGATGCTGGATGTGTAGATAAGCAACTTCTTGCTAACAGGTTTGCGACATCAATTAAAAAGCTCACAATATGTTATTGCATATTTAAAGTGAAGCTAATATGAGGCTTCAAGAGCCTCAGGTAACCAAATCAACCTGATGCAGTTGCTGTAGTATAAAACTCCCTGTTTGTGTTTTCTAGTGTGTCATTAATGAGCTGTGGCAGAGGGATAGTAACACAAAGTGAAAGATTTTATAATAAAAAGACTGCAACTGAGGAATAAACAGAGTGCTGTGGGCTCACATTTGCTTTAGAAGTCGTTGTTACAAAGTGTGGGTTGGCTCTGATGGACACCAAGATCTAACCTAACAACAGTCTGGGCACTGTTTAGGAGCTTCATAGGCCATGGTCCAATGAAGTTCTGTTCCTGTTTGTTTGCTGCCATTTGACCATTTACATGTATTTCCTTTGAGATTAAGCCTCTTACCCACCAACCAGCTGGGTTATCAGGGTCACCTTATGCTGTACGCAATGATGGGTAAAAATGCTGTTTCAAGTTCAGTGGCTCACATGAAGATACTAAGGAGAGAAAGAAGAAGTGTTGGACAACAGCTGCATCTTACAGAGATAAGAATTCAGGTCTCTCAGGCAGAGAAGCACACAGTCTTTTTATGTTCGTCTTCTTTTGTTGGAGCAGTCAGAGTCCATTTAGAGCACTTTGTTGATTTCCACACACAACTGTGCGCCTCAAAACAATCTGAAAAAGTTCCTTAATTTCTTGAAGACCGAAAAACCGTGCTGTCACACAAGCAACACTAATTTGATTTGAATTTTGGAGATGGGTAAAATCGGCAAACATGTTTATTTCTGTTGTCGTTTTCAGCTGTTACCGTAACATTTAAAGATGTTTAGTTAAACATGGTGGTCTGATCTATCTGATATTTCTACTGTGCTGCTTTGCCAGCGTCTTTGATAAACCAAATCTACCATCACGGTAGTTAAGCAGTGTACTGCTGTTGGAGCGAGCCGTAGCAAAACATAAAAGAATCACCTAAAAAATGAATATCAGTGTAGGTGTACACTATATTTGGAATATTTTTACTGCTTTGCCTTATTAGGCTTATACTTACTGATCGAGGTGGTGTTAGACCACCAACTCCTGTGTTCTGCAACATAAAATTATTGCTTTTATGAATGGAGTCTGATTGCTTTGAAATAACAACTTTAGTTCCCCATCGGAAAAGGCTGTCGAACAGCAAAGGTAAAGCAGTAAACATATTTTAAATATGCATACACTTAAAGCAATGCTGATAGCTTGTTGGGTGGGCCTTTTTTTAGGTGGCCAAAAAACAACCGATTGAGGAAAATGTTTATTATATGTTTCTGACGTGGCGTTTTTTTCTCCCTGGAAGTTATTGTAAACAAACAGTGTTACTCAGTCTATTGTTCTTTTGTGGTGAATGGGGTGAGTAGGGAACATGCGAAGCAGCATGCACTCTGAGCCTAAGGGCCCTATTTACAACTAAATGAGTACTGTTGATTTTGTCCCTGATCAATTACATTGGAATGCTTTAGGACAGGATCTCTTCACAGCCAGTACGGACAAGAGAGACACTTACAGAAACCACTGTCTTTAAGAAACACTTGAAAAATTTGAATCTATCCTTTGCTGACTGTGGACAGATGTCAGTGTGTCAGGGTTGATGGTACAACATATTCTGTCACATTTACATTCTGTACACTTATGAATGCAGAAGTCCCAAAGTGCACAGATGAGTCAGTCATTGTGAGCCTGTTATAGCAACATGACTGTGGTCACTGTCTCGTGCTTGACATTTTTTATCCAGTGAAGTGGTAACTGCCTCTTCACACTGAAAGCAACAAACCAAGATCATTATTACTTGGTTCACTGAACTCATGACAGATGGCAAGGACAGGAAAGAAAGAGTCTTTTAAAAAAGTTATTAAAAACTGCTTTCTACAAAAAGAAGAAAGTGGGGTTAACTAAACAACTCGACATAACAACTAAATAAATCAAGACTATGGCACGAGGTAACAGGGAAAAAATAAACATGCTCCTTCCAGATGGGATAAATATCGCCAAACCCTGGTACACCACACCCTAAGTCAGGTTTTATGTGATTTTGATTATCGCGACCAACAGACATAGTAGACGCTGCCAAATTGACTGACTGGCCCCACTGGTCACCTCGCCTGACCTCTAATCTAAAAAGCATGTCTATAATCAGCAAAGCCACTCACTGCTTGTTGAGGACAGGAAGGGCATTACCTGGGGACACATGAGGAGCAGAGAAAAAATAAAAATGAAAAACACCACAGCACTACAGTTTTACATGTTTAATGTATTTTAATGTACCCCATGATGTATCCTGTGTGTGTGTTTTATGTTTCACCTGGCTGCAAGAAAAAAAGTGATCACAACGGACAGGAGAATTTAATTTACAGATGAAAGTTGACTGGGATCTGAGTAGCAGAATAAACATGACTTTCTTGAACACATGTAACTGAGTGTGTGAATGTTTTGTTACCACTTTGCTTTGTATTACAGGTCAGTTGTGGAGTAAGTAGACAGATCCTTTACTTAGTACAAGTATCAGTGCAACAATGTTAAGGTACACCATTACAAGTCAAAGTCCTGCATTCAAAATCTCACTGAAATAAAAACTAAAAATACATATTATTGTAATATTATGAATGATTTACTAATATGTAAGCAGCATTTGAAAAGTTATAGCTACTTGGAGCTTATTTTAACTTCTAGCTACATAAGCTGTTAGTCATATCTAAATGAAAAGGCCTAATTTTTATAATAACTTCTTAGTTAAAATCTTAATCTGCAAAGTGACCATGGATGGATTACTGAATGGGCCTAGTGGGCACAGGCCTAGAGGCCGACGCTGTCAGGGGGCCTTAACTTGCACACTGGCACTAAAATTAACATGTATACAAACAGGGTAGAAACTCATAAATACCACAGAGAGACACAAAAAGACCACAAGGAGATGCAATGGAACTGCAAAGAGACAAAAAAAGCTACAAAGACCGGTAAAACAACCAGAGACACAAAATGACCAAAAAGGATGCAATATTACCTCAAAGAGATACAAACTAACCACAAGGACACACAAAATGACTTTAAAGAGACAACAAACCACCACAAATTCTGTGTGTCTTGCTCTCATGTAAGGGAGGGGGTGGGGCCCTTTGCATTTTTGTGCCCAGGGGCCCACTGTCTCTTAATCCGCCCGTTAAAGTGGGCAGGAACTTAAGCTGTCAGACAAATGAAGAAGCTGAATACTAAAATATGCCCCTTTGAAATGTGGCAGAGTAAAGGGTCGGAATAATAGAAAACTGAAATATTATGATAAAATTAAGTACCTTAAAAATGGACTTACGTACAGTATGTCAGTAAATGGACTGGATGATGCAGGGAGGAATCTGTGCTTGTCCCTTCATTACATTCATTTAAGAGCTAAAGTTACTTTTTAAATTAAGATTTTACATATGATCCACTTATAAGATATGATACATTCTTAAAGATCAAACTATCAAAAGTATCTCTAATAAATAGTTCCAACTTGACTGATGACAAAACTGAAGTACTGCCGACTTATAAATACATCAGTAATGATCGTCCAACTATATAACATAACACTGACAGCAGAAACTCTGCACTTGTGATTACTTTTGCTGGGCATACTTTAGGTAAACTTCTGTACGTTCACTTAAGTGAACCGTTGAATGCATGACTTATTTTTACTCTGTGGTGTACACCTCTATAAAGCAGCAACAGGAAATGATTTGTATCAACAGGGGCTCTACATCACATTAGTTCCACAATCTGAGAACCAGAGCATGCGCAGTCTTGTTGCTATTGTTAGCATGGGTGTTGTCTTTAGAGGGGAAACACCTGTAGGCTAATTAGCCTCCTGGACATCAGGTAAACTGTGATAGTCAGAGTATAAACAACTGTTAACTGCCCCAGGCACTTGGTGACAGACATACCTGTACTTTACTTGAATATTTCCATTCTATGCTAGTATACCTCTGCTTCCCTACATTTCATGTGAAGTACTGTAGGCTAATTTTTACTCCGCTACATTTAACACTTACAGTTGTTGCTTTTTACATTAAAAAAAGGTTTATATATAAACATGTTTATATGATGCAGTACTACTATTAATACTGAAATATTTTGGTAGGCTATGCAAAATATGTAAAACTGGCTCCACACTGACAATTGTAAACATTAAAAATAGTTAAAATAAAAATAGCATTTCTTAGTGATAAAAACAAAATAATTTAATATTATATAATAATGCAACACTTTGAAAGGAGCCATTCTGCATAAGAAGTACTTTTACTTGTGATACTCTAGGTACATTTTGCTGATAAGACTCCTGTACTTTTACTTAAATAACACTTTAAATTCAGGACTTTTACTTTTCATACATTTTTGGACAATGGCAGTCCTCCTAATTTTACTTGAAGGAATACTTTACCCACAAAATGACCATTTGGAAATCAGTTAGTCATGCTGTGTTACCTTAAATTCGTGAAGAAAACGTTGGCTCTCTTGCATGCCTCTACGGACATTAACAACAGCAAAACCATGTTGAAAAATTCAGCTTACATGCATGCATTTTTGCTAAAAAAAAAAACAAAAAAAAAACTAAGCATTTCAGCAGACGTTTCACTCTCAGTTCAGTTTTAAATAGTAGGCTAAGGTTCCGCAAAAATAGGAAGTACTTGGAATAAAACTGGATAAATGTGACTTGGATTATACAGCATGAGTTTTGCTATAGTTTTGCTGTTGTTAAATGTGGCCCCCAATCAATAAATCAATCAATATGTCAAGGGTTTTCCACAGAGGCCTGCAGAAAAAGTTTTCTTCGTGGATTCAAGATAACAGAGCATGACTTACTGATTCAGAAAAAGTAATTTTGTGGGTGAAGAAGTCCTTTAAGTAACGAATCTGCCCTATTTTTCCCTCACCAGAATACTTCAAACTAACTGTTCATAGATTAAAAAAACTCACAATAATAATCTCGATGACTCCGTGTAGTAATACTATAGTATTATAGTAATATAACAGTGTTTGAGTCTTGAGTTCACACATGATTCAACTGGTTGTCCTTGAAGCGGCACTGCTGCAGGCTGTGGTCGCACACACTCACGCGCACACTCGCCACCCTCGCGGGGGCACAAACTGCAGAGACCAATCAGCGCTCTCCTCGCGCGGAGGGAGTGACATACTTTACAGCCCGCTACAAATACTCCGTGGCACTTTTTTTTATATTGAAAGCGCCTTTGGGTGGCCACTTCAGACAGATTCAGAGCACCTCGCGGTTGCCAAATTGAACCGCTTCATTATTAACCGAGCAGGCTTCCCCGCAGCTCTTTGTAACTTGGAAACTCACGAGGACAAACTTAACATCCTCGACCGTTACTTGGTTTCTCTTCGGCTTGAGCGGACAACCCAGTTTCTTCAACATAAAAAGGGGGAAAGGCAAGGTTTGAGCTCTTATATCACAGCCTGTGCAGTCAGGGAAACTTTTTATGAGTTGCGTGGAAAAAACCGCTGAAAGTAACGGAAGTTAACGTCTTCATTCACCCTCAGAAAGAGTCTCGAGCGCAGCTTGCTGTGTTGGCTGGCACCTGCAGACATGACACGAAGATCATGTGCGATCTACGCGGTTGGGGTCATCTGCGCTATCCTGCTGATCTCTGGGATTGGTTTAATCTTGGGTCAAGTCTTTCGGACTGTGATGCTCAACCGGCTCAAAAAGGTAAAAACACACCTTTATCTTGAGAACTTTACAGAGCATGTTAGCATCTCATGATTTCACGCATGTTGTGCTCTGAATGATCTGCTGTGTAGCCTACAGTACAAGTGGAGTCTGTTATGAATGATAGAAAACATTGTGACACTGATGGGATTATACTGCGTGTTCCTAACCCACTTACAAACCCTCCTCTGTTTGCAAACTCTAGAAGATTAAAGGCCATTGCATTGTTTGACTGTATTCACTCCATACTTTTTAACACCAAGAGTAATCAGATTACAGATTAAAGGGATCACACCAGAAACTGGGCGCACAATTCAGCTCCATTATGATGCACATTTTGAATACAGTTCTACAGCAGGACAAACTTTAGTGTGTGTTCTGCTTGTGTGGCTATTACCATGTATTATGGTTGCTCTTGTCATTGGAGTCTGTTGGACAGTGATGGATTGTGTGTTGCCTCCCAAAAGGAGTGGCTCTAATAAGACGCTCAAGCTCCTTGAGGTGGAGGAGTTTGGCTTATTATGGGTTCAGTGGCCTGCACCCTGCAATCAGCACTTTCTCTTCCCCCACGGTTAGATTAGTTTCAGTCAAAGTTCCCTTTCCATTAGCATGCAATGTGTTTTAAAGACTTTTCTTGTTAGATGTCTCAGTGATGTGTGCTTCTGTCTTCAATACTAGTTATTATGAAAGAAGAATGGTTTAAAGGCAAATTCCACAGCTTAGAGGAAGTAAGGGCTGTGTCAGTAATGCTTGTTTGTGGTCATTTTCAACACCTCACAAGAAAAAGCTGAGTTCGCTGCTGAGAGCAAATCAGCACATTACAAAAAAAGTTCAAATTAATCCAGGCTGGTCGCACATTACACACTGGGGTGGCCTGACTGACTAACCCTCATGCAGAAAGATTCTTATACCCATGTAGTTAGAGATGAGAAGCACAGCATGAGCTGGACTCTGAAGAATGTCCTGTAAAATAATTGTGACATGTAAAGCACTGTCAATAAGGAGGGTACTTGTTTTGTTCAACCAACAGTTCATAACACCAAGATATTCAGTTTACAATTATATGAGTCTTGGAACCCATTAGCATCTGGAGGTAAGGGCCAATATTTCAGGCTGATCCAGTGTAGCCAGCATATACCCTGGCTAAGACGTCCTCTTCTATGTACCAATCATTTTGGCTAATCTCTTTTACAGATATCTGCATATAAATGCGGATTAATTAAAAAAAAAAAAAAAAGGCAAATATACAGCTAAATCATCATCAGACTTTGCCTGATGGGTCCTGAGATTGCATTTCAGCCAGTGCGTTCCGGCTATCCATATGCTGTTCAAACATGATTTGTCAGTAGTATTTGGACTACAAACAGACTACAAATGGAAACCAGAACAATTCCGATATCAAAATCTCATTCCGTTCTGCACACAGATGCAAAATCTGTGTATAAAGATAACAATAATAAAAGAAAACAAATACAGATTTTTTTTTTTAATATTGTAGAAGCTGGTACCAGCAAATATTTGTTACTTTTTTAAGTGGCTCAAACAATAAATCAGTTATCAAAATAGTTTGATTTATTTTCTGTTGATTAACTACTCAATAAATCACTCATCGTTTTACCTTTTATGTAAATTAGTAGTCATTTGTTTAAGGTGTTTGTGCTTGCCACTACACTTGCACGCTCTCTGTATGAATCATTTGATCCATAAAGTGTCAGGAAACCGTCAGAAATGCCCATCACGATTTCCCTAAAACCTATGCGATGTCTACAAATTGTTTGCTCTAAAATCACCAACAGTCGAAAAAAAACCCAAAGTTGCCATAAATTTGCTATCATGGAAGACTGATATTCAGGAAATTTAAACATTTAAGAAGCTGGTGCAGGTTAATTTGTAGGAATTTCCTCAAGTTTCTATTGATCAGCTAACTATTTCAGCTTTAACAAATAATCTACTTCTGGCTATGGTTGGAAAAGTGCATATACTACGTTTATGACGTGACTTTGAGCATTTTCACATCCTTTGAGTGCACACAAAATGGACAAAGCACAACCAAACTGTAAACCACATTTATGAATTTGACAGCACGTACACAGTTTACAGAAACACATGTAGAGTACAGAAATGCTGCAAGTTGCAAACAACCCAGCAGAAGAGATTCGCAACACCACAGAATTTTGGTAAAGCTGGCTGCTCTATAATGATATTGAAAACTCAGCTAATGTTTATTTTAGTTTTAACATTTTGATTGCACGATTTTATTGAAAATAGTGGTGATACACCTAGCATTAGCCTAGCGTGCTCCTCAGTTTTTTGGTGTCCCCCGGACAATTTTGTATGACATGCAATGTCTTTGGTGAATGTTTAATATGTTTCGTAATTTGCTTATTTATTGCTGGGGTTTTTTTCTAAATGCAGCATATATATCTTCTTAAAGTTGTGAAGGTGTTCCTCATGTGCTCGTGTTTTCGTAAGTTGAAGTCCACTGAGTTAAAGTCTGAGGCACAGAAGCGGCAGATGATGAAAGGGGTTCTGTACTTCTGTAGATTGTTAAAAGATACTGAGGATAACGGAAAAGAAGAGTTTGAAGTTTTCTCAGTTGCGGGGGTTCAACTTTGCCGTTGCACCACATTGCTTGGTCTGTGGATGGAAGGATGTTACTTCATCACTAATGTTTAAAGCTGATGGATATGTTACTGTAAATGAACATCAGTATTGTCATGTAGGCCTACTTGGTGTCATGCCGCACACACACCCGTACTAATATATCAGCAGTATTGTTGGCCTGATGGTGGCTGGTTGGAAAATGTTAACGAATCGCCCAACCCTGTTTCACACACTCCTCTCTTTCAGTGCAACATTTTTAATTCTGCTGCTTACAGAGATCTTAGATGTTTGATCTTCAATCCCAGAGTGGAGAAGTCAATGGGGCACAAATACAAACACTCTTACTATCAAGCATTAAACACAAACATCTGCTGCAGTTCTGTTTGGTTGCATCTGTGAAAGCATTTGCTCAGCATCAGTAAACATGCTTTAGACCCTTCAGTTCCCTGCAAACAAGAAGTCCTTCAAGTTGGAAGAGTTCCTGGATATACAATATTTCAGACTGTTATTCGGTGAAGTTAAAAGCATTCCCAGAAGGTTCACTTTACTTAGATAACAGTGCAGACGTGAAAGTACTGTTGGCCCTCAATCAATGTTATCACTTGGCACACCTTCATCCCTATTTTCATATCAAATTGGCTTTTTCAAAACAGGCATCAGATGGCTTTTATCAGAGAGGCTTAGTATTGACTTTCACGGTCATGAGGGGACATGTTAACAAGGTGTGCAGTGCTGGGAGTGGGTTGTAATGCTGAAAATTGCGAAATTTAAAGACATTTTTAGACTTTTATACAATTTAATAGATGTTTCTGATGTAAATGACAGCAGGAAGTAGGAGTTATTGTCTTTGTAGCCTAGTTTGCTAACAGATGTGCTCATGTTTTCAAGTCAGTGGATGAATTAATGCTGTTACACAGCTCATGTCAACAAAAAACAGAATTTAAAAAAGACAAAATGGACTTACCTGCTGTTGGATTAATTGATCAAATAAAGACAAATCCCGATCACTGTCAGTTAAGTCCTGTTTAACCATTATTTGCATGTTCAATATTTACTTTTCGGCTTGTCAGTTACAGGGATAAAATATACTGTTTACTCCAAAGTCTTTAGCGTAAAGACAGTCTGGTGGGGCTTTACAAGTGTTTAGACTAAGTTAGCAGCTCTTTATGAAGTGGTTTATGGAGATACTTTTATGGACCTTTCAGGAAAGCCCAAGTGTGGTAACTGCTGCCTCTTCAGCACAAAACAAGAATGCTCTCGGGTGTAACCAGGTCATAAAATTACTGAGGTCAGGAGACTCAGGGGAGGGTGGAGTCATGTGGGGTTGGTGAGTTAGTGTGGGTTTTTATTTACCTGAACTTGGCGGTTCAATTGAGAAAGTAGCACAACAGATGCCTCAAAATTAGTTGAAAGATGAGATACTACTGAGGCGTGACCATGGTGTCCTAATTTACATTGCTCAAATGTGTCACAGTTTGTAGATTTAAATGATTCTTGCAGAGGTTTTAGCTGCAGGAATTCTGAAGACATGAGCTTTTTCTGTACCTAGCTTGGTGCTAGTTGTTGTCCAGAGTACGTTTTGAGTTTGTGTGTAAGGGTCTGTTTACCATGTAATAATACATGCTGACTTTAGCCCAGATGGACAACCGTTTACCTTATAGAGCCAGAGTAAACTGAACATGAAGTGAGGCATGCAGTTTCTGGTCATTGCTGCAGCGACCTCATTAATGACCCTGGAATAACATTCATAGACAAGAAAGAGCATATTTTTCCACATTTAAAGCGTGGAAGGTTTTGACTCGATTGCAAACTAGATAGTGTTGAACTGTTGAAGTTAAGTTTTCACCTGAAAAGCGTCGAGCTCAGCATTATGGCCGTTGCCATCTTGTTTTTTTTGGAGCCAAAAGTGACTATATTTGGGTGAGAGGGTGAAGCCGTGGAGGAGCAAGAGGTGGATCTGACTGAGAAGCGAAGGACACTGTCAGCAGACAGCCTGACACTCAAAGCGGTCCGCCCTTAATTATGTGTAACTAAATTAGCTATAGAGACCAAAACTGTTTTTCTACCAGGCTGTGAACATGTTTATTTTTGCTGTAAAGTTTGGCATTTTAATGAGGGGGTCTATGGGGATTAACTGGCCTCTGAAGTCAGTCTCAAGTGGCCATTCAAAGAACTGCAGCCTTTGGCACTTGCATGTTGTCTTCATTTTTCAGCCCAGAGGTTGCAGCTTGAATCAGCTATCTTCGTTGTCTCCTGGCAGCATATCTTGACAGCTGACAGGAAGAGACCGGCTAAGAAGGCCATCTCTGTCCTCACATGCCCCCTCGATTGAGTTGAGGTGGTGAGAGAAAGGAGAATGACAACTAAGTTATCTTCCCGGTCCCACCCCATGCAGGATACTCTAGCCTTTTTTACAACCACATCCTGCGATAGGGCCACAGTCATTATGCTGCCTTTGCTTTTTTATACAAAACCAAAATACAGGAGCAATGCTGCTCCAGTGTGGGGTTTTAGACAGCATGCAAGCATTCTGAAAGCAAACAAAGTGCAGATGTTGTTGCAGTGCTTTGAAAGGGTAAGAAGCTCCCTGACCTCATTGCAGACATTTTCGGGCCACTGTTCTTCTTCTTTGAGTCAGCTGCTAACTGCTGGTGAATGCTTTTTAAATCTACTGTTGGTGGGTTGCACACTTAACACGTTACCTTTCTCATCCTGCCAGTTGTCTCTTTTACACAGACATCTATCTGGTGGTGTTACTCACTCCGCTGCCGGTTTTAGGGCAAGATAAATCTGTCCCCCTATTCTGTGATTGTACCTTTTATGCAGAACGAAGAGGCGGTATAAAAGCTGCAAGACTCCTGCCTTAAACAGGAAGTGTAGAAGGGGCTTCTGACAGCATGTGGCTGCTCTGTCAGTGACAGGCTGCTTCACCTGCAGCATGGGAAAGAAGAAATACTGTAGGCTCTTCCTTCCTGCTGCTGTCTGATCTTACAACCAATACTACCGACCACACATAACAAAACTGACATTCATCACTCCTGTACAGTACCATTGAAAAGGAAACTGTTGATATCTATACTTCCTATGCTTCCTATGTGCAAAAATATGTTGTCAGTCTGTTATATCTTGATTTTTTTTTTACTGTTAGCTTATTTATTCTATATTGTTTTTTGTTTTTTTCTGATGCTTCTTGTTTTGCACTTTACCCTTTGCTGATGAACATTTGCCCCCCAAAATTTATGACTAATAAATTCTTATCTTATTTCATGTAATGTTATCTTAAACATGAATGCTACTTCTCATGTTTATAAATCTTTTTTGGTGTCCTTTTTTTGATTGAGGTATTCATTCGTAAATAGTTTTATACATGCAGAGGCAGAGCAACAGGATACATTACCCAAGCACTGATTTGGCGAGGAAGTTTCTGCCTCACGGGAGTATTAATTACATGTACAGGCAGACATATATGCATGTAAAAGAATCTTGCTTGGTTAAATATGCGTGGGTGTGACACAGAGGCATAGCGCTCACATGCAGGCACATATGGTTATCTACTAGCTTGGCAGAATGATTTATTTCAGCAGTATCAAGTTACCCCCTTACCCCACTTGCATCAGTGTGAGGGATCTCATTCCATGGATACCCTCCCAGCAGTAGACTGTCTTTGTGTGCTAAGCCTCTTTCACACTGCTAGCTTTATTGGGAAACCGGCTGGGTTGGCAGCTCCTCAGTGTCCATGTGAGTCAAGCGGGGTCACTATGCAATGAACTCCTGATGAGGTGATGGTGAAAAATGACTTGTCCCTGAATAGGAATTTGGTAATTTTACATAGGCTAGACTAGACATAGTGGCCAGCGGCCCCTTGCTGGTAGTCTGCTGGGTTTCCTGAAGAATTTAGGCTTTGACACAAACATTTTTAATAATGCTGAATTTTTATTCAGACTTTAAAAGTATTACCTCTAAAAGTTGAAGTGCTCCCCACAACATACAGATGATTTAGAGCTTTACCAGAAGTGGAAATAAAAATGTAGTTTATCTTGAAAGTTATTCTAGGAGAAAGGTCATGGGGTTATTTAAATCAAAATGTTTTAGCCCCCTGGAAGTATGAAAGCCACACCAAATATCTGCGACATGTGACATTACTATGACTTGTGGTCAACCACAGCACATGACTGCAAAACAAAGGTCACCAAAATCACTCGTAATCAGGCTCTAGGGATAGTCTTACCAGAATTCATTAAGGTTATGGCCAGCGGTTGTTAAGATACACAGCTCTGCACCAAGGCCTCACAAAGTTCTTAAATTATTTCAAGTTAATAACAAGACTAAGAGTCTACAACTATGCCAGCTACTCTGTGAAGCTGCACTGAAACACAGCAGTGCTTTGAGCTAAATGCTAATGTAAGCATGCTAACAAGCTTAAAATGACGATGTTAACATGCTGATGTTTAGCGTGTAAAATGTTTACAATGTTCACCATCCTTGTTTAATGTGTTAGCATGCTAACATTTGCTAATTAGTACCAAACACAAAATACAGCTGAGTCTGATAGAGATGCCATCAGTTTTTTTAAGTGTTGGACAAACTAGAATTCTGACCTGATGACTAAAGTATCCTCTGTGCATCATTGATATCTGTGCCAAATTTTTCAACTGTCCATCCAATGGTTGTCAAGTAATTTCACAGAAGGTAAAAAAAAATGTTAACCTCATGGTGGCGCTTGGGGAGGATTACTCCTTACCATCAATAGAACATAAATGAACATGAATTAAATGTGTTACATGTTCACAGAACATTGCTCGCAAGATACAGATGGATTAAAGAAATACATCTTAAGATAATTCCCTATGAATTTATTTAATTCATGTTCTTTAAGACCTTCACAGTAATCAAACTGCCTTCCTGTGGTCCCTGTGCAAACCAGTGATCTAACACTGCAGCACCTCAGTGTTGCCAGTTGGTGCCCACTGGGTCAATGACAAACTGAACGGACCCTAATATGACTTTGATGAGTTCAGTAACAGCAGGGCTGGACTTCTGTTCAGCTGGTAGAGCTTTGTTAGGTGTAGCCTACTGAGACAAACCCATTTAGAGTATGCAAACCTTGTACACCACTACTGGAGGTTTTTAATAAATAGCTTCTTGCTGTGTCCAGTGTTATGCATGTCTGTATTTGCCTGCCTCGACATCAAAGCGCTAGTACTAAGTGTATTTGTGTATTCACCTGCTACGTGTGTTTTCAAATAGGGAGTGGTGTAGGAGTTTATGTGGTAAATACTGAGATAACAGGGTTCCTCTGTTCCTGTTTTCTATGTGGAATTTCATGTAGCATGCTGGGAGGCGTACCATATAAAGCATGAAAGCATAAAGGATGAAAAGATAAAGAAAGACCGTGCTTTCCCTTCCTCAATCTAAGGTGACGGCTTTATTGTCCTTGGCTACTCAGCTAAACTTTTGTCTCTGAGCAAGGGACCCGAAAGGAGGAGGGGGCCTGTGCTCCTGTGAAATAATGAGAGTTGTTGATGTGTTCAGCTCTTTTGGGCTTATTTCATACTGAAGTCCTGCTTTTAACTTTAATACAAAGCTGACACAATTAGGCCAAAGTGAGATTTCCTCTTGATGCGTTGTCAGAAGAAATACTAATCCTCTCGCCCCCTTCCTTCTCCTCTCACTCCCTGTGTTTTCCAATTCCGAAAAAGAGTCCTGCAGTGAATCGGGTTATCCTTGTCCAGAGGCAATAACATCTGCTGTGAGAATTTTCCATCATACTGTGTAATGATACAGGAAAGTAAAGGTTTGTGCCTGTCCTGCACTTGGAAGGCCACATAAGGCTGAGTCCTGAGGAATGTAGCTTAGATCATTAAGGTCACAGTCCTGCGCAACAAGCGGGCATCCAGCTCTCTGCATCACATGATATGTCAGCGGCTCTCCCCGAGTGCCCGTTGTCATTGGCAACAGCTGACAATGGAGCTGTGGAAGGGTCTCCCCAATACCATTCATGTGTGCAGCCAATGCTGTTGTCTGACGCTCAGACAGCAGCTCCACTCCACGACCCCCTCCCCCCCAAGGATGTTTTTGTTCTCTGGGTTGTTTTTACTACGGACAGATTGTCGAAAGATTCAAAACACATGTTCGCTGCGGCAAAACTTTTTTCAGCAAATACATTACCAATTCAAAGCCACATTGAAAGAAAAAACACCTCTTCTTACAAACCGTAGATAAAGCTGCAGCATGTTTTATGGGAATCAGTGTTTTTGTATTTACTAGAAACAAAACATTTGCTTTTCACAGCCATATTCTTGTGCCTGAATGAATTATGTTTACATTTTCACTGACATATGCACTTTTTGTCTCAACAGGAGATTGTTTTGGTCGAGGGCAGCCGTGTGTTTCAGTCATGGAAAACCCCTCCCCCTCCTGTCTACATGGAGTTTTTCTTCTTCAATGTGACCAATGTGGATGCCTTTCTTGAAGGGGCCAAACCAGAGGTTAATCAGATTGGACCCTACACATACAGGTAGGATAAAACAGCACACCAACTCACACAAAAGTGCATGGGCTCCCACAAAGTCATGTTGTCAAATATTTCTCGTTATATGTGTAGGGGGTGGTTTCTGCTTGTAGACTTGCGTATAGGGCCACCACCAGGTGCTACTGCACTTCATTCATCTTTACTGTGTTGAATGTAAAATCAATTAAAAAGCTTTCAATGAAATCCTTAAAAACATCCAGTGTAGAAAAATATGAGGTGTTCTTTCTACTTCCGAGACCAAATTGAAGTGTGATACAGAGACCACTAGTGTTGGGCAAGTCACTCACAAATGTAATATATTACATATTTCTAGTTACCTTTATTTAAAGTAATAGCTTACTCTACAATATTTCTCCCTGTGTAGAGTAATAAGTTACTAATTTCACTACATTTGTGTTACTTTCACCAAGATGAAGTAGAAGAATGCATAGGATTTTAAATGGAGGAGGGTTATGTTGTTTAACAGCAGCTAGTCAATGCACAGAAGCTCCAGTTTATTACAATTCATTTCAAATCCAGTGCTGCACAGGTCTGACCCATTCATGCATTCGCATGCAGTGGATACCAGTTTGTATTAAAATCACTTGCTTATATTAATAATCAAGTGATGCACTGGCAGAAGTGGAGCGATGTGGATCAGTGCTGATGAATGAAAAATGAAATGACAGTTTATTTCAGGTGGTAACGCATTTCGAGATATTGTAAATGAAATGATATTACCCAAAATCCTGACGCTTTGCCCCTAACGCTTTGCCCCTAACCATTCTTGTAAAATCTATATAAAGCAGACTGTGTTGCTGTTTCTGTGTTTTGAGTTTACTGACTCTGTGGGTTCATGTACTGTAATTTCTCTTGTCTCAACATTTAGACTGTAACAGCCACACCACACACCACAAACATAGGTTCTGCAGGGCAGAGTTGCATCTTGAAGTGCTGTTGAAATGTGCCCTTTCTTTGCACAGCACATATGTAAACTGAAAAAGGGACTCAGCTCCTGCTTCTCTACTTCCTCTCTTGTGGTGTACTTAGTCACTGTTATTTTAATTACATATTCAAAAGCATGAAAAAACAACCCAGGAAGGTTGGCTGTTTGTAAAATTACCGCGAAGATTTGACAGCGGTATATAAAGTGTTTCCTCACATCCCGTCTAGTCGGTCATGTGAGTCCTGATAAGAAACTTTGAGTAGATTAGCCATTTTGAATAACTTCTAATGCACCCACTGAAACCCTTAAATAAATATCAAGGTTCACTGCTGAATCACCAAAAGCGGCCACAGTGCATTTCTAAATAACCTACTCGCACCACTATGTTTAACTGTTCAGGTTCCCTCATCTTAAACGGATGTGTTGAAAGGAAGCACTTGTGTGATGACACTGATATGTTAACCGAAATGCATGTGCAATGCGATTTGAGTTTTTAACCGGTCTGTGATGCTCATTTGTAACAGGAACTTCCAGAGAGCATAATGAAAATTTAAAAGTATGTTTTCTTGTGTTTGCCCAGGGAGTACAGGTATAAGGACAATGTGAGCATGATGGAAAATGACAAGATGGTGTCCGCATACAACACCAAAAGCTTTGTGTTCCTGAGAGAGAAGTCTGTGGGCGACCCAGCTGTGGATAACATCACCACGGTCAACATCCCCTGCTTGGGTGAGTCATGAAGTAAAGGTCTTGGACAAGTAGAGGAAAGTGGAAATCCAAGTAGGGGAAAGTGAAGCGTGTGTTCTTTGACTTTCTTCTGCACCTTGTTTCCTCAGTCCCCCCTCAATGCCCACCACCTCATCCTGCATTCTTTTCCATCTCCTCTCCACTCTGCCCCACTCCCACATCCCATCTACAGGCTGTAATGAACAAGGTGAAAGGGAGTTTCTTCAAGTCCTCCATGGTGTCCATCTGGATGAACTCTTTGGGGAGCGGTCTCTTCACTACTCGCACAGTGGATGAATTGCTGTGGGGCTACGAAGATCCTCTGCTGGCCCGCATCGCTCCTTCCAATCCTGAAGTTGAGAAAGTCTTTGGCCTCATGTACAAGGCATGTAGAGCTGTACAAATAATTATAGCTGATAAATCTCAGATGGTTTTTGTTTATGGCTTAAGAAAAGGAAGATCTGTTAATTAGTTTTTCTTAATTTCTTCATGTTTTCCATGTTAAGAAGTTGAGTGTTTTTGTAGACATGAGCACATTTTGATTATTTAAATCTTATTTTTAAAATTGATCTTTTTAGAAAAATGGAAGCAACGACGGGGAATTTGTCTACCACACTGGGAAGCAGAACTACTTGGATTATGGCCGCGTTGAAACATGGAAAGGGCAAAGGTAGCACTGTTGCAGTCTCACACAAACACACACTCCCTCTCTGTCTTCATTCACTCTAATGAAACTTCATTGGGTAACCTTTGGGTTTGAAAAGTTTCTCAAATGTACTGCTTTTTGCCAGTCACAAGGGATTGCTGTCTCTCTGTCCGTCTGTTTGCCTGCCTGTTGTCTGGGTTGTTGCCCACAGTTCAAGGCACAGGACATCCTGAAACTCAGAATGCCTCAATGGCTTTTTAGTGACCTTTCTTATCCCATTTTATTGCCTCAGTACAGAGTGTCTAATTACACTTACTCTTGGGAGACCACTCTTATCAACTGTCAGATAAATCACGTTTGATCATAAAACGTTTCGTCATAGTTTATTGTCATTAGGATGGAGATGATAATAGTGTTGACATTGAAAGTAGGGTTTTAGAAAACAGCATGTCGAGCCAAAAAGAACCAAAATGTTGTTTTTGTTCTGTGTTTGTCTTTAAAAAAATAGTAAAGCTATTGTATGAGCATGCTGCCTCAGTTCAAAACACATTTTTGGTCACTTTGCAGGCAGCATACATTTTCTATCTTTAATCAGTGCCCAAAGAGATACCCTTTGTATGAACATTGTACTTTTTCAAACTGCATAAATGTTCTCTTGATCTTATTTTAATAATATATGAAATACTTGTGTGTGTGATGTGTTGTTTTGCAGCCAGCTGACCTTCTGGAATTCTAACCAAAGCAACAGCATCAATGGATCAGATGGAAGTGCTTTCCATCCCCTGCTGGAGAAGAATGAACGCATTTACATCTTTACTCCGGACTTATGCAGGTATGACTTAGGTGATCTTGAGACCTTTCCTCCAACACCACCAGCAGGTCAAAATTTAAAAGTAATGACATCCCCATCAGCCTCAGCTGCACTTTGTGTTTGTCGCTCATTAGCAAAAGTGAACATGCTAAATGTTGGGCAGCTGTGGCTCAGAGGTAGAGCGGGCTGTCTGCCAATCAGAAAATCAGTGCTTTAATTCCCAGCTCCTCCAGTCCACGTGTCAAAGTATCCTTGTGCAACATACTGAACCCCAAATTGCTCCCAATAGCTGTTAAAAAAACTGCGTAGCAGGTGGCACCTTGCATGGTCTCAGCCACCAGTGGGTGAATGTGAGGTCGGATGACGAGGAAAGCGCTATACAAGTGCATGTCTATTTACCATTTAAATTTATATGGTCAACTTTATACCTGCTTAACATCAGCATGTTAGCATTGCCATTGTTAGCATGTTAGAATGCTAATATTAGCATTTAGCACCACTGGTCCTGTTTGAACGTGGTTTAGCAGGACGTGACAGTACGTAATATAGTAAACAGCAGCGTGGCAAGGAATGCTCACAGCTGCAGCCAAACATAGGTGTTGAAACGTCCCTAGAAATATACTGACTAACCAAAAAAAAACACCTGCTTGACTTGAAGAATTTCAGTTGACTGGGAGTCTCCAAATGATTTGGATGTTTATCTTTCAGGGGACAGGCCTACATAGGGTCAGATGGGGTACAGCTATAGAGATCTGCTAGCATGGCTATGAACTCTTGCTGTGAGTTAGATAGAGGGTGATATTCATCTGACTCAAGAACAAAGATAAACTTATTTTGTTGTATTACGTAACTCATGTAATTTGACTGTAACAGGGATTTGCATCCTCCCATTTGTCCCAGTGGACTCTAGTGTCCCTGATATTTTACCTGCTTATGATGAAGCAATGTCTATTTCTGGTACATGACCTGGCCTCTTAATGTTGGACTCAAATCACCTCACAGCAGAACGCAGGCTTTTATATCTGGTATGGAAATAATGTTCCCAGGCCTGGGATCCCATGGATTGTTATCATAACATCCTGATCACTTACAAGCCGCACAACAGGTGACTTCTGTTTTTCTCACCAAGGCTTTACTGCCTATACTGTGTGTGCTTTCCTAAAGACTAATATGTCAGTTTCCAGGAAACACTTAATGGACAGGCCTACATGGATAGGAATGTTGGCCTGGAGGGTAATGGGGATGTAAGGTGGGTGAGTGAGGAAGGGGAAGGGAGTGGGAGTGAGATTGAAGAAACCCTGAGAAAAACCCCCTTAAAGCATTTTATGATCGTTGATGATTACTGGATATTCTCAGCGTTAGAAAAGAAAAGCTGTTTCTGTTCTTGACCAGCTGGAACAAATAACTTTAATTATGCTTTCCACATAAAATGGGCTGTATGCATCTGGCCAACTTTTCGTCTTACTTCTCGGAAATGACTGCCAGACATGTTGACTACAAACACTCGTAGGCAACATTCAGATTTCTGTAGAATCTCAGAATTGCTTACAGGATGTGAAAGAGATTTGCCTCTCACACAGTGACTCGGTGCTAAGTAGTTCCTTGGGATTATTGATTTCCCAAATAGTATGCCTTGAACTGTTGCCCTGCTGATGATGAGAGCTTCTAATTTAGAAAATGACCTTGACCTAAAACAAAACCACACGTTGCAGCAGATGTCCAGCCCTTTTTGTTGAGTGTGGAAAGAATCTGTTGGAGCGCCATGGTTGTGCCTTTGACTCTGATTGGACGTGTGTCAAAAACCCCTCTCCCAAATGTTTACACTCTCACCTACTTATTCATTGCCTGGTGGCTTCATCACGTCTGTCTGTGCTATTGTGAGTGAAGGGAAGGATCCCTCCCTGTTTCCCGTACTTCTTTACCATAATGTGAAGAGGAAATGTTCCATTAGGTTGTACATGTTAACCCTCACACACACTGTTTGACTCCAGTGTTTTCAGGCTTAAGTTCCTGTTAGAGTAGCTCAACATCACTTTGTGTTAAAGCGTTTAGTTAAATGACATCTGGGACTGATCTGCACCCGTAAGGCTCCGTGACCTGACAGGGTTGTCTCCCTTTAGTCGAGTAACTGACAGCTGAACCAGAGAAACCTCAAGATTTTGATGAATTGCAAACAGGTGTCATTGTTCAAATACCAACTTGCCTTCTGCCATATGTTAATCTTTCCTTTAGCTATGACCCCTCTGTATTTAAAGACTTGATATGATTTTAAATAGATCCTGGCATACAACCACTTTTTTTTCAAATATTCACCAAACAAAAAAAAAAAAGCAAACCAAAACAGAAGACAAAGCTTCAACCCAACATAGGACCATGGATATGCAAAAATAAAAAAAAATAGTGTCTGTATACTAAATGAGACAGCTAATCTGTGAAAAAATCATATTCCTCTGCCTACCTATTGTCTCTAATGAAGCTTACTGCAAGTGAATGAAAACAAACAATCAGCTAACACAGCTGTCAATCACTGCTGGTGAGCTGCAGTCAAACTAGGCAGCATTGATCAAATGTGAATCAAGAATGTGTTACTGCATTGCCTTTCTCTCACCGCAGATGTTTTCAGAAACATATTTTAGTGTACTGTTTAGCTGTAAAATGAGAAGGTTGATCCAGCTGGTGGGTGGTGCATCGCACTTAAGTCAACTATATCAACATGTCGGCAGGGTCACAAACTTTCTAATTTTACAACTAAACAGTACACTAAAATATGTTTCTGAAAACATTTGAGGTGAGAAATAGGCGATGCAGTAACAGAATCCTGGATTATATATGATCAGTGCTGCCTAGTTTGACAGTTTGATCGCAGTTCATGAGGAGCAGTGACTGACAGCTGCATAAGACCCCTTGGTTGGTGCTGTGCTGCTGTTGACTCTAATGAATGCCATTAGAGGCAGTAGGATGAGGAGGAGGGACACAGTTTTTTTTGATAGACTATCTGCTCATGTACTTCTTTCAGAATATAGTGACAGTTTCAGCAAATGTGATACGATGTTATTTTCATAAAAGTTACTAGCCGTTACTTTAAAAGTTAATACAACTTATTTTCATCCTTGTCACCCCAAATCACGGGAGCAACAGAGACTGCCGTCTCTTTGCTCATGTAGATTTAATTATGGTAGATATTACAGATTATACAAATTGTACTTTTCACTAAAGTTCGACTTTAAGTAAATTCCCCCATCTCCCCTCGCTCCGTTCCCTTTAAATGTCTTTGCACCTATAATACAAATATCTTACATCACCTCATCAAACTTTGGCCCGCACACATTGAAGGGATTCAGATACAAAAGAAGCATATCTCAGCATAGTTTATCTGAAATTAATTCACACTGTAACAGTCTCTCATGGCCAGCAGTACAAGGCAGAGGCTTTCACAGTCCTGTCCTGGTGAGGAAACACATAAGGCTTTTTACTTGGCTTCTCTCACAAAGGTCAAGGGAAAGGTCTTTACAGTATTGTTGCACGATTGGTGGGCTGAGAGGCGAAGGGCCGCATCCTCCCGGCCAGTTGGCAGACACTGTATGGACTCCTTTGTTCTCACTGAGAATCATCGGGATTCCCTAGAAAGAACAGAGCTGCAGATACATAGAATGAGGATGAACCGCTCACAGGAGCACAATTCCCCTAGAGCTGTAAAAACACAGCCAACGTTAAAATACAAATAAAGATTTACGATTTCTCCGCTCCCAGCACAAAAAGAAGGTCAACACCACAATAGAGCATTATTTCCTCTATGTGTTTAGAATGAAAGAAAAGGATTTCAGCATAATGCGAAAGTCAGTAAACATCCTTGAGATTTTCTCTTGAAATTAAAAGTCATGAGTCATTTTTTTATTGTAATTTTCCGAGAGGAGAGGAGCATTGAGTTTCAGGTCATGTTTGCTTGTGAACAGGTGTTAAAGCTCCCAATAGGCAGGTAAAATCTTAAATGAACAGTTGACAAACATTTGGAGCAGCAGCCAGCAGGATGTGTACTTATTTATTTTATTTATTCTGTGCAGCAAACCACTTTTGCATAATGTTTTTTTAATGGACTAACAGCATTTGTTGACTTGAAACTTAGCAGAGAGCATTCAGAAGCGCATGTGTGCGCCAACCTTTTATCGCTCATGTGCCTCCACCAGCCTCTGTGAAGAAATCACTGTAATATTCCCTTTATATTCCTACTGTATGCATAGTGTTTCTGACAGTTGTGCTTTTGGAAAGGGTTTCATAACAGTTTTTATTATAAAAATGCCCAATACAGTTTTTCTGCAGTCTTCAGTGAGAATGCTAATATTCAGGCTGTAACCTGTATTAAAATTTTGAGCAATAAAATGAAAAGACTGCGAAAAACATAGAGGAAGAGAAAGAAGACATGATAAATAAGAAAAACGATTTTATTTAACCATGTCCTGTGATGTTATTGCTTTACTCTCCAGGTCAATCTACATGGAGTTTGACAAAGACGTAGAGGTGAAAGGAATCCCAGCATACCGCTTCACACCGCCACGCTCTGTTATGGCCAGCAAAGAGGAGAACCCAGCCAATGAGGGTTTCTGTGTCACCCCACAAGAGTGCCTGGGAACTGGCCTTCTTAAAGTCAGTCCCTGTCGGAAAGGTAAATGTCAGCTTATGCAGCGTGTTTTCTCCTCTACACTTTGCATGTTTACACACCCACCTCAGAGTGCTATGTTTTGCGCCCACAACTGTCTTTAGTTTGCTGTACATCCCACACAAAGCCCTTGAGCTTACACTCTGACCTGGGCCTTTCCGGTACACACATACCTTTACTTTGAAAGCTATGATCTTGGTTTTTGTTGCCTGTTCTTTCTGATTGTCACGTCTTGTTGTAACTGATATATCAGTCAAGCCCTTCTTTTATTTTCCTACTATCACCAGCGCTAATACCCTCTAAATGACCCATGTGACACAGCTCCACAGCCCTCTCCACACCTCAGGCACCATCTGACCATGACTGGCCCAGTAGCTGAGGGGGCAGTAAGCCCTGTCACCTGATTCTGGCCTTGAATATGACCAGGCGTTACCTTGAAGCGCCTGTGTTCCCTGCTCAATTTTTTTACTTAAATACTACCATTCCCAGTAAAAGAACAATACCAGTGTTTTAACATGTTTGACGCCTCAGCTATGAATAATACCCCATGTTTGTTTTTTATGCATTTTTATTACCTTTGAGGCATTTATTACTTATTAGGAAAATCTTCTTGCAGATAACATTGTGTCTGTTTTTCCTCTCTTTGTCAAAGTTATTCATATTGTTTTGCAGTAAGCGGTGTGCTTGCACTGTATCAAATCCATCTGGTTTTAAATCTAGACCTCACATAACTTTGTTCAAGTTTCTGCATGTTGATACAAATATGAACGGAAATTACTTGATACAGTCCGTGCACACTGCTTCTGCAAAACAACATGAATAATGCTGACAAAGACAGAAAAGCAGACGTGATGTTATGTGCCGTAAAGAGAAAGAGTTTGCAAGAGTATTGAGATGAAAGGAAACAAATAGCTGCCTTGCACATAAATGTTAAGCAAACACGATAGCCCAACTAAAAAAAAACAAAAACAGCAAAGCTCTTTGAGGTCATGGTACAAATTTAGTGTGGCCAGACACAGGGGGTTTCATTCTACTGGGATTTAAAGGAATGTACACAGGGTGAAGTTTAGGGTCATGAACACAGTGATTAAGCAGCACTCATAAGTATACCAATACGAATATGTGTGTGTGTGTGTGTGTGTGTGTGTGTGTGTGTGTGTGTGTGTGTGTGTGTGTGTGTGTGTGTGTGTTTGCGCTGCAGTGACCTTGTGGGTTGTCACGGGAACAGACTCTCAGGTGACTGTGGGTGTCCAATGTTTTTGTCAAACGTGTGTTGCCAAACACAAGGACAGGGAAAACTGTCACCTCTGCCCCACTTCATCAGCACCACTAAGTGTGCCACTGTCTGACTTTGTTGTCGCTGCGGAGGCACAGACAGAATGACTTTGTCCAATGTTACACAGGTGGAACTTAACTGAGAATGTTCACTTGGCCGTGCTTTTTCTTATCTAGACCAAGGCTTTATTGTAGGAATGGGTGTCTCCTGTTAACAATATGAGGAAGGAACTTAGCAAGAGTAACAAGACTCTTTATCTGGATATCAGATATCCCTTGGTTGTGGTCCATTTGTTTACCTATTGTTTATTTTCTTTGGACAATTGACCCTAAGTAACACCGCGTGTCCTGCGGCAGAGGTCAGGTTAGATCACCTCACCTTCTCTCAAGGACTCTTCCCAAATGTTCTCCTGTTTACATTTGCATCAAACAACAGGGAATGTGGCAATTGAATGTTGTTGTCTATGCTGCTATTTTGATTACCTACGTAACCTTTTTAATCAGGAATGATGAGAGGCTTTTATGTCTCTTCAGCAGGATGCTGTACAGAGATACATTGTTTTGAACAAGAACCTACGTAAGCATACTTGTGCTGCAGATTTCCTCTACAGAGCAGATGTTCTGACCTGACATCAGAGGTCATTGCTGCACAAAATAGCCTATTAATTAGAAAAGACTGATAACTACGTACATTAAAGGGACAGTTCACCCCAAGATCAAAAATACATACTTTTCCGTTACCTGGAGTGCTGTTCATCAGTTTAGATTGTTTTGGTGTGAGTTGCTCAGTGTTGGAGATATTGGTTGTAGAGATGTCTGCCCTCTCTCCAGTATCATGGAACTAGATGGCACTCAGCTTGTGGTGCTCAAAGTGCCCAAAAATACACTTGAAAAACTCAACAATGATGTCTCTTTCCAGAAATCATGACCCAGATACTCAATATAATCGATGCTCGATGTGAGCAGTTATATCTAACTGACCTACACCCACGAACTCTGTCACTGTGCAGAAGGAAGCGTGCATCTACTCATGGACGACAGGCTCATGCTCCTGACAGTGCAAGATGTAAACATAATGGGGCCTTCCTGAATTGTAACGTAAGCTACCTCAGTGGTGTTAGGTGAGCGAGCAGCAGATGTTTGCTTCCTCTTGCATGGTGATGCAGTTGGGCTGTTGTAGTTTGGTAGAAAGAAAGTAGTTCCTACATGAAACTGCTCACACCAAGGTCTGTGGATTCATGATTTCTGGAAAGAGACATGGCTGTTGAGTTTATCAAATACATTTTTGGTGCTTTGAGCACCACAAGCTGAGTGCCATCTAGTTCCATCATATTGGAGAGAAGGCAGACAACTCTACAGCCGAAATCTCCAACACCCTGCAACTCGCATCAAAACAATCTATGCTGATAAATAGCACTACAGGTAAGAGGAAAAAAGTTTGATTGTTGGGTGAATTGTCACTTTAAATTACACTGGTGAATTCATTTTAATATTGCCTATGTGTTATGTGATGATGTGTATGTTGACATAAAAGTTCCAAATTAATTAAATGAAACCTAAATTTAGAGACACGTGGCAGCGCAAAAGTCTCTTGTCATATTTGTGTTTCAAGTCGCATTAAACTTTGGTCAGAGATGGGGCAACATTGTCACAGAGGATGAAGCACACAGTTTGTGCTAGATGACATTTACTCCACCGAATAAATCAGAGAATGAAGAACTTCTTTGTTTCTCATCTGAATCCTGTCCTCTCCTCACATAGGTGCCCCAGTGGTCGCCTCCTTTCCACATTTTTACCTGGGAGAAGATAAATTCGCAGCTGCGATTGAAGGAATGTCCCCAAAAAAAGAGCACCACCAAACGTTCCTGGACCTTAACCCGGTAAGCCACCAGGCCCCAGTTCATCAGCCTCAAATGCACTTTTTACTCTGCAGGTTATCTTCGTTGGTCACCATGAAAATATTTAGGAGCAAAGCATTTTATTGAACTGTGTTAAAAGGAATGCCATGCTACATTAAGATGAACTGCTACACCACCTAGTGGCGCATTTGCAGTAGTACAGTAGCAGCACAGAAGAAGCACATCAGACTCCTCAGACAGCGTCACGGATTTTATTATGTCGTCGTAATCACTATATTTAATTTTTTGCCTGCAGACCACTGGAGTGATTGTACGTGCAAACAAGAGGGCACAGATAAATATCTTGCTTAACAGAGTCTCTGGATTCCCGTGAGTATCTGCTTATCTTATTATTCTATAAAACTGATGTCTGTGTATTTGTACCGTATATGATTGGCTTACACTCTTACGTTGTGTTTACGACAGGAAAACTAGAGGCTTGGCTGACACCATCTTTCCTGTCATGTTCATCAACGAGGTAAGAAATACTGAAGATATGCTCACAGTAGAGTTGAACATAATATGGCTTAGTGGATTATGGTAAAGTTTTTCCTGTTATTTTTGATGATTGCCAGTATAAAAGTGCAGCATTTTAGTAAGAACCCCTTTTCTTCTATGTGTAGGGAACAACATGAAAGAGCTACAAACTATTACAAACAAATTGCTAAATCAGTCACTAGTAGTGTACAAAGTGTCCTTTCCATATTGTATCTTTTTTGTCTTTTAATACACAGAGTGTGGTGATCGATGATGCTTCTGCGGCGAAAGTGCAAAAGCTGCTGCTGATTGTCACTCTAGTGTCCAACTTCCCGCTCATTATTGTGGGACTTGGTGCAATTATGCTCCTGGTCTTGATCATCCTTCTGGTCAGGGCCCGCAAACAGAAGGTACGACATCACTTCTTACTCGATTTTATCCTAACAGCTTACAGTTTGCTTGCTTTGTCCCTATAAGCAATTTGCATTAATTTTTGGTTAACTCATTCAGTTGCGTAGCTACACACTAATTGCACTGTGCATGTGTTTATCACTATGTCTCCGTGCAGAATGAAGTTAAGCGCGCTGTGTTTACCAAGCCTCTCTATGCTGTAAGTCTTTATGGTTATTTTGCTGCTTTGTTTGGTTTCTATGTTGTGTTTGCTTTATTCAAACTTGTTATCTGTATGCGTCTGTAATCTCATTTCTCAGTGTGTGGTTCAATGATTTTCACCCTTCCTGAAATAATTCTGGTGCTATAAGTACACTTGTCTGGTTTTAACACATTAACATAATTTAGAAATACCAAGTGTTTATTTAAAGGAATATTTTAGCCACAAAATGACAATTTCTGTGTTAGTTACTTACATGTTATGTTGACTTTGTGAGGAAAACAGTTTTTCTCGCATGCCTCCATGGTAGACGAAGGATCCAAAAAAGGCAAAACTTCATCACAACACCCATTTACAAACTCTCACACACCTTGTGCAGTATACTGTATCCAGCTGTATGCTCAGTACCTTCTTAACACATGCATTTGTGCTAAAACCTTACTATTTCAAACTCTTTGGCGTACAGTAGCACGCCTAGGCAAGCACATGTGTTTGAAGTCTGCTTGGCATTCCATTAAGTAGAGTTCAAATGCACACACTTGCCCAGGCGTGCTACTCGTCTGTGCGTGAGAATTTATGTGTTTTAATTGAAAGGTTTTAATGAAAAGACATCTGTTTGGGAAGCACAGAGGATCCAGCTGGATAAATGAGATTTGCATTACACTGCATGAGTTCTGTAAGAATTTGTTAACAGGTGTTTTGATGTAGTTTTGCTGTTTTTAAATATGGTCCCCTTTTATTTCAATTCATCAAGAATTTTCTCAGTTTTTGTATTCTTCTTCTTCTTCTTTACTGCGAAGGCATGTGAGAAAACCAAAGGGGAGAGAAAAGCCTTGTTCAGACTGCAGTCCATATCAGATTTTTTTGCAGATCTGATCAGAATCTGATCTTACTGACTGACCGTTCGCATTACATATTGCAAGTGATCAGATCCAATGTAGTCTTACCCACATTGATTTCCATGGTAACAGGCTACGCCCAGGAAAAACAAACAATGGATGACAGAAAACTGCGTGTTTATGTCCCAAATGGTTATGTGGAGCCACGGCGCAAACTTTCTCCTAATTGCAAGGAAGCAACAGAAACAGAGGAGACTGCTAAGTTGTGCCGCCTTTTGTGTTGCCATCACCGCTGGAATGGTAGTGGAGCGAGGCGTGTTGTGTAGGCAGACCAGTGATGCCTGGTGGAATTGCGTGGTGGGAACGTTTAACGATGCAATGTGGCACTCAAATTTCCGTATGCGAGAGCAGACATTCCGCATGATGTGTCACCTGCTGCAACCTTACATCGCCCGGCAAAATACTCAATACTCACTCGACAGGCAGTATCTGTCAAAAGACGTGTTGCCATTGCGTAGTGGTGGCTTGCCACAGGCTCGGGATTTCGCACCTTGGCACATTTCTTCGGAATCGGAAGGCCACCGTGTGCGTAATTGTGCATAATTGTGCATGAGGTGTGTGTTGCCTTAACCTCTCTCAAGAAGGACTTCCGCAAGCTTCCCACCGGACTTCACCTGGAGGAGGTCGTACGGGGATTCAGATCACGGTGGGGCTTTCCACAGTGTGGGGATGCCATCGATGGGTCCCACATCCCCGTTATTACACCCTCAGACAGCCACACCGATTACTTTAACCGGAAAGGGTGGCACTTGGTCATTCTGCAAGCCATCGCTGACCATCAGTACAGGTCTATACCCTTTCACACTTTTTAAATTAAACAAACCAGTAAAATAAACGCAAGTAAAGACAGTTTATGCACCTCTCAGGCACTTTATCTCCTCATCCGTCCACGCTTTGTTGTTTTCCTCCATGCTTTTAACACGTGGCTTGACTATTTCTTCCACTTGTAACTCCACAGGCGTCGCAAAGCAACGAGCGTCTTCCCAGATCTACGTTGTTGTTGTTGTTCATGTCGCGCTGCGAGTGACGCAGAAGACACTTGGAAATCCTATAGACCCTTTCTGAGCCTACGTCACGATTAGGCCACGTGTTCAGCTGGAGGCAAAACAAACAGGCAGCTACTAACGTTGGTCGCTAGCTGGCGCCAGGACTTTGCCATCTCTGCTATCATGGTGTCATCTTGCTGTGCGGTCGGGTGCCAGAACCCAAAGAGTAATGGCTTAAATCTAAAATATTATCGGATACCACCTGCCAGTCAAAAAAAAAAAACGAAGACAACTATGGCTAAATGCGATAAGAAGAAAGGACTGGACGGAGGCAATCATCAAAAATGCTCGTGTTTGCAGCGCGCATTTCATATCAGAGGGGTGTACTACGAAGGAAGCTCAACACAGCCAGGCTTTGTGTTCATGTTCTGGCTTAACAAAACCTAAAGCCCCTAAACAGAGTTAAACGGTGTCACGAAGGTGGTTAACAACTTGGTTTGTCAAGTCCGGCTCTCAGCTTTATGCTCCTGCACGTTCATATAAAAAGAGGTGTTGGGCGTCATATGATTCTACTTCCGCTCATGGTCCCTAATTTCAGCCAAGAGGAGCAGGTTGTTTTAATGGAGAGAGTATGAGCGATATAAAAAAGTCTGATCACAGCCAAAAGCAACACTGTTGCTGCAAATATGATAATTAATAATAAGTAAAGAGAGGAGGCTGGTTTTAATTTCTGACAGCTGAACACTGCGGTACTTTTAAATACGAAGCTTTATCCATTCAAACAAAATAAACTAGAGCAACAACTGTTGTTATATTGTTTTCATATATTTTACTGATCAATTATAGAATGTGAGTGTGTTTTATTGAAAGTGAGGCTGGGTGTGCGTATGAATATACAGTGAACTTTTTAGGTGCTGTACAGTAAATCTCATAGCCTATTGTCTCTGTACAATGACAACAAAGACCTTTTTAACTGTGAAAACAGCATAGACCTATTCAAGATTTGTGTTTGGGCAACACTGCGATATAACAGGCCAAACACTGAAATTAATTTATTCATGGCCACATCAAAGTGAAATGATTAACTTCACTGATTAGCTATCTGATTATCTGTAATGCTTGTTTCAGTGTCCTCCTGACGCTCGGCTCAACAGTGAGTGGTGTATTCCCTCAGCTGAACATCTGTAGGCGGAGACACTCAGAAAGTAAACACAGTGGATCAGTGCGATCTCTCCCTCCGTACAGATGCTCGGTTCTGATCCAGCTCCACTGGACTTTCAAAGTAAAGGTTACGCCAGCTCCAAACGCGCTAAACTGTGAAACAGCGGCGCTTTTATAGCTGATTTTAAGATTAAACTCTGAATATAACCTGGTCGGGACCAGGCTATGAGCTAAGCATCAGTTACCATGGTGATCTAGCGAGGTTAAAAGAGAGCCACCTTCGTAACACTGAAAACTCTGGCTTTAGACTCAACATACCTCACTAACCCGTTAATCTCGTAGTACACCCCTCAGGTAATTTCTACTAACGTTACTAGCTAGGTAGCTAGCTAAATAAATCATTTTCTGGTGTGTCTTGCCGTGCCTAACATTACATTTTCAGAAATTAGTAATCAACTAACTTAGTAGCTAAAGTTAACCAGCCCAACCAACCAGTATATAACGTTAGCTTAGGCTGCCTGACACTGATAAAGCTTCATCTTATTTTGAAGGCGAGGCTTCTACAGATGAAAACGATTTATATGCCCTTAGTTTCTCTTTACTGTAGACGCTTGGTTTCTCTATTAAGTAACTGTAAATCTCCGGCCATTCAACAGAGGGTAAACCTGTCACGTCGTCCTTCCATTGAGTGAGCGCGTAGGGGTCTGTCAAGATGGTCCAATCTGATAACGTCAGTTTTTTTAAATAACACTCCCGATCCCGTATAGTGAGTGTCTGTACATACTTCGATAAATTAGCATCTTCTTTGGCCATGTTGTGCACGATAACGATCGCCAAAAAGGCCCAAAACAATATAAGCTAGCTAGCCGCGCTTGGACTCGCCACTGTGCTCATTCTACTTCTGCCTCCAGTGATCGCCCCGCCCACCCGGATGTTTACGTTCTGTGAAGGGGTCTATTTGAGCGACGGAGACGTTCAGATTGAAACGGATCTGTAAAAATCCAATCAGAATCGCATTTGAAACCACCTCTGTATGTGGTTTGAATCAGATTTGGAAACATCAGATCTCGCATTTTTTCGCTGTCCAGACTGTCAGAAAATCAAGCTAGATACAATCTGGATATGCTAAAAATCCGATTTGGAGTGGTAATGTGAACAAGGCTTAAGTGATATACAAATGGTCTTTTTGTGGGTATCGGGGGTTTTTTTGTACTGTCAAACTCACTGGCAGTGTAAGATGGCATGTTCAAGAACACCAGCCCTTTTTAGTTACATCTATATTTGTACAAAGACGAGTTTTTAATACTTTTTTTTTTACCCACAATCTTCCACTGCAGACTTCCAATGAAGACGACACTTCCTACTCTCCAGTCAGTGACAAGGAAAAGGAAGATCCTCAGAATGGGACCTACATTGGTTTGACGCCTAAAGGGGACCCACAAGCTTGAGCAGGGAGGTAGCAGCTATAAGGGGGCTCAGAATTACAAATAGGGCTTTGGGTTTTCAGGAGAGAGATAGAAAATTGTCAATATCTCCTTTATGACTGGAAATCTATGGGGTGGGGGGGATGAGGGGTAGAGGAGGGGAACATTTTCTTAGACATGCTGTACTGTATGTACTTCATTTTATCTGCGGAGAGCTACCTAAAGTCCAGGTCTAGCACACTGTCCAGCACAAAAAGTATATAAGTATAAAATTCAAGGGCTAGTTCTTGCTGTTTGGTTCAATCAGTTGCTGAAAGCTGCAAAGAGCACACTTTGTGGCAGTCTTAAACAAACAAAACACACCCTCTAAACCTCAGGTGTGGGATAAATTTGATTTTAGCACTGTGGCCTCACCTCATTCTCTGTTTGCCTAGATTGTGCCTTCAGATTTTAGTGACTGACTATGTGACAGGGCATAGAGGATGATTTGGGACCAGGGTAATCAAGTCCATAAACTGTGAGTTTTTTAGATATGTGTTACTCTCAGGGGGGCCATTAAAGCAGGAGAGAGGAGCAAAACACACAGCAAGTCTCCTTGTGAAGACATTTAAATCAGCTCAGTATTACTATGTTTCATTTGCATTTAATCCTAAAACTAAATGTTACAAAACATTGTCACGGCTCATTATTTTCTATTCATGCACTGTATGCAGAGGGGTGTCTGTGCACATCATTATCACTGCATCTGAGAAATCTTCAGAGCATATTTTTGTATATATACAGTGTAAGATGTGTTGAACTGCTTACATTCCTCTCAGTGTATGATGGGAATGAGTATCAGAGAAAACGCTGTATATTTTGGATACTTTAATTTTTGTAAAATAAGAAATCCTTCTCATTTTTTGTAAATGTTAATGTAGAAATGTTTGAATGAGAACATGTTGAGTTAGAGCTTCACAGTTGTTTTCTAGTGCCATAATGAGCGACACTTTCACCAGCCATCTAAAGCCCTGAAAGTGACAGGATTTTGTGGTTGAAGGTCGAAACAATGATCCATACAGTACTGAATTTATGTGTTGACAGTATTTTTGCCGTGTATAACTGCTTACACTAACCAATGCTGGCATATGAAAATATAAGTCAGCCTATTATCATTTCAAGATATGCTTTTTGATGCTGTTTGTGAAGGCCGTACTAGCATTGTTGGTGCTGACTACAAAAGACTTCATTTCAGGTGTCCAGCTATTTCAACTCAAAACTCATAAAGGTCCAATATGAAGTTGTGCCTTAAATAAAAATCATAGTTACTGAATTTGTTTTGCCTTTAACTGTTTTCACATATTCTGTGAAAAGAGAGCCTTGACATACCAACAGATCTACTCTCAAGTGCGTCTTGTTTTCTGACAGACACCAAACAAAGCTGAGCAAAAGCAACTAGTAGTTTTTATAGGTCATATCTGCCAGCAGGGTCAAAGTGCACTTTGAAAAACACTTTGCTTGAACAATAAATTGTTGTACAGAGCCACAGCTGTCTCACTCATGTAAGAAATGTTAGTGCCATTTAAAGTAATTTAGAAAATGCTGCAGAATGACTACATGTGTTTTGCCCGGCCTTTATTTCTGTGTTTATTCTTAGATGTAACATTCTAAGAGTGAATGAGCTACTTCATACCACTTTGTTATTACATGCACTGTTATAATCAGCGACGAATTTATCACACAATAGCGGAGAAACTGAAGCAAGTTTCATATAGAGATTTCTGCTTCCTCATTTGATTTGACTTTTTGTGTTTGATGTAATCGTTTATGTACAAAATGTAAACCTAATGAAATAGAAGAAATCAATGTGTGCTTAATGTCATAAATCCATGAGGGGGTGAATGCGTGGATAAAGCAATCTTTTTAATGCAAAAACAGTATTAGGGAATATTAGTCTTGTGGTTGAAAAGGTTAAATTATTTTGCTACCTTGGTAACACCAAAAACAGAAAGCACCATATCTACTGTGCACTGGCCTACTTTGTGCCATACTCTGATGACAGATTGTACTTTCTGAAATTATCGTTACTGCTATAACCACTTATTCTTGTAGTTGTCAGCTTGTTTCGAAACATTGACTGTTAATACTGTTTTTACTGTGTGCACAAAAATAAAAGTAGTTTCAGTAAATGTGTGTCTTTTCATCATTTAAGTCTTTTTGTTTTTGACTTGACTCTCATTTTAGGGAAGTAGAGGCTAGGAATGTAGTGATTAAATGAAAGAAAGTTTATAATTACAATAATTTACCAAGTAAATCATCTTTCCACACAAGTCCACACAAATATAAAGTGTTGCATCTGTGTGGTTAGGTTCTGGTTTAAAGGATCGTTATGTAGGGTTCACGAGATTTAGTGGCACCTAGTGGTGACGATTGCACATTGCAACTAGTTGTGACCCAGACTTAGGATTCCTTAAGTGTTCATTGTTAGGAGGTGTACCAGGAGCTGAATCACAGAGGTCTCCAATCAAAAATAGACCTGTTATAAAGTGGCAAAAATGCTGAAAAAAAAAACAGGCTCTCAAAAAAAATTAAAAAAGAAACTTCTTATGAAGCTCTAGGTGCGGAGGAGCTGCTAACTACAGCAGTCAATGCAAAGATGGCAAACTCCATGGACAAGGACCTGCTACCTATATAGATATAAATGGCTTATTCTAAGGTAACAAAAACACTACAATTCTTATTTTCAGGTGATTATACATTAAAGAACACATATTTATATTGAACTTCTGCCAGTATACCCCCCTAAATCACACACTCTTGAACTTTACGTTTAGGCTCTGATGTCTTGGTTTAAAGGAGAAATCCTGAGAAATATAAACTTAGAGGTACACATGGTTTGAACTGTATGAACTTGGAGGGGTTTGGATAGTATATAAATGTTATTTAGTCACTTTTTATTATGCTTTTATCTAATATTTGTTTCCTTGTTGTGTATGAGTGTTTTGGTTTTGTTTTCCTTTATTTGTGCTTTCTTTATTCATTTTGCTTAGTGCGTTGTTAGTTTTTCCCACGGTTATATTTCACAATGGTATCTGACATCCTGGAAAGAATAAAGTTTTTTAAAAAGAGTAAAGAAGAAATCCTGCTGGGATTTATGTGATGATAGAGATTTAGAAGGTGGCAGAATGCTGTGATGTACGCTACAGGACAAAAGCAAATAATTAAAAAAAACTGTGTGAAACACCAGTATGACTCTAAATGATATTTTTAGAATATGTACCGATTTTCAAAACTGAACCCTTTGACTTAGATAATATATTTATCGCAGTGAGGACATGGATAACTGGGCACCTATGGAGATCCATAATCATCTCGTGTTGTGTTGAAAACTCACAAATGGCCTCTTTTATAAGTAAATTAATGATTATTTATAATGACAATATATATATAATAATTATGAAATATATATCAGCAGTATTACCCTAACAAGCCTCACTATTGTAGCTGCTTTTATAACTGAATATTTGGCCATGTTGTCAGAAGGTAGCTATCTCTGATGCAGACTCTGGGTGGCGCTAATGCGCCATTATGGTGAAAATTAACTGCCGTGTCTAAAGCAGAAGAAGAAGAACTGCGTCTGATGACAGCAGAGTCAACATGGCGTTCAGTTTTGGCGGCGCCACGAGTAACCCAGCTGCAAGTAAGAACATTTTAAACTAAATTTAGAGTATATTAATGAGGCTAGACAAATGCTACCTATATGTTTTGAAAATGACGTTGTGTATTCATTAGCAGTAACGTTATATTGTCAACTGCCCGCTTCAAGCTTCTGTTAAGTTAGCAGTCATGACGGTTGGATCATTACCCGGCTAACGATTAACGTGATGCCAAAATGCTTTCTATAGCTGAGGCAGTTAGCTGTGTAGCCACATATGTGATCATCATTGTAATGTTAAAGCGACTTAGGCTTGATTGAAAGAGCATTCCCTTGTCAGTCAATTAACGTTCATTACTCTATGTGTACTGTTAGGATGTAGCTAGCTCCTGGCTAACGTTAGCTGTTTTGGCTAATGATTCCTCACAACTTGGGTTTATTCGAAGCTAACTTTACGGTTCGTCCGGACGAAATTGGGCTGTCATCTTGTGAAATCTTCTGCGGCTGTTATTAAACGTTACTGTCACGACAGCTAACACTCACAGCACTCTGTTTGTCCATGTGAAGGCACGTCCGGATTTTCATTCGGTTCATTTGGTGCTAAAACCACAGCGTCAACAGCAACATTTGGGTTTGGTGCCGCAGCCACCACCACCACCACCGCCTCATCCGGATTCGGCAGTAAGTCCATAGCATCCTCACCAAAGGAGGGCACTTCTCCTCACCTGTGTCCCGCAGTAATCACAGCTGCTCTGTTGTGTTGTCGGTCAGTGTGACTGGAGAGATGCATCATTTAATGTTAGCTCCGATTGGGACTTTGGGTGCAGTTTATGTTGGTCTCACATGAGAGAAGACTTCAGGGGTGGAGAGAAAGTGGTTGTTTTAGCAAATGTAAGTGTTAAAATAAACAGAAACTCAAACTGATGATGAAATACACAGTGGTATACTATATTAAAGGTCCAGTGTGTAAGATTTAGGGGGATTTAGTGGCATCTAGCGGTGAGGATTGTAAATTGCAACCAGCTGAAACTTCTCTTGGTAACATTTCCTTTATTATTAACTGTTCAGGAGGTTTTTACCGGGGGCTGAATTATCTGCAGAGGTCTCCTCCTCTCCAAAACAAACTAAACTGCTGATTTAAACTAGTAAAAACACTGAAGAAAGCAGTTTCTAGAGAAGAGCTGCTAGCCCAGCACCTGCAAATGTGTGCAAATCTTCTTCCCCTGATAACTTGGGATCAAGACGTTGAGGAGGTTTTTACCATGAGATAAATTATCAGCAGAGGTCTCTTCCACTCTTAAAACAAGTGGACCCAGTGATTTAAACCGGTAAAGTAGTTTGACAGTAAAAAAAATCTGTGTTTTTCTGTCACTGTTCATCGTGGAGGGGCTGCTAACTGTGGTGGCCAATGCGAAAACGTGAAAAGTCCTATCCAGAGCCAGTCTTTGGTTTGTCATTTCTGGGCTACTGTAGAAACATGGCGGTGCAGCATGGCAATCTCCAATGACGATGACTCGCCCCCCATGTAGATATTATAGCTCATTCTAAGGTAACGAAAACACAACAATGCAGGTGATAATACACTAAACATACTTGTATTATATTTCTGCCAAAATATCCCCCTAAATCCTTATTATCGTAGGTATGCAAACTGAGGAACTGTTTCCATATTTGATATTGGTGGGGTCTTTACTTGCGAAGAAAAAAGTTGTGTTGACTTTTTAGATATTCCTTTTGTTGTATCTGAATCTAATTGTGTGCAGGTTTGCTTGACTGTCTATTTTGTGTCTGCATTTTCTTCTTAGCTCTTACTGCCCCTGGTTTTGGGGCTGCCACCACCACTGCTGCTGCACCAGCCACAGGATTTAGTTTTGGCTCCACCAACACTGGTAAGATGCACGTTATGTACAAAGTAAACTTTTTGTTTTTGGTCCTTTGTCTTTAAAGGTACCTGAAGACTGTTTTTTACGATGAATGAGCCCATACAAGGCGTGAGTTTTTGTCATTTAACTCCTCCATGTCATTCTCTCTTTCTCGCTGCCTGCCTCCGCTGGCTGCAGGATTTGGGGGGCTGGGAGCTGGAAACACCACGGCTGGTGGGTTTAGTTTTGGGGGGTTTGGTTTAAATGCCAACCCAGCAGCAGTCAGCTTTAATGTGGGGTGCTTTGGTACAGCAACCACCACTGGCACTGTTTTCAATTTTGGTAATAGCCTGGCTAGCACAGGTAGATGACCTTTGTGATTGATTAATCAGTACAGTCTGTGTCTGTAAACACACATTTTCATCCATTTTCACATCTATGTGGTGCAGTGATTTTTCATCTCACGTGTTGCATTGTTGTTTCCATTTGCATGAGGAGGCAAAATGTTGAATTATGCACTCATCTCATTTGATTCTTGTAGAAAGCCAGTACATTGTCGTGTTCTCTGTAAAACAAAGGAACAATGTTACATAAAAATTAAAATCAGTTTTCCTTTATATTAATCTTAACAGCTCAGTCACGATTTTTCTCTTCTGCTATATATGACATAGTCAGTGATTTCATCCTTTTTTCTTTCCTCCATTTATCTATCTCTAACCCCCTTTTTGTTTCACCTCCTTTATCTTACTTCGGCATGGTTTGCTTTGTACCTCAGGCGCATTTGGTGGCTTTGGGACAACTACAACAACTGCTGCTGCACCGGGTTCCACTTTTAGCTTTGCTGCTCCCACCAACACCACAGGTCAGCAGTGTAACTTTTAACAAAAGCTGTGAACTCTCCCTTCTTCCAGTTGCCATTTTTGATTATGTGCAGGACGTAGAATATGAAGGCACACAACATTTAGTTTTTTAAAAAGAGGGCATCCAGCAATTTTGCCCAAGTGAGGCAGCAATCATAAAAGGCAGGGTTTTATCAGCAGTACTTTCATTGTGATAAAAACAACCAGTTAAAATAAATAAGAATTTTACCAGTTGGCTAAATTACAAATCAGATCACTTGATCTTCCTATGGTGCAAGTGCTTTTTTTATGAATGTGTAAATACCATCACTGTTATGTGACTGCTCTCGAAGTTCAGTGCAGGGGTCCTGTTATGTGTTTTATTCTGACTGTTGACATCCAGCTGATTTGCTGGATAACTATTTCTTAATTTTATGGGATCTTTGAGGTAATGCACATATATCTATAAAAAGAAACAGAGCATTTGAATACTGGTTTTGACGTTGATTATCGTAGGCAACAGTCGAAGCTTCAAAGCATTCGATTCAGCCCTTAGGAAAACTGGTTTTGGTTGGTTTGGTTCCAGTTCTTTAAACCTTACTCCTAAATCTGTGCTCTGGCATATTGCTGCATACTCAGCTTAGATTTGAAATGCCAACAAATAGCTGCCATAAGATGTCTCAGTCACTCTACACTGTACATAAGTCCTTCCTGTCGCTCTTGCATTGATCCCTTTAAAAAGCTGCAGCATATTTCCCAAACACTGTAGACTTAACTGGCATCCAGTAGCATTAATGTAGATATTTTCTCACTGTGTTGGCACATTCTTCTGTTTTAGGAGGCCTGTTTGGTAACACTCAGAACAAAGGGTTTGGGTTCTCCTCTGGGCTTGGCGCTGGGACCACTGCTGGGACAACAGGATTTGGAACTGGATTAGGAACAACTGGCCTGGGTGGGTTTGGAGGCTTTAATATCCAGCAGACTCAGCAGCAGCCAGGTGAGACCCTGCATTTCCAGATAAGAGTTTTAGTCTTTCCATGTGAAGATTAGAAAATGATGACCCAAACAAAGCAGCCATAGCAGAACATTTCATTTTACATCCATAATTTGTTTTTGAAATTAGTGAATGGCTGTTTTTTTTTAAGGCTCATCATAAATTTGCACAAAAGAGCACATTTACCGCAGTAGGAGATAAATTACACAACCTGAAACACAAGTAGCATAGTCCAGCAGCATTATAGTTTCTCAGTTTTTGCAGGTGTTTTGCACAGCAGCCGCACATGCAATCTTCCAAAACAACTCTACCAACTGTGCTGTACACCTCTTTTTACTGCAGAGGGCGACAACAAGCAGAAAGTTACAGATTTCAGCTTTAACATCATCATCATCACTTCAACAGTGTGTAGCTATAGGAGAAATATTAGACTGTGTAATAAGTGTAAAAAGATGGGAAAAAATATTGATGACTTTCCTATTATTATAAAATAAGTTAGTAGTTTTACCTCTTAAGCACAGACATACAGGTGTTTCAGTAGATGTAAAGACTAAGACAATCTGACCCATTTTACCTCTCATTTCCCCGTCCAGGAGGCTTGTTCGGCCAGCAGGCCCAGCAACAGGGTCAGGCTCAGCACACCCAGCTTTACCAGCAGGTCACTGCTCTGTCAGCTCCCACCTTGTTAGGAGATGAGCGAGACTCCATCTTAGCCAAATGGAACCAGTTGCAGGCTTACTGGGGCACTGGGAAGGGCTACTACAGCAACAACAGCCAACCTGTTGACTTCACCCAGGAGAACCCATTCTGCAGGTTCAAGGTAACGGCAAATAGTTCATTAGAGAGAAGTGTTGAAAGGTTTATTTGAATGTTATCAAATGGTAGTCCTCTGTTTTCTGTGTCCTAGGCGGTGGGCTATAGCTGCGTCCCAGTGAGTAAAGATGAAGATGGTTTAGTGGTCTTACTACTTAATAAAAAGGAAGCTGATGTGCGAGCTCAGCAGCAGCAACTGGTGGAGTCCCTCCACAAGGTCCTGGGAAGCAACCAGACACTCACTGTCAATGTAGACGGTGTCAAAGCCCTGCCTAATGACCAGTAAGTTTCTGTACTATTACTATGGTCCTACCACCACACACATGGTTTTCCAATTACGTCCAAAAGAGACTTTTAGCTCTAAGAAATTTTAATAGATAATAAATAATTTATACACAAATGGTGGGACTTATTCATGTGTTTTCTGTCTCTCAGGACAGAGGTGATCGTTTATGTAGTGGAGCGTTCCCCTAATGGCACCTCCAAGCGGATCCCTGCCTCTACACTCTTCAGTTACCTGGAGCAGGCCAACATCAAGGTCCAGCTCACACAGATTGGAGTGGCCATGTCTGTCGCACGCACAGAGCTGTCTCCAGCACAGCTCAAACAGCTGCTGCAAAATGCACCAGCAGGTAATCCATGGTTGTGTCATCCTCTCAATTATATCCACAGATTGTTGGTATTTGATTGAGTTCTGAGAATGTCGTCTGTTCTCACTAGGAGTGGACCCCATCATTTGGGAGCAGGCTAAGGTGGACAACCCCGACCCAGAGAAGTAAGTTGGTTTAGATCATCTGTGCAAGATTTTCCATAATGGTTGGTGTATGAATAATGTGGGGAGGGGGAGAATAGTTATAAAAGACTAGAAAATCACTGAGACTCTCCAGTTGCTGCTTTGTGACTATTTATTTTTATTCTGGTATTTTAAAACTTCGGTCTTATGCTTATAATTGTTGCAGTTGTGACTATGAGTCATGTTAACTCTATACTCTTTATGTCCACTGAAGAGATTTGAGAAACCTGATTCTGGCAAAATGACATATATATGCCCCACCTTGACCAATACAATAGCAGCTCAACTTGACCTGAGACCGTATCTAGTAGGGGTGGGCCATATCATCACGTTCACGATAACACCGGTATATTTTTTTAATATATGAAAAATTCATATTGTGATATTCGCAGTATTTAGACTTTGTTGACACATTGATGTCATATTGTTACCTACGGCAACAACAACTATGGCTATGGCTGAAAGCGAAATTATTACCGATTCTGCAGTGGTTTCAAGAAGAGGAACAGCTTCAATAGTGTGGAATAGACTGTGGCGCCGTTAGGCCTGGGTTCCCTGAATTTTTCTATGAACAGCCCCAGACTTCTCAGACTCTTTTAGTGAATTACTGTGAGTAACCCTTCCTGCAGAGGGAACTTATTCAACAGATCTGCCGGCAGCAGCACAGTGTCTCTTCCCCCTGTGACACCTTGCAGCTCAACAAAAAACTACATATATGTGAATGTGCGATAGTTATCATAACAGCCTGTCACAGGTTACAGCGTGATGATTAGAGGAGAAATGGCAGAGCATCAAGGTCCAGGTGGGGAAAAAAAAACCAACTCAATCATTTAGGATTTTGCGAAAAGAAGGAGATCACCTGTCTTTCCTTTGATCCCTGACCGATGCCCATTATTCCACAACCTTTTGTGGCTTTTTGTTGTTTGCAATAACAAAAACCTACATCTTAACTGTCTGTGGTAAAGTGTGTTGTCATTTTACATTTTTCTTCAGATTAATACCAGTGCCCATGGTGGGTTTTAAGGAGCTGCTTCATAGACTGCAGATCCAGGAGCAGATGACCAAACAGCACCAGACCAGAGTGGATGTGAGTGAAAACACTGCTGACTGTTACTGTCGTAGTTTTCCAAATGTAAAAAAAAAAAAAGACTCTCTGGATCTGGACACTGCAACTTCCCATTATCAACAAAGGAATTTTGTAACAGGTTTTGTGGTGTCAAGGACAGAGTGCACAGATGTCAAATTCATGCCAGCTGCCAACAGTTTGTTTACAGCTGAAATTACTATTACAAATACAGCTGCATGTGTCAGGATGAGGATACACAGAATAGATGAGTAGCTTACAATAATAAGGGTAATTCGCTTCACATTTATAATCTATATAAGCATTTTTTTCTCTGTTAAGCTTGGTTTGGATTTAAGAATATTTACACTAGATATTTTATGTGAGAATAATAAGGTAACTCACCAGTCATTCACCGACAGAGGAAAAATGTGTGTAAGACTTACTTGAAAAACATCCTTAATTTGGTCAATATCAAAAGCACTGTAAATGTAGCATTGAACTTGTGTGAAACTATACATCTCTTGTCCTATCCTTGTATAATATTGAGCAAAATATCAAAAAATCTCAAACCAAAATATTTCTAGAGTGAGGCAGCAGGGCAGGGGTTGTTTTCAGCTCTGTAGGTCTAAAAATAAAACCTGAAATCAGTGGAGAAATGCTGAACATGTTAACAGTTTTCCTCCCCTCTGTTATCACTCACACACACATGTGGACTTGCAGATTATCTCCAGTGACATCAGCGAACTGCAGAAGAACCAGGCGACCACAGTGGCCAAGATTGCCCAGTACAAGAGGAAGCTGATGGATCTCTCTCACAGGGTGCTGCAGGTAGCTGCCTCATCGTTCTGACTTTGTTAACCCTTTTCCCAAGAAAAGTGAAGTGACCTTGATGGGTTCATAGTTTGAATGAATGCCCTGGCACTGTCTGTGTCTTTCCCTGCTTTATTCATTCCGCCCCAGTATTTCTCTTCATATTTATCACTCCTCCTCCTCCAATGTTATTTTCCTGGCAGGTGCTGATCAAACAGGAGATTCAAAGGAAAAGTGGTTATGCTATCCAAGTGGATGAGGAGCACCTCCGGGTGCAGCTGGACACCATTCAGTCTGAACTAAATGCCCCCACACAGTTCAAGGTAAGTGTGTCCAAACTCTTGCAGCTGTAAATACAGGCTGACAGAGCTCATGTTTTTTTTTCGTTAAGCTTTCTAGACTTGACGAGAACTTCCTAGACTCTTTCTGAAAGACCAGGTTGTAGTTTACTTTGACAAATTATTTTATTATTTATTATTATAGTTGCATGAATTTTGAGTCCTGTCTGGTAATATTGCAAATTCTCATTGATTTATAGGTGCAGTGTGGAGTTCACTTGCTAAGTAGCAAATGTTATCCTCACATTCAGGGTGTTTTCACATCGTCCTTTTTAAACCAACGGAACTCAGTCCTCCTAAAGAGCACCAAAAAGTGTATCAACAAAAAAATGGATTTGGTTCTTTTTGTGTTCACATTGTCACTTCATTTGAAAGAGGACTCAGTTGTCTTTCTGGTCAACTTCAGCTCTGATGGGGCCTCAGTCTTCTCTCAGGCCTCTGTCCAAAATGAACTCAGTCGCAGGACCAAGCATGAAACACCCTTAGTGTTATTCCCCAAAATGCACTGAGGCGTTCTTTGCATTGTTTGCACCCATGTTTGCTAGCAATCAGTCTTTGTCTTTCCTGCCATTGCCGACGCATTCCTGCATACTTTGGTACGTTACCGCCACCAGTAGATGAGTGGAATAGTGTGACACAAGTGGAAGGAATGTGTATTGCATCACCCATGAGATAAACAAAACTGGGAGCTGCTCATAGGCTCCATTGTGCTACTAGAGATCTAACACTCCACAGGTTACCTCCAAGCTTTATTGAGTTCTGATTGTATTTGTGGATAAACACAGTGTTGTGGTTTCGGTTGCTGTCAGTGATCAAACCACTACATGAGATGGAAGTGTTTAGTGGATATTTTACATTCTCTGTGTTGTCTTTTCTGTTAGGGTCGGTTGAATGAATTAATGTCCCAAATCCGGATGCAGAATCACTTTGGAGCTGTGAGATCAGAGGAGCGCTACAGTGTTGACGCAGACCTTCTCAGGGAAATCAAACAAGTGAGTCGACACATTTACAAAATGCATCTTATTTTGAGGTCTGTGCCCTGCAACTCTAATTTCAGACCTCCAAATGCACAGGTCTCTAGACAAATCTTTAAAACTATTTTCTAAGATCAACTAAAACACTTTTTCTTCCTTATCTGTCACTTTCAGCACTTGAAACAGCAGCAGGATGGTTTAAGTCACTTGATCAGCGTCATCAAAGATGACTTGGAAGACATCAAACTCATAGAACACGGGCTGAGTGACAGTGGACACATGAGAGGAGGCATCCTGAGCTGAGTCCACCATGTCAACACACACATACATATGCTCTAACTCTCAGTCCTCTAAAAAGTGGATTGCCTGTCAATTAAACCTGAAGCAATTTCTTGCCTTCAGGTTTGATCGTAGCGGGGCATCAGAATGCGCAGTGACTTCTCTTTTATTTATCACAACTTTGGCTGGTTTATCAGGACTTTGCCCCACCGTCTATACCAACAAAACAATGACTGGTTAATCTGTGCTTTCTGGACTGATATAGAGAGCTTGATGGAAAGACTCATCATCGTCTAATAATAGCTGGCTTTCCTTATGTTAAATCAGATTATGGATATAAGACTATGATTGTGACTGACATGTAAACAAGTTGTGGGATTGCGTGTGTGTTGAGATTGAATACATTGTAAATACACCTTTGTATTTCCTTTTTTATGCTGTTGTTAGAATGTTAATAAATTTCATTTAAACTGAAAACAAGTTTTTTTACTACATCCCTTTCTTTACATACATACTGTCAAGGAAACCTCATTTTTTTAGTGTTTGCTTGTGTATTTTTGTCTTAACAGCTCAACTGTCTTGCCTGCATCCTTTTTTTGGTGAATGAGGCACCAGTCGTTTGGCTGTTGATCAGGATCCACCGATTTTTAGTTTTGACCTGCCAGTCAGTTATAGATGTAGGTGATCCTGTGCTGGTCAAATTCACCATGCATGCACTGCACCAGGAACGTAAATATAGACAGTGTAGGCAGCGTGTTTGCCCTGGGGTCCATGGGGTCTCTGTCTAAAGCAGAGAAGGGGCTTTTGTGAGTGATTCAACTTGCCTCCTCAGAAATACGCCTGTGTTCAAAGAAGAACACAAGTTAAAATACATATGCTGTTATCTGCTATATATGCCCTCAAGAAGGCAAAGCCATCTCCATCAATGTTTTTGTTACTCTTTTGTGAAACAGTAGAACAAAATGATATGTTCATTGTTACATCAACAATATAAACTATTTTGAAAATCCATTTAATGAATAATATCTTACTATATTTGGTATTTTTTAACCAAGCAAGTAACCAAGTTTGGTGACAGCTGCTGCAACCTGTTTCCAAATACTGATGCTTTGTCATGCCCCCTTTTTGGCGACTTTTCAGACCCCTTTTGTGACTTAAATGCTAAAAAGCAAATTGTGACAAACTAAGCGACTTACTCTGACCATCAGAAGAAAAGCTGTCAGTCATTCCTGCCCATGCTGCTAATAGTATAATAGTAATCACAGTAACCGGCTCTTTTGCCAGCAGTGCAGGGTGTTTCCTCTTGCAGCGTGCTCAGAGTGTGGGACAGGCAGGAGGAGAGGAGACACTGCTCACTGCAGCAGTGCTTACTCTACACACACCTTTACATTTTTGTAAATAGATTCTGGTGCATAAATAATTTTGTACAAATGAGTAAATAAATTCATTGTTTTAGATAGTCAATAAGTAGTTGACTCTTTTATAGGCCTACAAATACAGTATGGAGTAATATTTTCTCTGTTACCATTTGTTTAGCAAATAGATCTGTTGCACCTGTTCTCTTTTGGGAAAGTACAACATGTCAGATCACGTGAGATATACTGCAATAAATTTTCAGTTGGATTTTATTTGTACAAAAGCTGTGTTCAGTAACCTGGAGCACTTTTTATTTTGAGTTCGAGTGCCTGTGAGAGGTCCTCTAACCAGGTGCAGTTTTGGAAAAAATGTGAATTATTTAATCATCAATGTTTTATTATGAACATAAAATTGAGAAAAGATTAAAAAAAGTTTTTGTATGCTGTCAGTTATAGCTCTTTGAAGGAAAGAAAATCAGAATTGGCAGGTCAGAATTAAAAAAAAATGGAAATCGTAATCGGCTAAGAAAATTGCAGTGGGTGCGTGTCTATGTTTGATCTGGAGAGATTATATATTGTTGCATTGTTGTTGTGCAAATATGGGGCATCTCATGTCAACTATGTTTAGCTTCAGACAAGCTCTTTCCAACATCTCATCAAAGTAGGGCTTGAGTTGATAGGATTCATGTCCTGGATGCAGACTGACTTGCAGTTGAACTGATTAAGCAGCTTTCACACAGATTATATCCCCTCGTGCAGTTGAGTCTATAGGGTCTCAGTTATAGACTGTTTGTTTTTCAGAGCACAGTCAGAGGTAAATACACGTATTTCCACCAGTTTACTCAAATATTTTGAATTCAGACCTGAGGTGGAGCCGCTTTCTTATTGATCACATTTGATCAAGCTCCATGATTTCTAGAGTTGAATTCAAAGAACAACCCTGTGGATCATGTATTCATGTGTTAATTAGCAAATCCAGGCCCATGTCCTGCCGTACTTGTACTTATTTTAGTACTAACTTTAAAGAGTAAATCTCTCTCGAAAAATACCTCTCAGTAAAACACACTCTTCAAGAGTGTTCCACTGATTTAGCATAGCAATAATAACAATGCCAGAGTCAAAAAAGATCAAAATGGATGCAGCAGAAATGGATATTATCTTCTTTATTCCACTCATTCCTTGGTAAAACATGGCACCTACATCACCCTGAATGCAACCTGAGCCCAGACATACAAGTCAGAGATTCGGTTTGATTACTCTAGTGGCAGCTAATGTAGCCTAGAGCTGCTAGCCTCAAGCAGAGATGAGGAGTGGGCTGCAGGGGTCTGGTAAGCTCACATCTGTCTTTCTAACTCCACGGCCCCCTCCCTCTGCAGCCACAAAAGGCTATATCAACATTTTTCACATATGCAGATGCTCTAACACCGTAAACAGACGTTGATGTGTAAAATTGGTGGGGTTCCTTTAACTCTGTGCTTCTTCGGGACAAACAATGTTGTCAATATGAAAGGCATAGACAACATCACATGTTTGCTGTTTTTTTTATGTACAACTAAACCGGTCCATCATTAATGTTACGATACGTCAACTCCTTAAATACACTCAAAAAAGTAAAAATTAAAAAAGAGAGGTGAAAATCTAAGAGGTAGGTTGGTTTTGCACAGATTAAATGGATGAGATACTACTAATTTGAGTTTCCACAGATGTGTATCCAGGTGAACGTCTATCCAAACTGTCCCGTGTGTTCTCTATGCAGTAGGTTTCCGCTACAGCTCCTGGTCCAGGCTCTCAGGTATGTGCAGAGAGGTCCACCAGCCGGAAAGCCTCCATGAACTCATTGATATCGATGCTCCCGTCCTTGTTAAAGTCAATGCTCTGGACCAGCTCGGTGATGGCCTTGTCACTGATCTCTGTCTTAAGATGAGAGCTCAGGAGCTTCCAGGTTTGACGGAACTCCTCGATAGAGATCAAACCTGGAGTGAAACACAGGAGGGAGGATGTCGTTGAACACTTGGCAAATTTGTGACATTGACTGTTCGACTGGCTGACCGATAGACTGTCATCCTTATAGCTACAGTATGCCGCCAACATGGTTTAAAGCAGAGAAAGATATAGGGTGTAGTGTGTGGGATCCATACTTAGCTGTCTACTGACCTGAGTGATCTGTGTCTATGATCCGAAAGATGGTTTCCAGGTTGGAGTGGTTTTTGTACATAGTCTCCAGGATGCTGTTATCTGAGACCTGAAATTGCAGAGACAAATCAATCAAGATTTTGTGACTGTGTGTTTCAGAAGGTAGAGGAATGGAGTGAGAAAGACACATAAGGCTGACCTCTAGTTTGGGCTCAGTGATGGAGAGCTCCCTTATCCACTGCTGGTAGTCCACCATGCCATGCCGGGTGCTGCTGACAAGCTGAGGGCGCAACACCCTCCAGGGCAAACCCAGATTCAGCACTCTCTCTGTGGCTGTGGCCCAGTCCTTTAGAGAGATCGTTCCTGAGACACAGACAGATATGACAGTGGAGTTATTTACATCCTGAGACACTGACACTGTAATCTGTTGTGCATAACTGAGTGTTAAAGTTTTTAATTAATCACTGCTGTTCAGCACTTAGCGATACCTTTGTTGTTTGGATCAAACTCCTGGAAGGCACTGATGAGATCGGACTTATGTACAAACAGTTGTTCTCTCAGAGCTCGCAGGGCTGATCTCTCTGTCCATCCGACACTGACAAAGAACAGGTAGAGAAAAACATTTTTACTTCTCCCAAAATCACTCAACTTTTACGGACATACTTTAGATAGTTTTTAATGGATTTCCATTGTCTTGAATTCTGTGCAGCCTTGTGTTTGTACCTTTGTCTCAGGGAAAGTTCTCGGCCTGTCCTGCTGGCCTGATACTGAATGAAATGGGGGACCAGATCGGGGCCCATTCGAATGTAGGCTCCTCTGTTGCTGCCCACCTCGTAGTAGTTAGACGCTGAGAATATAGTCAGCACCTAGATGCAACAGAAGATGGTTGGTTTGCTATGACTCACTGTTTGTGACCAAGTGTTGTCAGATCAAATGCTTAAAGGGGCAGTTCACCCCAAAATTAGAAATACATATTTTTCCTCTTACCTGTGGTGCTGTTAATCAATCTAAATTGTTTCAGTGTGAGATACTTTCATGTATGACACTTTTCATGTAGGAACTATTTTTTTTCTGCCAACCACATCCTCCAACTGAAACACAGCGCAGAAAGAAGCGTGCATCTACTCATGAATGAGACGCTTGTGCTCCTGACAGCTCTCCAACACACGGCAACTCACACCAAAACAATCTAGTTTGATAAATAGCACCACAGGTAAAAGAAAAAATTCCACATTCAGTATTCCACCTCACACTCTACCTGAGGTGTATCTTTGTGCTCACCTTGCGGTTGTGGCAGAACTCATAGCCGTCCTGTTTGCACTCATGGGAGCGGATGAGGAGCTGGAGGTTGTGTCTTCCCAGCACTTCCTCAGTGACGTCTGGCCCCCAGTAGCAGCCTCCGCCTCGTACCTCATTGAGTATGCAGCCATTTTGGGGCATTGGATCACTCCACAACACATCCACTATCTGCGTGTGAAATAATGATGGTGAGAGTGAAATATTTGTACAGTTAGTTAACCCACGAAAAGTGCTCAGTGTTAAATATCTGCCAAAACAACACTCAACAACAACACCCTCCCTGTCACTCACCTGTTTCCACTCATCCACATCTGTCTGTGTTGTTTCACTAGGCTCTGGGTCTGAGTCAGAGTCAGACATCTTTGTTTCACCGTAGGACTGGTCAAACCCAGCCAGCCTGCGCCTCCTTTTCAGCTCCTCTTCCACCGACCAGTTGATTTGGCCACTGACTGGTGTGTTATGGAGCGAGCGGCGTTGGAAGTAATGCCTGTGAGCCGGGGCCGAGCCTTGGTAAGTCAGAGAACACACTCGACGCCGGCCCTCCACTGGTCCACCAGCATCCTCGCTCCTGTTCATAGTCTTACCGCCATTGACTGCATGATGGGTCAGTTTAGGAGGCCTGAGAGCCGACACATACTGCGTACATTAAAAAAAAAAAAACACAGATTAATACTTCATCTAATGATCATTATAATATTTCTAGATATGATGTCTGTAAGATGCAACAAACACAGTCATTTAATTGATGCTGAAGGCCTCTCTCACTTTGTGTCTGTCCACTTTGGATAACGTCTCAAGGTCTGTCGTGTCAGAGATCCCACCGTGCACAATCAACACCTTGTTATCAATCATTGTGGCCAGAGGCAGCCAGCTGAAAATCTTCTGCAGAAGCTTTAGGATCTTCTTGCCATGCAACTGCAAACCAAGTCAAACAAACAGTGACGTATATACGGTTACATAGCCTCACATACAATAATAACTACAATCTAAAACTATAATCTTATTATCCTTTTCATTTTCAGCCATGCTAATAATGCTTCACCCACCATAACATTGTGTTGTATTGATAAATAAAACTGATTCAGCTTCCCTCTATGTCTACACATACTTGGCCAATAAAGCTGATTCTGATAAACACACACAGCAACAATAGCGCCCATGCTGGGAGTAAGACATGATGTATCAAATAGCTGCTGGCAGTTTTTAGTTAAACATGTCAGGCCTCAAGAGGCAGCCAAAGTCACCCACATCACGTGAACTGAAAAAGTTACAATCTGAAGGTTACTTTTACACATGCAGGTTTGAATGAGGTGAAAATAGAAGTGCATGTGGTTTGTACACAGCTTGACTATTTCCGTTTGATGCCAATTTATCCTTCTAATTCACTACATATCAGATGAAAATATGGTACATTACATTTATTATGCTGATTTTGCCGACTTTGATTGTACATACAGAATGAGAGCTTTTAAAATACGATACATGGCTAAAGGTTTAACAATATAAAACAACAAAGCATCGATACATTAACCAGCTATGACATTAAGGCATCACTTGCACATTTATGCATCAGTAATGATGATAAAGTTATGTAAAATATAACAGTATAACACTTAAAGGGTCCATTTACATCACTTCTGATACCTTAAGTACATTTTGCTGATATTACTGATATAGTTCTCTTAAGTAAGATTTTTATTGCTAAATGTAATGAAATATTTTATAAACTGTGGTATTGCCATTGGTGGAAGGAGTATAAAGATTCTTTACTCAAGTAAAAGTACTAATACTAAACTGGAAAATACTCCACTACAAGTAAAGGTCCTGCATTCATATTTAAGTAAAAGTCATTATCAGCAAAATATACTTAAAGTATGAAAAGTAAAAGTATTCACTGTGCAGTAAAAAGTTCCCTGTCAGTGTTTTTATTGTGACATAGGGTGTTTTTGGATTAATATTAATGCTGCTTTAGTGTGTATGTTGCATTTTACTGCTGTATATGTTAATTGTTGTGGTTATACTAACTACTGCTGCTCAGAAAAACACTTAATCCATGAGTCAATCAGAAATATTCAAATTAAAAATCACCAAAATTGGGGACACATGGTTTCCTCTGAACAGGAAGAGTATGAAAAATCTGAAAAGTAACTAAAGCTATCGGACAAATGCAGCAGAGTAAAAAGTAAAATATTTAAGTATAAAGTTTTAAAAAACAAAATACTTAAGTAAAGCACAAGTACCTCAAATTTGTACTTAAGCACAGTTGTTGTGTAAATGTACTGAGTTAATTTTCGCCACTGGGTGCTGCTACTTCTACTCAAGCAAAAAGGATGTGGATACTTCTGTCATTACTGAGGTTAAGTTTGGCTGAGAGAGCTGTAATGCTAAGGTTAAAGCAAAATACACAAGACCTACCCTGTATTTTCCCAAAACTTCCTTAGTGAAACCATATCTGAAGAAAACACAACGAACAGCCAGATGAGTGTACACAGGCTGAATATATCAGAGCACTAATGAAGCCAGTATGAGCATACTGTGACTAACTTAACAAAAACATTAATACTAAGAACAAGCTACTAACGTGGAGTTTGAGAGGAGGAAGGCAGTGTGCAGACGAGCTTACCTCAGGTTGACAATGTGGTCCTCGTGATTCCCTCTGTTCAGATGGACATCATTGGGATATACAAGCAGGAACCCAAACAGGATGAGCAGGATCTCTAAAGAGTTTTTACCGCGATCCACAAAGTCTCCATTGAAGACGTACGGTTTCTCAGAGGACGGCAAACCATTCTGGACACATTCAGTTAAAGGTGTTAATTAAAAATGAACATCCCTGTCTGACAATATGATGATTTGCATGTTGTGAGTACCTTATAGAATATCAACAGCAGATCTTCAAGTTGCCCATGTAAGTCTCCTGGGAATGGATAAATAATGAGTTAATATTTGTGACGTGTGAGTGCGCACTGAATGTTTCAAGGGCAATGAAAAAAAAAAAAAAAAAAGTGCAACAAAATTTCAGAGCAAAATGTGTCCAGGAAAGGCCCGCCGTTGCGTACCGCATATGGTAATCTGTTTGTCGTGGCAGGCGGAGACTTGACTGATATTTGGAAGAATTCTCAGAAGTCTCCAAGTCTCTCCAAGAAGCTGCAGAACATATCGAGCATGAAGCTGCTACTGGGAAGAAAACCAGTATGAATAAGCTGAGCGCTGAGGAGAATGCTATCGTTGAAAACCTGCCATGAGTGTATTTTATGTGCCTGTGTACTTACTTGTTTGTGCTTGAAGGCCTCCACCAGCTTCGACACCCCACAGAAAGTCATGGGGAAGGTCAGATGGGGGCCAGTGTAGCTGTCAGGGACCTCAACGTTCTTGTAGCAAAAATATCTCTCCCACTCTGTGTCCTGACAGATTTCATTCTTACGAAAGATGTGAGATATTAGGTTTCCTACGTCGAAAGCAGAGAGGGAAAAAGAGGGAAGTGGATCAGTGTCACATTAGTAGAGAGTAGAGCGGGTGAGCTCAGATTATCTCACTGTCAGTAATCTAATGAAACCTACAAGTCAGTGAATTAAACAGGAGTTGAGAGTCGATCTTACTTTCACTGCTGGCCGGGGTGAAGTGGTCCATTAAGAAACCAAAAAAATTGTAGAGCTGCAGGAAGGAGAAACATAATTTGGGAATTAGAGTTAGATTGCAGTGTCAAAGATTAATGAACAAGAAGATAGACGCTATTAATCCCTGAGGGCAAATTGAATTTTCTCACTCTGTTGTCATACACACACAGGCCCAAAATACACACAGGACCTATACATGCATTAAATGGAAAGACGTCAGAGTGACCATAAATAGGTGCCCCGAGAGTTGGGGGTTTGGTGCCTTGCTCAAGGGCACCTGGCACCTCTCCCACTACCAGTCCACACTCCCTATGGACTCAGAATATACAACCATGCTAGCAGCTCTCTGCTTTAAGCTAAATGCTAACATCATAGCAATGCTGTTATGCTCACTGTGACATTGCCATCATGTTGATGTTTAGTGGGTGTAATGTTTGTCATGTGGACCATCTCACCTAAAAGTGTGAGCATGCTAACCTCTGCTTATTAGCATGAAACAAAGTACAGCTGAGGCTGCAGAGACTGTGATTCATTTTGCAGATGTCTGGACATGACCCCAAGTCTTGGACACACTGAAATTTTGACCCAGGGTGGTGCTAGATGAAATGTTAAAGAGACAGTTTGCCTGAAAAGATAACAGCTGTAGAGATGTCTGCCTTCTCTCCAATATAATGGAACTAGATGGCACTCGGCTTGCGGTGCTCAAAGCGCCAAAAAACATCTGAAAAACTCAACAGCAGTGTCTCTGTCCAGAAATCATAAAGTTTCTCAAGATACTCCACAGCCCTGGTTGTGAGCTGTTTCATGTGGGAACTACTTTCTTTTCTTTTCACCGTACAAAAGGAAGTGTACATCTACTCATGCAGAGCTTCTCAAAGTCAAGGATGCTTCCTTGGAAGGATAGGTCCTTCCACGTCGGGTCCTACAGAGGCTAGGCAAGATTCCTTCCAAGCATTTGGTGAACACACACAGGAACAAGCCAGCGAGTGCCCAGGTGTGCATCACTGAAGAGGCCCTGCTTTCAATTCTGACAATTTGTGAGTAAAAAGAATTGTGGGTACTTAACGCCAGCTGAGGATACACACATGCATCCTTGAAAATTCTCTGTAGGAAGGACTCGATCCTCGGTAGAATTTCAAGGATCCTTGACATTGGAACAGTCTGACATTCTGTAACATCGGCTAGCTGAGGTGAGCTAGCAATAGACGCACGTTTCCTTCTGTGCGGTGGTATGGTTTGCTGATTTAGTGCGGTGTAAATAAAATAGTTCCGACATGAAACTGCTCACAACAAGGCCTGTGGACTATCATGAGTAACAGGGTCATGATTTCTGCACTTTGAGCACCACAAGCCAAATGTTATCTAACTCCATTATGTTAGAGAGAAGGCAGACATCTCTATGGCTGGTAACTCACACCAAAACAGTCTAGACTGATAAATAGCACCACAGCTAAGAGGAAATATATGTATTTTTGATTTGGCGGTGAACTGTCTCTTTAAGGGACGACTAAGTTGATACAATTTGACTAACATGATCTGCCATGCTGCTAACATGGCTTAAAAACTACTTGTATCACCATGGAGAGGGACATTAAATTGAATAAATCAATGTTTATTCTGTGCAAACGCTTTCTCAAAGCTCTGTGTGAGCTCACCTTGATCTGGTCTTGCTCTCCTGCATATTCAATAGACTGGAAGATGTTCCACGTGCACCTGCGTCTCACCTCCAGCCGGGCAACATACTGACGGTACCAGCGCTGAATCAACAGAGCCGCCCTGATCGCTGGAGATCACGGGAGAGAAGAGGGAAGCACTTGATCATAACCATGCTGAGGTAACCTACATTCACTCACTGTGTCAGCTCTAGACTGGAGGACTTACCAGTGGCAGCTTCACGGTGTGCATGAAAATTGAGTAGAGATTACAACAGTTAGTAAACTTTCAATTGAGATTTGTTTACAGATACTGTGAAGCTGTAATGACATATATTTACCTGGAACGGAGATGCTCACTAAAAATGTAAAAAAGCAAAGACACCAACATTAAATTATTGCATTTAAAGGGAATGTGTCTTGATTATTCACTAGAATGATTGAGCTAAATGTTGCACCTCTGTCACATTTCTTCAGCTGTAACTGAGATTTTCCCATGCCACATCCCATGACCCTTTGCTGTTTTCACTGTCAAAGACAAAGATACTTTCATGAGTGAGACGAAGATATCCGACCTTGTATTTTGCCACCTGGGAATGATGCAATAACCGCTCTCTGTATACAGTATAACACATTTTTCTGTTATTTTATCTATTTCATTACACATTTTTAGATTAGAAAAATTCTTCATAATACATTTTTTGTAATAAGCAGAAGTAAATCAGAATAATTTTAAGAAATAATTCTTATTATATACAACTACTACGCTTTTACATTAGTGTCTAAAGTGTCTTATGAATGCTGTAAAACAGAGCAATCAACAGCCAAATAAAAACAAAGCACCAGATTGGCCCAGAGGAACCTTACCTGGCCACGCTACCTTTCTTTCATCACCTCCCCTCACTTCTTCTGCACCTTTAAAGACACCTAGTCATTGTGTTCAACAAACTTGCCAGCCATGCTGTTACAACGGAAGAAAAAAAATGCATAAATGAGTCATGCATTATCATTTAGACTTTTCCATTTCCCAGTAGCAGCAGTACAGGTCCCAGTGGCTGCAGTGTTGGATGTCCCCTCTCTGTAGTGACACACGCTCAGCCTTCACAAACACACACTGACTAAAAGCCTTGTGGATATCAGAGCCAAGTGTCTTGGACAGGCCCCGTGATCACTTAAACAAAACAAGATGCAAGTGGATTAGGATTAAACCTTACTACGGCTGGCATCTACGCTGCGTAAACAGATGAAGGCTCTGATAAAGGGCAGCATCTGTTTTGAAATGAGGTTGTGTTGGCCTTGGCTCAAGACGTTCATGTGACTCATTTGATGACAATAACATTAGCATTAGCTCTGTTAACAGTTAATTGACCACTGGCTGCTCTGATATTTTTCAGACGTATTTATATATTAAAGTAAAAGTTAAGTTATGCAGAATATTTAAGATATACATATGGTGGACATTCGTATAGAAACATTGCAAACCATCATAAACCACGAGCCCAAATATTATTCTTATGATAATGTTTCATTGAACTTGTACTTATGTGAAGTATAAGTACCCCAAATTTGTACTTAAGTACAGAACTTAATTAAATATCTTTACTTACTTTCTGCCCTGATAATAGTAATAATAAAATCCCCCAAAAAAGTAATAAACCAATGAATAGGCAGCAAACAAAAACCGTAAATCTTCTTCCATTACTGTGCGTCCAAAGAAGGTTTTAAGACGTGAAAACAAATTAGAAAATGATGACACCAAAGGCGTTGTAAAAGTGAGTGGACTGTTGGATTGTATCACATGTTACAGTGTGTGTTCCATCTATCTGTAGTAATCATGCTCAAGTCCTGATGTGCATTATGAAATGTATCACTCTTGTAATATTTCCCACAGGTGAATTTCTGTGAGTTTTTTGCTACATTAAATCCTGCTACATTTTTAATAATGTCTGTTGAAATTACGTGTCAAGACTGTCCTCTGTGTTGTCTGCTTGCAGAACATCTGTATCTTGCATCCTCCACAGTCCGTCATCTGTTCATAAAGGCTCTTTGTGATCGCAGCCAGGAGCAGCTGTCGGTGGTGTGACTCCCAGCGGTGCTACTAGAAGGAAGAGGTGGGAGACGTCTGATACTCAAGGACTCTGCTCATTCATGTATGCTTGTAGGAGATCTAAAGCTACACCATCCCACAGCCCGTGTGTGTGAGAGAAAAACTGTGTAATAAGGAAGAAATAAGTACCTAAAATTTTGAATTTAAGAAAAGGATTGGGGCAAAATGTTACTTAAATATTTTAAGTGGCATCTAGTGCTGAGGTTGCAGACTGCAACCAACTTAAACTTCTCCTGTGTGTCAAGCACGGAGGAGAACTATGGTGGCTGATGTGAAAACGTAAATGTCCCCATCCTATCTAGAGGTAAGCCAGTGTTTGGTTTGTCCATTCTGGGCTACCGTAGAAACAACACGGAAGAGGACCCGCTCACTAATAAATGCAGTTTATAACTGAGCAATGCAGTTATGAACGGCTCATTCTAAGTTAACAAAAACACAACTATTCTTACTTTCAGCTGATTGTACACTAATGAAAACATAATATACCATATCTGCCAATATATTCCCCTAAATCCTCCTCACTGGACCTTTGATATCCAACTCCACTCTGAGTTTGACACTGACCATGTGCATGTGGCTACCATAACAACTGTTTTATCACCATTGAGACTCTGCTGAGTTATAGTTTGTCATTACTGAAAGTCTTCCAGCAGTGAGAAGTTGAGACCTGACAGGAACTTAAGGCCTGAGAGTTTCACAGTGTTGTTTAGACCTGCAGGACATCTTATGTAAGATCATTGTACATGTTTGTGTTATGATGCCATGTTGTGATGTTACCAAGGACAAAATGTTCATTATGGTTCGAATGATTTGACAGCGATGTAAGACATATTCAGATCCTTTGTTTAAGTAAAAGTAGCAAAACCACACTGTGAAAACACTCCATGACAAGGAATAGTCCTGCAGTGAAACTCAGATAAAAGAACAAAAGCATCAAAATGTAACTAAAGTATCAAAGGTGAAAGAACTCAAACACAAAACTGACTAATAAATCATATTATTACATTGTTAATACTGATGCGTAAGCAGCATTTCACTGTAGCTGAATGAAGTGGAGCCATTTTATAATACTTACTGTTGGTATTTTGTCAAATGGCTCCCAATGTAGGGTCACAAGATTAATCTCAGGGATCGTGATTTGATTGATGGGGTTGGAAGGAATAGAAAAAAACAAAGTTCTACTTAACAAATCTTTGTTCATGTGTTGCGTTTTTGTGAAATATTCACCAAATCGACCTCTTGGGCCTCTTAGACAGTTCATGTAAAATCTTCATCTTGGAAATTAGTAGTAAATATAGCTTTCTGATAAATGTTGTGGGGTAAAAATGCATTGTTTCCCTCTGATATTTAATCAAGTAGAATTACAAAGTTTTGGAGTCTTCGAACTCCGCCATCATTTTTGTCCCAAGTACACAACTGTAAAGTTTTGTGACTGCATCTTGCACAATGGCAATGTGTTGGCGTTGACAAAATCTTTCCACAGACAGACATATAAACACCACACATAATACTCAAAACAGCTTCTGTGGTAGTTCCCACTACAATTGTTGTCAGCAGGCTGCAATGACACGAACACATGCACAGACTTATGAGGTGACAGCTGGTAACTAACTATTGCACGTGTTAAATTGATTAATACATGCACTAAGAGAGGCAGTTTTATTTTCTGCAGGTCTGCAGCTAAGGTATATATATATATATGTTATATATATAGATGCAGAACAGCAGATATGAACATAATCCCCACTTCATCCCGTCATTTATATCGGCTGCAGAAGAGAGTATTGCCCAGTCTTGTATCAGCTTGTGCCAAGAATTCCTTCGGCTCTGTTGATGAATTATGATATGATATCCACCTCAACGGATAAGGTGTGTATTTTGGGCTACATGGGAAAGTTTGCAGTGACCCTGAAAAGAGGAGAGGGCACCTGAGGACTTGAAGTTACCATTCCGTGCATGCCTCTGACCCTCGCTGGCTTACACAAGTGCCAACGCTGCCAATGCTGCCAAGCTTATTTGCTCTGGGCTCTCAGATATCAGCATCACTTGTGGTACACGTTATTGCTTTGTGGTGCATTGCTTTCCCTCCCAATCGTGTCCTTGAGTAACAACTGCAGGTGAATAATATTGTTGTCATGTTTATCAGCCAGAAATTTCTCCCCTGCATGTTGAGCTAAAAATGTAAAAATGGAAGTTAAAATAGAAACTGATAACAGCCCACATGCAGGAGTGAATGGGAAGCTTAGCGTGATTACTGCCTAACTTCTACAACTTATTACTGTTGCAAATAATTTCATGACTAAGGTCCTTTCTGAAAGTAGGTCAGGGTAGTAACACCTCTCAGTGCCTTGGTAGCTGGTTACATGCCACATTACTGCAATGTCCCGGGTTTGATGCCAGCTTTGGGTTGCATTGCAAGTCATGCCCTTCTCTCTCTGCTCTGTCATCTGTCAAACAAACTAAAAAATAAAAAAAATTAAAAAAACAGTGAATCACTCATTACAAACTGCTGTGCATCCAAAAATACCAAATATATCAGGATGACATTTTTATGATGATTTTATTACCACAGAAATATTTCAAAAATTCAGTCTGCCTTACCTTTTAAGGACACAGAGACCTCTTTACATGCCTTCATCTTATCACACCTGGATTACTGCAACAGCCTCTTTACTTGCCTGAGCAGAAAATGTATTGATCGACTCCAGCTGCCAGGCTTGTAACCAGAACCAACAGACATGATCACATCACTCGTATTTAGGCCTCTTTACACTGGCTCCCAGTATGTGTTAGAATAGGTTTAAAATCTGTCCTATTTTTACTGATTTCTTTTAATGCTCATCATTGTCTCTTTCCCTGCTCTGGCCCTGGCCATTTTAATACTGTACGCGTCAGTACATACTTTGAGATCCTTGGGCGGGGGTCTTTTCTCTGTTCTAGAGGCCTGGCTGAAAACTAAAGGGCACAGAGCGCTTGCTGTCAGGGGCCCCTAATCAGGCAGGCTTAAGGCCAAAACGGACCAGCAGCAAAAATCGCGGGTCAAAAAAAACTCCTTTTATTTTCAATGTACAACCCCACACCGGCGGCGGCTGGATGAATATCAGTGCTCCTGGACGCGCCATCCTGCAGTACTTCAAGCCACTGTCCTATTTCCAGCCTCACCGCCCCCGGAATTAAATGCATTTTACCCCCACTTGCTTTCTGCTTATGCATAGCCAGCTTCCATAGCAGCTCTTTTTCTCCACTCCTATAGCAGCTCGACTCCTCTCCTCAGCATTGATGTGTAGAGAGAGCTCTGTAGTTGTTGCTGTGTCTCCTGTGTGTCAAAGACTGGATGAGGAGAGAGTCATTGTTGAGGTCGAGAGCTATCCTGAGCTAAACGACCCACAAACCTGTCGTTATAAAGACAGTGGCCAAAAAGATATTTTCTGGCGAGTCATACCTCTGGAGATCGGCTCTTCAGATGAGAAATCAAGTTTAATTAGAGGCTCTCGACACATGATTTTAAGCTAATGCAGAGATGAAGGAAGTACAGATCTTTCAGTAAAAGTAGTAATAACTTTTCGTGGTCATCTGTTTACAAGCTCCAGCACAACACGTCCAGTGTGTACTAGGGGCAGCACTTGATGCGCGTCACGTCATGCGCTTTAGTCAGCGCTCTCCTTATGTCTCTTCATGCATGTTCGCACCTATTGCAAATCCGTGCTTGTTTTTTTGTCACTTAGTCAGATGTTTGATCATGTTACGTGAATCTGTTCGCATGAACAGTTAACCAGCTGTCGTAGGCGTAACATTTAGATTTAGATTTAACTTTTAGATTAAACATTTAGATTTAACATTTAGATTTAGATTTAATTATTTAATAAATTTTTAAAGTTAACAAATATTGTGTTAAATGTGCTAAAAAGTGACTTTCAAAAATTCACACCACTTTTTAAAACATGATTTTAAGCTAAATGTGACAAAATGTTGCTGTTATTTTCAGCATGACCAACTTTACAAACGGCACCCCATAGTCGTTTGGCTCGTAACCAGTCTTTCCATTAAATCCTGTGCATGTCAGTGAACCCCCCCACCCCCCTTTTAGCTGATTGGCATGAACGCAAATACACACTTTCACATACATCCATATGATCTCGCTACCAAATTTCAGCCCCCTGGTGAAAAAAACTGTGGCCCTCCTGGTTTTTACCACGTGTAACTAATCACAGCCAGAAACTGAAACAATGCATGCTGTATTGTGGTATGCCTACAGTATATACTATTCTTTTTACTAACTTCCCCCCCACCTCTCATTCCTGTCTGTTTGCCTCTCTTTTGTCCTCTCCTGGATCATCCTCCTTGCACTTTTTCACACACAACAGAGGACATGACAACAATGTTAAGTATCTCAAGGCCAAGCTGGGGTACAGGAAGATAAAAACCCAGGTTCCCAGGCCGTGGAGAACAATACCTAGCACAGCATCACTGTCTGATCACTCCTATCTCCTCCTCGAACCAGACGCACAGAACCAACCACAGCCTTAAGTCTGCTGCGAGTCTGACTGATTGACCATCCAGCTCAAGCGCCATGTCCTTTACGTTCATTGCCATGATGATGCTTCTGGGCTCTTCAATGGTGATTGCATTTGTCTTGCAGCCATCCAGGGAAGAATCTGCAGCCTCTGCTAACTCTCCTGTTCACCATCACAGGTCAGTATCAAACGTGTTTGTCCAACACTTGTGTGTCTATAATGTTGCATTTCTCTGCAAGGAACACTCAAAACTGTTTTCCTTAAGATTGTCCAAAGAACTTTAATGCATCTTGTGAGGTCACAGAGATTGTTATATTTTAAATTCGCCTCAGTGCTCTGGACCTGCATATTAGATCACCTTTCACAGCATGTATGCGTGCTGAGGCCTTTTCACATGGGTCAAAGAAAAATTATGGATTCTGGGTCACTTTGACCATTTGGTTTTGTTGTTGTGCAGAGATGTATCACGCTGTTCTGTTTAAGCTTAAGCGGTGTAATCAATCACCCCTTAACACAAGATTTCTCTCGCTTGGTTTAGCCAAACATCTGGAAAGTGCATCCTGAGTTCAATGTTAGTGGCATGTGCAGCCACTAACTGATGCGCTTTTGTCTTGACGGGAGTTTTAACAGTTATTTTTGTAAAATGTCATTTTTAATATTATGTACTGTTTAAATGACATGGGTGATATGATTTTCAGGTGTGGGTCATTGCAGTCCATCAGAAAGGATCTCCTCGGGGCTCTCAACTTGCAGGCTGAGCCACAGCTGCCTGCTGGTGGGCTGGACGGTGTCAGAGAGCAATGGAGGAAGACCTTCAGCAGCCTCGCTCACAGAGCTAAGGACACTACAGGTAAGTGGAGCCCAAAATATTAAGAAACCACTGCAGATCCCACATGTTTCCAGCCTTAGCTTTATCCTCAGTGACCTTTTCAGAGTCAAGCCCAGCCAAAAGTGTTTTTTTTTTCTATGTTCATCCAGTTCCAGCAGTGTCTGTGTCACCTGATGCTGGAAATGGGACAAGCCTGAAGTGCTGCTCCATGGCCTCTGAGATCTTTATGAAAGGTATGCAACAATGTGTGTGCATATCAGCATTAGGAAATATAGTGATGCATGTACTGTAATGTCCTTTCTTATGTTTGCCAGATCTGGGATGGGACAACTGGGTGATCCATCCTGCCAGCCTTACCGTCGTTCACTGTGCACTCTGCAACCCTGATCTGAACACTGTGCAATGTCCATCATCCCACACCAACATCCACGATGCTGACTCACAGGTATGATTCTCTAACACATTTAATAGTGAAATGAGTTCCTGCAAACTAAAATTTACATTTCTGATTGATTTTTACACACATAGAAATTCTAAAAATATTTCAGTGTAGTGGAAGTATAAAGTTGCACTGAATAGAAATATCTAAGTATACATATTCTCTTACAGCTTAGGCACAGTGATGAGTTCATGTGCGTAGTTACTTTCCATCACTGTGCCAATGTTTCATTGTACTGGGGCTACAAACAGTGCGTACTTCACCTTGGTGTGTTCTGCCAATAGATAAGCCGGTTTTCCCCCTTTGCCAACACAGATGTACCAAATACAAGCCAGGACACTCCCAAAAGTTGGTTAATCAGAAATGAATGGAGTTTGGCAGCAGCTGTGTGTTATCGAAACAGAAGGCAGCATAACATTTTAATGCAATCTTATCAACACATTTTTAAATTTTTATTGCACGCATGCATCTTTTAAGATAAACATTTCTGAAAGACTTGTTTTGATAGATTTATAGTTTTGTTTTCTACTTCCGGCATTTTCTTTTTTGCTGTTAGTATGAATGTCTAATATTTCACTAAAATTTGGTTACTGAACATTACACTTTTAGAATTAAATACAAGTCATTTCTTTGTTTATTCTTATTGGGCATCTAATGCAGAAAAAAATCAATCTGTGTTATGTGCTTTGGCTTATTCATCCCTTCTTTGTTCCTCCACAGGTGTCCTGTTGTCAGCCCACCTCCCAGGAAATGGTGCCTGTTCTCTACGTGGATGAATTCAGCACCCTGGTCATTTCCTCCGTGCAGCTGACCCGCAGCTGCGGCTGTGGGCCTGGCAACCTCCAGCAGCCCAGCACAGAGTAAAGTTTGTTTTATAGTCCTGAGTATGTGAGCCACCTGGCACACAAACAAACACATGACATACAGAAGATGTGGATAATACATTATATGCAGGCGTATCTTCCCTCACTAAACTTATCTTAGATCCTCACAGTGTGTATTCAACACTGAGCATGGGAACCAAAGCAAAGTCTCCCTAAAAACTAAGTTTGCATTCCTGTTTCTCCTTTCTAACCAGAATGTGCCCGCACAGATCAGCTGAGCCAACCAAACACAAAACTGATCAATAAGATAAGATAAATCAGGTCATCAGTTTTACCACTAAAATAATAAGTGACCTCAAATTACCTTTGCATGTTCTTGTGTCTAGATAACAGTTAACCAACAATTTAAAAATGATTTAAATTCAAGTATTTCTGTTGCACTGAGAGCTGGAAGTGAAGTGCAGCTGACACTCGTCTAATAAAGGCAGCCAGTTTATCTTTAAATAAGTCTCATGAGTGCAGAGTGCTATTTAAAGCTACTAACTGTTACTCAGTGTTCCTTCCAAAAAATGTGAGACGGTGCAGAGCCAAATCCTCACACAGGCCAGTTGTCTCCTCACTGATCTGTGAAACAACTGTTTCCTCTTAAGGGCAAAAAGATAACTCAATCCCAAAGGTCAACCTGAGGTTAAGTAAAAAATATTTAAAAATTAGCTGATAAAAATCTAATCTGGTAATTGTGAACAAAGTATAATGATTGCCATGCCGAGGGTCAGAGTAACAGGAGAAGATTGTGGTTACCAGCTAAACTCCCTGCACCTGAAACTTAGTATCAGTTTCTGCTGAGTTAGAGCAGCGTCACTCTGTGCCGTCCTTTTCCATGAGAGTCCATTGACAATGCAGCCCTGCAGACTAGCTTTAATTAACAAAGCTGGATTTAATCAGAATTACAATAAGATGTAAAAACATAGCTAAAGAAAAATCATAGTACTTTATCTTGAAAAACTTTGTTATATCACATTTCAGTGCTCCGCTGCAATGTGTTAATGTAATTTAATTAAAGATAAAAGCCTGGTATGAAATATCATTTAAAAATAATTGTGTCTAAATTGTGATTTAAAACAAAAAAGTGGTCAGTTTTTTTAACCTAAAACTTATTTTTGCTTTGAGAACATTTATTGTCTGTTCTATATTTTTATCTACATTTTGTTTGAATTACATAATGTGTGCTTTTATATACATTTGTAATATCCGAGTTCTTGTTTTTTTCTCATGTGAGCATTTGACATGATAAGTAAAAGTTTCCAGTTTGTCATTTTGTTGTATGCTTCCACTGACTTCACAAAATTACCTCATCATTTCACTTTTTTACTACTTATTAGAGTGACATATCACCTCAACTCAATCAAAACATGTAGCTCAAATGCAAAATGTTTTATTGTGCTGATGACACTGTTGTAACATCCTAATAATTTGTAACAGTTTCCTAATTTCTTTCTCACAATTATTTGAATAAAGATGATTAAAATCAACCGTTGTTTTTCCTGGGAACCTGCATTATGGACAAAAGTTAGTATGATCATTGAACGTTATTTTATCACAGATGTTCCTCATGCCAGCCTTCCAGGATTGCATGCCTACCAGACACTTACTTTTGTAGTTCAGAGGGAGGAAAATAGTCGAGGGAGAAATGTTGGCACTGTTCTCCAGGAAATCAGATGCAGTCAGGGGAAGAGCAACAAGTTGCGCACTTCTTTTTCACGTTTTCAGCTGCTGTGCATGTGCTGGGGCTTTTGTAAATCTTTTCCTAGCTGCAGTGGAATCTTAACTTATCGTCAAGTTGTGCAAGAGAGATATTGATCCAGGAGTACCGTGAAGCAACTACTCTGCAAGAGGACAGAGAGATCTGGGCCAGCAACTCAACATTGCCAGCCACTGATGTTTTATTGATACTGGACAGAATGTCAAGATATTTCTCTTTGTGGGTGTTTTTTGGTGTACTGTCTCCCCTTCTGCTGGCTGTCAGGGCATTTGAATGTTCAGAGAAGGAAACGTTGCTGAAACCGGTCCCCGGCCATGTGTCGGTGACACATCTAACGGACTGTTTGATGGAGTGCACTGGGATGACGTACATCAAGAAACTGCAGCTTCAGGACAATCATAATATACGTCTCACAGATTCCACAGAAGGTAAGGTCACATTTGCAACTCTTTATTCTGAAAATAACACTTGAACTAAATATTGAGACAGATATCACACATGAAAGTGGTTTTCTATGTGTCAATCCAACACTGTTTCATGTTGCACATAGTATTTGCTGTGTACCAGCCTTCATAAAATCATTCCTCTTCCTAGGAGACCTCGGAGAATACTGTTGGTCTAAGGAGCTCAAGTGCACCATTGGAGAGAGCTTTCTTCGTGCCTACGTGGTTCTGCCTGTGGATGTATCTAAAGTTGGACATGAAATGCTGGAAGTTAAAGCCACTGCCCCCACTGCCACCACACTTCTTGCACACAACAGCCCCACGACAATCGCAGACAATTGCGGCCTCAGATACGACGTCACGACGCACTTCAGCACAGAGGTGGTGGGGACGTCGTTTTGCGTGCAGGTTGCCACCCAGGAAGATGTTCTGGGGGACAACGTTCTAAAATGTCCTCCTTTCCTGGTCACCTTCTGGCAGAGAAGCCCAAATCAGTCCAACCAAGAGGGTGGAGGATAAAAGTGCAGTGGTGGAGGAAGTATTCAGATCTATCTCTGAAATAATAATACTAATACTGCACTGTAAAAATAAGTGTAAGTATAATCAGGAAAATGTATTTTAAGTATTAAAAGTATTAAAAGTAAAAGTAATCAATGCAGAAAAGTGGCCCCTGTGACTGTTATACTATTATACATCAAATTATTGCATTGTTTTGGTGTGTTAGCAGCATTTTAATTTTGCATTTGTTTTTTTTTTTTGTTTTTTTTAAACCATTCTATATAAGGTTGCTGCAACTCTTTATTTTTTCAATTAATCGATTGATTGTTTCATTTGTAAAACTTCAGAAAATAGTGAGAAATCATGTCACAAGTTCTCAGAGCCCACGTGGCACCTTGACGATGACAGAAAAAATAAACATTAAATGCTCACTTTTGTGAAGCTGGAACCATTTAATGTTTTTACATTAAGATATGGCTTCAATATTATGAATATTGTTGCCAGTTAATCTTCTATCGATTGATTCAGCTACACATGTATACTCTGTTGAATACTTTAATCTGTAACAGAGTGTCAAATTGTATAAGCTATTCATAACATAAGTGCTAAATATAGCTGTCAAATAAATGTAGTGGACTAAATAGTACAATGTTTCCCCTTGAACTGTAGTGGAGAATTAAAACAGACATAATCATCTAAAGTACAAGTACCTCAAATTTGTGCTGAAGTGCAGTAGTTAGTGTAAATGTATTTAGTTACATTCCACCACTGTATAATCTACAAGGATCACTGACCGTCAGTATATTGGTTGTCAATCCTTATCTGAATGTGTAAGTTTTGCTTGTGTTATAACCATAATAACCAAATCTAGCAGCTCTCTTCCAGAGCTGAACTTTCCACGTTACGTTTTTTTGTGTGATAGATTCCTATTGACAAGAGACATTTTCACTTGCTACAATCATTTAGATCTTATATCTGTGTTGATATTGATCCTAAATACTAGCGGGCAGTCTCTGCACCATTAATACAAATTGCCAATCATTATCACACCTAGTTAAGCTAGCAGGATGAAAATTATACAGTCTATATATATCTGTTTTATAAGTGTGTTTTAGGATCAGAATACATGATCTGTCTTCAGGTTGATTTATGTGACTCTTCTATGTGTAATTTTGTGTCCTCTTTTAGTTGTGAAGGTTATTTGATGGTGTGTGATAAGCACATGTGAATCACTTGGCGTGTATGAATCCAGCTCTGCTGAGCACCAAGAGACGTTTGATAAAAATCTACAGAGTTCTCTGCTGGATTCAACGGAAACCAAAGTGATGCAAAAGTTCTCTGTTTAATGAAAAATGTAAATATGAGATGTTAATGGTTGTGTTTTTAGCGATATTAAATCATTTTATTTTCCTTTTTCAGTCACCTGTTTACTGTGTTTATGTGTTTGACTGTAAAGAAACACTCAAAAACATTATTATTACCGTGTGTAGAAGGAGAACCTACTATTGCAATAAGTGTACACTTACACAAAGAGTAAACTAATTTGTTTGGACTAATTGCACTTGGATCTTTGGAGATATACTACTATATTTGGAATACTGCTACTATATACAGTACCATATGTGCAGTGTGCATCCTGTATGTGTTTGTATGGTTACTGTACACGTGCACTACATCAGTATGTGTTGCTCTGGTTGTCATATGTGCACATACATTCACCAAAAACAAATTTTACCTGCTGTTGATGGATTGGTTGGCTATTGTGCGCACAAGAAAAGATATAGTGACACCTACTGGTTACCATTTGGAGTAATAAAGGTATCACACTGCAGTCCTGCACACCATTCAGCCTCTGGATGGCACGCTTGTTTCAGAGCAGTGTTGTGTTTGTTCATGTGTCTGTGTGTGAGTGTGTGTGTGTGTGTTATGCAAACTGTGAGTGATAACAGTTGAACTATTTACTAAGATAGCAGTCCACTTCACACAATCAAAATGCTTCATGTCACAGGCCAATCATTTCCCTCCGTCAGTTCTTAAAACTTAAATATTTAAACCCTGGATTGGTGCAGTTTCTTTGTGTACACTATTGATACTGCTTAATAAATACTGTGTTCAATAAAACACAAGCTATACACTCTGAATCTACATTTCCCTCCATATTAGACATCATGAATGAGTTTAAGTGAGCCGAAAGTCTTCTTTTCCTTTAAGTGTTTAATACTTATATTGTATATTCCTTATCATGATCATCAGGCCCAAACTTGTACATCGTTATATTGGCTACAGCCTTAAAATTCTCATGGTCCATTCAGCTGTCCTGAGCCTCCAGTTAGGTCTAAATGAAGTAAGATGATGTTGGTGTGCTGTGCTGGCAGGCGGCCAGTAGCAGCAGCCACCCAGGGTGAGTGTCCAATAACAGACGTTTCTGCACAGCCTGTGCTTTAGGCCTGCATTAAATCATATACGTGCCGGTGTCCGTGCTCCAAGAACTGCAGACACAGGCTGCTCGATTCTTTTGTGACGCACTTCATCAGCATGTTCATCCTCCATGTCTTGTTGACGTGTGCTGAATGATTGATCTGTTTTCTGCTGCAGGCCAAATTCTGAAATCTACAGGAGACATCACAACCACTGCCAGGTTTGGCTCTGTGTCATCAAATCTGAACTCACTCACCAAAACTGGCACCAAGGTGGCAGAGTGAGTCAGAAGACTTTATGATCTGCTTCAGTGTTTCTGGGCAGGAAAGAGAATCCATGCCAGCTTCAGAGGTCCTGCTTTGTTGGCTGGAAACAAGGTAAGGTAACACACCAACAACAAAAAAGGGTGTGACACATTTCCTAAATTTCTTAATTAAAACATGCTTTTGGATATTTTGTGTACTATATCTAGTCTTTTTAAAGTAAAAGTATTTTGTGCTGCATCCACAATCACTTTTGTCCCATATCTCTCCACTGTTTCTGTTTAAATTGGATTCACATGCATAAACCAAGGAATTTACATATCAATGCATTAGTATATTAGTTACTTTATTGTGTCCCATCAGGTGCTGCATCTTATTGTTATCATTTACCTATTAAATATCAAGTGAGCACTTTGTTTGTCAAAGCAGGACAAGCACAACAGATTTGCATGTACCCCATATCATGGGTCTAGATTTTACTTCAGCATCAGGAGGAAACCATATGAAAGAAGGGGTCCTCCACCAGAAACACTTCATTTTCTGCATTCTGGTGACATTTTATGCACGTATGAATGAATGTATAAATGATTTTAATTTTGTCAAAATGAAAGTCCTCTGCCACTTCCTTATTTTGATGGACGTGTCACACATACACGTATGCCTCATATTTAGGTCTGATATGTCAATTGAAACAGCTTTCCAAAGAAAGAAAGAAATGCAACTCTGTCAGGTATCAGAATAGGCTACCAGCAGTATAAATGTGCTTTACATAAAGGTATCAGATAGGAATTCAAAACATACACCCAGTGATTTCTAATAAAGCAGCTCAGTGGCTCATTTTGTTAATTTTTTAAAATAGTTTTTTAAGAGCCTTTTGTTTTAAACTGGAGGTCTATTGGCAGTGTGTGTGACAGCCTTTATAAACCATAATCTTTAAAAAACTTTACTGTGTTTCTCATTTCTGTTATTCTAATACAGGGAATGAAATGGTTAATAATCACCCCTTACTGCCACTTTTGGGCTCAAATTTCAGCTTGTATTGTATTCTGTCTATCCTTTGTTTCAGGTGATGAATCTTTATTTTTCTCCAGCTGTCAACAGTCACTTAAAATGAAGGTGTTTCACAAACATGCATGAGCTTTAACATGGGCTGTTACAACTTAGTGTCAGGACTGATAAACAGCAGACTGTAGTGTCTACACACAGGTGACTGTACCATGTCTGTCACGCAGGGGTAACAGTGTAAAGTTTGGACAAACTGTGGCGATAAAGAAAAAACAGTGACTAATACAGCTCCGAAGCGGCTCATTTTTTACAATTACTTTATATTTACTCGTGTAATAGTAACACAACTGCTTTAGGGGTGTTTTCTGACAAGCTTGTGCTGCAATGAGTGTATAAAACCGAGCTCGGTCCCCGGACGGCTGAATAGAGTAGAACAATCCAGTAGGCAGAGAGAGAGTGGACAACCCAAACACGGACGGTTAGCAGACAACTATCAAACAACGGCGGCCTGACAGCCATTTAAATTAACTAATTATCTCCAGCGCTAACAAAAAAATGTGACCAAGAGAGAAGGACACCTTGGTGGGGGACTGTCAGAAACACATGACAACCAACTTTGGTTGTTGTGAGAGGCGCACCATGGCATCTCAGCCGAGGTAGGCAGACACACAGCCGCGGCTAGCTGCTAGCAGCTGGCGCTAGCTTCCCAGCCTGACCGGGTAACTACCGTTAATTAGCAGGATACGGTTAGCCAGCTCACCAGCAGCGCACTGGACCGAAGTAAAGTTTAAGTTTGAAACTCTGTGAAAGTGCCAGAAAGACAGGGACTCTGTCAGTTTTTGTTGTAGTTAATGTTAAACTGACATGGCAGGGTTTTTAGCTTTGATAAGCAGTTCGAGGAAGAGGTGGAATCAGCTGGAAAGAGCAGGCTGGTGTGATTTTTACCAGCTGGTTAAAGGGGCTGCTCTGTTTATACAAGCTATTTTATGTACATCTAAGTTTAGTTTTAAAGCAAACTGTACGCTTATAATTCCACGTGACTTACTGTAAAACCACGTCGTGTTTTGACGAACTTGAATTTTTGCTAACAGGTTGGATAACAACTGAAAACTGGTTTGACTCCCGTTTTTTCACCTTAAAAAGACAGGACAAGGTGACTGCAAAGGAGTCAACATTTAACTTGACTGTGGCTGTGATCATCTGAGCAGAGGAGATATATAAAACCCATGTTTCCCAGTCTGTTGATAGTGAGCTCTTTCTTTTAATAGTAAAGCACAATTATGCTCAACACGACTCTTATTCACTATTGTGGCTTCAACTCTCTTGCAGACTGTTAACTTAAATGGCAGCTTCAGATGTATTTAGACTGTTGGTTAGCCAGATAGGCAGGACATAAGATCCTGGTCATGTATTGCATACTAATTAAAAAGTCAGTGTTAAAGTTTTAAAGGCATATAAAAGAAGAAGACTGCTTTAGATTGTTGCCTTGGGTTGCTCATGCATTTCACATTGTTGGTAAGACAGTAAAATGCAGATTTATAGTCTCTGCTTGCAAACCAGTACTGTCTGATGTCACATGCATTGTCAGAACATAGCTAGTGTTTATTGAAACATTTTCTGTGAGAGTTAAACACTCACATGGGCGCAGTGTGCACAAGCAGCAACAACTGTACACTAAGGTTGTGTCTCTGTAAAGAAGTGTGTCACCACTCATCAGTTTTGGGAAGTAGAGCGTCATCGCAGGGAGGGGTTTTTAAAATGTCTTTGTCCTGTTCATACCTGTTTGATCACAGAATTGATATCATAACAGAAAAAAAAGTCAAATATATTGTGGATATCTCTTAAACAGTATGAAAGAATGTGCACATTTTTTGGAAATTGACATTGTGTGAATTGAAGACTGGAGAGAACATAGTCGCCACTATCAAAATGCTTATGATGCCAGCAGACATGACATCAACATAACTGATGACTAAAGCGGACATTCCTCATTAGACTGTCAGTCAGTCCGAGGGTAGTTTTACTCGTGCACTTGCTTCGTAAAAAGGCTGCAATAAAAATGATTTAACTGACAGTGAATTTATTGATTATTATTTTCAGTTAGTTTTTTACCATATAAAATGCCATGAAATTGAAAAAAAGTCCATCACATGTTGTAAAACCCCTAACAGAGCAGCCACACAACTCAAAATACTTGAAACTGATTCAAAGAGGTGAATCTTGAGCTTGCCCATCAAACACAATATTAATGCAGATTTTAGTAATTATCAAACAATTAGAGGTTGATGAAGATTAAATCCCTGTGAGTGCGGATTCTGGATAGTTTATATTACAGTCTCATATATAAATTAACCCCTGATGTTGCTTTGAGTTTTTGTTCATATTTATTTTATAAGTTATGTGTTGTTTATCATTGTCATCAAGTACAATCATCAACAGCATGTATGTTTCATGTTTGTTTTTGAAGACTAGTGAGTAATTTAATACAGGCACTGTATGTTGCTTTACCCCTGGGTAATACTGTGACTGGGCAGTGCCAGTTTGTGTTGTACTAGTAGGAAGTGCTCATCTGTTTGGCTTAGTCCCAAATCTGCACTGCTCCACTTGTTGCCATGGAAGCATCCCGTTGGGGTTGCTGTTAGTGAGAAGGATCAGCACTACATTTTGGGATGAAAACTACAAAATTTAAAACTGTAGATAAGTTCACTGTAGTATATTTAAAGTTTAAATAGGGCCTGATCCCATGGGACCTGATGTTGTTCCACGGTGTAATTTACTATAGTGAACAAGCTCTTTTTGCTGTTGGCATCCTGTCTGGACTAAGTAGTATCTATCTGATGTGTGCATGGGCTTTGTGTCATCTTTAGGGACTAAAGAGAACAGATGTGAATGTTGTGGTGAATCCTCACGGCGTCTGTGAGTCTAATTAAACTTGTCTGTTGATATGATGGGCACTGTCTTCTCCCATTAGACACTGGTGTTCTGCCCCTTGGGTAGCAAAGTCTGTGATAAGATGCCATAAAATTTGTAGTCTCTAAATTTTCAGCCAGAACTGATTTTATCATAAGGTTCATTGCATCTGTGTTTGTAAGTATCTAAAATCCTAGAGAATCTAAAACAAAAACAAATGTAAAAAACAGGCTGCAGTTTTATTCTTTAAGGCACCTACTGCATCTTTATCTCTGGTACTAACTTGGGTAATTGCATTCAGTGTTACAGTTGAAAGGATGCACTTGTAAATGCAATGCTGATTTGTGATCTGTATTTCTCTTTTAATGTTCTACAGTGTTCACAGTGAAGAAAGGAACCGTCTTCGCCTCCGTGCATGGGAACAGAGGAACCAAGAGACAAGCGAAGCCAAAGAACTTAACCCTGAGAATGTTCCACTCTTTGGGGAACCGTACAAGGTAAAGAACCACATAACAGGAGTTTAATACTTTATTGATTACAAATTCAGCTTTTACGGTAGCTGTTGTGGATAAAAAGATGCTTATTTTGTAAACATTCAGTGTTATATTTGCGTTGAATTTCAAGCACGATGTGTGAGGAATCTCAGGAAAGACATTTTACATCTTACAATTTTACTAGTACTACTTTAAATAGTATTGTAAATATAAGAGAAAAAACTGAAAATTATATTAAACAGAGGGAAAAAACTCAGACAACTGATTAGGTTTAGTTTCACAGGTCTGTCAACAGTTCTTCATTTTCATTGTTATAGCAAATAACAAATCATGAAGAAATTGGTAATTGTGCTTTCCGTATTAATGGTAGTAAAACAATGAGATGCCGTAATGTGCTGCATTATTAAGGCTTCAACCCAACTTAAAATCACATTTAGTTTCTGTAATGAAGAATAGGATAATGTTATTTTTGCATCGTTTCTACAAAGATTACTGTCCTCTCTGTCATATCTTTGATTGAAGGCCAAATCCTCTTTGCAAAAAAATATATGCGATATTTTTACACAAAAAAACATGAGGAGGAGATGTTGCGGCTGTTTTCAGTTTTGAGTAGTGTCTGCACTACTTCCCCTGTGGCTGCAAATGGCGCCAACCACCTCCACAAATAAGATGGGCAGCCTGTTATTATAGGTGCTTGTAGATCACCTGCAGCCAGTCAGGGACGGAGTTTGTAAAGATTTCAAATGACCCAATCTTTCTGAAAATGGAATAATTTTAGAGGAAGAAAACATCAGGCTTAATGCTTGACTGTCTTATGCTCCAAAAAGGACTGCTGCTGTCAGCAGTGTTATATAGTGTATTTGTTCGGGGACTTAACACAACAAAGGGCTTCATTCCAAAACCAGGTTCAGGGTATTTATGTTTACAAGAAGGTTATCTGTCCTCTGTTAACGCCACTGAGTGTTTGCTGCTTCTCTTTGCAGACAAAGAAAGGGGATGAGCTTTCCAATCGAATCCAGAGGATGCTTGGCAGTTATGAAGATGTGAATAATCCGTATCCCTTTGCCGTTGAGCCTTTACCCATTCCTTCTTATGTAACCTTCTCACAGTCAGATCAGGGACAGCCAAACACGGATAAACCAACCAAACCTTCATTCCAAAACCAGGTCCATTACATGTCCACCGAAAGTCAGAAAGCTCCCTCTGTTAATGGTTACTCCTCTCAGCCCATGAGGACGTCCACTGCGTCTTCTTCTCCCACCCACCATGGACATTCATCAACTGTCTCAAATGCGTCTTTGAACCACAGTCAGCTCAGCCACTCAGCAAAGAGGATTGAAGCCCACTCAGATCTCAGGGAGCGTGTCAGCCTTTCCCAGGAAATGTCTTCTCAGTCTCCTGATGTTAAGCCGCCACCCTTCCTACATTCCAGTGACCATAATAACACTGACACGGACACTACGGACACCTTTGATAGACATCAGCTTCAAGGGTCCACAGATCATCCCTCAGAGTCTGCCAGCATTTCGGATGTTTCCACACTTAACCTTAAACAGTCCCCCAAAGATGCATCTCTGCCTCACGCTAACAAGGGCAACACGCTACCTTCTCAAACCTTCCCTTCACTCCTGTCGTCGAAGCAGCCCAGTGTTGTCATGACCCAGAAGCCAACAGCATATGTGCGGCCCATGGATGGTCAGGACCAGGTGGTCAGCGAGTCACCTGAGCTGAAGCCTTCACCAGAGCCATATGCACCTCTACCAGAGTTAATCAACAAATCTGAGATGGGCAAAACAAAGATACTGCCACAATTTTTGGAGGTGAGTATACTTTTTTAGATGTCATTATTGTGATATGATAGTATTTAATATGTAATATGTTGGTTATCTTAGCAAAAAGAATGGAAACAGCAGGAAGCAGCAAGCCTGGCTAGAAACAGTGCTTATACCTCCCTTAAACTTGCTACTTTTTGTTTTTATGCTTCGATTGTTGTACAGATCAAACAAAACAAGATATAACATGTTAAGTGGTGAGCTTTAGAGGTGCTTGAGGGCAGTCTTCATTGACTTTAGAATAGGGTTGACAGTTATCATACTGTGTACATTTGCATACCCACTATTTAAAAAAAAAAATGCAATAGGATGTTGAATCACGTTACATAATTCACGATATTTTCAAAGAGAAGACTTTTCACACATACTTCCATTAACAAAAAGGTTTCAAGTTTCAATAACAGTGATAAAATGTTTAGTTAGCCAAAAATATCCCTTCTGTTTTCATTTCTTTAAGGGTCATTCAATATCAATTCTGTAATACCGTGATGCGATGAAACCGCAATATTTTCTGAGATAGTTATCGTACTGTGAAAGTCTCATATTAATGCAACCCTACTCTAGATGAAGTCAGTCTAGCTGTTTCCAACAAAACTCTGAACTAAGCGGCTGTAGTCTGTAGCTTGGTGTTTAGCATTTAGTGGTATTTATCTTATACAACTCTCAGCAAGAAAGCAACTAAGAGTTTTTTTAAACTGTCAAACTATTTCTTTAATAGCTATAGTTGTAGTAACAGAGCTGAAATCTTGACGCCATTTCCACGCCACGCAGTCAGTGGGCCTCAGTTTGTCAAGCTGATGACTTTAAACCCCCAACAGTCATGGGCTTGTGGGAAATGTGTTTTTTTAAAGGCTACAATTACAGAAATACTTAATAAGCAACAATAATCTAATATATATCTTCAGATGGACAAAGAGAGTGAACCACCCAACACACTCGTAAGCAGGTATATGTTGCATTGCTGGATTATTTGTAATATTGATTACCAAAAATGTGGGTTTGATTTTAAATTAAATTTTGATAAACAACCTGGAAGTTCCAGTTTTACTCTGGCTCTCTATGAACTTAAGCAATGCATTTGTTTAAGTTAACTCTAGAAAATTGTTAGGTAGGAGGTGGCATGGTGGAGTAGTGGTTAGCACTCACAGCAAAAGGGTTCCTGGTTCAATCCCTGGATAGAGCCCATGGAGTTTGCATGTTCTCCCAGTGTCAGCGTGGGTTTTCTCCGGGCTCCGGCTTCCTCCCACAGTCCAAAGACTTACAGGTTGGGGAAAGGTTAATCGGTGACTCTCAATTGGCGTAGGTGTGAATGTGAGTGTGAATGGTTGTCTGTCTCTATATGTCAGCCCTGCGATAGTCTGGCTACCTGTCCAGGGTGTACCCTGCCTCTCGCCCAGTGTCAGCTGGGATAGGCTCCAGCCCCCTTGCGACCCTCAAGAGGATAAGCGGTTACGAAAATGGATGGATGGATGGATAAATGTAGGATCTGAAGCACAGTATGGTGTAGATACTTAAGTGTATATGGTATATGATTTATATCCTGCTTTTTGAGGAAAAAAAGCTATTTCATATGGAGCATATTTTCCTCTCCAGTAACATAAATATTATCGTCTAGCGATATCATAAACTACTGAATCTCTTCCTAGGACAGTTGAGGAGGTGATAGGATGAGGAAGTCCTACTTCTCATTTCCCAGCACTGTTGTCTGGGCTGTTAACAAACTGTTGATTTAGAGGATTGTGTGCCTGCTGATCTCAGGATGTTCCCTGAAACCTCTTCATAGTTTTGATATTCTTGCATGACTGTTCAGGCGTTTAAAAGGTCTTGGACTTGCTTTGTTTGGCAGAATTTGGCTGAACTCCAGTTCAACTCTATTCATAAACACACACAACCCTTGCACCTGCAGCACTCTACACCTCCCCCTTCTGCAGCAGCAGTCGCCTGCTGGGACTGATCTAGTGCAAGATGTCTAAGCAGTTAGTCATCCCCCTATTCCTTACCAGCCTTCACTCCCGAGCTACGTTCCATATATGCAATAAACCATATGTAAGACATTTTTGGATATACAGTATAGTTTGAAGTGTCCCTTTAGCTTCCAAACCATCGAGATGTACAAGAAGGGAAGAAGTAATGTGATTACAGTAATGTGTTATTCCTGCACGCGGGCCAATACAAAGGTGTCATGGGTCACAGAGCAGACATTCTTGTACAAACACGGCAAAGTTAAACGTTAATCAGACATCTAGATTACAGTTAAACTGGTGTGACAAATGTAAAAATATTTAGTCACGCAAAGTAGTGACACTCCAGACCCCTGCACTGTAATGGTCCTGTAGTGCTTTACACTTTTCAGAAGCCTCATTGCTGTTTGTTTTGTAGTTGTTCTGGGAGGCATTGTTTTGCACTTTAGAGACACTGTACTGAACTGTTAGTATCACTATTTCTTGTTTAATGTAATAATGCTCGCAAGCAGGCAGCTTGGAGCATGTAGTGTCATGTCCTCCTCAGGTGCGTAGCATAGTAAATATGGCAAGCAGCCTGTGGTTTGTATTATTGTGTGTTTGTGTTATGTGACCTTAGCTGCCTCTGATAACTTCAGCCCAGGGCTCAGCAGCAGAACAATAAATGAGCTTTGTCACCAACTTACATAACTGCTCTGGGGGCCCATTCACTCTAACCTTATCTCAAACACTGTCCATTCAGAAGGAAAAGCTGCAAGACAGGCCTGAAAACAAACTGAAATGCAGCCTGTTGACTCATTCATTCACACACAGTATTTATCTGATGTTAGGGTTGGCCTATGTTGCTGCCTGATATGGGGGTGTTGCGTCACTTATCTAGGGATTGAAACTGTAGATAGTGGCGATACAGTACAGGATTACATTCTATTCATAGATGTTTATGGATATACACAGGGCAGAGAGAATATACGGCATGATTGGTCTGATCTTTTTTTCCTTTCTGGATGGAGAGTTTGTAGGCCTATAACACAAAGATCAATGTGGGCGTTTTTGTCACAACACCTACTGTCATCTGGTTCTGTTAAAGATTTAAAATGCCTGAATCACACAAACAAAATGAGGTGAAATACAGTCCACATTGTTATGTATTTCCTTTTTTATGTATGCATATACTGTGCTACAATAACCATATGTTAAAAGGACAGTATATTTGTGTTTAACTGAATGAATTGTTTTCCTTATTGACATAAAATTTAAAAATGCCACATTAAAATCCAATCACTGTGCTCAAGCTGTGATGGGAAAATTGATTGGTTTTCATTTTGGCATGGACAATGCCAGATGCATTTCAAAAAAGAAAAGGCTCCCCTGCACGTCTTTATGAACACTAATGTCAGTGCTGTGCATTTACTATTGGCAGTTCTGTGCTGCTCCCTGCTGGACAGCACTGACACGCTACATACCTCTTACCTTTGTTTTCTATTGTAATTTGATTTTGTTGTGGTATGGAAAATTCATGTCACAATAAAAAACGATTTATTTTTATTGAAGAGAAAAAAATAGTTCTTTCTAAAATGTCTTATGTAATTGTGACACACCAAATGCAACCATGAAAGGAAAGACATACAGTGCACATTGTTGTATTTAACTTTTTCTTGAATTGATTTGTTTCTATTTCCTGTGTTCTGCTAAACTGTTAGGTGTTTTCAGGATACAGATGATTTGCCATATTTCAGGTTTTAAGATAAATGACAGCTCTTGTATTACAACTGGCAAAACCCCAAGTAGAGATAGATAAGCCTCTATGCGGGTGAGATAAAGTTGCATTCACTGCATGCAGCACATCGACAACGAGGAGTGAACAATCTAAGATGTAAATGGGGGTAAGATAAAGGCAGATTAAATGTTTTTAATTTAATTTTTGTGACAAACGTTTTATAAATTTTCCAGGCCATCCTGACAAGGCGGCATAAACGTACAAATATACAAATTATAAATACTGTTATGTAAGTAAAGTCGGTTTTTTTTGCCTGTGAGGCATTAGCCCCTAAACAAACCTCTCTATGATTTTATATCAGGTTATAATTGGATATAGGTGTTTCACTGATTTTTGGAAACTCATATTTTTTCCTTCCGTTTCTACAGACAAGGACAAATGAAGTTCAGTGTGTCGAGGACATTTTGAGGGTAAGTTCAGCTGCCTGAACTCTCATTTACAGTTTGCTGTTGTCTTGTTCTATCATAATAATGTGAATATTGAAAGGGTATTAAGTAATATATAATTACTTTCACACATATACTTAGCCAATGTTCTTGCACCACTTAATTTAACCACTTCACCACGCCTGCTTTTCCTGTACCTCCGATATTTAGAATCTATGCTTCTACAAGAAAGTGCCGAAAAATGTCCTTTGTGTGTTGTTTCTGCATGTAAATGGTAATTTCTTCTTTCTGTGAACCCCCCTTCCTTCCGTTCTTTCTCCCAACCCCCGCACGCATTTCAGGCACAGACATTTTCCTTGCTTTAAGCCCTGGCCACAGAAGGTGTAGAATAGCTGCAGCAAATCGCGATAGCACAGCAAATGGGAGTGCACAAGTCACGTTGCATGATTGTTCATGGGGACTGGTTTATTCTTACAAAATTTGTTTGTAGTATTTAATGGTAGTTGGGTATTAGAGTATTAGACTGAGATGCAAAATTCGACGGTGCCCATGCTGCATTTCCAATCAAAGAGGAGCAAACATACATACCTCTAGTTGCTCAACAACCCTACGTACTTAAACAACTGCAGATAAACTTTTCTTTAGCTTTCTTACAACAGTCTCCTGCTCTGGATCGGCAGTACTTTCATTATCACTGCGTTTCTTTCCCCACAGCTTCACTGAGTTTTCAGAGATAAGTGTGTGGGCCACTGACCTGTGCTGGGGAAAGAATGAGAAAGATATGAATGTTAAGAAAGTAATGTGTGATTTTAAAGTGACGTGTTTATTCTAACATAGACTTTAACATAATCTAGCGACATAAAGTGGCTTTACAGCAGCCTTAGCATTTTTGATTTATACAGAGTTTAGTTTATTATATTCTTACTAGAGGAGCATTTTTGGCCGTCAGAACAGCCTGGTCATAGACTCAACGAGGTGATTAATGCCGGTGTAAGCATAAGAGTTAAAAGTGTAAATGATTGCATTTTGCAGTGCCTGAATACTGAACAGCTGCACAGTCTTGCTGCAAACAGCCCCGTTTACTTTATCCCATACATGCTACACCAAGATCCTGATATTCCTCAGGTCATGGAAGCAATTTAAATTTAAGACCAAGCAAAATTCAGGATATAAGATTTAAAGGAGCTCTGTGTGATATTCAGAGCTCTATTATAGCAGCAAACCACTTATTGAAAGATATAGTAGAGTTGTGGCGTTCTGAGCAAACAATGAGGTAACTCTACCTCTGTGTGTGTTTGTATTCCGAGCACCTCTGTGGTTTGCTGTGGTAGATGGTCCAGCTGCGCATGCATGTTGTTCCATGTGTGTATCACACTGGCAACTTACTGCTGCCACTCTGTACTGCGCTTATACGACAGTTACTACTGATACTGGGACAGTGTCGTTGGGGAAGCCTAACACTCACCCTCTGGTTCCCCCTTGGTTAACAGCAATAGTTCTGTCAGCACTGTTGCTGTTGTGAGTACTGTTTATGCTGTTACCTCCATATTTAGAGACCCTGTGTAGACAGCTTATACACTCTGAATTGCGTACACATTGTACTGTCAAAAATGGCCCTTATTTTTTGACATCAGAAAGTACTTTTACATGGACTCATGTAGCTACTTTTCATTGAGCATGATGCTGAAGGAGCCTGAATTCCTCTGATCGGGCCCTTGTTTTGATGCTGCTGTGCCCTGAACCTTTTTTGATGTTTGCTAAAAACATCAACACCCCATGCGGTCTTTGTTGTAAATCATTAAAGATATGACATGTAAACAATTAGATGTCTATATTAGAATAGATAATTGGATACAACAGGTAAACAGTTTATTGTCATATAAACTGGTGTATTTTTTTTTACCATATCATCCAAAATTTTGCTGATTCTTGAAGAGGGTTTTTTCCATTCATCGACAGTCTTGTTTTGACGATTCCTCCCCCTTTGAACGTTGCTTGTAGCTGACAGCAGTGGAACTCAGCACAATCCTCTGCTGCTGTAGCCCATCCACTTTAAGGTTTGATGTGATGTGAATCTACAGAACTCCACTGTCATGTTAGGCTATCATTTTTGTACTTGTTCTCTTCTCATAAAGTTTGAATGAGTCTGGCCATTCTCATTGATGAGTGAGGATACATCCAAAGAAATGCCACTGACTGCATCTTGTTTATTAGAGTATTCCTTGTAAAGTCAGGGAACTGCATGTAAATTCCAAAAAGCATCAGAAGTGACATTCAAAGTTACTTCTTTCACACATTGTATTGATTCTACTGTGTTGAACAGTGACTGAACATCTGACTGTCTTTGCATGCTTATGAGGTAAAATCACGCAAGTTGGTGTTTAGAGAGGCCAGTCATGTTTGTGTCAGGTGCAAAGAAAAACAAACAAGCATGTGCCGTCGCTGAACATGAAATAGATGATGACGGGGGACACCTGCATGCATTAATCTTTATTTTATATAGAGTGACAGCTATTACCTGTTGTTGATAGGCTTTTAACACGTATAACTCTTTTTATTCCTCTCCACAGGAAATGACCCGCTCATGCCCACCTCTCCTGACAGCTATACACACACCTAGTACAGAAGAACCCTCCAAGTCCCCGTTTCCAGCCAAGGTAAGAGCTTAAAAGTTAAGAATGACTGAAATCTATCTTGATTTTTTTAACACTTATGGAGCTGCCCATTGGCAGACTGCTTACACACTGAGACAAAAAAAACATCAGGTGACAAGGCCTTTAGGTGTGTGTCCACATAAAGAATACTGATGGCAGGGCGCTGGGAGCACTTTCTTATGAAGCGCTATGGTTGGATGTTGTTTCTATGACAACGATATCTTGATATAAGCTAGGTAGCTAACATAACGTTGCATTAATAGAGGGTTGACTACACAGTTAACAACAAGCTCACAACACGTAAGATGACAGAAGCACAACACTCACCAGCAACATGTAGTGTCCCGTCGATCTGCTCTCACAAATGGGCTAGTTTCTGACTGACCTATCATACAGCTTGGGACAGACAGCAGCTTACTGAGCGGCACTGATAAAACCAGTGTCTTTCTGAAAAGTTCAGAGATTTCCCATTACAAGCACTGGGAGCAGCCACACAAAAAGGCCGGAGCGCTCTGAAAAAAGACAGGGTGTGGTGCTATTTCTCTCTGTGGCTGCACACGGCAGCAAACGCTCTCTCCTCACTAGGAACAGTTAAAAAAAAGACGCCAGTGCTCGGAAAGAAAGGCTTTGTGGACACAGGCCCTTAGTCTTGTTAATTAAATATTAATGTGCATATACAGTATTGATTGTTACACAGAAATATTAAAGTTGAAAGTTAAGTATAAATGCAGTTGTATAAATCTAAGTCAGACAGATGTATGACCAAGGTTAAAGCTTGTGTTTTTCTCTCTGTCCTCACAGGAAGCAGAGCGTGTCTCGTCATGTCCAGGACAAAGTGAGTAATGAGGGAATGAAGCTGAGTACAGTGCAAAACAAAAATGAACTTGATAATAAATAGTGTTGATTTTCTATGATACAGTAGCGTCATCTCTGAGTGCAAACTGGGGCTAGAGTCTGGTATATGTGGAACTGATGTTGGGAGAATACAAATCCATCCATCATCATGAAGCATCTATTGTACAGCCTGTAGATAAAGTCTGAGGTTTGATAATCAGAAGTGGATGTAAGTTAAGAAGTAAATACTCTCCTCACTTCTCTTCAACTTTTAATATCCATGGAGTTAAAGCAGCATCTTGCTGATAGTCTCTGCCCTATGTTTTCTTCATGGCAGTGTTTCTATGGCAACTTGAACTGGCCACAGAGTACCCAAGGAGAGAAACAACCCTGCAATTTTATCCCAAATTAACCTCAGCTAAGACTAAGAGACAGTCACGTAGGAGTGGGGGGAGGAGTGATCTCTCACTGCTCTAAGGCCATCTATTTTACTGATTCACGGATATTTCTTTGTTTCATCAATATCTGTTTTTTATCCATGTCTTTCTATACCCACTACTGCTCATTAATTTCTCCCTTGTGTTATCTTATTTATCTTACCCTACTGAATTGTAGAAATAAAGCACCAGTCTGATCCTCTTGACATGAACGACATGGGTTTTCTGATGAATTCAGGACTTAAAGAAAGTGTAGCAACAGTTGTACAATCTTTGCTCCTAGAGACGTAGCTGTACATCATCTGTCTTTGTTTCCTTTTTTACAACAATGATGCATTTTATGTTTAAGTCTTAGTAGTTGTAGCAAAGCCTGTGCTTTAGTTAATTTGAATCTATTAGAAAGCAAACGGCCCTTGGGATGTCTTAAGCATTGCTTTTGACAGCAGGTTAGTTTTTAAAAGTTTGGTCTTTCTAGTGTTTAATAGTCTATAATCTGTCTATAAAGTCAGCTCATTAGTTTAAAAAAATGCTCAGCGGCAGGGGATATGAGCCAAATCCACATTAGTGGGAGTATTTTTTATGTTTACATGTACATGCATTGACTTTCGTTGTTTCTCTTGTTAAACTAATGTTTGTTTTCTCTGTTGCTTCTCTTCAGAAAAGTACGAGTCCTCTCCTGCAGATCCATCCCAGCTCATTCAGCAGAACTCCTCATCGTACGTAACTTGGCTTTTACAGTTTTTGTGACATCATTTCAAAATACAACACCAACCCAAAACCAGACCAGCTGGCTTCATCAGGGTTTCTGACATTAACATGAAAAAGATTTACAGGCTGTTTTCAACCAGCCATCCAGAATCAGCTGTTTTCAGTTCGGTGTGAATTTGTTACACCATCAGCTAACATGGAAGAAGCATCTTGTGAACTTTGCAATCAGAAGAAAAGTGCCGAAAAAAATAGTGCTACAAATATGCAGCGAACTGTTTATTTTCATCATCAATTATTCTGCAGATTATTTTCTTGGTGAATTGTTTCATGTACAGAAAATAACTAAAAATGGCCCAACATGATGTAATTATTCGACTAACAGACTAACACCTAAAGATATTCATACTGTTATAAATGACAAGGAAACAGTTTGGCATTTTTGGCTGAAAAATGACAAAAAAAATTAAGTTTTACCCTTCTGTCAATCAACTTATTGACTGACTATTCGTTTTCAAAAACAAATTGAAACATTTCTTCTGTTGGTTTCCTCTTCACACATCATGTTGGCCGAATGTGCTGTTTACCAGCACAGCCTGAGCATGTGGGCCAAAATGATTATGTCATCATAACTGTAACACTAATATGGATATTACTGTGGTGTTTTGTGTGTGCACACTGTAGTTCATTTGAAGCAGCACATTCCAGAGGGGTAGAGTCCACCAGCTCCAGTGACTCGGAGAGTAGTTCAAGATCAGAGTCGGACAGTGAAAGCACCACCGAGGAGCCACCTCAGCCCCCGCTGATCAGCTCCATTAAAACTGAGGTAATTTGCTGCTTGTCCTTTTTTGTACATGTATTCACATTTAATAAAGGACACATAAAGATGCTTTTCTCTGAACTGTTTGTTCCCTCCCCCCAAATTTTTAAAATCACACTGTCTGTGTTTTTAGCCTGATGCTCCAGCAGTGGCCCATGGTGACTGGCAGTTGGGGAACTGGATCCGATCCAGCCAGCAGACCTCCGGCACTGAGAGTCAAAGTGGTGTACATGCCTCTGAGAGCCCTGCTCACAAACAGCCACCGCCCACTCAAAGCTCCAAGCACTCACTCAGTGTAGAGGTGGTCAACCCCACCAGGGAGTCTAAACCTCAGCTTTCTTCTTACCGGAAAAAGTTCCCTGATAGGCTTACAAAGCCCCAGCAGCACAGTGAGAGCCCTCAGGACAACTATAACCATCAAAGTAGCCAAGAATCCCCCTCTGCTGATTTGAACAGCTGTAGCAGTTCCAAGAAACTTTCATGCAACACGAACTCCTCAAAACCAACACAGGCAGATTGCCCAGATCGCACTGAAGCAGCCGTCAGGGTGAAGTGTGAGGAGGTTGTCGCCACACGAGACAAAGACCCCTGTTTCACAGATAGACCGAAGGTGAAGACGAAAGCAGGACATAGCAAGAAAAGCAAGGACAGCAGTGACACTAAAAGAGACAGTAAGAGGACTTCTAAACACACATCACTTGACAAACAGAAGGCTGGATCAGGGCCTCAAGTCACAGTGGTCCTGTGTGGTCACTGTCCATCATGCGGTGTGCGATATCCTGACCCTTGTTCCTGCCCCACGCAAAGTCCTGCTCAGCCTAACCAGCTGTCCCCTGCCCCTTCGCTCAGAATCAGTTGTACCAAACAAACATCAGAGACCATCTGCCAAAAGGGCACCAAGATTCCTCACAAAACAACCCACAAGCACTCAGAGAAGACTGGGCAGAAAGCCAAGAATTCTCGGGACCACCACAGTCCTCCTAGATCCCTGCTGGTGAGGATTGATCTAACTTTGCTCTCAAGAGTCCCCTGCACCTCCGGCAACCACCAGAAGATACCCAACAATGCAAAGAGACCAGCACTGGTTATAGAGCAAAATGGAGGGGGCAGTGATTCTTCTGCAGCACACAAACCCACCAAAACCAGCAAAAAGAGTATATCTCAAAATGTGAGAAACATGAGGGTACACGTCTGTTCTAGTTAGCATAAATGTACATAATATTCTTATTTTAATGTGTGATTTGTTGTCTTCTAGGCTGAGATAGACAATGCAACTCTTCCCAGGAAGAAACAAAGGCTGGAAAACAAGAATACCTCATCAGCTCATGCTTCTGTCAAAATGGAGTAGGTCCCCTAAGTTTACTTATTTTTTCGCCAGGGGAAATTTTGTAAGAGAAACATTATTTTTATCGCGGGAGTGTGTCTGATCACACGGGTTCTCTGATCTTGTCACCCACAGACATTCTGGCAATTCAACAGAGGGCCGGGAGCCAAAGAAGGCTAAGAAAAATCCCGTTCCTTTGCAGCAGCCTCAGACACCCAAAGATGCTGCTAAAGGCCCAAAGTTGCACAAACGCAGTTCAGGGGAGACACAGGAGCTCAGTAAGGAGGCTGTAAAGAGAAAAGACTCCAGCAAGCACAAGAGTAGCAGTGGAAAGCACACAGAGCACCCACACTCTGAAAAGGTAACCGGATGTAAGCACTGAGTACATTAGTGCATTGCTCCTTTTCTTGAGACAAGCTTCTGCAGGTTCTCATAGTTTAAGTGATTGTAACCAGTGCTTACTAATGGATTATTACATGAAGAGGGAAACCATTCAAATTGTAACAAAAACTCTGCTTTGCAATCCTAGAAGCCCCGAAAGAGCAGCCTCGCTGTCACATCGTCTTCACAGCCTGCCAGGGAAGCCTTGAGCAACAGGCCCTTGCTCAGATTTGAAGACAGGTAAAAAAACTCTCTGCTGAGCTGTTCAGCTGTTCTTACATACAGTTTTGAATTTGTTTTGTCCCTTAAAAGCCTGCCTGTGTTAGGACCTAGCTGGATTTTTCTCCTGTAATCGTGATATTTCCTTCAGGTGTAATCTGGCTGCATTAGCTTTGCCATGGGGAAAGAAAATTCACAGGAGACAGTCTGATTTCAGATAAAACTCCTTATGTTCTTGGACTTAAGTCACAGGGTTACACGGGGTCCTTTCAGAGATCCACAGTGGATATGATAATAAGGACGTTATGGCTCAGAATACTCAGCAAGTGCAAGTCAGTAACTTTATGATAGGCAATCCAAAGAAAACAGAGCAACATTTCTTATTAAAGCTATTTCCATGGAATTGTTGCTACAGTTTTAATTAGGAACTGTGCACTTCCTTTGTAGCTGTGTAGCTGTGATGACAAATTTTATTGTGCTACGAGTTGTTTATTGTATTTTTTTGTTTGTTTCTCATCTAATAAATCTTCTTTTTAATGTGTAGGCAGTATCCAGTGAAGCATTACATAAAGGAAGCCAAAAAGCTGAAGCACAAAGCAGATGCAGAGGTACAGTCTCTCTTTTTGTACATTTCGAGTTCATTTATGAAAAATTACTGCAGTCTACCCAGTGATACAACACATGACCAAAATGTGTGTATTTCTGCTCTCTCTCTCTGTAGTCCGATAAGCTCAGCAAAGCTTTCAACTACCTGGATGCTGTCATCTACTTTGTTGAAAGTGGCATTGCAATGGAAAAAGATCCACAAATTTCAATGTCGTCCTACACTATGTTTGCAGAAACAGTGGACCTGCTCGGGTAAGAACCCACTTCTGTTATTATTATCTGCACTGTTAGTAGTAGTAGTAGTAGTAGTAGTAGTAGAGTGTGGGGTAGGCTTTTCCACCTTGTCATGGTCACACACACTAGAATATTTTTATATTTATATAAAATTTCAAGCTGTAACATGAAGGTCTTGCCTCCATTACTAATTTTGACTCATGCATTAGTTTTACCACCACATTCTCCACTCCCACAGGTTTGTGCTGAAACTTAAAAACTCAGCAGACGCCTCTGCTACACCCTCAGAAAAGGACTTTTTAGTTTTATGGTAAGGTACCTTATACTTGATGTGCTTTTTCTCCACACACCAGAATGTGTCACTGGATCTCTCATGACGTATTTGTCTCTTGTGTTAAGAGGACAGTTTCGACAACAGCAACTTGTATGTGTGAGATAACTCTGCTAGTTTGTAGATGTGACCATCTGTGTTGAATTTATTTAGTGTAAGTCATTCATTTTAATGTCCTCTTCAAATTTTGCTCGTCAAAATGATTCATCAATAATTTGGTAGATTGGATTTATCGTAAAAGGGTAGCTTTATTGTTTTCATGATATGGTCTGTTATACAAAAGTATGGTACTTAGCGTGTGTTAAGTGTTTGTACTGCCTTAAAATTGTTGTGGAGTTTGGTTAATTGTGCTCACACACATCTGAATATCTTTTCCTTTCTGGTGTGTCTCACAGTTTGTCAAACAAAATATCTTGAACTTAAAACAGCTGATGTTTTGTGTGAAGGTGAAAAAAGGGTGACACAATGATGACTAGTCTGTTCTTTGTTTTCTTTAATGAATCATGTGAATTATGAATAATATTTAACTCTGCCTTGTAGCTTGAAGTGCCAGTCTCTCCTGCAGATGGCCATGTTTTGCCAAAAACACAAAACTGCACTCAAGTATTCAAAGACCCTCACTTATCACTTCAGTGTAAGTATTAAGTGTTATTTTTTTGCAATTGTTTAGATCATATTCAATAAAAAAACTGCAATTCAACAGCTTTACTGAGTTGGTAAAGAGGCACACATTTTTTTTTGCTAATTAAATTCGGACCTCTTTCAGAACTCAACACATGATCCCCCCTCTGCAGCCACATCAAGGTAAGTCGTCTAGTTTGCCTGTTATATTCTCTGTGTGGGTATATTGCACCAAGCTGTCATATTTGTAGTGCAGAAAAAATGTACATCTTTTTACTCGTCTCTTTTAGAGTTACAGTCACACCCTCCTACACGCCCAACATGCCCTCTCCAGCCAACTCATCCAGCAGCTCAGGTCCCAGCTCCAGCCACAGGGGCAGTGGGTTGGTTGTGGACCCTGTCGGCAGCACCGTTGCAGTTCCCCAGTCCATTGGACAAATGGCAGTCACCTACGTCAACATCACTACGTTATTCTTGAGCGCTTATGACATCTGGGAGCAGGCGGAGGAGCTGGCACAAAAAGGCAGTGGTAAGAGTGGATGGAAAAGAGACCGTGTAACCAAATTTCTATGCTAAATCTAAAAATTAAAAAAAAATATTCCATGAATCTAAAATGCTCCGATATTTGTAGTGACACAGCCTTAAAATAAAATGGATTAATTAAGGATCCTTTTTTCGTCCGATCCACAAATACCTGCCATATGTTTTGTCATCAGTAATAATAACTTTATTTATGTAGCTCCTTTCAAAAACAAAAGTTCAAAGTGCAGTGTACAGTAAAACTAGGAATAAAAAAGGGAAGGGCAGCAAGGATGGTGTGATGTGGTCGCTTACACCTAGAACAGCTTAAAAAGCTGGCAGCAGCTGTTTGTGTGAGGTACAGTCTTTGGATGTTTCACCGGCTGAGACCGGAATAATCAAGATTGGAGGAGATGAAAACAGGAGGATCTTCTCTAGAGCTGCACAATAAAAGGAATGAACAGGTCTCAGGACTGCACCATTGAAATCCTGTGGCCATCGATGGACAGCTCAGACCCAGTTATTGTTAATAAGAAATTACTCTTGCATAAAATCTGGCTACATTGTCGCAGAAAACAGCATTTTCACTTTTGTGGCCAATCAGGGAAAAGCCTTATTCTGTCCAATGACTAAAAATAACTAATCACTGTCATAAAGAGATTAACCCAGCGAGTGTTGTGTCGGTGTGATGTTTAATGTTGGTAATATATCTGTATGTTTCAGGTATGCTGACAGAGCTGGACACAGCTATGGGTCCTTTAAGCCTAACATCAAGTATGAGCTCTGTGGTCCGTTATATGAGACAAGGCGTCCACTGGCTGAGGCTGGAGAGCCAAAAGGTAGAGTGACCCAGCAACCTGCTCCCATCACTGAACACGTGCATTACCCTTCAAGCTGCCTGTCACTACCTTCACTTCACCTCACTGTGTTTAACTCTGATATCCACTTGGACCTGGACCTGGACCTCAGCGCCAGTTTTCTTCACTTCACATGGACACTAACTCATCTCATTGTGAAAAGGTAGAAAAGATCTCTTCTCATGTGATGTGTGTTCGTAAGGATACCACACTGATCATTGCACTTTTTATTTTGGTTTTCTCTTACGTACACTCTTTCTCTCTGGTAGTTTTCTGAGCATGGGTTACATCTGCTGTTATGAATATACGTCTTTGTCACCTTACTGTTCCTCTATCAGCTGATGTCATGGAATCATTAGAGAATCAGGGCTCTTTATTCAGGAGTGTCCTTACTAATTTTGGATGGAAGATGCACATGAAATATAACCAAAACTACCATTTGGTGGCTTTCTAATTCTCCCCAGCCTTATCATGTGGTTGTGGTGCAAGTCCAAACACAGATCTTATTTATTATCACATCTTTTGTTATTAATGTTACTATAAGGCACTAAAATCATTGTTCAAATGAATCACGATTTTTATTTAATTTATCTAAAAGAGAGATTAAGTTTCCCTGTTTCGGTCTGAGAGATTGGTTTGATTTTGGATTCAGGGATTTTTGTATTTTTTAAATTCTGCATTTCAGTCCTCCCACAAATCAGTGAGGAAGATCGCCCAGGAGAACTCTGGTCAGCATGAATTCATTTCTTATCACATTTGTACAGGTGACACGGTCTAATCTTGACTACGTAGGAAAAAGAGACAAGTTATTAAAGTCATTAAATTAGCATTCATTTCATTCATTTTTAGCTTATCCCTTGTTGGCATCTGTATTTTCAGTTTTTCAGATGAGTGTTGCCAGATTCCCACAGCTCTGGTTAGACTGAAACACACCTATTGTGCAATAATAAGTGCGTTATAAGAATTTTAAAAAAAGTGCCATACTGTTAATTAGACGTTTGTGTCCCAACAAATAAATGTTGAATGTAGGTTGAATTGCGTATAGATTGAGTGTTGCCTATAACGGACGATACATGTGGACATGAATAATGAGATAAAGAGGCAGAGTAGGGGAGACTTACCTGTACGACATTTTCAGACTGAAAGCTGTTCAGTCTTAAATGAATAAGGAAGTCATTGTGTGTGAGGTGAAAGTGTAGCATCGCTGGAATTTCAAGGCATAAACATTTTGTCATTTGCATCTTCACTCGTTTGTGTCGTAAAGAAAAACGATTGGAAATTTCTTAGAACTGAAAGACTCAAATTTCTGATGGTTCTGTTGTTGTGATCGTTGATGGCTGCAGCTCAGTGACTCGTTTGTCAGACCAGAGCAGACTAGATTTTATTCTCGTCATCCAGTTAAAAGAAATTTGCACTTGTGCCCTCCTTCTAATGGGAATCAAACCAACATCAATGTGAAGTAAACACCTTAAACAAGAACAAAAAAGAAGGGGATTATGTTACATCTTGGACTTTCCTGAGGTATAGTGGTGGGTGTAGAGGTTAGCATCGGCCGTGTTTGTCAGTTTGAGTTACCTTTCACATGTAGTGGGACTACCACAGTCGTTCAACAGATATGAAACTACAGTAGTGTTCCCTTTATTTGTTTTTGCACCTGTAAGCTGCTTTTCATCTGTTTCCCACACTTTTGTTGAGTAGCAAATGTTTAGTTGCAATATGTTTACTAAAATCTGTGGGAGTAGAATAAATGGCCAAAACGATAGCTTACTAAAGAATGCACTTTGTTGAGTATTTGTAGTTAATTTCAGCGTGGAAAAAAGAACACCACTTTCCTAAGACCGGCAGGACTGTGCTAGTCTTTACTCTTGTTTATTGTAACTTTGATTCAAAGCAATAAAGTGAGCTCAAGTTTTTTTAGTGGTTTGTTGACGTAGTTATCACAAGTTCTTATTGATACACAGGGGGACGCTGAAACAATCAGTGTAATATCAGTAAGAAAAGAAACAGTGCTTTAGATGAGTATGTTTCTTGAATTGAGCACCGTTGGGTTTTGAAATGTTTTGCTTGTTGAATCAGTTTGTGTGTCTGTGCAATTACACGATAAAAAGGGCTAGACGAGGATCACAAAGTGTCCCTGAATTTATTTTCTCACATAAATGACAAAGTGATATTTTTTTTAAGTAAGGAGCAAGTACACTGGTGCCGTGGCACCTGGGATTATTTTTATGTACCGATCATCAGCCGGCTGTTCTAGAAATGAGCTTTAGAGTTTTCTTTTTTTTTATCGCAGATGTCTTCACTGCACACGAGGTCATTTTGGCACTTGAAACTCATAAATTGTGCGACTTCAACTGTTTTCTTGTCTTTTTCAACCTGTGGCTTTATTTCCATCATTCTCGACTGTTGGTGCTTCATTTATTAATTACTCTGCAACAAGTTTACACTTCTTGTCCAAATAATTATTTACTGGAAAAAATGTTCAGAAAGGTTTTTGAAGGATGTTTTTTTTCCTTTTTGTGGAATATGTAAAGAATTTGTGTTGCAGTGTACAGAGATGAATAAACACTGGAAACTAATGTGTTGTTTACTCTTAATTTATTGTAGTTTACTCTTATGTTCTTCAAAGGAAGCAAGAATTAAACAATTTGGTGATAAAGGTCAGTAAATAACACATGAACAGTAAATTACATATATAACATTTATGCTGCATTCACAATAAATCAGGAAGACAGTAAATGGCAAACCGGCTGTCATTTTAGTGGAGTAAAGCATGACAGTAAAATTAATGGTGAACGGCATTGCCGTTAAAAGCTTAAATATTTTAACTTTTTTTCACCATCGTCCACAATGGAATATATAACCGGATGTTTTGTTGTTCGCTCACACAAGGTGAAAACACGAGTGATCTGGACATTACTAGAAATTTTTCATAAAATAATAAACACAAAATAATTTTATTCCACTCTATAGATAGGGCTCGACCGTCACAACATACTGTCGTGTAGGATTCATTTGAATGTCCTGCCATTTACAGAAGTATTTGTTTTTGCTGTCTAACGTCTGCCTGAGTCCATGTGAATGTAGCACTATGAATTACTCCGGCCATGTCGCACAAATTGCTCCAAACATTACAAAAAACTGCTGCTATTCAAAACTGTAAGTGCAAGACAGATAAACAGTCTTAATACATTGTCTTTGTGTTAGTGTATTATAATATATACAATAGAGCTGAATCTTATAGCACTCGAGACTTTGTTGATTTGTTTAAACGAATTTGATGCACTGTACAACACTTGAATGATGCTTTATGTGTCTGATTCTCCAGGGAAGTTGGGGTTGCTGAAAGCAGGCTGCAACAGAAGAATGACACAGCTTAGCATTTACACTCGCATAAAAACGTAACCACGTGTTGACACCAAATCACAACAGGCTAATACATAACTCACCACATCAATGTGATTGGTTGTTCTGGTTCTCGTTGGCAGGCTCAAGTCTCTCAGTTTATACCCTCGGACACTGAAGAGATAGAACAGCACTCCAGCTATCAAGCTCAAAATCACAACGGTTCCAATGATGGCGCCGGCTATCACCCCTGCGTTACCTGTAACAGAGATACAGCAGACATGTCAGCAGGGATGTTAAATACAGTTTTAGTTTGAAAACCAGCTGAATACACTCAAAAAGAATATCTGTTTTTTGGCATATTCAGATTGTACCCAGATGAATTTAGGCTGGGCTCAGCCTTAGAGATAGGGTAAGGAGCCTGCCGTTAGGTGTCCCAGACATGTCCAACTGGTAGGAGGTCCTAGAACACGCTGGACGGATTATATATCATATCTGGCCTGAGAACGCCCTGGGACCCCCCAGGAGGAGCTGGAAAGTGTTGCTGGGGAGAGGGACGGCTGAAGTACTTTGCTCAGCCTGCTGCCCTCGTTATCCAGCCCGGATAAGCGCGTGAAGATGGATGGATTGCTAAATCATGAAATCTGATTTTTGTAAATCTGATCCAAACTGATACTTTGAGGTGGTTTGAAATGTGATTCCAATTACATTTCTGTCGATGGGTCTCAGTCCAGACACTCTAACCGCCCAATTTGGATTTCAAAGTGTCTTTGAAATACAACAACGTCAAATCCAGAGTGACTGAAGTGCAGATCCCTGCTGCTACTAGCAGAGCACGTAAGAGGACAACATGGGTAACAACTGTCTGTAAACAGACGCCAAAATAAACTGTATGGAGTGTGAAAAGATGGACCTCCATTTCTCCTGCTTCTGTGTCGTTACCTCAGCAATGCAATGCAGTGCAGATAGTTCGGTAATGTCTGGACACAATTAACAGTGCGGACAGTCTGTCTTCAATGTCTGATTTGTCTGGAGTTTGAATGTAGCCTTAGTCACACTTACTGCCACCTGGACCTGGACCTGGAGTTGGAAGTGGACCATCAGTGGGGAAAACTGGCCTCGTGTTATTATCCGTTGTATAGTCTGAAAAAAGGGTTTCACAGAGAGGAGGTGAATTTAGAAGCAAGAAAATGTAGTAGAGAAGATTCTGAGAGTTTTAATAACCAAAAAGCTGTTGACATGAGCCTGCAAAATACTGAAAAAAAAAAAATTCTTACACTGCCGGTGGCGGCATACAAAGCCTCTTTTTTGAAGGCAGTTGTTGTCATTCCAGCGTCCGTCCTCATACATCTCCACACAGTTTTCCTCAGCCACGTCCCCGGGGTGAAAGGCTGCATTGGGCTCACCATGAGCCCAGTTAAAGAAGCCCACAGGTGTCCGATCGGTCCAGCTCCAGCCAACTAAACCAAATCAAACATGCAGATCTCAGCATCAAAAATATTCAAATCTTACATGTGTGATTCAAAGCTCAGATGCAAGCAGCCCCACGTACAGTTTCTGTCTCTGGTGAGGCCGATCCAGATGTTGTGATATTTGGTGTAGTTGAGGTTCCGGATGAACTCCACCTCTGCTCTGCTGTGGATGGACGCCAGCTCTGTCATGAATGACTGGCAGTAGTGTTGGGCGTTCGGCCAGGTGTAACCCTCCCTACCATCGTACACAAAGTAACAGTAGCGGCCGTAGGGTTTCCAGAATGGCAGACACATCCCGTCACCAGGGGCGGGAGTTGGTGGTGGTTTCTCTGAAAGACAGTATAAGTTACATCAACAACGCTCCAAGTTTTAGACTGTAAATTAAGTTTTTTTTTTGCGAAAGACTGACCAGAAAAAAGGAAGAGAAAGGCAGAGGTCAGTTCAGTTTCACTGAACTGTGTAACACACCTGAGGAGATCTTGCAGATATAGGGTTTAGCAATGTCGCACTTGGTGTCGTTCCAGGTCCCGTGGAAAAAGGGTGAAGCGTGCATACTCACGCAGCCCTCATCCTTAATGTTGCTGGGCTCTCCAGGTCCCCATTGAGTGAACAAAACTGGCCAGCCATCTGTCCACTGGTAGGTGCCATCAGCCTGTGTTATAAGAAAATATAAGCATGAGATTTAAGGTTTCACCTCAGACGCTCGAGGAAATTCTGCACCACCTGCATCACAGCCTGGTAGAAAACAACACCGAGCAAGACAGCTTTTTAATTTGCAGGTAGTGGGGGATCACTATTGTGTGTTCCCTCTTTGACAGCACCTGGCGCCGGAGTCCGATCCAGCTGTCATCTTTGCCTTGCAGGACCACTCCAGCCACAAAGGCCTGGTCGTAGCTCATGTCGATGCTGGTCAGGTGGCCTCCCTCCTGCCTGCAGGCTGCCTGAGCCGCATCCCAGGTCGCTGGCTTCTCCACCAGCTTGTAGCAGTTCAGGTACCAGGAGATGTAGCCATCAGGGCACGGGTTCTTGGTTGGGGGTGGAGGGGTGATGGTGCTTGCTGATGTAGAAGCAGATGGAGAAATGGTTTGAAGTATGTTAGCTGCTATACGTTTTCTGTAATTTATTTGAGCAGAAAAAAAATGTAAATGTTCACTGACATTTCTTCTTGGAGCAAACGAAGCTGTAAGTTTTGTGACAGGCATCATCGTTCCACTTGCCGCTCACCAGGGTGCTGTGAGTCATCGCTACACAGTGTTCCTGTTGAGAATAACAAGAAAGCCTCACGCTATGCAGCTTTAAACATGAGCTTTATGAGCACAGAGTGCAGGTTTTAGTCCTGCCTGTAAAAAGATTCACTAAATTTCCCACTTGCTTTGCTCAAGTTATCATAAATAAATGTAGTGTGAGTAAAGAATCCTCACTGTTCCTCCTGCATTGTTGGGCTCCTTGTCGTTCCAGTTAGTGTACAGCACAGGGCTGACCCCATCACTCCAGGCATACTGATTCTCTACCAAAAGATCTGACAGGCCGATCCACGTGGGAAGCTCCAGGTCCTTCAGGTAACTAGAAACAAAGTCTAGAGGAAAGGAGAAAAACAGAATATATAGAGCAGTCTCTTTGACCTGGAGCCACTGGACTGTTAGTTCTCATAGATTTAGCTCACCATTCTCATACTGGTTATCAATGACTGCCAGCTCTCCTCCCTGGTCTTTGCACCAATTCCGAGCAAAAGTCCAGCTGCCTTTAATGTCATTTTTCTTCCCTTTGAACATGAAGCACTTATTCCTAAAAAGCATCCAACCTGGTGGGAAGAAAGGTAAAGAGCTTAAATTATATTTACTGTAGTACAGCATGTCACAAAAAATGTCAGAGTACAGTATGTCATAGAAATGTCAATGAAAATGTCATAGTATAATGGGTCGTACAAATTTCATCAGAAAAGTCATAGTATAGTATGTCATAAAAATGTAATTAAAAAAGTCATATGGTAAGTCATTAAAAAAAATATTTAAAATTATAGTACAGTATGTCATGAAAATTAAATTTAAAAAGTCATAGTAAAGTACATTTATTAAATGTTAAATTTAGTAACTTAATAAAAAAAGTCATGGGAAAGTATGTCATAAAAACTTATTATAAAGCCATAGTATAGTAAATTTGATTTTAGTTATAGTACAGTATGTTATAAAAATTGTATTTAAAATGTCATAGTATAGTGGGTCTTAAAAATATCATCAAAAAAGTCATAGTTGAGTATGTCATAAAAATTTTAATAAAAAAGTCATTGTATGGTAACTCATAAAAAATAATTAAAAATCATAGTATGGTAAGTTCATGAAAATTTAATATAAAAAGTCTTAGTATAGTGCAGTAAATTTAGTAACTTTAATTTTAAAAAAAAAGTAATGGGATAGTATGTCATAAAACTTAATTTAAAAAGCCATAGTATAGTATGGTAAATTTAGTAAATTTAATTTTAAAAAGTCATAGTGTAGTATGTTATAAAGATTGTATTAAAAATGTCATAGTACAGTATGTCATAAAAATAAGTCAAACTATACACTATGTCATAACGAATCGTATAGATAAATGTAAATAAAAAAAGTCAGAGAGTATGACAAAATTTCGTGGTAGTGTCTGATAAAAATTCACAATATAGAATGCCTTAAAAATGTATAATGTGCCATAAAAAGTCGTCAAAAGTCAAAGTGTAGTGTGTGATTACAACAAGGCAAAGCATAGTGTGTTATAAAAAAAATCTTAATATATTATGCAATAAAAATAAGCCACAAAAAGTCCTAAAAAAAGCCATAGTGTATTGTATTTCATTAAAAAAAAAAATCACAATATATTATGTCATAAAAGTGTCATAAAACAGTTTGAAGAGTCAAAGTATTGTGCGTCACTAAAACAAGTCATAGAATAGTATGTCATAAAACATTCATAGTATAATATGCCATGAAAAATGTCAATAAAAAAGTTTTAAAGAAGTCATAGTATAGTATGTCATTAAGAAATTTGTAATGTAATATGCCAAAAAAGCCATAAAAAACCTAAAAAGGTCATAGTATAGTAAGTCATAAAAAGAAATCATAGTAACATATGCCATAAAAAAGGTACCTGCAGGGCAGTGGCCCACCCAGGGCTGTGTGGGTGGAGGACGAGTGTGAATATCTCCGGGGAACTTCTTACAGACGTAACCTGCTGCAGCCCGACCACAGTTGGCATCGTTCCATCCGCCTTCACAAGCCAGAGTTAATTGTAAATATCACCAACAGGGAGTCCGGTTCAGTAAACATGCACCGTAATCAACAGATCTATATGAGCTTAAGTGTCCAATGAATGGTATTTAAATACCTTGATGTCTGTTCATCTGGACACACTGTTCCTCCCCGTTGGCATTGTTGGGCTCACCTGGACCCCAGTGAGTGTATGTCACAGGGGACATGTCTACCCACCTGTGTGGATCAAACAGAAACCTTAGCGCTGTGCACATCATAAAGGGAAAATCCTCTCTGGAGCAGAATGTACATTGTGCTGTTGCAGTGATTGGGACAGTAAAATCAACATCTACTGTACGGTTTGTCTATAGATATTTAATTTGTGACACAAAAGTTTATTTAAATGTAGATCAGAAAACTTTAAATGAGAAAACATCTTCATGTTCCTCTTAATTCACTGATTGGTGTCATAATATCCCAGCACTTGTGTGTCTCTAATGACATCTTCACCACACTTTCCCTTTAAACTCACCACAACTGCAGTCACTTAGAAATATACATACATGAATTGTCCATTTGCAATGCCAAACATCCTCAGTCCAATCCAAGCCGCAGCAACCTTGCCCGTCCCCACCTGGACGAGCAGTACAACACGACACAAACATATTTCACTGCACCATATTACAACGTATTCTACTGTAAGGAAGTAAAAGAAGAAAAAGGCCCACCATGCTGTTAACGTATGCCTGTTCCTCTCTGCTGAGGATGGAGACGAGTAAGGCCTCCTCATCATAGCAGCGCATCATAGCTGTGTGGAAGTCTACCATGTCGGTGTCGTTGTAGTAATAGCACATGTTGTTGTTCTTCCTCCAGCCAGGGTTAGTACCACAATCAGGAGCTGAGGGTTGAGACGTGGAAACAATCATGAAGATGGTATGACCGCCTCATTATTTTCCTCCACAGCGATTATACTTACAGAAAGCCTAATCTACATAGTAATACATTTTTCTATTAACTTACACTACACTTCTCCCTATACAACTAATACTTATTAACGCTATAGTGACCGATAAATTGAGATTAGTAGGTGCTCAGCTAGTGGCCCGTCTCCTACATGCCAAGTGCACATTTTAATGTACTTATTCAAGTTAGCACTTGTGCATGTTTTTAGCTCTGTTATGGGTTTATTTTGGTCACTATATTTTTTAATTATCACTTAAGCCCATTACAATATAGTTTGAGCTCTGTTTGCTCAGCCTGGACATTTAAAAATTACACCCAAAAATGTTATACTTGGATAAAGAAAACATTGTAATAAATTAAAAGAACTACAATTTAAGAAGGAAATTATTCTCTTCTTTCCGCTGCTGATGCTTTTTTTTACATGTAGTGTATTTTTCTCAGCAAGAATTTCTTTATTTTTGCCATACAATATTAATTAAAGCTGGGGTGGGCAGTTTTCTGAAAAAAGGCCAAATATAAATCAAAATAAAAAAACAACTAGCAGAATTTGAAAACACATCTCACCAGATGACCACAGGCATATATGCACGCGCTTCATACACCAACCCAGTATTTCCCATACACTGATTCATTTAAGCTTATTTTTGAGAAGCTGCACATAGCGTGTTTGCTCAGCCCCCCCTGGCCCTGCTCTCTCTTTCTCTCTGTTTAGCCGACCACAAAAGAGACGAGAACTCGCTCACTAGCCACCCCACATTCCCTCCGCCTCGCTCCGGGCTGCTGCGGACTGCTTCCCTGGGAGGAGAGCGGTCAGCTACTCTGGAGACGGATCCTCAGTCAGCAGCTGTAGCAACTTGAATCCAGCTAGCAGACTCCAGCTCCCTGCGGTCTAACCTGTGTTACAGCTGCAACAGAAAGGTTGCTGATCCGGCAGGTTGTCAGGGGCGATCTATTCCATGAGAGCTGGGGTTGCGCTGGCTGGATTCAAGTTGCTGCTGTCGCTTACTGGGGCTCCATCTCCATATTGATATGGCTGATACTGAGTTGAGTTTTATTTCTTTTACTATCTAATCTTCTGTTAGATTCTCCTTTGGGATGCTTGCAGTAGGGCTAGATTTTCAAAAGTAAAGGAAGACTTTCTCTTGGACCACCTGAATTACAATATGCTGAAAGGTTATAATGGGATTTTTGCCCAATGATGCCAAAATAAAATTACCTACCCAGCTTGAACCAGCGTTTATTTCACTGACTGAAATTAAACACATCAAAAGAAACACTGCCAAACACCTGGGTGAGGTTTACCTGGGACAGGAGGTGGGGGCTCGGGGGGGTTGATGGGGGTCTGTCCTTTAGTAATCATGCATATCCAGTCCTGGTGAGCATCGCAGTTGAGATCATTCCACCAGGAGAAGGTCCCGTTTGTGCTGCTCACCATCTCTACACACTCCTCACGGCCCTCGTGGTTGTTGGGCTCCCCGTGACCCCAGTTGGTGTGGGAGAGAGGTGTGCCATCACTCCAAGAATAGCCTACATGATGGGAATATTTATAAGGTTTTTGGTGTATTCTTTATTTGTATCCCAATTAGCTTCCACCAGGGTCTTTTCTATACAGGACACATGACACCCACCTCCTTCAACAGGGTTGTGCTTGAGGCCGATCCACTTGCTGCTGCCTTTGCTGTACAGAGACAGGAACTCCTCCTCCTCCTGAGTATGGATGCTGACCAGATTAGCTCCTCTGGCAATACAGTCCTCCCTTGCTGCTCCCCAGCTCTTCTTTAGGGACCAGTCCACATTGTGGAAGAGCTGCAATACATCAGCCAATAAATCAGTTCTTTAAAACTGACCTCTGACCAAATGCTCCTGTGGAGAATAATGGTTTTAGCTGTTTAATCCACTGCCTTTTATACCTTGAAACAGTTTCTGAAGTGAGGCTGACCCGTCCAGCCTTCAGCACAGCCCTGTGGAGGAGGAGGAGGAGTCGGCGGCTTGGTGGGTGGGCTGATGTCAGGCCTGAGTTTCTCACAGAAGAAGGCGTGTTTCTCTGAGCACTGCTTGTCATCCCAGAAACCACCGATCGGACCGGTTGTCATCGCCACACAAGTGCCATCCCCACTATCTAGAGAGAAAAAGGATGTTTTCCAGTGTGTATATACTGTATTATCCTGTCCAGATGATATAGGGTTAGTCTTAGGATCTCTACCTGGCTGATCTCGGTCCCAGTGAGTGAAGGTGAGAGGTGCACCATTGTCCCAGATGTAGTCCACCCCTCCACTTGACCCCCCATGAGCACGAAGGCCTGTCCACCACAAACCAGTCTTCCCTGACAGTGCCACTGTAAAGTGTGACTGCTCGTAACTGCAGTGAAATGCAGACACACAAGTAAATCAAAAACTCAAATCAAAAAAGATTAAGATGACTGATCTCTGAGATGCTAAATCTGACATCATAATGAAGGAATAATTCACCCCACAAATGACCATTTGTATATCAATAACTTACTCCATGTTACATTGTATTTGTGCAGAAAAATTTTGTTTTTTCTAACATGCGTCTGGTGAACAAAGAATCCAAAAATTAAGAGTAAGTCATAAGCGTCTGTTTTCATCGACAGCAAAACTATATCAAAACATCTGTTTACAAACACTCACTCGTGCAGTATAATCCAAGTCTCATTTAACCAGTCGTAAACAACACATCCCAAACAGACAGCCCTGTCCTACAGGGAGTTGAACTAAGGGTGAAACTTATCTATGCTCTCTTTAAAGCCAGACTCCATTGACAAAAACAGTCATTTTACTCTGCTGAAAACGAGAGCTGCTGGTCTACCACTGCCTTGATCGGCAGCAGCAGCCCAGCAGCTCTCGTGTTCGGCAAGGTAAAATACTAGGCGCAGCTTTGAAGAGAGCTTAGGTAAGTTACACTTTCTGTTCAGATCCCCGTCAGAAAGGTCTGTTTGTTTGGGAAGTACTGAGCACATGACTGGATAAATGAGACTTGAATTATACTGCATGAGTTGTGCGGGGGTTTGTGTGCAGATGTTTTGATATATTTTCACTGTTGTTAAACACAGACCCCATGACTTCACTTCATCAAGAATTTTTTTCCTCTTGAATTCAATGTAACACAGGTGAATAACTGATATACAAGTGATCCTTTGGGAGGCAATGTAAAAAGTAGAGCATAAAGAAATAATAAAAAAGGGAGAAAACCTTTTTTTAGACATACAACATTGACTGCAAGTAAGACATTTAATAGATTCTGAATTAATAATAAGACACAGACTTCATCAATCAAAAGGTGAACACTAGAAATTATTGCACAAAGTAGGATTTAAAAAAATGAGGGTAAGGAAAAAAGTAGAGTTGTTCCTTTTGGGAATAATTTTGCAATGGGGATAGGTTGTCACTCACATGTCTCCGATGTGCAGCATGAACCCGTCCTTCCCGGTGCAGAAAGCCTTCGCTTCCGACCAGGTCATGGGGGTCTCCTCCATCCAGTAGCAGGAGTAACCGTACGCATCCCAGTCCTGACACATGTTACAGAGGTGAGGCTCACACAGTGATTATCTTGTTATACTACATCTCTCTTTTAATGGGCATCATAAGATTGAAAAGGGAACAGAAAAATAAAATGTATGCTCGGAGTTTGTGGTACCTGAGGGCATCCGTACACTGTGGGCTTTACAGAGGGCAATGGGTAATGCGCTTTGGGCGTTTTGCATATGTAGGTATTGAGTTCAGTGCAGGACACGTCGTTCCATCGGCCAGTCTGGAACAGAGATGAAAATAACATGTGACCACAGTTTGGTTGGGTACACTTTTGGCTTTGTATTTGTAGTATCAAATGTATTTAAGTGGTGTATGTAACTATTTTTCAGTCCCTCTCACCTGGTGTAACATCTCAACACAGTCCTCATTGAACCCATCGTGGTTGTTGGGTTCACCTGGAGCCCAGTAAGTGAAGGTCGCCATGTGTTCGTCAGACCAGGTGAACATACCAGTCACAACCAGGTCATTCAGACCAGTCCACACGTCACTGGTGGCTGTAAAGGACAAAAAACAAACAAACGAACAAAAATCGTATTCAATTTATACCTATTATTGGACAGGTTTATACAGTGGTGGAATGTAGCTACGTACGTTTACTTAAGTACTGTTATGAAGTACAAATTTGAGGTATTTGTACTTTACTTTTCCTTTCATGCCACTTCATACTTTCACTCAACATTTCAGAGGGAAATATTGCACTTTTAATTCACTGCATTAATCTGGCAATTTTAGTTACTTGTAACTTTACAAATGAAGATGTTTGCATAAAAACATGAGAAGAGTTTATAAAATGTGATGTTTTGTTATAAACTAAACTAACAGTTTTAACAAGTGCAGCGGAAACAATTAGTTACCAGTAACTACTTATTTTATTTATTTATTTTACTAATTATTTTACTAGTTCGGATGTTTTTTTTTATATTTCTGCCATGGGTACTTTTAATACTTTAGGTAAATTCTGCATATTATAAGTGGAGGAACAAAATACGTCCTTCACCACCTGGTTTACACATGTTGAATTCATTTTCATTTCATTTCAGTAATCACACCTGTGGACTCATTACTAGTCACCAAAATGCAAGTAATGCCTTCCAGAAGTCACATTATATGATCCACATTTTAGTTTTGCTAAATAAATTGACACCACACCAAAGTAATTTAGGACCACATGATATTTTATCAACATTAAACCCAAGCCAACAGTGTCAAATTTGAATCAGTATCCTTGAATGTTTTATGTGGGAGCTTTTTAAGAGTTAATTTTAAGTGTTACGTAGACCTTTTCCTTTAACGTCCTTTCTCACTTTCTTTATCATTAAACCAGTTTTCACCTCCTATTTAAAAAAAAAAAAAAAATCCATACCCATGTACAGGTAGCTTTCCAGCCAGCTCTGCTCCGTCATTGAGAGAATGGATACGAGTTCAGCACCCTCAGCCCTGCAGGCGTCCTGAGCATCATGCCATGTCTTTTTGTCTCCAAATGGTTTGTAGCAGAAATCTCCAAACTCATACCAGTCAGGCCCTGAACACCTTAGCTCTGTAGGAGAGAATGCAGAATTAGTACAATCATCGAGCTGAAAAATGCACCTGCACACACTTTAAAACACAAAAAATCTTTAAAAAAAAGTCTGCTCAGAGGAAAGAGATCCACTTAAGGGATTATAAGTAAATCTCAACTCACCCCCGTCTGCAAAAGTGTAAGACACAGAATAGCTTCCATCGTATCTGTGGAGAAATAAATGTCACTGAATTAGCCTCCTGGGACTTTTGCACTACACAAGGAATCGCAGTTTAGTCTAAAACTCAGCTACTTACTGTCTTGAGGTGATGCCATGCCTGGTAGAGCCCAGATAGAGGTTCTGTCCTGGAGCTTTCAGCAAAGTACAGTCTCCTCCATTTTCATTTGTTATCACACCAGCGTGGATGGCTGCAGCACAGGTGTTTGAGTCCTTGTGGAGGAGACGGAGCAGAGACAGAATTATTTATTCAGTTATTAACAAGCACTTTCCTCCACACTGTACAGCAGGTTTTATACAGATAAGACACTGCGCTCACATACCCCACGATATACGGAAGTGCCGTACACTCTGTAATCAGCAGTGGCACAGTGTGCTGGACAATGGACACTGAAAGACACATGAGAATCAGTCACATCAATGTGTATGATGGAGATTTAGCTATTGTACAGAACAGAATAAAAATGCTTCATGTGGTATGCAGTTTACTTACGTCATTTTATCATTGGCAAAGTTGAAGTTGGGCTTATGGCCACATGTGATTGCATCTGTTGAAACACAAATTTTCATTATTGACAATCAGTATTTACTTGTGACGGTATCACAGCAGATTTTGAAAGATTTTTTTAACACTGATAAATTGGTTTTCTTACAGTCTGGTGTGCACCCCAAGACGTCAAAGCGAAGGCCTGCCTGACCGTTGAACTCCACTGGGATGATACGGACGTACTGAGCTGACACAGGTGTACCCAGCAGCTGAGTTACAGGACTGTCTCTGTCTGTTGAGCCTGGGAAAAACTGGAAATCGAGGAAATCCAGAATAACAACCTGCTCTCCTTCTTGGCCTCTTTGTAAGGCTCAAGTTTGACAGGTGGACGTCTCGGTTTACTCACCTGCCCGTCAGCAGTGTAGTCAGTCCAGCTAATTCCGTTCATACTGTGCTGGATCTTAAATTTGGTGAGCCAGTGGTCATTTTGAGGACAACCCTGGATTACTATTCCTGTTATTTTTCTGGTCTGGCTTAGGTTAACCTGGATCCAGTTTGAGGTTGCTGGAAGAGGGGACATTAATAACACAGTGAGGCTATGAGGATGCCAATTCAGCATCAAATAAAGAGGCAAACTCTGGGTTCACCTTTAAAGGTCTATTCTGTAACTTTTATTAAAAGAAACTCCTTTCATATTTGCTGACACTGTCGCTTTATCCTGACAGTAGTACGTGAGACAGATAATCAGTGAAAAAGTCATGTCCCCCTGGCCCCTCTTAGGGCTCCTAAAGGCATTTGCAAGAATCCAGCACGCCTGAATAAAAACATCCAATCAGAGCTAGGAGGAGTCTCTTAGCTAGTGTCAATCTCTGCTTGTCCCCGCCTCTCCTGCGCACACTTTCTCTCAGTCAAGCTCAATATCTTCAGAGCATGGCTTCAGGAGGAACTTTGAAAACACAATGGAACCACCAGCACTGAAAAAACTGCCCGTCCTCCTTTGCCAACAAAAGCGTACATGGCAAAGACAAGTAAACAGAAACCAACCAAACCAACGACAAAAAGAAAGCTTTCACTTTCAGTTTCAGTTTACCTGTCTTTGCTGTTGTTGGCAGGTCAGGGTGTGCTTGAGCATTGATTGAATCTGCGTTAGAGCCTCCTCCTAGCTATGATTGGCTGTTTTCGTTTAGGCGCAGTGGATTCTTGCAAGTGACATTAGCAGCAAATGCTGTCAGTACAGTAACAGTGCCAGCAAATATGAAAAAAAGTTACTTTTTATAAAAGCTACCAACTGTAACCGTCTACTAAAATAATATTTTGTGTGTGTGACCACTGAGTTGGTACGTACGGGTTCCTGAAGGCATCCAGCAGGAATTTCCATTCAGACGGGCTTTGTTGGGAGTGTAGTGACCAACAGAGGACGAAGCAGAGAGCTGGGAGTCTGTGATGTTCCCGCTCTCGACACCCAGGCCGTGCAGACACACTGTGAGCAGCCAAATCACACAGCAAAACATCAGCCTTTAGCTGTGATTGTAACAAATTCAGAGGCATTTTGTGTTACTCCAGGAGACATGGAGGGTGGATTTTTAACTGCTAAAACGATTTTTAAAAAAAAAGGGCTCACCCTTTTGTTCACAGCTGTAGACGATCTCAAGGTATTTGGAAACAGTGGGACAGGGGTCCTGCTCCACATGGGCGTACGTAAAGCAGAAGGGATGGTTGTCACAGATCTTTCTATAGAAAGGAAGGACACCTTCCACCGTGCAGCTTCCTACAGAACAGTGTAAATCTTTTGGTTAAATATAGATCAGTGTTTGGGTATTGACTCGATATGATTTACAAGGAACAAGAAGTCAAAAGGCAACAATACACACTGACAGGAAACTGCAGATGAAGATAATAATTGCAGAGAAATACAGTGTAGCACTACCTGATGAGTCACCCAGGTGTGGACAGATGTCAGCACTCTTTCGTCCGTAGAAAGCTGACTGGATGTTAATGACACTTTCAGGCGGACAGTGAAGGACAGCAGAAGAGTCCTGGCACACCAGCGCCGTCATGAAACCTGCAGCAGAAAGGAGTCACACATTCATTCTTAACTAGATTAAAAATTCAGTGCTGTTTGTGTCATTTGTAGATATATAATTAAAGTGCAAATGTAAGCGATCATGTCAGACAGTAAGATATTGTTACCATCATGAGGCGGAGGAGGCACAGGTGTGTTTCCTAAAAGAGAAAACACGAGTATAATGTTTCAAACACGTATCAACACTGTAAGTACTGTCTTCTGTTTACAAATGTCAGCAACAATGAAAGCAATGTATCTCACCTTTCCGTTTGCAGATGTATCCTCTTTTGTTCAGACAATTGTCATCGTTCCAGTAGCCGTTGTTAATTAATATAGACAGGCAGTCTTCACCGTAGTAGTTGTCTGGGTTACCTGTGAAGAAACATACAGAATTTAGTTGTCTTTTTTTTTTCAACAAGAAAATAATCCTCGTGTTTTGCTTCACACAGAAATCGTGCCGAACATATTTAGCTTTAAATTAACCTGCATTCCAGCGGATGTATCTGAAAGGAGAGCCATCTGTCCACTCCCAGCCACCTTCAGTGATGGAGTCATGACCACCCATCCACAGAGAAATACCTACAGGACTCAGCTGAATCACACCTGATAGGAAACGACAAAAAACAAATTAGGTCGAATCAAGCTTATAAATAGATCCAGAGAGGTTGACAGTGATGTCACGGTGTCCTGGGGTGCACCTGTACATCACTGGAACTAAGTTAGAAGTTAAACCACTAGAGGGAGGCAGAAACAAGATTGTTCAGCAGGTGCTTAGTCACTTTTTAAAGGTAAGATGTGCAGAATTTGTAAAATTTCCTTCGTTGCGCCCTGGTGGTGGTATCAAAAAAAGCCACTATGGCAGACACTAATGCACACTGCCACACCTCCTGTTATTAGGAAAGAAACACAGACTGAACCAATTTTCACCAGAACTGTCTCAGTTTTCTACAGCACAAAGGCATCAGAATTGTTTTGAAGACACTACAGTCACACAAAATTTTTACAGGTAGTGGCTTTGAAGCAACTACAAAGTAAACACTGATAAAAGTTTAAATTGGTTTATTGCTAGTATATTAAACTCTGTATATTGGTGTTTACATAGAGTACAACAGATTATTAGAATTTAGAAGAAAACATTTGGAGAAAAAAAAGTTATTAAATTATTTTAAAAAGTTGAGAGTAAGAAATAAGTCATAATTTTGAAGAAAGTTGTAACTGCTCAAGTATCAGAAAATTACATATGTTTTTCATTCTAAAAATATTTTAACTCTATTTTCAAATCAGTTTTTTTTCTCTAAACCAAGCCGATGTTCAGGCAATGGTCAATGGTTTTTGTGGTGTGTTCCACACTAGTCTGGCCTTGGTGGGTTTTTTTTTTCTTTTTTTTTTTTGGCTGACAGCACGTTGAATCTGTGTTGGATGTCACGGAACCCATTTGTGAATGAGTTCCACTCAGAGTACAAGAAGAGAAACAGAAGTGAGGAAAGCAAACAAACGGCTGAAGTCAAGAGGGCATGAGATGGAAACAAACTTGTTATATTATTGTTATGGTCTCCAGGATCCCTTTTTGAATGAAGATTACAGACTACTGCCACCTGCTGGCATGGAGAGTTATTTCCTCTTATGCAGGTGCAGAGCGTATGTGCCAGTTGCCCATTTGCTGCAGTCTTTGTGGTGTGTTCAGGTGCAACTTTTTGGCAGAGTGGCGACATGAGGGAAAGCAACCCTCAGCCTTTGTCAGCAATGGCTCTTTGATGTTAGTTTGGTGTGTTTGGGCCTTTAGAGACATAACAGCATGATGTAATATAGTCCTTTAACATGCTTATATTCAACACAGTATATTCAAGTGAACTGTTATGCATCTGCCTCTTGATATACTCATGCAAAAAAAAAGAAAAATCACAAATTAAAAAAATAAATACATAAATAAAATTGGAATGAGTGTAAAAATAGAAGAAACATCACATTCAGTAAAGATGTAAAGTTCACACCTTGTATGAATGCCTGTTCGAAGGGATCAGTGATACTGACAAGGTCTCCTCCCTGGTTGACACAGTCGGCCCGGGCCTCTGCCCACGTCCTCGTCGACAGGTAGTTAAACAGGTAGCAGAAGTCGTTAAAAGGGTCAGCCATCCAAGCGCCGCACTTCTCGTTCCACCCTGTAACAAACACAGCAGTCCATATTAGAACATATCCAGATAAACACACATATTATCAGTTTCAGATCATGCTTGAAGTGTACTGATTCTTGTTATATAAAACTGACCTGGTCCAGATGTTGGGGGCTGGGGAGGAGGCCCTTGTCCCTTGGCTATAGAAGGAAAAGAATAACAATGATGAGTACAAAATACAGTATGACTATTACACAAGAGACATAGAGATATAAAATGTAGTCAACCAGACCTTTTTTGCAGATAAACTCCTTTGTGTAGGTGCAGTAAATATCATTGAGTGTCCCAGGATGTGCGTGAGTCATCCCTGTAAGGTGTGCACAGTCCTCATTGTCATTCCAGTTGTCTGGCTGGTTAGGCCCCCATGGGAGAAGGTCCTGGGATCCAAAGAAAAACATGTTGCTTCATGGAGAGCAGCTTCACAGTCATACTGCAGCTTTTTTTTCCATCATGATACATTGAGAAAAAAAAGGATCATCCTAAGGATCCCATGATTTTCAAATATTTGTGATCATAGGGATGCTCAAGATGAATTTCAAACTAATATAATTTACAGTAATGCGCATCACAGATTTGTTCATGGCCTTATCACTTACTGCAGGAGTTCCATCGCTGTATACCCACTGGCCTTCAACAGCGACATCACGCAGACCCACCCAAGCTTCCCCTGGCATGTGAGCTGCAGAAAAAAGACAAGCTCATTTAACATCATTCATATTATTTCTCAATTTATTATTTCATGCTAATTGGATGAACTAGGGTGCTTTCTCAGTCGCTCACCTGTTAGGAAGCTCAGCTCCTCCTGTGAGTGGAAGCTGGCCAGGTGAGCCTGCTCTTTCATACAGTGAGCCTCGGCATCATCCCAGTTTTTCACTGACTCGGTCTCAAAGTGGTAGCAGAAGTCCCCATACAACAGATATCCAGGGTCACAGTGGAAATCTGGAGCGAAAAAGTTTAACATTTATTACCACAACTTTCACTAGATGGCATGTGAGAAGGGAACATGAAGTCTGACTGACCCGGAGCTGAAGTTGGTTTGGGGTTCTGTCCGCCGGTCATCTCACATATGTAACCCAGGCTCTTGAAGCAGTTGGTTGTTTCCCATTTGCCCGCATAATTTCCTGGAAGATAACATAAACTGATGTTGGTCTTGCAATGCTAGCCTGAGCTGAAAACATAGAAGTGTCAATTTAGCACCAGAGTGTCAGATTCTACCTGTGAAGATCTGTCCACAGTCCCAGAAGTGTTCAGTGTTTCTGGGCCAACCAGGGCCATAGTTATTAAAAGTAACCTCGGTTTTATCCACCCATCTGAAATGCCCGTCCTCGTCTTTATCTGGTGACATCACAAACCGCAAAATGAACGGAGAGAGGGAATTTCACAAATCTCTTGTTTTGTAAAGACATTTCGCTGTGTCACAGTGAGCATCAAAACATACAGCGTGTAGAGTACCTGATAAACCGATCCAGATGTCGGGAATGTCCACTTGGTGAAAGTCTGGAAGGTTCCCATTTATGAAGAACTGTTCTTCTTGACTGCACAGGAGGAATAAGACACAAATTACAGACATGGTAAGATCTTCACTGTTCGCAGGTTGTGCTTGGTTACTCCACTTTCTGGCCCCTTTTAGCTCATTGTTTTGATTTTCCCTCAGTAGGCAGCTATTTCACATAAAAAGCTCTGATAACCCTACTATTAGTGAACTTGATGGAACATTTGGCACCTAAAGAGCCAGATACTTCCCTAAGGAGTGGGCAGAGACCAATAACAGAATAAATATCGGACATTCATCTAAATGTTCAGTGTCTGCTTGATGTGTACATAGGCAACAGCTGGGTAAAACATTCACCATAGCAACTATATAAGGCAATTATCTTTCAATGTCATGTTTTAAGCTTGTTCCACTAGCCCAAGTGGCCTAAAAACAACAAATGCAGCTTCAATTGTTGTGATAAAACCACTGAAATATTTATTTGTGACTGGCCAAAACATAAAGAAGCCATAAAGTCAGCAAACTGACTCAAGTAATGTCTTTAAAATTGGCTAAGGTGACATCAGACACATTACAGAAATACTTAAGCCGCAACATGACCGTTCTGAACTCATGAAGAAAAGTTTGTTTTTCCTGCATAGCTCCATGGTGAATAAGAATCCTTAAACGGAGAAAATTCTTGATGAATTGCAGTAAGCAGGTGCCACATCTGACAACAGTAAAACCATATCTGTTTGCAAACTCTCACACAGCTCTTGTAGAGTAATCCAATTCTCATTTATCCAGTCCTTTGCTCAGAACTTCCTAAACACTTGCTCATATTGAACTCTGCTCGGACTTTAAATGCACGTGCTTGCCCAGACGCGCCCCTCGTCCATGCATTAGACTGTTTATGCATATCTTTTTAACATAAATGCAAATGTTTAAGAAGCACTGAGAATACGACTGCATAAATGAGACTTGGATCATACTGCATTAGGTTATGTGAGTTCGTAAACAGATATTTTGATATATTTTTTCTGCTGTTTAACGCAGTCCCCTATGTCTTCAATTCATCAAAAATAGTCTTCATTCCTAGACTCTTTGCTCATTGTTGAGGTATGTGAGAAAAGCTACGTAAGCTACGTTGATGTAACAGGGGGTGAGTAATTGATATACAAATTATCTTTTTGTGGGTGAAGTATTCCTTTAAGGGTGGTGGTCAAATCAGACTACGTTAGCCTGTTGTAGCATAACTTTGGAGGGTATGGAGCTAAGCAAGGAACGTTTTACTGCTTATGAATTTAGCTTTTTATTTGTAAGATGAGGATTGTGCCATTTCTTCTTTCAAAAGTTACACAGTCATGCTTTAAAAGCAAAATATTTGCCATTTTGTTCTTTCCTACCTGTTTATAATCAGCAGGTAGGCCCCCATATCGGAGCACTTGGTGTAGGCCTCGTGCCAGGTGGTCAACAGATTGATATTACTGACCATCCAGTAACAATTGCCAGCGAAGCTCCGCCAACCAGGAGGGCAAATGGCTGGAGGGCAGTTTTAGAGGAACAGCAGTAAAAGGTTAGAGGGAAAGGGAAAGAATCTAAACAACATTTTTATGCTTTTTATAGTGAAAATAAAAGATATTTTGTCATCCTTACTGTTCACTGGTCGTTTACACATGTAAGGACGCTCATATCTGCACACATGGGATCTCCATTTCCCAAATTCATCTGTTGAATCTTTGATGATTGCAGCACATGAGCCAGCCTGCGCATCACTGTTGGAGAACGTGTGTAAAACTTGATTGCACGGATTATTATTTTGATTAAAATGACAAGTAAATAATATAATATCTTACCCAGCAGGTTCATTGCTGGCCCAGTTTGTGTACCCTAACTGAAGAGCATCAGACCAGGTGTACTGAGTGTTTCCTGCTTCAACTTGACATGAAATCTTGTTGCATTTCTGGAGAAACAAAGCTCATCTTCACACTCATCCACCACATATTCATACCTAATTCAAAATAACAAAGAGGCAGGTGGGCTTCTTAATTTAGTGCCCCAATATGCTCCTCTCACCAGTGTGGAAAGCCCGATCCAGAGATCAACCCATGATGAGTCCAGTGTTCCTGTGACGTACTGCTCTTCTGCTGCTGAGGTGATGGACACCAGGTCTCCTCCCTCCTGCACACAGTCATGTCTCGCTGCCGTCCAGCTCTTCCGGGTGTCTGCTTTCAGCTTGTAGCAGTTGGAGCCGTACGGACTCCAGCCGTTTGCAAAGTCACACTGTGGGGCAGGATTCGCTAAAGAGCAGAAAAGAAAATAGGTTTAAAATGTAAAGTAGTGGAAGTAACTAAGTACATCTACTCAAGTACTGTACTTATACACAAATTCAAGGTATTTGCACTTGAGTATTTCTTTGACAGCTTAAATCAGTTTTCAGATTACAGTTTTTCATACCCTGTCCAGTGAACAGCATGTATCTCTAGATGTGTTGATGTTAAATGTTTGTGATAAACTTCAGGATGAAATGTTTCTTTATTTGTTTAGAAAACTCTCCTTCTTCTTAAGTAAATTAAACTCCTTGGATCAGCTGGAAAATGCATCGTCCCAAAGCTGAAAACAGGGCTGTTCCTCTGACATCATGAGAAGAACTTTTTAGAGATTTGTGGTTCTGATGGGAAAGCCGCGCTACATATAATCATCTTACAGAAGCAGAAGAAGAAGAAGCAGCAGAGGAAGAAGCAGAAAAAGAAGAAGCAGAAGAAGAAGAAACCTAGTAGCCTAAAACTTTCAGTTTTACAAAACAACATTAATATCTAAAACAGTACGGACACTGTTTTGTGGACTTACAGTTGATGTGCTTGCAGATGTATTTCCTCCGAACATTGCAGTTCTCATCATTCCACCGTCCGTAGCTTGATCCTACCACCTGACCACAGTCCTCACCTTCACCCCAGTTATCAGGCTGACCCGGCATCCAGTATCTGGAACAGGAAAGAGATTATCTTCAGTAAAACACTTTACACATCTGCAGCTTTCACACTTTTATTTGTGTATGAATGAATTTAATGCTCCCTCTGACATTAAAAGAGTATTACATACGCTATGTATGGTAAAAAAGGAGTCCCATCACTCCACTCCCAGACATCTTCTGTAACTTGGTCATTCAGGCCAATCCAGAAGATCTCTGTGCCGATTTGTGTCGTCACCCACAACTAGAAATAAGAAATTAAAAAAGACATCAACCCAGTGTGAGAAATGTTGTATCGAATTGTTTCTGGAAGCTTGTGAGTGTTGTCTCACCCTCTCATGAATGTCCTGAATGCTCATTAGGTTGCTTCTCTGCCCCAAACAAAATGCGTTAGCCTCACTCCATGTCTTTAGATCAATTGAAAAGAAGTAACATTTATTCTCGTTCTCCCTCCAGCCTTGCGGACACTGGCAATGTGCTGAAAAAACAACAACACAACATACATATATGAACAAAACATGACATACTGAGTGGAAAAATACATTTTAAAAAGGTTATTACATTACAAAAAGTCATTTTCTTTTTACTGTACCACCATGTTTCTCAATGAAACACCAGGACGTGTGTTTAGTCCTCAGTTTAACACAATAAACACAGGGGTCTGTTCATCACAGTTATACACTGTCTTAAGCCTTTTTGCAAATTTGGACATATGTAGAATTGATGCATCATACGCAGATCACATAAACAAATAAAAGACATAACAAAATAGCAATTCTCAGTCAGCAAGAACAGCACAATAAAAGTACTGTGATTACTTCTCATGGTTGATAAGTAAAAAAGTTGCCCTGTTGATGCTGAATTTCACAACCTGGTTTATCATTTGAATGCCCATCAATCATAAAAGTCCCATGACAGATCCACAGTCCAGCCATGTCAGTCAACTTTCATACAAATCTTTGGGTAATGTTTGACTTTAACAGCTGTTAACAAGACTACAGAATCACATGATTTGCACACATCTGTAAGGGGTTGAAAAACCACAAGGAAACCACCACTGATGCAAAGTAGAAGTTCAGCGAGCGTTTTCCTTGTCACAAGTGACTCTCCATCTGAAAAGATGTCCTAAGGTGCAGTGTGAGGCTTCAGAAACATTAATATCGGATACTAAAATCTGCTATCAGTCCTTAAAAGAATAAATCACTACACTCTTCAGCTTGGATGTCCACTGATACAAAATATTTCAGAGTATTTACACTGCTAGTTCAATAATTTCTTGAGTAAAAAAAAAAAAAAGAGAAAAAGTGATTATAACAGAAAGAAGTAGCAACCCCAAATTTAATGTAAAATCCGTGAACAACAAAGTACAAAATGTTTAGAAATCTCTTGAATGATACATTTTCTTATTTCTTTGTTGTGATGAACAGCCTATTAACAGATGGTTTACATGAAAAACAAACAATAGAGCTTCCTCTGTGGTATTTATAAGTGAATATACTCAGATTACTGCTGAATCAATTATACATTTTAAAAGCCTTTCTGATTTTCACTGTGGAAATTAATCGACATTCAATCTTTTTTTCCAGCCCATCTTTATTACTTTTATGCCAAAAACAAAATTTAAACGTGGCAAAATTCTGGTTCACACAATCTCCCATCTCCATCTTGGGTCTGCACACTATGTGCTCCATGAACTTAAAATAATTTCTTCAAAAATATAGCAGAAGTAAAAGTAATATATATAAGGTTGCAACTGCCTAACATCAAAACATATATTAAGACCACAACTTTCAGTTACTATTTCTTATGTTTCTGCAAAGTAAATACACTTTTTTCTTTAAATTGAGTATTCCCCAATTAAAATACATTCCCTTAGGGTTCAGGCTTTGACCTCTTCATGGTCAGCGTGGTGATAAACTTAACTCTCAGGGATCAAAGAGTCACAAGCACAACTAAAAAAAGTCATCAAAAAGAGACTTACCGCAAGCAAGAAGAGCAGCAAAGCTGAGCAGCTGCAGAAGCATTCTTCGACTTCTGTCCATTTTTTTTTGTGTTCACCTCTCAAGGTGTGTGTCTTTGCATCCTATTAGCTTCAGCTTTTCTCCAAACTCCTCTGAACCTCTCAGAGTGTGTGATGTGCTCTGGCTCCCAGTTATCACACCTCTGAGCATTTTCTCTTTGGTTCACTTCTTTTCAGCATCCATGCAGGGTCCAAAGACTGAAAGCAATAAAACACAGATGACACGCACTTGACCTCTTGACTCATTTGCTAGATTACAACCTACAGTAGTCTCCTACCAAATAAAACCTAAATGACTAAAAACAAAGCTAGATATTTGGATTCCATATTGTGCAATATTATAGATACAATTTTAATGTAACCAAAAATAATAATTACCAATAATAAATACAAATTTTGAATAGAAACTGACATTTTCTGAAGGTTACAAATATTGTTTTTAAGTTTCAACAAGATGATTTTTTTCCCATGTTACTTGTTGAAATCTTTGTAATGTAAAACACTTAATTTACTTGTGACCTAAAGTATGATATCAATAAAATGCACTTACCTTATCAAACGATTACTATGCTTGCTTTTTCTGTATGCCATTTTTCATTCCTTGTACTGCATAACACTGATAAAAATTTCAGAAATTCTGTGAGCTTTGTGCTTTAGGCCCCAAGACAGTACATAACGATAACACAAACACGCAAGAGGTCATACAAGTCGTTTCTGTGACATGAAAACGATCAAGGTATGTAAACAATTTGTAAAACAGAACCTTCGGGAATCAGTAAAAGCCTTAATAACACAGGTAATTATGGGAGTGTGCACATCACATTTGACACAGTGAAACCACAAAGTCCAGAAGACAGTTTATAACAAGCACATGTCAACTGTCAATAAACTTTATACTCTGCTTCAAACAGTTACTTTTTAACTCGGTTTAACAGAGCGTTACAAAACAATAAACGCAAATTTGATATCAAATTTTCATTTACATTGCTCAGCAGACACAGCAGAATCAGTAAACTCCCGATGCCTGCTTTTCAGAAAAGTATAATTTTATGAATCTTCATTGAGAGAAAGAAAGCAAACCTGAACAGAGCCAGGTGCATAGGAAAATGAGCTCAGAGTGATCTGATGTTCTTGTTAATGGTGACTTTTGCTAACACAAGTGACAATTCATTTATAAGAGGGATCATTACCACAAACTTGATTGCCTAAAAGGTTTTTTTTGGACCCAGTTTACAGTCAATCCTGTTTGGAGTGTTACAGAAAAAAAATGAGGAAACCCAATGATAAACTTTACACAAAACTTTATTGTACCAATTTATACCAATACCATGTAAATAAAAGCACAAGATGGAAGCAGTCAGGAGGAGGAAGAACAACACAAAGTACAGGTAAACTTTACAAAAGACTTACAAAAGAAGTTTCTGGCTCGTTTGCTAACAAAGTTGCCAACAAGTTTTTCTTCAGTTTTTGGTGTAAAAATTAGGTAACAATATGCACTAAAATTAATATCCGCAGGACACACTGTGCAATAATATGTATATTTTTAGTATAAACCATATATAGCATTTATAGGTTTTCATCACTCTTTCAGCCTGAAAAAAACTGTTGCCAGAAATTATTACATTTAGATATGGCAGAGATAAGCATGAGTGTTAAATAAACATCTTCAAACTCATAACATGAATAACAGGAAAATCTCCATTTAGGACAAAAATATACTCAGACTTCACACCTACTCTAGGAAAATAGTGCACAGCAATGGATTAGATAGAGTAGTAAAGGATAATAAGGAAATACCAAAGATACACCTATTTATTATACAAAATGTCCATATATTAAAATATAACACAACCATCTGCAGAGACAAACCTTAGCTGCATCTTATACACATCTGAAAGCACTCTGATTAGGATTTCTGACAGTCCAGCTATCGTCAAACACAAATCTTGAATCTGAATATCTGTCCCTGTCAGTTTGAACAGATCTCTATAAAATAATGTAAAACTGAAAAAGAACTGGAGAGGTGCACCGTATTGCTCTGATCAGTCCTAGACTCTCAGGTATATAGCCATCAAACCTTTCTCTATTCTGAGGTCGAGGTTAAAGTCCCCCTCCACACACGTCTGTAAAAATACTCTGCTATGATTACTATTTTGTTTAACATGGTTTTCCCTCATAAAAGCACATCTACTCTTTCTCCCTCATTGAAAAATTCTCAATCTGGCATCTGCCCTGTACACCACACTTAGGCATTCTGCTTTCTCCAGTGCTAAAACGAAGTGTGGTAGGGTAGGTAGACAGGTCTGGCTGTGTGAGGCTAGTGCTAGGTTAACTGGTTAAAGAGCAGTGCTCATCAAGACGGCTAACGTTAGCATTAGAAGAAACATCAGAGAGATGCAGAAGTACATGTTTCACCCTTCAGTCAGACCCAGACTCTGATAAGAAGTCTGCCATGCACCAAACTCAGTGACTAGCAAACATTTTAGAGCGGTACGTGTAGTTAGCATCTTTTGTTTATGATGTTTGTTATCTTGTATCTGGCAGTGGCTAACAAAGTGTTAGTGGTTGTGAAACATACAATAATCTGCTACAATGTTACAGTGTGTTCACATTGGTCCGGTTTAGATCTAAAAACTACATAGTCTATCATGTTTGTTGTCAAAATCTTTCTCTACTAACTCTGCTCTGTGTACTGATGAGTCCGTCTGCACTGGAGGTTTCAGGTTTCTTTGCCGGTGCTGTGTAAAAGTCTGTTCCCCTGTCAATATGTGTTGCATATTAGACAGCAATTGATTTTCATATTACTGATGTACCTAATGTAGCTTGCCCAAGGTACGTTTGAATCTCAGATTTCCAGCACAGGAATGTGAAAACACCTCTCTAGTGACAAAGTTTGCACAGATACAAGTCAGTATAGTCATGGTCAGACATTTAGGGGACATAAACAGATGAAAAACCCTTTTGAGTGGAGGAGGACTTTAAGGAAGCGACTCAGGATTCAGCAGGTGGATGAACCAGATTTACATCTACAGCTTTCCAGACAGGGCACACACTTATTTTGTGTTTTGCACTTGCAGCAGTTAAACTCCTTTGACCCGTCATGCCCTACAGTGACTGATTTGTCCCAGTCAGCGTTAAATGATTGTTCAAACACAATTAATTACAGGCAGATCCCAGTAACAGCTGCTGTGATACGATCCAGCTTGCTGCAGTCACACTGCTATTAGAATAATCCTGAAACTCACCTTTTAAAAGTCGAACTGCTCCAATGGATGCTTTCATTTCACCTGGCATTAGATCACAGGAGTCTTGGAAATGCATTTGACATCTTAACATTGTATTTTTGACTAAGTGATGAAAATGTTAATGGTTTAACTGCTCACGCTGCACTGCAAACAAGGTGTTAAATCCAGCATCATTTTTTTCCTAACTACTGATTTGTCACATCTCTGTGGCTAACGAAAATAACTGCAGAGCCAACAAGTAAACCACGGACAGTCTTAAAAAAGAAACCTTTGAAATGCATTCATACTGGCCTACTATATAGTCCACATTGATAATGTGCAGTTAACCTAGTAGTTCTGAATCCAAACTCACCTCTCATTCTTGAGACGTTAATATTAAATACTAGTAGGCTCAGCTACTATGTTCCCTTAAAAAATCAAAACTATGTAAAGGCAGTCAAACAGAAGAAAATACAGTACAAAATACTACATCACTGATTGCAAATAACACCAGCAGGAGTCAAGAAAAATGTCTCTAATGTATCTTTTGTCAGAGAAGACTTCAGATTTGTCAGATGTGCGCTTCAAGTCAGTCAAAACCTCCCTAATATTTCTCAATCACTGTGTGCAAACTGAACACCAGCCTATAAATGATTAAGGCTGATGTTCAGACAGTGGCGACAGTAATGAAGTTGTTGCGTCACCGTCTGTGTGCTTTGTGTCGTGTGCTTGTGCAATGATCAGATCTGATGGTGACCTGGCAGTCAGTCACCTGGTAATAAGTGGAGCGGTGGTCACATGCAGTTGGCCACGTTGCTGGAGCCCTGGCCGACGTCCCTGATCTGGCTGACGTGAGATGAACAGACAGCCACTCCGGCTCCGGCACGGCAGTGTGACACTGAACCCACCAGCTCCCATCTAAAAAGCAAACATGTAAGTCACAACAAAATAGTAACAAGAAGACATACCAACAGTTCTGATACAGCAAAGTTTGGGGCATTTTCGCCTTTATTAATCGGAGCAGAGGAAGACTCAAGAGAGAGGAATACGACATGCAACAAAGGTCCCAAGGCTGAAATCGAACCTGGGATGTTGCAGTAATGTGGCATGTGCTGTCACTACTTGGCTCAATACAGCTGCATTTTTGAGCTAGGTCTGAAACTGCAGAATAAAATGATTACAGTTGTGGCAATCCAGTAACCTCTGTCTAGAGATGTTCACAATTTTAAGATAAGCAGTCGATTTCATTAGAGGTCATGACAGGAAGTAGTAACCAAGATTGGTTGAAAATTCATCAGAGTACTAAAGGTGTATTTATATGTAACCACTAGTCCTGATTAAGGATCATAAAAGATTAGTCACACAAGCTTCAAATGATGACTGTTGTCAAGGGTACCATTAAGTAAATGGTAAAATGGACTGCATTTATACAGCACTTTTCTACACAAAAAAGCATTGCAGTCATGCACATCTATAAACCATTTAAGGCAGCTGCTGGACTAATAAAAGACAAAAATAAACATGAGGAAAGGTCCACACACTGTCGCTCCCTTAAGTGCAATTTATTAGCACATTTAATAGTGATGTTTTGAGCTAATGCTCTCCTTTATACTTGAGAGAGCTACAGTGTGTGGATCTTTCTTGGTGTTATGAATAGCATTTTTTATTCATAGCGACCACTCAAAGTACTTAACAACATAAGCACAATTCACCCATAAACACACATTCATACACTGATAGCCAGGGCCACCATGCAAGGTGCCACCTGCCCACCAATAGCACAGCCACGCAGAACAAGGGGTTCAGTATCTCACCGAAGGACACTTACTGCAGACCTTCTGATTAGTAGATGACTGCTCTACCTCTGGAGTTTCATCCAGTTTTTATTTGACAAATCCTGCACTGTCTTTAGTTCAGTTCCAATGTACAGTGTGGATGTTGCAGGGTTTATTTGATTTGTTTCTAAATGAGCCCTGTGTGGCCTTTTTGTTTAAGTTGTTTGTGTTTTTTCTTGTATTTATGCACTGGTCTCCCTCAGTCACTGTACTATCAAAGAAATACCAAATATAGGTTGTTGTTAACCTCAGATCTTAAATATTATATTCCTTAAGACTACTTTAAGCTAAAGCCATCAAAAACTGCATGCATGAAAAACAAACAGTCGTAGTAGGAGAGATGGTCATTTTGCATAGACTGATAAATATTCCTTAAATTACCCTTTGAGGGACAGATTCAGTATTTCAAATTGAACTCAAATACTTAATTAGAGAAGCAGTTGCTTTACAAAACAAAATCTTGTGTTTTGAATATTTTTCAGATATTTAGATTGCGGAAGAGCGATGGCATATGGGAGATTCCTACTATGAAAAAGGGCGGATAAATCATCCTAAACTCCACTGTAATACAATACAAAAACATCACATCCCACAGCCCTTGATTATGTCCTCCTCACCTGTTCATTCGAGGCTCAAAAGCCTCCACTGTGTTCAGGTAGATGTTCCCATTGTGACCCCCGACTGCAAACACTCTCCCCATTACAGTGGCAACCCCGACTCCCCCACGAGGGGTGGTCAGCTCGGACACGTACTCCCAGCGGTGCATTCGTGGGTCAAAGCGCTCTACAGAGCTCAGAGGTGAATTGTCATCAAAACCACCTTTAGGAAGGACGAGAGAGACAATTACCAAAAACCACAAGAAATGTATCCCTGGTGGTTTTGTGAAAAAGGCTCAAGGGTCAAACTAGGGTGTATGATATTATTTCACGTGAACACATTTAAGTGTAACAAACGCTCGCACTGAGTAGGATTATGTTGTTGCGGATGAAGCGTGCAAAAGATCTTTATAGATCCATGCTAAGCCACAGCTACTAACCAGGCAAAATGCCACAAAGGACATTCAAATGAACGTTGAATGACTCTTCAAATTCAAGTGGTACAATAAAAATCTCATCCTCACACTCTGTAAATCAGTTACCAGATAGCTTTATAAAGCACGAACTTTTGTCTGTCCTGATTCACGCAACTGTGTATAAAACTGCAGGGTGTGTTTCTCAGAGGCATGTGAGCTGGGTCTATTAAAAAAATGTAAGAGGAAGAGGAAAAAACACCAGTAAAACAATAAAAAAGTATCAATCTAGTCACTGCAGTACAGGAAAATGTGGACAAAATACATCTTCACACTACTGTATATGCTTCCAACCAAAAATATCAAAATCAATATCAAGTGATCAGATCTGAAAAAGTTTATATTACAAGTGTTTGGAATCCAACTGAATTTATTTATTCCTCTCACCCACGACGTAGAGGCAGCCATTGAGTTTGCTGACTCCATTTCCAGCTCGTCGCTGGCCCATCTCGCTGACCTCCGTCCACTTGTTGAGGTGTGGGTTAAACCGCTCCACGCTGGACAGTGAGGCCACGCCATCGTTGCCTCCCACTGCGTAAACAAAACTCTGGCAAGAAAAGGGTATAAAGAAATGAAGTCCAGAGCAGATATCATACATCAGTCACAAGCAATTGTCTTTCTCTATAGCAGGGCATCACCAAATGGCAGAACACAGTCCAGACGTGAACAGAGTAATGTTTTCTACGAACCTGTGACTAATTTCTGATTAACAGATGAGAATAAATAATAATTTTCACATTGCATTGCGTTTTTCAAATCGTTATGGCTATAGGCTGCAGGCACAGCTAATCCAGTTGACAGGGCAATAGCTTCATTCACTTGAGCCAATCAAATCGATTTTTAACCGTGCTTACACGGTTTGCTGTAGAAAGAAAAACAGCATAAGAGAGATGACAGCATGAAGAAAGTGACCCTGCTACTCTCTGGCTACAGCCTGTTTTTTCTCTGGTCTAACCAAACTAGCACTTTAAGCACCAAGTAATGTTCCAGATTCACCAATGAGCACCTACACGTGTGCATGAGAATGGCCTTAATTCAAGCCAAGTTTCAAACTACTGGCCCTTTTCTCTCACTAGGAGAAGACGTAGAAAAAATAAATGACAAAGAAAGAAAAAAGGGGCTGCTCAAAGCTCTGTTTGGGCTTTTCCTGAAAGAAGCACTTTTTAATTATTTCATGCAGAAGATTCTGTTTTGTTTTCTTTTACTTGAAGTGTAGGCCTTACGTTTATTGTGCCAGGACTCATTTAATTTATGGTCAAGATGTCTCTGTATGTTTAAAGTACACTAATTTGAAAACTGACAATAAATATTGATGAAATGATATGAAAACATATGTTGATGATTATCTTAGGCTAAAAGATGGTAGGCTAAAAGACATAAGGACAAATCTTTGCTGAGAGGGCATTTTAGTAACTGGACCTTCTTTGAATTTTCATTAAATAACCACTACCCAGTCTTACCCCCAATGCCACAGATCCCACTCCTCCTCTGGGTGTGTTCATCGGAGCCACAGCACTCCAGCAGTCACTTTCAATGTCGTAACGCTCCACATCATTGAAGCAGGAGTTGTCATCCAGACCTCCAATAGCATAGATAGGACCACCAAGAGCTGCCAGGGCTATACCCCTCCTGAGAGACACATACATCCTTGCTCAAAGCAGTGTTTCAGCTATTTACCTAATAGTCTAAGTACAGCAAATACACACAGTATTGTAAATGGTACACTGGAAGAAATGCATGTTAAGGCATCAATCTGTCCTGTTCCTGAACATGTAAGGGCTGAAAAGGGAACATTTTCTAAGATCTTACAGCTACTGGAGTGTAAAGAATAGTATGATTTTTAGGCTTTATGTATAATCATTACACTCCATATTTTTAAGAACTTTGTCCAGCTTAGTGGATTTTGCTGCCCAGATAATAGTACTGCCTCTGGCGCATTTTGGTGAGCTCTGCTCTTCTGCATTGTGTTTAATTTAACTTTTTCATCAGGACAAGTGGAGCTAGCAGTCAAATTATGCCAGTTTACGACAGAAAAGAGTTTGAATTATTCCCTGTTGCGACAATGCTGCTCAGAATGAGAGACTGTATAAGCAGCTTGAGGTTGTAAAAAAGCTTACTTCATAATATTACTGCTACCCAGGGGTTAAAAACCTTATTTTTCTCATCCACACTGCAACCCAAGACTGGCGTTGTCAGCTCCATTATGTCAGGAGAGTGTTTTTTTTTTTTATTACCATTTTGGTGTGAAAAAAGCACGGGGTTAGGAAGGCCAAAATGCAGAGGAAAAGCAGCACTTTTTAATTCAGCCACCTTAATGCACCCTCTTCCAAAATGTAAGCCAAAGACATTCAAATTCAGTATATTGTGGTGTCTATGTACCTCTTGGTGTTCATGGAGGCTTTCATCATCCACTTGTTGGTGAGGGGGTCAAACATCTCCATGTTGCCTAAGTGTTCGTTACCATCATGGCCCCCAACAGCGTAAACCTTCCCTGAGGAAACCAACATCAGAAAGATATGAAGACCAGTCTTTATGATTATGTGACATGTCTAGTGATTACAAATGAGAATAAAATAATTATGTTTTTTTTTTACTGGTGACAAATCTATAATCTAAATATTTTATTTTCTACATTTTCTCTACAAAACTCAAATATTAGGGTACTGTATTTGTAGAAATTCTCCATACAATATAAACACTGTTGCCAATTTATGTAAATTATAGAGACAACTCTCTGTATAATAGAGTACGACAGTAAAACAGTGGCCTCTGATGTTATCATTAAGTTGAAGCAACACCACTCCAAAACAGTTTTAACAAAAATCAAACATAATCTTCATGAAGGTAACATTTGTTGCAAAACTGTTGTATTAGACTGCATTAGTTTTAGCTAGGTGTACCTAACTGGTATAACATATGTCCTAAAGTTTCTCTGTGCTCTCCACTTTCCAAACCCAACTGTCCCTGCCCCAACATCCGCTTTCTGTAGCTCCATTATATATAACTGCTCTTACCTCCCACAGATATTACACCCACATGACGCCGTCTGCTGTTCATTTCAGGACCAAAGAACCAGCTGTTCTTGGTGATGGAGTAGCACTCAATGCTGCGAAATGGGTCACCAGAACCCCCGCGGCCACCCACACAGAACAAAACCCCTGAGGGAATGGTAGGAAAGAAAAAAACGTTGGCACAGTAAGAGGACATAGCATCATACTTTATGTCCACAGAACCTTAGATCAACACATTTTTTTTTTAAAATGACAAAATATATCAAGAAAATATGACAACCTTTCAACAAACAAGATGTTATAATATTTTGGTAAATTTTCTTATGTTATGAAGACTCCTAGAAAGGTGTTTAGCTTCACTCAGTGTTCTTTTAGGATGATAAGAAAAACTGCTGAATGTTACTACAAATGCCATAAAACCAGTGGTTACATGTTAAAAGCCAAACAACACTGTTTAAGTATTACCTGCAGTGTGTTTCCGGGGTATGGTGCGGACTGAATACTCAAAGTCCAGCACCACCTTGTTGCTGAGGTGCAGGTGGTAGTTCCTGGCTTCGTCCATCAGGTCGCGACAACTCAGGTTACCTTTGATCATCTCATCCTTGGCCACTGTTCCCGTCAGGAACTCTACAGGAAGCAGGGGAAGGCGCACCTGAAGGAGAGACCAGCATACACATTGTATTGTGGTTGTAAAAGTGGTTACATAAAGCTGTGAACATATATGTAACACAATTTTACACACAGTTATGTTGCTAACCCTTCAGGTCATCAGTTAAACGGGTCATAAAGTCTAACCTAACTATAATAAACAGAGGTACTCCCAGACTTAAGTACAAAACTTCTGGAGACATTAAATTCAGGAAGATACAACATATATTTACATAAGCTCATCCAAACCACACCCTATGGTACCCTTCAGCTATGCACTCTCTAACCTGAGACATGATCTGGTCCAGCCAGGCCTCGTGGTGCTGTGGGTTTGCTTTCAGCCATTTCACTGCTGCATTGTACACCTGTGTCTCTGAGTGGATATTGAGCTCGCTGGAGGACAATAATGTGCGCAAGTGCTGGGGAGACACGCATGTAAAGTCCTCACACTCCACTACCTCAGTGAAGTGTTCGCAGGCATAGCGGTCAGCCATGTCCATCAGGTCCACGCGATTGTGGCTCTCAGCGAAGGTACGAACTGCCAGGCAGTTGGTGGGGTGAAAGTGGGCCTTCATGTACTCACAGCAGGCTCTCGCCACCAGCTCCACCTAATAGATTCAAACAGTAATGAAGAATTTTACAGATTATCTTAATGTATTAAAAAATATAATTATGTTCTGTGTATAAATTGTCATAACATTTTGAATTGCTCAATAAGGGTTTAAGCATCACAACACTCAACCTTTCATTGAAAACTCACAACCCCTTAGGCTATGTAAAATAAAGAGAATAAAATGCCTGCAAGGCTTGTTGACTAAAAGTATTTGTGTATCTTTACCTGGAGGATGCAGGCAGCATAAAGCAGAGGCTGGACATTGTCCACAGTTAATGTGAGCTTGGAGGAGTAGGCAAAATGCACCAGGTCCTGGATAGCATCACCATCAAAGTCCTTGATCTCTATCAGTTCCTGCTTAGCCTCAGACATCTCTGACAGGAACATGGCCCTGAGGAAAGAAATAGCCACTTACACAAGAACAAGGAGAAATACCTTCTGCAAAGCTGTGTTCTGCAAAAAATATAAACATATTCAACCTTTGTGTTTTTCATGAGATTGGAACCTTATGTTCAGAAACAGATTATAGACAGCTCTTTTTTGCTTAATTTCTGTATGTTTAGTCCGCGCAAACTACCATCTGGCGTGTAATACCTAAAGAAAAATGTACAGCTAGAGGTCATTAATCTAAAATGAACCTCGACAGGATGATGCAGGACCCTGACCCACTCATTGTACATTGTGCTGCTTGTTGCACAACTACTCACTAAGGAAATCAATCATTTTACATAAAAATGTTTTTAATAATTTAAAAATTATTGTATTGCTTCTGCCAGAGTTTTTCAGAAGTGTGTCCATAGCAGTCGTCTGTTATTCAGAAATAACAGACTGCAGAATGTTGTAATTGACCAATCACAATCAAGTCTTCATCAAAGCTGTGTAATAATAATATAATGTTTGGCTTTACAGACATACAGCTTACATACAGTCTTTGCTATACTTAAAATTGCATTACAGGCTTAATTAAATAAAAATAAATAAATAAAAAAAGGATCATACCTGAAGTAAGGGATCACACAAGCCAGCACTAGCTTGTGGCATGGTATCAACCTACTGCCAACCTACAAAGAGAGACAAACACAAAATACATGTTTGAAAAACAGGCAACAACTCAAACCTGTATGCAGCATTAATAAGTCTGCTGATTATTCATTTCCACAGTGTGACTGTTCACACACAAAACTGTTATTTGGCAGCTATATAGGGATTGAGAATAAATCAAACCTAACAACCACACTCAACTTGAGATTTTGATTAATAAGGCTCACAGCTCTAAAATATTCTTTGTGAAGTCCCAACCTGAAAAACATAAACAAAGACCAGCTGAGATATAAATAGTGCGGACAGAGTGACCTACCTTCAGCGTGACGTCACAGAGCTCTCCTACTTCATAGAAATGCCTGAGGGAGTTATGGAAGTCCTTCCAAGCCTCATGAGCCTCAAAGACAAATGACCCATCAGGCTCACAGTCGGCTTTCGATGCCCTGTTTCCAGGCCGCTTCTCCTTGGGCTTCAGCTGCTTGGCATGGTCTGGCACCACATCCCCTGGTGCCATAGCTGGCTACAGGTAATAACACCTGTAAGACAGATGAGACTGTTTTAAATTTGACAGAGAGTATTGCATCTCAGCTGAGAAGGTTTTGCTTCTTTTCTCAGTTTTAAACACTTGTTAATTTGATAGTGTTTTGAAGTGCTAGTCACAAAAAGAAATTTGAAGATGTGTTCAATTTTGGGAACTTGCAATTGGTATTTTTATAGAGTAAATAAATAACTCATGAATTGAAAAAACAAAAAACAAACAAAAAAAATCAACAGATTTACTGATAATAACCCAATACAAATGCATGGATAGGCTGTAAACAAAACAATAAACTACAGACTTATCTCCCATCCCTTGCAGTAAGTAGGCCAAATTTTCACTGCCATTTACTGCATCGTGTAAAAAACCTGCAGTCTGAAATAGAAATCGCAACTGGGCGCAAATAACATTCTACAGGCTTCAATAGGAAACAAAAGGGAAATTAGTGGTAGGGGGACACTGCCTGCCAGCTGAGCAAGTTTGGTCAGTATTCCTCCCCCTTTCAGTGTCACTTCCCCTTTACTCATTCAGCAGAGACTGGAGCCAAATGTGAAAAAAACAGCACAAGCAGATTCCTCACAGCTAACAAGGCACACCATGTAGAAAATACTGTGCAATCAAACTCGTAAAAATTCCTACCTATTGCTGAATGTGATGAAAAATCTCCACAGTTGGTGTGCCACAGAGAAACTAGGAGCAGACAGCCAGAGGCCAAAGCTCCTCCCACACCTTACAGATGATGCACTGTCTCTCTTAAAAGCTATGTCTGAATAGACTCAGTGTATCGCCCCCTCATCACTAGTCCTCTCAGCTATAAGAGCAGAAACATCAAGTCCCATCATATGCACTAGTGATCAAAGGCTCTCTCTCGAATTCTGTTCTACTTTGTAGGCTCTTGGGTAAGCTTCATCTTTGAAACCACACATAGGGACTTTGTTACATCCACTTAATTCAACGACAGCATTCAAGAACACTTTCACAGCCTTAAGATGATAACATCGTTGCGTTGTATTATTTATAAGGAATGAGATAGTCAATAATTTAACGAGAGATGTATTGCACAGCTCCACTCTACAGTTCAAACTGAAAAACAGTACGTGCCACCAGCAACCTTTTAGTAAGTTCAAACATATTTTTCTATGCATCTGCATCTGTGAACAAAAGGGTCTCCCACAAAGCAACTAATACACCAAATTAGAAACAAAGACACACAAAAGACGGGTGTGCACTCATGTCAAATGACTTAACCCACTTGTCTTGAAGCACACAGCAACTACACTTAATGCTTCCTTAGTGTGGCCTTTGATCAGAGCATTGTGACTGTAATTACCGAGCTAATGAGCCTGCTTCCTGCACACTGAATTTACATATTTTCCTCTCAACCTTTTAAGAGACTGAAGGTGAAGGAGATTGTGGAAGACTGATAAAATGTCAGGATTATTTCTTATGCAGTCATCTGGGAAAGTATTTCACATTTTTTTCACCTTTTGTGTTGTAATGCTCCTGATTACATGTCACACATGCACCTTTTACTATCTGATCTTTGCACTTTGAATGCATCGCTTATCAGATCACACAAGCAGCTCACACAACTGTTTTGCACCCATCTATACAATGCTTAGTGTCTGAAAGTAGTGCATCTTCAATCTTAACTAACCAAACAAGCCCTAAGTGCCCTATTATGTGCTAAACATGTAATTTACTCAAGTATAAAAATGTGCAGGCTGCCTCCTTTTCTTGCACATGCCCAAAATTTACAATACGGTTAACCAAGTGTAGCAAAGATGCTCTGACAGCTACTCATGGACAACAGAATATCAAGAGATAATGGATGTAAATATTTACAATAACCGCTATAACGCTACTGCAAATGTCACACACACCTTGCTAATTAGCTCTTTAATGTTAACGACAGCTAGCACCTTTACATGTCATGAAAACATATTTTTACCTGTCGATACTTTCTGGGTAATGGTACCAAAACATACTCATATTGATCGCAGCAAAGTTAGTACATAACACAGGGCACAAAAGCTGACAAATGTTGACATAAAATCTGAATAATATAACACAACCATACGTCCAACAGTTTGTGAAGATGAGCTCTGGCTATCAAGGGGTTATGGTAGTTCACACAACCGCATACCGTGTTAACATCGCGTTGTTAACGTTGACCTACACGTCGGTGTTTCTCTCTGAAACCAGACAAAATATAACGATAACAACACGAAAACAACACGATAAAGCTATTAAACGTCACCAGACTGATACGAAATCAACGTTAACGGTTAGCTTGTTTGCTAACATCGACTAGCAGGTAGACTAGCATCCGTTCCCGAGCTAACGTTAGCTGACAGGGGACGGAAAGGATTTCACCGGGTGTTGAGCGAAAATACTGAACATAAAATACCACAAATGACTGTAACACACTGTATAATTGTTGCGTCAAGTCAAAAATATCTACCTCATGTCGCAGCAAGAATTAAGATGCCGGCTTCATTGAGCGAAGTGTTTGGCATTGGCACGTTTTGTTGTGATTCCAGGTGCTTCATGGGTATTGTAGTTTTACGGTATTACCTGCCCAACAGCTGAGGATACTAAATATAACGCACATTAAACGTCTCAGGCTAAATAAAGGCAGCCAGTTTCAAGCAAGTCACTTGTTTTTAAAGCTGATCAGTGTGACAGCTTGAAATATCAAAGTGTAACACACTGTCCAAAATATTAAAACAAGAGGGCAAGCAGTAATGTTAACATAAACCTACTTACTATGTTATTGCTACCACAAAAATAAATGATTAACAGGTACCCGTCTCTTCTCTTTAAGATCTATTACAATGCCACAGCCAACGTTGATTTACCTTTCACATTATGATGTAACTGCAGCCATTTTTTCCTCATACATCCCTTCAAACAGTTATGGCAGTTAGCCACATAAATAGTGTCACATTCTTTAGTTGTGATCGAGTTATTTTTTATTCCCAGTATATAGCACTGGCATGTTGAAAATAAGGCACTAAACTGAATAATGTGCAAAGTAAGGACATGTTGGTCTGTAATTACAATTGTTTTATAACTATATTGGCCAATTAAAGGTAGAGTCTGTGGTTCTAGAGAAAGATTGTTGATATATGAACCTAAAACCCTATGAAAAACACCTCTCCTGCCAGAACTCCTTCAGAAGCTCTGGTAATGTCTACAGTGTTATTTACAATCTATCCACTATCATGGTGCAGTTCTGTTTCGCATGGGCGAGGACAGGGGACAGAGGGAGTGTTGTTTTTCTTCTTTGTTTTTTATTTACAGAACTAGGGCTGTGTATGAACACCAGATTTTCGCTGCTGCACCTTTAAATGTTTTCTAGAATTATATATTAACATCACCTTTGCATCTGATTTGAGTTTTATTAACTGTACATCAGTATAGTGTCTGCATATCTATGCTGTTGACACCAAGCTGAAATATTGAAAACAAATTATTTAAAAAAATAATAAAAATAAATTTCTAATAAAATTCTACATCGAAAATATATATGAACAAGAATTAACGCCTTGCGGTTAATGCCTCCGCACACTCGAGTGTCTCAGCTGTCAAGTTGCAGTCACAGTTTACATCCATGTCTGTGAAAACATGGATGCTTCACACACATCTTCCCCCTGGCTGCACAGATAATCTATAAAATAAGCACAGTTTCAAGATGGACACCGAGGATTAGTGTCACCAGTTCAGTATCTGACCAAATGCCTCCCCTTCTGGTTCTGAGTTGTGACGTTGAATAATGGCCAGGAAAGTGTTTTTGCAGAACATTATGATGTCACAGTGAATTTGACCTTTGACCTTTTGGATACAAAATGTCATCACATCATTTTATCGTATTTGATATTTGTGTAAAATATGTCCTAATTATTGTATGAATTCCTGAGCTATTGCCAAGAACATGTTGTGAGGTCACAATGACATTTGACCTTCATCTGCCAAATTCGAATAAGTTAATTCATGATTCAAAGTGGACGTTTGTGCCAAATTTGAGGACAGTCCCTCGAAGCCTTCTTAAGATATCACGTTTCCAAAATGATACAGATGCAAGGTCACAGTGACCTTTGACCACTAAATTCTAATTAGTTCATCTTTGAGTCCATGTAGATGTTAGTGACAAATTGTAAGAAGTCACCTCAAGGCGTTCTTGAGATATCACGTTCACGAGAATGGGATAGATGGACAGACAGACAACCCAAAAACATAATGCCTCCAGCCTTGGCTGTTGCCTGCACAGAGGCATACAAAAATCTATACCTCTATAAAATACTGTACTATTGGTGAGGTCCAGGCCCTTAGACATGAAACAGACATGCCTAAATTATAACAATTTGTTAGAAGGTATTACAGCAGTGTAACAACAGTTAGTGTAAATCTTAACTGTTTTGAATGGGAACGCATCAAAAAAAAAAAAAGGTTTGGCACAAAAATGAAGTTTGTGGAGTTTAAAGGTCCAGTGTGTCAGCATCTATTTGCAGAATTGGAATATAACATTCATAACTATGTTTTTATTTGTTTATAATCACCTGAAACTAAGAATTGTTGTATTTTTGTTACCTTAGAATGAGCTTTTTATACCCACACACAGACTGGGTCGTCTTCAACAAAGTCCTCAATGTGGTTTTTACAGTAGCCCAGAACAGACAAACCAAACACTGGCTCTAGGTACGGCCATTCACACCTTTCATGTTATCGCCACCATATTTCTCCTACACGCTTGGTACACGGAAGAGTTTCAGTTCTGCAATCTCACCGCTAGATGCCACTAAATCCTACACACTGGACCTTTGAGGTAAAGGTTTACACTCTCTGTCAGTCCCTGAATTCTAATATACAACTTAGCAGGGGGCATGTTCTCAGACAAATGGTGATACTCTATCTTTGGAAAGGGAAACCAAAGCTGTCCAAAATAACACCCAAATCATTGTACTTCAAATTACAGAGATACCTAATTTTCTTGTTATTTGAACTACGACCAAGTGGAGGCCATTTATCCACCGGGGGTGAATCAGTCAGCTTCTATGAGAGGGATAAGAGCTGCAGCATGAACAGAACAAAAGATAACAATAAGACAAACACCCATCCACAAACCTTTACACAATAATTACCAAAGATTGTTTATTTCAGAACAGTGTGAATGTATGCAGTCGATCTGCTGAAAATAATACATCAATATACTATCCATGTTTTCCAGGCTTCTTAGAGGATGTACAATAACATATGACATTGATTGTGATGGCCTTTGGATGGCCAGCGCAAGGCAAATATAACATTGAGTCCATGTGTCCTACTTGTACTGTTTCTTCTTTTTCAGGAGAGCATCCCGTAGAGCAATCTGCAGAAGAAAAATATTTTTTGTTGAACTGTATATTTAATAAAATCAGTGTATTCACAGTAAAATACGGTAACTATAACTGGCAGGTGTGACTTACCTGTTTCTCTCTGAAGGAGCGTTTGCCTTTGGTTCTGACATTCTGACTGTGTCTCATCATCATGAAGTTCTTCGTCCTCCTCTTCTCCTTGTTGCTGGTGCTGGCGTGTGGGTTCAACTTGGACCGCTTCCTGACAAACTCCTTCCGGTCTGTGCGCCCTGCCTGGAAAATCAAATTAATCATTAGAGCTGAAATAGATAGTCAGTTAATAAACTGGTTGATCAGCTTATCATCAATCAACAATACAAAGGTATCATCTGATTTCACAAGACCAAACATTTACCCAAGAAAATAATCAGCAGGCTTAAAGACAACAGAAATAATAAGATATTTACAGCCCTACACATCAATACTTGTTGTCACAGTTTATAGACTGTCCATGAATGTCTCTCCAGAGTCAATAGCTGTATTAACCCATGATTTCATTGGACGTGTGACCCAAAGAACAGTTCAAATCCCTCTATGGTGATCATAAGGATTTTACCATTGCTGTTGCCAGGCGTGTTTCCTTGTCTGCTTTTGGTTTCTTATGCAGTTTCTCAATATTCCTCAACGTTAGCAGCTCCCCTCTGAAAGGTTTGGAAAAAATAACACAAAAAACCTCAGTGTGATCATCTGTCAAAGTAACAATCGCAAAAATATTCTCAAGACAACTTCCTCTTTGTAAATGATGTAACACTTAAAGCTCTATGTTGAAATAGTTTTCTAACCTGTTGTCTTCCTCATCGTCAAGTTCCACATTTTTCCTCTTCTGGCCCTTGCCCGGTGCAGAGTTGACCTCCTTGGCCAGCTGGACCAGACGGATCTTCTTAAAGTCATCTTGAGTGAGGAGCCTGCTGCCGCTGACCGCCGCCGCTTTGGCTTTTCTTTCCTCGACCGGCATATTCTGAAGCTTCTCGGCCTTACGCAAACACACATAAAACTCTTACATTAAAACAAAAATACTGTGCGTTGTTAACATCTGCAATGTAATAAGCTATGCGATTTTATTCTCACCACTTCTGTTGTGTCTTCATCAGATGAGTGGTGAACATCCACCCACTCTCCATCTTCATCATCATCACTAATACTGGCACTCTCCCATCCATCTGTTGTACAACAATAAAAATATGTAAATTAGACTAATATTGATCATCTGTTTACACACGTACACAGAGCTACGGCTGGGTATTGTCTAAAGAATTATGAACACCAGGACCCTTATAGTGATATTGATATCGGGACAGTTAAAGTGATATTGACATCTTTAGACTACTTGTTTGTTACCTTTTTTTTTCTACTTCATTCAGTAACCATCATGCGAATGGAGTGGTGTGTAATACAGCCGTACTTTACAATGTTTTGGTGGCATCTTGACACTGAACTGCCACCTCTGTCAAAACATACTGCTGTGGGCATCACAGCATCACGTAAGAATGAAGCCATTGCGGTGACTGTCTAAGTTTGTTGGGATGAATAAACATGCTCATTGGGCGGACTATGAACTGACAGTTGAAGAACCTCTCAGGAGACAGCAGCAACAGAAAGTCTGCTGATCTGGCAGGAAGTCTGGACAGTGCAGACTTTTCAATACTACTTGGTATTGGATTATTTCGACCAATACGTTGAAGGTGTTGAATAGTGATGCCCTGCCCTACACAGAGCACTGCATAACACTGGACTTTGTTATACAGCTCAGTTCAGCTGCTCACCTTCATCCTCCTCTCCCTCTTTGTTCTCTTCCTCCACCTCCAGGACTTCAGCTCCAGGGATATAATCTTTAGCCTCCAGCTCTCCGTAGTCTTTGATCTTGGCCTCTGCTGACGCCTCTGTGGGTCTCCCCTGGATAACAAGCAGCAAAGTTTACAATCACTTATATTTGAATGAACATAGTGATGTAGTGCTTTGTCAGTATTGTATTGCTAGATAAATGACTCATCTTATTAAGTACATTAAGTAATTGTCTCTTTCTTGTAGAGTTTACTATATGGCCAATATTTACACGTCATTCAGTGTCATATCTCAGGAACAGAAGGAGATACATTTCATCAGATACTGAATCTTAAAAACTGTGCTGATTGTATACATCTTGTGTTCTGCTGAGGGGGAAGATGTGTGCAAAGCATCCATGTTTTCACAGACATGGATGTTAACTGTAAGAGAAACTTGAATGGTGCACAAAGGCATACAACCACAGGGTGGTCATTTTTAGTTTTACGAGTGTTGTTTTCAGTAAAATTCATGGTTGGCTCACCCTGTCCTTCTTGTGCAGCATCTGAGGATTGAGGCTCCTGAACAGCTGGATCAGCCCTCTGGCAGACATCATCACATCTGAGGACAAATACAGAAAATAAAATGTTGTTCTGTGAAGAAAACATACATGCATGCATATGCACACTTTAGAAGCAAGAAAAAGACGTTGCTCACTCTTGTCTTTGTGGGTCTTGTACTGGGCCAGGTCCTGCAGCAAGTCTTCAGTGATGGAGAGCGGACAGCGGGCTGCCACTTCCTTGATGGCATTGATACTTGAGTACAAAAGGGTCAAATTAATTAGAGTATGGAAAAGTGACACTTGGTAACTAGAAAATAACTGAAATAACTGTATGTATTTATATCATTTTAATCCATACAAATTTTAATAGCTGAAACCACAAGGCAAACAAGGCTGCTTCTCACCCCACAGTCATGACTTCCCCAGAGTTTCTGTCTGTCACAAAGTTGTTGGCAATGGTCATGATTACAGGCTCGATGATCTGTAAAGTGGGAATGTGCAAAAACTGTTAACACTGAAATCCCTACATTAAATCCATATGTGCTAACTAACAGAATAAAGCCGTAGATATTAAAGTACCTCTGGTGGGACGAGTTGATGGGAGGCCTGGGCAGCACACAGGAGAATCTTTGTCACCTCTAGAAAGAAAAGTTTATTTAAAACATCTCATCAGCAGAGGTCGAAAAACCTTTAGTTAAAGGTCCATCCAGTGGCATCAAGCAGCGAAGTTACAGAAATGAAACTTCATCCGCGTGCTGAGCAGGTAACAGAACTAACAGAACATTATTATTTTTACCTCTTTGATGGGGCTGTAGAAACCTCTGGACGAAGGGATAAAAATTGAAGAGGAAAAGCTGGAAAAGAAAAGGGTATTATAATCAGTATAAATTATCTTGTTAAAATAAATGCAGTGTCCAACACATGAGCTCCATTACCTGGGAACAGTCAGATATGTTTTTACTGACAAGTGCTACCCATGAAAAATGCTGGCAACGTTTATTCCTGCACATTATTTATGTGCATTCTGCAAATATTCAAGAGGACCAGTGCTAAGTCATCTACCACTGATCTACAGCTAAAGAGAGTCACGTCACTTACCTCGTGGATTCCAACCAGTCTGGATATGAGATCCATCATCATGATCTTCACCTCGAAGCGCTCTTTAGAGTCTTCCAACTGCTTCAAAAGTTTCTCTGCAAAATCTTAATAAAATGAAACATTTTAGATTAAAGTTCTGAAAATTCCTTGTGCTGTAGTTGTTGTGGAGAAAGCAGGTGAGCCTACCTTGAGGATCATGGATTAGGTGAATGGCAGAGAAATTGAACACTTCTGCTTTCCTCTTTTTCTTGTGTTTCTGCCCAAAGAGTTCAAAACAATTAGATCAATGCATTTAAACACAAATGTAACAGTATGAGCTATGACCATGGGTGGTTATGACAGTGTTACCTTGAGGACTTTCATCGCCTTTTCCAGCTTCTTCTTGTTTTTGGAGGTTTTCTTGCCAGTGGAGAATCTCACCTTCAGGTCTCGCACTGATGGTCCCTCCTCCTGAAAGAAAACCGATTCTTAAAAAACACATTTGTACATCATATCATGTGTGTTGAACAAAAAAATCACTCTCTTCCAGACTGAGAGAAGAATTATTTCTCTGTCTACTTTCTATATTTTTGGTACTTGCCTCTGAGTCTGAATCACTATCATTTTTCTCATCCTCATCTTTGCCCAGAAAGAATTTAAGACCAGCAACAAGGATCTAAACAGGAAGAGAAGCAGGTGAGGATGTGCACAGTCACCACAGATACAATATGATAAGTAAAGCATTGCGTGTAACATACCTTTGTCACCTTGGAGAAACACGCTGTTGTGATGACATTGACTGTTTTGGCATCATTCCTGTGACATACGAAACAACACTCACATTAAAGCAATGACAAATAATAAGAATTTCTTGTAAAATAAGTCCAGTGTACAAATAAAACTCACCATATGTTTCTTTTGTAAAGCTCCATCATAACATCTAAAGAGATTTTCGCTGCTATGGGGTTACTGTCTCTCAGCATGGTGTACATGAAGTTCTGTAATGTCTGAAACACACGTGATAGTGAGTGGTGACAATTTTAAGCTGCTGCATCACACAGTATTACACACAGTTAAACATGTAATACATAATACAGGTGAGTGTGTGTACTTACTGTGTTAACCTTGTTGTTTTTGTGCTTGGCATTGATGTTTTTAATATCTGCAACAATGTGTGTGTACAGCGTCTGTGGGGAGAGAAGAGCAAATGTTTACTTCTGACAGGTGAGGAGTGAAACAGCAGGAGAGAAAGTCAACAATTAAACATATGGGTATGAATACAGAAACAAATACAACACCAGAAAAGCACTGGTTGTTTTTGTTTAGATTTCTTTTTTTGCTTTTGCTTTTATTTTACAGGACATTTTCAAGCCTTACAGGGGGGTGAAGAAAGGAGTGATGACATGCAGCAAAGGGCCACAGGACATTGACTTTGTACATGGCATGCCCACTCTACCCATTGAGCTACTTAACACCCCAGCATTGGTCCATTTGTCAGTTATAGACTCTACAGTCCGACACGAGTTAAATTTGCTTGGTACAATAAGATTTTTACAGACAAATTGCACAAATTTACCCAAACTATTACCAATATGTTCCTCTCTCCTTAAATCTGAAACCACTTGTTTATGAAATATAACACATAATATACCCCAACAGTGCAAAATCTCTTTTTGTACGCTCTCATAAATTCATGTGGGTTGGGGCAAAGCCATCGAGATGGCTTTGATTTATTTATTTTTTGCATTTTAAGAAATTATATAACATAGTAACAAAAATAAATAAAGCAATATTTTTTTAAAAGTCAAGACAGATAAAACTAAAATAAAATAACGGGTTGCATAAATATTTTTTTCATTGGCTATAATTTGCTGGTGAATGATAAACATCAGTTAGAGGATACAATTTCACAAAAAAGGACATGACAAAAGGTGCCATAAATACACATGTGGATATGTGCATATGCATACACCTATATTCACGCACACATAATTGTGTTTACTCATGTAACAACATAAAGACATCAGTTCAATCATCATATCATGTTATCTTAGATATCACATATACCAGCAGAGTCATTGGTAATATTGCGGGTTTTATATCTCACTCATTTTCACTATCTTTCTTCAAAGATATAAATTTCTAATTTTTGTGGTTATGTTTTCTATAAGATAAATTTCATTTACAAGATCCTGCCAGTTAGAGTTGATTAAGTTACCATCACTTAACCGGTTTCAGAGAATTTCAGTGCTGTAAATACTCGAGGGCTGTGCTGTCTGCTAACCTTTCTGAGAAGTTTGTCATGACATCGCAGCAGCTCAAAGAAGAGCTCCAGGAGGCCGGTGGGGTCGATCAGATCTTTATTCCTAAGAAGGATCAGCGCTTTGCAGAAAGTCTGACAAGAACATGAAACAAACAATAACATGTCAAAGTTAGGAAACAAGTCATTTTGCATAAATGTCAACAAACTCATCTGTTGCCAGTATGAGCAATTACTCAAGATGGACAGTGACAGACAGTCTTACCATTCTTAGGTCTGGCTCGAGCATTGTGTGGTGACTCATTAGTAACTCAGACAGCTCTTGTGGAAAGGTGGACAGGTGCTGCAGGTAGCAGTGACCAACCTGAGGGACAAGAACAACGTTAACCACACAACATAGAGGAGGTACTACACATTAATGATCAGCAGTGATGGAATGTAACTAAGTGCATTAATTCATGTCTGTACCTAAGTTCAAAGTCGAGGTACCCGGACCTAATTTAAGTATTTCCTCCTTTATACTTCCACTCCTACATCTCAGAGGGAAATACGGCACTGTTGTGACAGCTTCGTTACTTTTTTGGATTATAATTTTTTCATAAGCTCTCTGTCCAGTGAAAACCATGCATCTCAAGATGTGTTGTTGTCGGATGTTTGTGGTAAACCGAAGGATGCTTTGAGAAATCTCTCAGATGTATTGAGCTAAATAAAGTCTTTAAAAACCCTCTAAGATCAGCTACAAAATGCATAGTCACAAAGCTGAAAATAGTGCTGTTTTTCTGACACAGAAAAAATAGAATAGAATAGAATAGAATAAGTCTTTATTGTCCACTGAGGTGGAAAATTGTCTTCGGCTCACCAACATATAAAAACAGACAGCTCTAAAAAATACAGACACGATTGCATAAACATACAAGTAAAGTGACAGATAGAGGTTAAAAAAAAAAAAACTCAACTTTTTAGACATTTTGCTGGTAATAACATAAGTAAGGATTTGAATGCAGGACTTTTACTTGTGGTTAAGTATTTTCACAGTGTTTTATTGGTACTTTACATAAGTAAAGTATCCAAAATACTTCTTCTACCTCTGCAGATCACACTCACTAATGGATACAAGCTTAAACACACACAGTACGGTACCTGAGCGAGAAACATGACAAGATCTGCCAGCTCCTTATTCGGCTTGTCAGGCTGCAGTTTGAAGATCTGTACATTGGACTGGTAGTGTCTGTACTGCTGCAGAAACTGTGCAGAAACCACCACTGAATCATTATTGCAGTATATATATCAGTAGTAAAGAGAGAAATGATGACTGTCCTGCTTAAATTCACAATCAACATCAGGTCTACTGACTGATAACTTTAGCACTCCTGGCTAACAACACTTACCTCTTCTACGTAAGACTGCGGGTCTCTTTTAATAAGATTCTGCAGTTGCGGCAAATTGTTTGGCAGTTTGTTGTTTTGTCGCCCGGACATGATTCAAGATGATTTCTGCGAATATGTTGAGAAGAAATATGAAAAACGGCACAGTTTACTAAGCAAGCGTGGCCAATGTGTAAGCTGCCATAACTTGCAGTTGGAAGTCTGAACGTCACGTCCGGTGACGTCGTTGTCACTTCCGGTTTGAGTATCGTAGGTTTTAATTTATTTTATTTACTTTGTATTCATTTATTTATTCATTTATATTTACCTCCTCGGTTTACGTTAAATTGGGTCAAGTAGTCGTGTGGTGACGCGATAAGCAGGCTAGCGTTAGCATGCTAGTCTCTTTCAAATACAGCACGTATGCTTATGCTCATGCTTAATAGTACTGTAAATAGCAATATAAAGAAACGATAATTACACTATCAAGGGAGACACCACATGTAAAAAATATGGTTTTTCATGCATTGGTTCATTTGGAGATTTAGGGCTACAGATTTAGGTCTATATTTTAATTTCTGTTCTACAAAATGTATGCCGAAAGCACATATTTGGATTTCAGCTTTCAATAATGCATCATTAGAACATGCAATCATAGGACTTTAACACTTTAATACAAAGGACATAGCTTAATACACATCTGCATATGGATTTGACAATAAGTATGCCATACATTCAGAGGTTCAGAGTGAAACCTTTGGGCTGTGTAAACTTTCGTTATAACATTTAACGAAAGTTAAACATAAACATACTGTCACAGTTTAATTTCAGTTCAAAGAATAAACAGATATGCAACATGTTTGCTGCAGTATAGCTTACTACAAATGAGAAGTACAAAACATTCACAGAATGTATCATTTTTAAAAGTCAATGACATTAAATGTTGAAGCTTGTAACAGATTTTTCATGTTCCAAACAAAAGTTAGACTTTAAATAAATGTAAATAATACGTAAATGAATACAATGTACAGTGGAAGGGAAATATAAAAGGTGACTAGGATTGTGTTGTTCTATAAAATGATGGCACTAAATGCATTTTCACATTCTGCACAACAGAACAAAGACTGCTCACTTGAAATCCACAACTCCTTACATGTTTTGTTCCCATCAGTCATTACAGATTTTAATGTCACTGCTGCACAGTTTCATTTGTTGGTCCTGCATAATGTTCTTGACATTCATGTAAATACAGTCCACTCATGTTGATCACTGCTAAACTAATGTGAGTCATGAATGACTTCCTCCCTTAAATTGACCAGAGCAGAACATATTCTCAGGATCTTGTTTATTTTAAGAGCCAAGGTTTTTGAAACCACCTGTGTTAAAATCTTGTACACTTTCAAACGTGTGATTGCTCTTTCAACATCAGCTGTTACGTCTGCAGTTTGTGTGGCGCATGTCTCCTCTTTCTCTGCTCTGAAAGAGTTCATTACTAAGCTAACATCTTTCTCAGCAAACTGCAGATCTTCAATGGAAGAGCCTTGCTCTGCCATGACCTCATCTCCAGGTATTAAGTAGTCTAATATTCCTGAGTGAAAAGTTACATGTTTGTCTGTGCATTGCCCTTGATATGCTGTGGAGACGAACATGATTAGTCCACATGGAGCAACAGCAACCAGGTACTTCATTTTGTCATAATAATGGCTGTATGATTCCCCTTTTGAATCAAGGTTTTGGGTTTTTTGTACAAGGCAATCAGTGCAGTGAACAATACATGTTGTGTTAGGAAACTTCTCCTTAAATGTTTCAGGCATGGTTGCCTGAATAGTTTCTCTTGGAAGCCACGGAATTAGAGGTTGCAAAACTTCATCCAGTTTGTCAATCCAATATGAGATTATCTTGCTAGCCATGCTCTCTGATACAAAAAACTGCTTGCTCAGATAACCCGTTACATGGTTGGTCCTTAACTTCATCAGTGTCATGAGAACTTGATCTCGCACGGGCATTGGAAATGGATTGCTCACATTTCCTTCCAGTGTTGACACAAGAATGTTAAATACTTCCAGGGATATACCGGTGTAATCGTGCCACTGAGGCGTCTTGTCATGCACTTTCTTCCTGCTGGCCACCATGCCATAATCATGGTCACGTAGTGCAATTTCCACAGGGGGATGTGCAGAAGTTGAGATGTCAGCGTGGTCTGAGACTGTCGAAGTGACGTCCACTGAGCGGTCTGACAACAAACCTACACACAAACCTGGAGAGTAAACACTGTAGTCATGTAGGTAAAACATATGTGTACATATTTTACTAGATTAAAATATACTAAATTTATTTTTTAAAAAGCGAGGCACTAAGAAGAAGTACACACAAGACTATTTACACAATATACACAATATATTTATAGATGCAGAATATTGCACAGAGTATAGAGTGTAATGCAGCAGACATGACAGTGCTACATTGCTTTAGATGTTGCTGTTAAAGAGTCTGACAACTGATGGGATGAATGACCTAATCATCATAGTAATCACAATGCCAACTTGTATCAGTAGAAGACGGCACCTTAAAAAAGTAACTATCATAATTGTTTTGTATTGGTGCCTTCTGTGTTTAGTTCAGTGTTTAATTTTGATTATCCCTCGCATGTTGTATCACTGCAGATACACACTTACGTTTGTCAGCACCTGAAGTTATCCTTGGCCTCTGTGGGGGAAGTTGGTAGTCACCCAGGCCGAGCTCCGGGTCGGGGTGCAGCTCTGTGGGCCTTTTATCTACGAAGTGGAAAGAACAAACGTAGGCATTCTTCGGAGGATGGTCCAGTCTCAAAGCTGCCAGCCAGGCTGCTCTCCTCTCCCTCTTCGTCGGCAGGGAGTACAGGGCGTAGGGCGCAGGGCACGGACATTTTTTTTTGGTTTGTTTATGTTCTACACAAAACGTTTCTGAAAAATCCTTAAGCTTCCTTGTATTGTTGTGGCAGTCAGCAATGGCGCAAGTTAAACCCGAGCTCATTTTAAAAGCAAAATAACATTAATGAGCTACGTTATTAGCTAATATAACTTTCTCTTAGGCGAGCTGTTTGTTGGTAAACGGAACACCGGCAGGCTTCTTCTTCTTTGGATTGTATTGGCGTTGTTCAATAACTTCCGGAGGGTTTCACGTGACGTCACATTGCTGAATCGCGAGAGCGCGAACTTCAGATGGAGGGCAGGAAGTGAATTTGCTGGATTTGCCGTCTGAGAAAATGTCTGTTTTGTGCAGTTTACGGCTGCTCCAATCGTTCAAACAGAAAGAAGTGAAAGCGATTTTGTAGAATACCAAAGGTTGTAGTCCATAAAGGTGAGAAATGTAAAAGCTAACTGAACAACGCCACAAAAAGTGGACTTTAAACCTACTTCTGCGGTCGGAAGGAGCAAAGTCACAGGCTTCAGTTGGTGTACCAGGGGCACGAACATCCAGCCAGGGCGGCCTAGGGTGTGTAATCCGGGGAGGGGTGCTTTTAAGTGTGGGTGCACAGGACCGGCCGGTGGTGAGGGTTCTGGAGGAGGGTTTTGGGAGAGTGGCCGCGGGCCGGGCTGTGGGCTGTGGGCGGCGGCCGGGTATCAGAGAGGCGAAGACCGTGGGAAAAAGCCGACCGGGAGTGCTCGATGGACGGGTTATAACGAGCGCAAAGACCGCTTAATACGACCCGGGAGACGGGTCATAAACAGGCTCTAAAGACGTACAGTACGGACTCTCTACTATGGTTTCCTCCATGTTTAGGCCACCGATATTTACTTCCTGCCCTCCATTTGAAATCGCCCCGCCTTCGCGCGTCATCATAATCACGTGACTGAAACCCAGCCATTGAGAAACACCTCCTGCTCTGTCCACAAATGCACACAAGATCAAAAAATACATCATCCTTATTCAACTTATCCACTTGCTAAAGTAATACGGGGAGGTGATTTAATACTGTTTTTGATGACAATATGGATCGATAGCCTCCAAAAAAATACAACTACTAACCGTGAACTGGAAAATGTTTGTTTAAGAATGAATTTAATCGATATTTGGAGACAGAAAACCTCTTGGTGTAATAAGAACATGTCTTTACTGTCACGTGTAGACTTCTGGTTCATCTCTAATGATCTTGTCCCTATGGTTGGAGATATCTCGATAGAATTCTAACAGACCATAAAGGGATCTTCATCAAAATCATTCTAGAGAATACATGTACAGAGAAAAACAATACAGGCTATTGGAAATTTAATAACAATGCAGACCTTATAGTTGAAATATTATTGGTAAGTACTGGAATAAAGCGTGTATGACTGGTCCCCATGGATACTTTTGGGAATTAATGAAATATGACATTTGAAGGGCTGCAATTAAAAAAGGAAAATTCATATCAAAACTATTTTGAACCTGCAAACAAAAAACTGTAATGATTTAACTAATGAAGAGATGCTGAATTTAAATACGTTGTTAAGCCAATTAGAGAATATAAGTGCTTTTATTAGATCAAGATGTAAATGGCTTGAGCAAGGTGGGGAAAATGCAAAATATTTTTTTAGTTTATAAAAAAGAAATGCAGAATTGGCAGCAGTAAGTAAATTAATGATCAATGGCACAATCTCTGATGATCCTAAAATAATCTCTCCACATGTAGCATTATTTTATCGAGATTTATATTCCTCAACCTTTACACCCTCTCATACTGAATCCTTCTTAGACAATATTTCAGCAGATTCAAGAAAAATAAATGATGATCTTAGAGCCTCATGTGAAGAGGAGATATGATTGGCTGAAATTAGTGAATGTTTTAAATCCCTGAAAGAAAACAAATCTCCTGGTAGTGATGGTTTGACAGAGGAATTTTATGAGACATTCAATCTTAAACTTGTCCTTTTCCTACTAGCCATGTTTGAAGAATCCATTCAAAATCCATTAATTCCCAAATCAAAAAAAGACAGATTACATATAGGAAATTGGAGGCCTATCAGTCTGCTGAACAATGATGCAAAATTATTTGCCTTAATTTTTGCTTGGAGGTTAAATCAAATAAAGGATATAGAGCAATCTGGCTTTATACAAGAAAGACATATTAGCAATAACATCCGCCTATGATAGATTATCCTGATGTAATACCAGCTGAAAGTTTTATCTTATTTATTGATTTCTACAAAGCCTTTGACACGATTGAACATGAGTTTATTTTTAAGACCATCTCTTTTTTTGGCTTTGGCGAATATTTCTGTAATGCAATTCAAACTCTATATAAGAACTGTTCCAGCTCTGTAAAACTGAAATATGGCACATCAGGTCAGTTTGACATTCATTGTAGTATTAGACAGGGTCGTCCAGTAACTCCCTTTTTGTTTATATTAGTAACCCAAACAATGGCCACTCGCATAAAAAAAAAAAATTACCCTTCATGGGTATAAATGCAGTAGGCACGAACTTCAAATTATGTCAACTGGCAGACGACACTGCAATTTTTCTGAAAGACCAGAGTCAAATTTTAGAAGCTGTGGCTTGTATAAATGAGTTTTCTGATGTTTCTGGTTTAAAGATGAAGAGTAGCGTTTTAAATAAATATTGCATTAGTAATAAAGTGAAAGAAGTATCCTACAAAGTGTTACACTGAATTTATCCCGCCAAGGAGATCTTGGAGAGATTTAAGTTAAACATAGGCTATTCATGTATTTTATGTAATGCTGACAAAGAAACAATATGTCATTTGTTTTATCATTGTCATCATTCAAAGCTGTTTTGGAATGATAAGCAAGAATTTGTCAATGACAAAAATGGGTACTACTGTACATCTTATTGTGTTGATGTGATGCTATATTTTACTTTCAGGAGGAAGAATAACACTGCCTACATAATACAACTTGGAAAGTTTCATATACACAAATCAAAATGGTCCCTGCTTTCATCATTTTATTGTGGAACACAGCTGCAAAGACTCTGAACCTTTTAAAGACTGTACATTTAATTTGATTTTTGAAAGGACTGGCAATGAACTGTGAAACCCCCTGGTCTGTTCAATGTTCAAAAAAAAAAATAAATACAGAAAATCGCGACCTTGCAATCGTAATAATTAACGCAAACTCAACAAAAGTCCCCAATATTTGCAGGGGCTTGTAATCTTTTAAAATTCCCGCGTTTTTTTTTGTTTTTTTTTTTAAGTGCTTTATTTAGACAAAGTACGCATAACAACAGTGTCGGCACTTAAGAAGAACAGTATATACATATATACATAGGTAAACATATACAGCAAAAAACCAGGGGAAACCAAAATTTAGAACAAATTGGAATAGGGGAGGGAGAAGAGGAAAAAAGAAACAACCAAACAAAACAAAACACAAACAAAATGTCAAGGAAAAGAGGCGTTGCCAGAAATGTACATAAATAGTGTCCATTATAATTGTACTTAAGTGGGGCTATATTGAGCCTCTCAAAGATACAGTTTGTTTTCATGGCTTTTTTATTTTTGGGTGAAAGACGTGGCATGTCAATTCTGGTGTCCGAGGCATGTTTATAATGTTAAAAATATATAAAAAATTTAAAACACTACATTTTGTTACTCAACTCTGGTCACTTTACTTACTCATATGAGTATTTACTATAAGAAATGAAAATTTAAGGAGCTATTTAGCTCAAAAGTACAAAACTGTCCTTCCTGGATAACGTCCGGGCTAAAAATCTAAGCATAAATATATGCTAAAAATGTCAAAAATCTTAATAAAAGCATAAATGATGGGGGCATAATTGTGTCGATGTTTGTAATGACACCTACAAATATAGTAACAACACTAAGGTCATTTACATTTTTATTAAAGAAATACTTTTGTCCCCATTTTTGGATTCTCAAATGTCCTTCCTGGGTAACAGACATAAAGTGGCTATACATGACCATATTTGGATTTTGATAGTCATGTGACAGGGTGTTGCATCAGCCAACAGATTCTGAAGGACCCCCAAAATATACCACAAGATCAGTAAGTCTCTCTTAAAATGTTGATAATTTGACCTTTTCGCTCAGTGGTACATGATGTACCACCATGATGTGTCTTTCTGGATAACGCTAAAAAAACATTTATAATTTTTTTACATTTTAAAATGACCTATTTCATGTGAAATATGACATTGATGTATTGAAGATTAAGCTAATATTTTACACAGTAGACCCGGTTAGTGCCTGATAATAAAGGAAAAATAGTTATTTTGTCCTTCCTGGATAACAATATGTCCTCCCTGGATAACAAAGATATTCTGTTACCCAGGACATGTCCTCTGTTATCCAGAATGGACATGTTAATCAATTCAGATTTGTATTGGTATCTGTAGCTTTTTAGGCATTGATTTGATGTTGTATTGTTAAACTTTTATTATTATTAATAACAGCAATTGATTAATTCAGTCAAAGAAGCAGTATTATGTATTTTTTAAACTTCTGTGGTATTCTTTCTTTTATCTTTTTCAATGATAGCAACACAGGACATTATCATAGATATTGTATAGTTATTGCCCAAAAATGAGTATAGTTTTAGATGTTTAAGAGTCAGTTTTGTTCTTGCAGATGCCAGTGTCTCTTGATTACACTGAAATCTTGCAGTGGTCATTCCTGGCTAACAGCATGTCATTCTGGGTAACAATGACACAGTCAAATAATTTAACCCAAATTTCATATTATACTACAGTATCGTGTTTTTTGAGTTGAGGATACAATAACAACCCTTTTACTTATAATGTAAAAAAAAATTAAGACATTTTCTATCATTTTTCTCTTTTTGGCATTAACTATAGTGTGACAAACAGGAACAAATGCAGCGATTTCACTATAAATGTCCAAATGCATTACATTAATTCTGATGAAAATGTTGTTTTCTGAGCAGTAATTATTTGTTGGACTCTAACTGTTGTTATCTATAAACTCTTAAATGCCAACAATGATAGACATTTTAATTTATTTTCAAATCCATTTACGTTACCCAGGAAGGACATTTTTCATGGGAGAAATCACATGATTCACTGAAAAATGTTTATTGCATTCTTATAACAAATTCCTGTTGTTGAGTGGTATACAGAACACTCTAATAAAGATAGAAAGTAACTTAATAGGCATTTTTAGCCAATTTGATTTTTTTTCATTTTTTAAATCCTTATTCGTCTTTGACCCTTTTACTGTCCTTTATTGACATTGCATATTGGTGGATTTCTTGGGTGAATTGTTCCAGACTGGGTTTGGATTCTGCCCATTTTTTTTGTGGACATAGAATTTGGCCATGAGCAGTATCAGTTGTATGAAAAAAGCAGTACATGCATACAATGCATACAATATGTGTTGAATTTATTAAAATGTGATGTTTACAGAAGATGTAGCTGACATGTTGTTTTACAGTCACATTGTCTGGTTTGAGAGCTACAATATTCACTGAAGATTTTTTGCAACATTATCAGAGTCCAAGTTTTTAAACTGATTAAATAAAACTAAAGAGGAGAATTGAAACATTTGCAGCTGTTTTTGTAATATTCAGTATAATTATTATTGCAAGTGATTACACGACTTATTTTTTGGAGGCAGTAGCTTGAAAAAAAAAAAGAAATTTTTTCTCCTGACTTACAATTTTTGTCATTTGCCGCAATTTCCTGCAAAAAAAAATCACATTAAAATGCCGCAATTTTTGTTGCAAGTTTTGACAAAATTGGCCGCAAATTCAAGGGTTTTTTGCCACAAGATCCTGGAGGGACTGTTTTAATATTTTTTAATGGATGCAGCAAATTTCTAAAGATACTTTGACTTATTGTTGTGTTATTTCTCCTCATAAACATTGTAATTAATCCTAAACTAATCTGTTTACACGTTTTGTTTGAGTATTTACCATTACATTTTCATGACACAATATTTTGTGTTCTTTTACAACTGGGTCGAGGTCAGGTAATTTTGAATACTTTTTGGTAGATTATCAAGAAAACCACCATAAACTCTGAAGACTATACTTGAGTGTTACTTTTAAAACTTGTTATGACTCTCTGTATTATTTCTACAAAGAAACTTTGTTACCAAGAAAAATTTAGAAACTTTGGACCTTCAAACAAATTAGGAACCCCCACCTCACTCAGATGACATGTTCAGGAAATGGGACAGTCATGTTTGTTTGTTTGTTTTGTAAATGGTTGAATCCATTTGGAAGTTTGGCCAGATCTGTCTGCCAGAATCTACAGGTGGCTGCAGATTGTTGGCAGAGGCTTCTGATGGATGATTGTTCAGCACTTTGAGGTGGTGAAGCCAGTGGAATGCTGGTGGATCAGTACACCTTAGAGGTGGTAGATGGAGGTTTGGCTACAGCTGTCTGCCAGAATCTGCAGATGGAGGCACTTGTCATACCAAAAAATAATAGACAAGGTTAATGCACATCTCCATTTGGGTTTGACAGTAAGCATGCCACACATTAAGAGAATCAGAATGAAACCTCTGGGCTTATACATAAACATACTGTCACAATTCAATTTCTGTTTTACAGTATATTTTACTACAAATGAGAAGTACAAAACATTCACAGAATGTAGTGGTTACAGATTTTTCATGTTCCAAACAAAACAAGTTAGACTTTAAATAAATGTAAATAATACGTAAACAAATACAATGTACAGTGGAAGGGAAATATAAAAGGTGACTAGGATTGTGTTGTTCTATAAAATGATGGCACTAAATGCATTTTCACATTCTGCACAACAGAACAAAGACTGCTCATTTGAAATCCACAACTCCTTACATGTTTTGTTCCCATCAGTCATTACAGATTTTAATGTCACTGCTGCACAGTTTCATTTGTTGGTCCTGCATAATGTTCTTGACATTCATGTAAATACAGTCCACTCATGTTGATCACTGCTAAACTAATGTGAGTCATGAATGACTTCCTCCCTTAAATTGACCAGGGCAGAACATATTCTCAGGATCTTGTTTATTTTAAGAGCCAAGGTTTTTGAAACCACCTGTGTTAAAATCTTGTACACTTTCAAACGTGTGATTGCTCTTTCAACATCAGCTGTTACGTCTGCAGTTTGTGTGGCGCATGTCTCCTCTTTCTCTGCTCTGAAAGAGTTCATTACTAAGCTAACATCTTTATCAGCAAACTGCAGATCATTAATGGAAGAGCCTTGCTCTGCCATGACCTCATCTCCAGGTATTAAGTAGTCTAATATTCCTGAGTCAAAGGTTATATGTTTGTCTGTGCATTGCTCTTGATATGCTGTGGAGATGAACATGATTAGTCCACATGGAGCAACAGCAACCAGGTACTTCATTTTGTCATAATAATGGCTGTATGATTCCCCTTTTGAATCAAGGTTTTGGGTTTTTTGTACAAGGCAATCAGTGCAGTGAACAATACATGTTGTGTTAGGAAACTTCTCCTTAAATGTTTCAGACATGGTTGCCTGAATAGTTTCTCTTGGAAGCCACGGAATTAGAGGTTGCAAAACTTCATCCAGTTTGTCAATCCAATATGAGATTATCTTGCTAGCCATGCTCTCTGATACAAAAAACTGCTTGCTCAGATAACCCGTTACATGGTTGGTCCTTAACTTCATCAGTGTCATGAGAACTTGATCTCGCACTGACATTGGAAATGCATTGCTCACATGTCCTTCCAGTGTTGACACAAGAATGTTAAATACTTCCAGGGATATACCGGTGTAGTGCAAAGCATCCCAGTCGTTTTGAAGCATGACGTACCCAGAATCATCACACTGAATGATCTTGTCATGCACATTCTTCCTGCTGGCCACCATGCCATAATCATGGTCATGTAGTGCAGGGTCCATAGGGGGATGTGTAGAAGTTGAGATGTCAGCGTGGTCTGGGACAGTCGAAGTGACGTCCACTGAGCGGTCTGATGAACACACAAAAGTATAAACACTGTAGTCATGTAGGTAAAACATATACTGAACATCCCTCTATGTGTATAAATAGGGGTTGAAAAAACATACACAGCGTCAACACAAGCTGAATATTTAAGTTTCACAAAGGTAGGTCTATTGAGAGGCGGCTGGATGAGATTGTTCAAATATAAAAAAATAAAGCTTTAGGGTTGCAAAGTCCAGGAATATTTAAGGTGGAAACTTTCTATGGGAATTAACAGGTATTTAGGGGCATTAATAATATATAATTATTAAAAATAACAAAAATAAAATCATACTATAGTGATGACGCGATCAGGCTGTAATTACCATGTCATATGCAGGTTAGGGCTGCACAATATATATATACACCCTGATCAACCAAAACATTAAAATCCCTGGCAGGTGAAGTGAATAACATTGATCATCTTGTTACAGTGCTGTGTTCTGCTGGGAAACTTTTGGCTCCTGGCATCCATGTGGATACCACTTGAGACGCAGCACCCACCCAAACACCTCTGTGGACCTAGTACACCCCCTCCCAATGGCAACAATGCACCTTAATGGCAGTGGCCCCCCAAGCAGAGCAGTGCGCCATGCCTCACTGCAAAAACTGGTCAGGAGAGGCCCAAAGAATGTGACAGAGAGCTCAACGCATCAACCTGGCCTCCAAATTCCCCAGATCCCAATCTAATTTAGTATTCGTGGGACGTGTCGGTACCCCATAGATACTCCCAATCCTCAGTGGGGCCTTTGTGGATCGAACTTCGCTCTGACATGTCGAGGCATGGACACGGGACATCTGGGGGTGTGCTTTGGAGATGAAGTCTGGCACTGGGGTGTTGGTGGTGGATCCTTTGAGACCTGTCGGTTGTGAGGTGGGGTACTGGCACGTCCTACAGATGCTCAATCAGATTGGGATCTGGGGAATTTGGAGACCGGGTTGATGCCTTCACTCTTTGTCATGTTCCTTAGGCAATTTCTGAGCATTGTTTGTGGTGAGGCATGGTGCATGTTCTGCTGGAGGGGGGCACTGCCATCAAGGAGTGTTATTGTTGATACAAGAATGTTAAATATTTCCAGGGATATACCAGCGTAGCGCAAAGCACCCGAGTCGATTTGAAGCATGAAGTATTCAAAATCATCACACTGAGTCGTCTTGTCATGCACTTTCTTCCTGCTGGCCACCATGCCATAATCATGGTCATGTAGTTCAGGGTCCACAGGGGGATGCGTAGAAGTTGAGATGTCAGCGTGGTCTGGGACAGCCGAAGTGAAGTCCACTGAGCAGTCTGACAAACACAAAAAAATTACCACAGTTACACACACACCTGGAGAGTAAACACTGTAGTCATTCATATAGGTAAAAAAATATACTGAACATCTGAATCCCTTCTATGTGTAGAAATACAGGTTGACAAAACTGTGTCGACATACACGGTGTCAACACAAGCTGAATATTTAAGTTTCACAAAGGTAGGTCTATTGAGAGGCGGCTGGATGAGACTGCGAACTCAAGTGTATGCTTTAGGGTTGCAAAGTCCAGGAATATTTAAGGTGGAAACTTTCTATGAGACCTAACAGGTCATAACAAAAATAAAATGAAAATATAGGGGTTATTTGCTTGGGCTGTATTTTCCATGTCATATGCAGATTAGGGCTGCACAATTTATATTTTTAATAGTAATCACAATGTCAACTTGTATCAGTAGAAGACCGCACCTTGCAATGTAACTAATTTTTCGTTTTTATTGGTGCCTTTTAAGTTTAGTTCAATGCTTAATCAGTTTTATTTTGATAATCGATTACTTGTTAAAGTAATTTTTCATGCAAAAATGGCAGAAAATGCCATTTTAGCCTCTCAATTATGGAGATTTAGAGCTTTGCTGTTTTATACTGTATTACACAGAATATATTTGGGGTTTAGACTGACAAAACTAGACATACAACAAATTCACCAAACGACTAATCGATCAATCTATAAAGTAATAGGCAGAGTAATTGATAATGAGAGATAAAAACTTGGGATTAGAGGCTGTGCATGGTTACAATTCATTACATGTTGTATCACTGCAGATACACACTTACGTTTGTCAGCACCTGAAGTTATCCTTGGCCTCTTTGATGGAGGTTGGTCGTCACCCAGGTAGAGCTCCGGGTCGGGGTGCAGCTCTGTGGGCCTTTTATCTACGAAGTGGAAAGAACAAACGTAGACTCTCTTCGGAGGATGTTTCAGTCTCAAAGCTGCCAGCCAGGCTGCTCTCCTCTCCTTCTTCCTCGTCGGCAGGGAGTACAGGGCGTAGGGCGCAGGGCACGGACATCTTTTTTGGGTTTGTTTATGTTCTACACAAAACGTTTCTGAAAAAACCTTCAGCTTCCTTGAATTGTTGTGGCAGCCAACAATGGCGCAAGTTGAACCTGAGCCCATTTTAAAAGCAAGATAACACTTATGAGCTACGTAATTAACTAATATAACTTTCTCTTAGGCGAGCTGTTTGTTGGTAAACGGAACACCGGCAGGCTTCTTCTTCTTTGGCGGTTGTTCAATAACTTCCGGGTCACGGGCGGAAACAGTTTTTGGAGTCCCAGCCCTGTCCAGCAAATGTCCACAAGATGGCGGTGTGGCACAACATGAAGACTGCTAAGACTATACTTCATAACCAACCACCTTTAAGTATTTTTTAATCGATGCAGCTAATTTCTAAAGATACATCTACCTCTTATCGTGTTATTTATCCCCATTAATATTGTAATTAACACTTAACGTAACACTGCTTGAGTGCAAAGCCATTGTGCGCATGGAGGCGCACCATCCACATCCACCTCATGTGGGCCTACAGAGCCTTGCTGTTTCATCCTGCAGTCCCTGAACACCCAAATAATGGCTTATTTTAAAAGGATGTCTTCCTTTACTTTCTTTATTGCAGTCACTGTGCCATATCTTTTTGATTTGCCCCTCCATCAACACTGAAGCTGCTGACTCACTTATACTTGATGTGACTGCTCCCACTCTTCAAAGCCCATTTTGCTGCTTTGTCCGCCTTTTCATTCCCATCAGTTCCAACTTACCACACAAACACAGCAATACAGATATTGTGGTAAAAGCTAATTGGTATAAGTGCCATTGAATTGTGTGTACTGCATAGTGCTCATTTTTAGACTCACAGCTGCGTTTTAGGACAGTATGTCTTAAATCAGAATGAAATTGTGAACCAAACCTGTCATTTAGAGATCTATAGCAATTTATAGCAATTTGACAGTAACATCAATAAAAAGAAACAGTTAATCAAGAGAGAGGAAGCTGACGTTTTGGTAGAGTTGTAGAAGCTTTCCTAAACCGTGAGACCCTGTAGAAATAGTGTCTGTATTAACATATCAGGCCTGCAGAGAGCAGAAGAAAAATGAGGTCCAAAAGATGAAACAGGTGAATGTTTCTATTTATAAAGTTTACAGTGTGAAGGAGATGTTTTAAAAGTATGCTAAAATACAAAAGACATTAAAATATTTGCTTCTTATATTAAAAAAAAAAACATTCCTCTACACGATCATTAAAATGTATCCAGTTTAATTTTCAGGAGATGAATATGTACACTTTTAATTTCATCATTTACCTCAGGCAGTGAGCAATTACTGTATAATAGATTTACAAAGCAAATACTGACATAGTATTCTGTCAAGGCATGTTCCAGCATCAGAATAGGATTCAAAATACACAAGTACAATTTTGTTCCACATAAAATATGAAATCATTGATCACTTTCATAATTATTTTAGAATATCCAAGAATCTGGGAGGAAAAAAAACACATTATTGTTCTCTTGTAGGTGACGATAAGAAATACAATCAGCAGTTCTCGTAAATGCATTGAAAAGGAGTAGCAGCCAAAGAGAGAGAGAACTCAAAAAGCAAACATAAAAATATAGACTTCTTTAAGGGATTTACTCTCGAGGAATATTTTAAGGCATTTTCAAACATGTAGTGTAATTTGGCAAAGTCTGCCTGTTAACTCTCCTCCATTATTGTTTAGCTCTTGTGAGACAGTCACCCAGCCTCTAGTGATGGCAGCATGTGGTTGTTCTACTATCCTGAGATGTTTTCCTCTGCTTGAAGGCATCTGAGGACGTAGAGGATCACTTGATAGCAGAATATATACTGGTCCTGTAAAAAAGAAAGGGGGAGACGTGTGAGAAAACGTGACACGCATACGCTTACGCATACGCTTTAACTGTTATTGATTTTTTTTTTTTAGGTGGAACTTGTTGCTGTCCGCTTCTACAGCAGTACATTGCTTAGCCTCCATGTTGGACCCTAGCCTGCTTCTCTAAACTGGAGGCGTGCAGACTGCTATCTACTGTACTGTAGGTAATACATTGACTATGTATAAGTACCCAATACAACTCCACTTCAAAAAATCTGTACTGTCCCTATAAGTTTACTATAGTAACCTCGGTTATTAGTTAAGCTACTTGATGCTAGAATCAAACGTTATAACTCACCTCTGTCTGGATCATTCCCTGTCTCTGAAGTCTCATGTTCCTCACCACATCTGAAATATCAAACTACAAAAAAACTTTAATTAGTTTGGAGTCATACTCAACAAAAAGAAGAAAAATAAAAACAGATGCTTCCTTATAAACAAACATAAACTAGATAAGATGTCCACTTACATCAGCATCTTTACTGATGAGACCCAGAACCACGTCGATACAGATGAGGGTTCCTGATCGACCGATGCCTGCACTGCAGTGTGTGATTATGGGCCCTGATCGATGAACGTGCCTCATGTAGGAAATAAACGTGAGCAGCTGCTCGGGTTGTGAGGGCGTCCCGTGGTCCGGCCATCCCGTGTAGTTCAGATGAGTTACGAGCTGTGTTTCATTGGTCTGAGGACGGAGAAACTCTTCAGTTAACGTGTCCATTAACAGTGTATAAAAGTTTAAATCTGTGTATAAACTGACCTGGACGTCTTTGACCTCAATGAGCCGGATGACAAAGTTGTCGAGATATTGGTCTTTGATCAGCATGATCTGCAACCTGTCGTCCACCATCTCTGCTGTCCTCGGCGTGTCGGGCCAGTACCGCTGACATTTCACTTTCCCTGCCTCCACCTCCTGGGTCATCATGGCGATCACATTCGACTTCTGCTCCCAGACCATCTGCCAGAAGTCACCCAGAGTGGTGGGTAGGGGACCCTGACATGCGATGTACATGTAGTTCTCATCCTTTACTGGCATCTTGATGAAGTTGGCATTGATGTAGCCGCCGTCTTTGCCCAGCATAACACGAGTTGTGTCAACTAGAAGAGAAATGTTCATGAAAATCCTATTTCAAATCAGGTCAAACACCTGTGTGCTGTACAAATACAACATTTGTGATATTTCTTACAGGGAACAATGTTCTTGTAGCGGTTCTTCTTCTTGTTCTCCTTCGTCTGACCTATCAAACAATCATCCAGTGGCTGCAGATTCTGAAGATTCTGCAAGGAAGGACAACAGATATTCAGAAAAATCAAACAAATAATATGTAATGATCCACAGGCAGTGAGATTCAGGGGCAAAAGGACTGCGTTTTTTTTGAGAAACTGTAATTCTCACAGCACCCACAAAGGGTGAAATGCACAACTGCACTGCCAAGCAAAAAAACATCTTGGTGCTCTTGTGCCATTTGCACATATTGAAATATAGTTGCACGCAGTTTGAGTGAAATTATTAGCGTCCTCATAGAGTTGGTAGGTGTCACAGCAAAGGCAACATTTATATTTTGCCACATGGATAACTGATCAGAAACAAAAAGGGCAACTTGCACTCAGCTGCAAAACATTACGGGCATGTTTACGTTGTAATATCATTAGTACAGTATCTTTTTTTAATCTGACATTGAGACAGGGCGTACAGGCAGATCGTAGTGATGCACAATTCACAGTGTTATCAGTGTCAGCAGTCCAGTCTTAGTGAAATAGATTCTTACTTCAAATTCCTGCAGCGGGACTTTCTGCTCCAGGAGCCCCCTCATCATGCGGACCACAGTGTTGAGCTTGGGTCCCGTGTACTGGCCATCAGGGACCACTTTGACGAGGGGCAGGGAGGTCAGCTCATCCTCTGTGATGATTGGTCCATCTGAATGAAGGAACAAAACAGTTAAAGCTTAACCATAAACTTCAGAACTGCAAAAGTAGTGGCCTGAAATTTTTACCACACCCGACCCTGTTAACACTGACACAAGGAAAAATCAGACTGTATGGAATAGACCTATTATTTCTCTTTATTTAGACTCCATGTTCACTGCTCTCACTTTTTAATTAAATGTTTAAATCTAAATTTCATTTGCCCGCCCCAATTTTTAGAGTCAAATTCCAGTCTAAAGAAAAGTCGCTCTCACCATCTCTTGATTTGGAGTTCATGTTTTCAATAGGCAGTTCATCACTTCCCCAGGTGATCTCATCCTCTTCTGGCTGTCCAGCACTCATCTGCAGATAGCTGTTGATTCAAAAACACAAACAGTGAGATAGTAGGAACAAAGATGTCAATATATTCTTCACATTAGTCCTGATTGTGACAGGTGTATTTCCAAAATGCAAAATCTTACTTTTCATTCCTCGGATCGTCAACAGTTTCCTCTTGCCATTCCACTTTGCGGGAACTCTATTACGACAGAATTAAAAAGACAAAAGTATCAGACTTAATCTGCCTATAGTTTCAATGTTTCATCAGGCCTAATGCTTTTGATTTGTACCTCAGGGGAGTCTTCAGGTAAAGAGGAACCATCACAGTCTGTGTCCTCTGAAAGCTCAGCGCTGTGCTCCGTCTCTCTTCTCTGATCGAGTGGATCATCTTCATAGTCTGTGAAATATAAGAATATAGTCAAATTTGTGATGTTTACAATTTTAAATTTGACTTACCAATTAATTTATTTGGTTAGTAAAATTACAGAACCTTCAACACTGTCCAACTGAGATTTTCAGTACATTTTCCAGCCTGTGTGTAATTACCTATTGGTGGTATGGGAGGGAAGCTGCCAGATTTCAGCTTATCATGGAGAGAAAACAGCTTAGTCTTTGCTCCGCTGTCCTCACTCAGATCTGAAAGCAACACGAAGGAGAGTGGGTTGTGTACCAAGACAAAAGGTCAGATTTATACTAGTCACAATTTTAAATTTATTTATTTTAAACAGACAAACTCAAAAAACAAAACAAAACAGGAAAAGGCATTTATTAGACAAAACTTTTGTCAAAGGCATAGAAATATCATGTTTGTGTCTCTGCTTGTACCTGTGTTTCCATTGCACTTGTCAGAGTTGATGGGCAGATAGGCCAGATACGTGTTTGGGTTCTGGTCTGGCGGTCTGGACACTATAAGATGTACCAGACCTTTAGCTTTACGGATGGTGGTGACAGCTTTGGCGTGGGACACGCCTGTCATCAGTTCATCATTCACCTGCAGGAAAAACACACACAGAAAATTCACAGTATTTAATACATGTTGGGCACAAAAACAAAGCATGCAACAATACAGAAACTAGAATTACCACCTCATTGTTGTATGCCTCCACGAATCTGTCAAGTTGCACTTAAAATTTACATCCATGGCTTTAAAAACATAGAGGCTTTACACACATCTTTCCTACGGCAGCAAAGATTATCTATCCAATCAGAACAGTTTTTAGGTGGGTACCCAAGATTAGTGTCACCAAGTCAGTATCTGACCAAATGTCTCTCCTTCTGTTCCTCAGATATCATATTGAGTAATGGCCAGAAAAGTGTTTTAAGCAGAACATTGTGATGTCACAGTGAAGTTGACCTTTGACCTTGTGGTTAAAAAATGTCATTACTTGCCATTGTTGTGTCCTATTAGACATTTGTGTGAAATTTTGTTATAATTAGCATATTTATTCTTGAGTTATGGCCAAAAATATGTTTTGTGAGGTCACCTTCGACCACCAAAATCTAATCAGTGTACCGCTGAGTCCAAGTGGACATTTGTGCCAAATCTGAAGAAATTCCCTCATGGTCTTGAGATATCACATTCACGAAAAACAGACGGAAGAACGGACAGGCAACATAAAAACATAATGTTGCTTGCGTGAAAGCATAACAATGTTTAGCAGATTGTTCAGTTTTGTAATATTTGTCATTTTGTGTGCATTAATTTGTGTGGGCAGAGGTCAGCAGTTAAATGCATTTGGCAGAACTTTGAGCAGTAAATGATATACTTTATATCTTATTAAACAAAAGTACATGTATTAAATTAATATGACTTTAAAGTTCAAAGAGCAAATGTTAAACAACACTCACTTTCAGCAGCCTGTCTCCCACTTGCAGTTTGCCTGAGGCCTCTGCTATTCCTCCCGGTGTGATGGACTTGACAAAGATCCCCCTCTCCCCTCCAATGACAGAGAAACCCAGACCTCCTGACTGCAGCTTCTCCAGATCCAGCTTTATGATCTCCTCCTGTATATTCAACAATACATGTGTAAACACCTTTAATATATGATTCAAAACTTTGATAGGTACCCTATTTGAAAGCAAAGAAGGCAGACCCAATAAGATAATGAAGGCAACAGTGAAGTTTTCAGCGATCACAATATTACTGTAATGGGAATATTTGTACAACTTGTACCCATTTTTCTTCAGCTATTTACTTGAAATTTCTAAACAAAAAATGACAATAAATGCAACAGTAAAGTTTAAGTTTAAATAAATGCACATCAATAGAGGAGAAAATAAAACTGTATTTTACTTACCTCTAAAGGACAAAGTGCTGCAAGGCCCTCTGTATCTCTTGGATCTTCTCCTTTGAGAAACCCTAAACAGAAAACAATGTTGCAATTACATGTGAAATGAAAGACACAACCAGCATTTTGATGAGGGGACATCTTTAAGATTTGAAACATACCATTTATGCTGGATGAAACCTTGGGGCTAATGTTGTTGTTAAGAAAAGTGACACTTTTCTGCCCAGGATAAACCGGCTTTCCGTCCCTTTGAAAAAAAGAAAAACATTAAAATCATACACATAGAGTATCTTGAGCTGAAAATATACCTTTGAAATGCCATAGATCAAAAACACTGATTGTATTTACATGCACACTTATATTCCACTGTTTTTCCAAATGACAATATTCTGAATTTAATACAGGTGATGTTATGAGCATATTCAGTTTGGATATTCTGAATTATGCCTTCTTCCAAATGTAGCATTTTCTGATTAAGACATGTGGGATATGCTGGTATTATTCTGGTTTTAGGAGCATTCTTTTGTATACAACACACTCTGAATATGTGTCATGACTGGGGTTTTTACCACAGAGTGCAACACACAGCGTCTTGCCTGTACATGTTCATCTCTGTGCATTGTCATGGATGTGTTGTACACAAACCAACTAGCCCACAATTCGCAAAGTTGTGAGATAGAAATGACTTCCCAAAAAAAGTCCACTTTCTGGTTGGAAGAAAAAACAAAGTCGAACAAGTCCACCACTGGTGGAAAGCTATAAGAAATTCCAATTTTGACACAAAGAAGTGAAATGGCACAGGTGGCTCAAAGTGTTCCACTTTTCCTAATTGCGACATGATGAACAAAATGATAGGGCACGTTAATTGGAGTATGCACAGCTGCATGTAAACAGGAATATTACTGGAATATTCATGTTCATTAACCATGTAAACACCTTTGTGAGAGTGTCTTTTTTGGAATAAAGGCAAAACCTGGAATATTTTGTGAAGGTAAATTTAGTCGCTAACTAACACACAGGCTACACATGTTCTGTTTGACTACCTTGTGGCCTTAAGAGTGAGGTTGTCGAGGGATAGCTCCAATAGTCTGGTGCTCTCACTGAGAGTCAGGTCCTGTGTGGGAGCACCGTTGATGTAGTGGATTAGATCAAGTGGTCTCAGGCTGCCCTCCTTAAAGGCCACTGAACCGGGCGGGATGTTTTTCACAAACAAGACATCAAATATGCTGTCACTGCCACCATCCAGTTCCAAACCTGGTGATAGAACAAGAAGCAAATCGCTTTAGACTTTAGAATCAGAGTACAAAATCTGGAAACGCTGAAAGACCTTCAATCAGACAGTATACAGCGCCTGAATTTCAGATGTGCCAGGCATGTTTAATCTTTTTAATGAAGGCTGATTCTTACCTAGTGGATCTTGGCTGCCCTTAAAGCAAATGTCAGGCAGCAGGTGGGCCTCTATGGGGGGCTTAGGAGCCTCCAGGACCCTCCCCACCACCAAGTCAACCACACGTGGGGCAGCACGCACAAGATTGACCACCTCGGTGTGGCCCATATTGCTTACATCTGTGTTGTTCACCTGGAGGTAGACGATAAACGATTCAGTCATTATGGATTCAAAGGAATAACTCGATGATTTGGGAAACACGCCTATTTACTTTCTTGCGAAGAGTTAGATGAGAATATCTCTACGTCTGTCGTATATACTGTGCTACTAACTTAGTTTAGCATAAAAACTGGTCGCAGATTGGAACAGCTAGCCTGGCTCTGTCCAAAGTAAAAAAAAGTGCCTACCAGCACCTCTTAATTTTTTTAAGTAACACGTCATATTTCATTTGTTGAAACACTAAATTTTAGGACAGAGTTAGACTGTTTACCTCTGCTTCCAGTCTTGATGCAAAGCTATGCTAATCAACTCCTTTTTCTAACTCCACACTTCATGAACAGACACGAGTGGCATTGATTTTGTTATCGAACTCTTGCCAAGACAGTGACTAAGTATGCTTCCCAAAATGTTGAACTATTCCTTGTGATGGAAACTATTTCTGAGACCAACTTTCTTTAGGGATATTGTTGCACCAACAACATAGGCTGAGGAATACTGCAGGCTGGGACCAAGGTCAAGGATTAGGGATGAATTTGTACCGTAATCATTCGGTCTCCAGGTCTGAGCCTTCCATCTCCTCTGGCTGGGTCTTGGACGATGTCATGGATGTAGCACCCATGATCATTACCTTTGGTGAGGGTGAAGCCCAGACTGCCTTTTTCTGACTTCACCAAGGAGACCTTGAGCTCTACTTCCTAACAACAGAAATTAATCTCAGTTAAAGGAATTATTCTTGATCTGAATACATTTTTAAAATTTAGATCTACATTTTCTCTTCCTCAGTCCTTACCGGGACAAAGTCCTCCATGTCCTGTCCGTTGCCTGACACAGTGAGGTTTAAGGGCAGAGGCAGTGGAGGGGGCAGGGGATCTGGGCTTGGAGCATTGGGGGATGACACCATATGCAGGTGGGATGACTCCAGATCAGCTGTCAGAGGGGACGAAGGACCCCTGCCCAAACAAGCACACAGATGAAATTATATGACATATCAGAGAATATAATTAACGCAGATGGTATGAATGTTATTTTAACACTGCTTGTGTACCTCTTGCTGAGGTCTGATCTCGTCATCGACAGGTTTGGGGAATAGAAGGCTGAGGTGATGGTGTCGTCCAGCTGCCCAGTGCTGTCATAGCGTCCCAGTCCCAGGTTGCTGCTAGGGGTGTGGTAAACACTCCGCTCCCAAGTTTGCCTGCTTTGCTCCACAGGGCTTGGGCTGAAGGCTTCTTCCACCTCCTCATCCCCGTCAGTGCTGTCGCTGTAGCTGTTGTGTCTGCCGGGGGTTTTGTGCAGCAGCCTCTCCAGGGCGTCCTCCACGGGGCCTTGGCTCCTCTTGCCTTGTATACCTGTAGGAGAGGTTGTCCTGTCGAAGCTCAGGCTGGGCTCTGCCTGGGTCAACGGCTCCTTTCGGGGTGATGGCATGGGTGTCTGGGAGGAAATAGGGTTAAAGTAAGTTTCAAACAAGTACTGGTGCTTGAAATCCTCATACAGTGATTAGAGACAAAAAGAGCATTGTTTACTAACTCACCAAAGCTGAAGTGTCCATTTCAGGAAGAACTCCATGTTCAGGTCGACAGAGGAGTAAAGTTACTTCCTGTCCAGTTCCTCGCAAAGCTGATATCACCTCCTATGTGAAGGAACACACAGACATATAATTCCAAATGAATTATAGTATCAAAAAATATTCTTATCCAACTTGATTACCATTTATATGAGTGCATGACTGCAGCAGGAGAGAAATCTTACTCACATGTTGTGAGAGTCCTTTGAGGGGCGTCTGATTGACCCGCATGATGACGTCACCCACGTTAATGCGACCGCTCTCTGCAGCTGGTTGGCCAGGAAACAGCTTTTTAACCCGCACCATGCTGGAGCCGGGAGGTTCGTCAGGTATGTTCTCCTCTCGACTGAAACTGAAGCCCAGCCCTGATGTGTTCTTCAGCAGACACACCTCAAAGACATTATCTGTGGGGACAAAGACATGCAGGTACAGTAAACTGGACACTCTCTATTTGACAGTATATGATCTGTGAATGTGAACGGTCCAGATGTGTTGATACTGTGATAAACTGGCGACGAGTCCAGTGTGTATACCCTGTCAATCTATCTTTACTTTTACAAATAGTACAATCATATTTAACTTTTTAAAAAGGCTGCTCGATAGCACCCATTTCAGCTCAAGCTAGATCATCTTTTAAAGAGATGGAACTCAAAAACACTACTAAAACATATTGGCAAAGCCCCACTATTACCCACCATATTAAATGCTAGGTTTATGTTTTCCACCTCAAAATTATGATCTGGAAGATGTTTTTTTTTCATTATTTTTGGCGGCACCTACGACAATATGCAGTAATTGCACATGTGTTTTGGGATCACGCTTCTCAGAGATCCAAGCAGCGCCACCTGTACAACATCAGTTGTGCTTTTCTTTGTTTGTTCGACCATAGTAAACGTTTATTCACAATGCTAGCAGAGACAAGATAATTGCGTTAGCCCTGCCTGCCCTCTCTCGAGGACAAACTACTGCTGGGTGATGGAAAACTTGAAGCTAACTGTGCACTGCTTAAGATTTTTACCTTGAAATTTCAACAGAGACACCCAGTTCGTAATACTGCAAGAGCTTTCATCAGTAGGCCTTACTTGGCAACAGATGGTGACTCAACAGGCAAATGAAAAATGTTGAGATTATTATTACTTTAATACAATACTCACATGCCAATAAAGACACTAAAAGTGCTACTGGTGACCTTAAGTGTTCCTCCTGTAAGTGATCCTTTCTTAAAACACTTACCAACGTAATTGATGGAGACAAATCCAAAGTCTTCATTCTGAGCTAAAATGGCTTCTGAAGTTCAGCTAAAGCTAATATGAGGTTTTAGCAGTCTGAATTACACAAATCAAGCTGGTGTCTTCCAAAATTACAGTCTTATTAGGAGCTAATTCCAGCTTTGTGTTACTAATCAGCAAGAAAACACCGTCTGTGGTTCACCAAAATACGAAGTCAGAAATAGAACGACATAAAATGCCACATCTACAGCAGGCACAAAATAAAAACAGCTAATCTTAGAAAAGCAATATAATGGTCCTCTAGATCCAAACAAGCTACTGAGCTCTAAATAGGCAGCAGCATGCAGCTAATGGGTCGTACACACAGCCCCATTTTCTTTTAAATGAGATTACAGGAGGTTATTTTGTTTAGAGAGACCAAAGTGTTTTGTGTAACACTGTTAAAGAATATATGAGCTAAATGAGTGTTTTCTTGCTTACTTTTACTACTGCCTTGTGGACTCTTAATATTTATACTGGGCAGGATGGGGTTAGGGTATAGGGACTACTTTGCAACCAAAATAAAAACACTAATCTGAAAACAGATGTCCAGCCTGCTGAGAAGATAAATTGACACATTAGGGTGTACTGAAATGGGTTAAGTTTTTGTTACTTAGGAAACACAGTTTATAATCATGCTGCTTGAGAGCCATTAATTGTGCGCCATGTTGTTGCCTCACCTTTTGTAACAAAGCTGTACTCCGGTTTTTCTTTGACCTCAAGTGGCTGCTCTTTATTCTTGGACTGGTCTTGGTCGTTGCCAGCAGTTCGTGGCGTGAACTGAGGTGTGAGGGGAGCATGGACTCTGTCTGCAGGCAGATGACCCTTCTCCAGCAATAAGTGCACTGTCTGAAGTGGAAAATGATTTGCTTAGTGTAAGTGACCAGCTGAGTAGCGACCAAACAGCTTGTCAGCAGGGCGCTCATGTTAAATGTCATCTCTCACCTGCCCAGTGTCTCTGAGAGCTTCTACTGCTTGTTGATGAGTGGCTCCCTCCAGACTTTTTCCATTGACGGCCACCACACGGTCACCTGAGCATAGGACAGACACAATAAGAGTCAAAACAGATGAAGACAAACACACTTGTTTGTTCCACTAATTCTAAGTTAGTTTTTCTGTTTTACGTCTGTTTAGGCCGTCACCTTTCTGTATCCTTCCGTCAAGCTCAGCAGCTCCTTTTGGTATGATGGCTTTGACGTAGATGCCTCCATGTCGAACAGTCGTGTTGACTCCTCCCTAAGAATTAACACACATTTTAGTCTACCCAGGCAAAGGGAAATTAGCTCCTTATGTTTTTCCTATGGGGTCTGATGGCAGGTGTGGAGGTTTTTTTCATTGCGTATAATTGCTAAATGATAAATGCTTTATCTTTACTGTGGGTTCAGAATACAATTTTGGTTCATTGCAAATACTATTATTATAAAAATATAACAACCCGACTTCACAAGAGAAGTATTTGAAAGCCACTTGGCAAAAACATTCAGGACTAAAGTTCCCCTGAAGTTAACACTGTGGTTTGTTAGCAAACATGTTTTGTGGACCTACCCACACATCAGGGTTTTGTTGATAACCGTGTGAACAGCACAAATAACTGGCTCAGACTGAGGTTTAGTAGGTGTTGTTGTTTAAAAATGCCATTAGCTGCTTCAGCCATGATGAAACACAATTCAGCTAAAAGAAATCAAGCGTAGCAGTTGCTTTTCTTTTGTTGTCTTTCACTGACTCTTATCTCGTCCGTGTCAGTGGATGAGCTCACGTTACAGAGAGGGGATTAATTTTTTCATACTTCTTTTCAGCTTGTTGATAACCGATATGGTTGTGTCCCAACAATGTCCTCCATATTCAAATTATGCTTTTTAAACATTTTTTAATGCTAGTTAGACAAAGCTTTTATCATATCACAATTATTAATTATTCACAACTGAAAAAAAATCCTCCACTGTGATGTTATTGACAAAATTACCGAGAGGTTAAATACTAATAATCAGAGACAATGAGAATTTCCATTTAGTGTCCATTTGGTTATGACAGTGCTGACGATGGGTTTATTGTTAAGGTGAATTTCATGATGATTTCAATACACACTCTATCAGTTATTATTCTAAAACATTAATATTTGACAGACCTCTGGTCTGATGACACACAGTCAAGTGATTTGTTATGAGTATTACTGTCAATCAATAAGGTGTTCAAATTATATTATAATAATTTAAATTATATTGGTGGCACTCCAGTAAGTCATGCTGGAGTCAGCAGCTAACATGTAGGAGGCCATAAGAAAGCTCATTAAAGGAATATGTTGAATTTGTGAAGAAAAGCTGTTTTTCTTGCATGCGTCCACAGTAAACGAAGAATCCAAAACTACAGAAAATTCTTGATGAACTGGAGTGAAAGGGGCCAGCTGTTTAAAAACACTACAACTCATGCCGTATAATCCAAGTGTCATTTATCCAGTTGTATGCTCAGTACTTCCCAAACGCTTGTATTTTCACTTAAACCTTTCTATTTAAAACATTTCCACATGAACAAGTGGTGCACCTGGGCAAGCACATGCGTTTGTACTCTGCTCAATAGAATAGACACATGAAGAGAACACAGGCACTTACCCTGGCGCACTACTTGTATGCAGTATTTTTTTGTATATAGTAAGGTGTTAGCAAAAATGCATGTGTTTGGGAAGTATTGAGCTTACAACTGGGTAAATGGCACCTGGATTATACTGCACGAGTTGTGTGAGAGTTTGTAAACAAATGTTTTGATATAGTTTAGCTGATGTTCAGTGCAGCCCTTTTTTGCTCCAATTCATCAAGAATTTTATTTTTTTGGATTCTTCGTTCACTGTGGAAACATGCGAGAAAAACAACATTTTTCTTCAAAAATTTAACGTAATATGGAGTGAGTAAATGATATACAAATGATCATTTTGTGGGTGAAGTATTCCTTTAACAAGTCCTGTTTAAACTATTTATGGTCTTTACTGTTAATGTACTAAACATACTATATGATTTTATTTAAAAAAAAATCCTTATTGATTAAAAAAAAAAAGATGGCATGCAGAAACAATCAGGTGGACAATAATCCCACAAAAGCTTCCAGAACTGAAAACAAACCGCGTTATAAAAGCAAACCAAAACCAAGCAACATATAAACAAGATGAAGGGGAAAGGGGTCAAACAAAGAGAGGGTGAAAACCTTGCCGAACAGTACCGTGACACTTATGCCCAGGCTGCTGTCTTTTTTAGACAGCTCAACGTCAAATAGTTCTCCTGGACGGAGACTATTGACCCCTGGGGCATTACCATTTAAATTTTCCATGATGTATTCCTGCAAACAGAGAACAGGGTATTAAGTTGAATTATCACAAGCTGGAACATGCAGAAAGACAGAAGGATCAAGGGAGAGTGAGGAAGCTGAACAAGGTAAAGAGAAAGAAAGTGAGCAGATATCACATTCAAGGTATGACATGCAGTGTAAAGGTTAACAAACTGCCTTGCATTGACATTGTACGTGCAATGACAGGCAAAGGTTATATACAGCAGGCAGTTAGTTGTGCCAAGCATCTGACAGGTAATGTAAAATGCTTGTTTGCAGAAGAGGAACCACTCTTGTCCTGCTTCATTAACAAAAAAAAACTTTCTTTTTTGCTCCACCAGGATTAAAAAAAAAAAAAAAACAACCTTTTATGAGTTTTGATCCCTAGATCTTTTGAGTAGACTGACTACTCTGTAGGGTGTTGAAAAAAAGCAAAGAATCCTTTCACATCAATGAATTCATAAAAACAAAGGCCGCACCTTTTTGACTTTGAGTTTCTCTTGACTACTGGAATACGTCTCTTCATCCATGTCTGAATCCCCAAAATCAGAATGCTCAGAAACTTTGGGAGCTTCTGACACTTTAGCTTTTCTAGTTTTGGGTGGCAGAGCCGGTGGCATAGGATCCAAACCCACATTAGGTTCTGGTCTATGATGTTGGGGAGCAGCTTTGGCAGCAGCTGTAGCTCTTTCCAGGCACTGCTGAACTCCATTAGCAGGGGGTGGGCTGATTTTAGCAACACTGCTTTTCCTGGAGTCCTGAGAACTGGGGCTGGTGTGCTGGTGGACTGGGGAGGAGGTGGATGACGGTGTGCCTGCACTGTGGAGAGTGGGGCTGGGGCTTCCTGTTCCCACCTGCTCCTCTGATGAGGTATCAACGTCCTGTTCTCTTTTCTGGCCAGAGTTAAGTATCTTCAGCGCAGACTTAGCTTGGTAGGGAGTGTAGCCTGACGAAGTGTCTGTCAAAACAAGGAAGAACAAAAATAGCTGCAGTTACATGGACACTAATCAGATTCCAAGTTAACTGTTTACATGGACACTAAATAAAGTGATCCGATAAGATGTGTGTTTACATGCCCCAAAGCATTTAATCAGAAAAACTTTCTTGACTTGCGCAAAGTGGTTCTGTCCACTGCGAAGGGCCTAATCTGACAGAAACATAACAGAAGAAGGAGTTTCTCCTGTTGAAACAATTTAGTTATGAGTAACGAAAGTGTTACCTATGGTTATTTTTTGTGGCTACAAATGACAGATAACCTATTAACAACTCAAATGCAGACTACCAGTAGACACTACAATTTAATGATATTTCAAAGACGTCTCATATGCAGGCTACTGTTAACGGTAATGATAGACAGTTGTAATATCCAGTGACTACACATTGCAGCATATAACAAGAGCATGACATAAGGCTTTTTAAAAGTATGATTCTCTATCAAAATCAGAAGAGGGAGGCAACTAGAAACAGCTGTTGCAGCATATAATGTTAGCCCCATATAGGGCAAACTAGGATGAGGTGGTTACATGGGGCATTTTCATTTTGACTGGGCTATTCTGATTATTGTGATTATTAGTTGAATAATAGGGTCCATGTAAATTCACCTAGTGAGTTTAGTTGACAAGTCTAAAAGTCAGAGAAAACACTGGTGATAAAATCTATATATTATGACAAGTAATAAATATGACTAAAGCATTATGATTTGTACAAATACTAACAAAACCTTTCACTCATATCCCTGCTTTTACCTTTGTAGAGCCTCTCTTTGGGCTGTAACACCACCAGAGTAACATCATCGGGAGCATTTTGGAGAATGTCAACCGTGGTGGCATGAGAGAGCCCTTCTAGCTTCACGTCATTCACTGAGATCAGCCGATCACCTGCAGCAACATTACAGCTGTCACGCTCATGCTAGCACTGCTGACGATTCTCACAGCAGACAAGGAATGAAAAAAATCTACCCATATAGAGGAGGAATGTAGAAAAACACTGGCCTACCAGGTTTGAGGCAGCCATTGACATCAGCAGGACCCCCAGGAGTGATGGAGCTAATGATGGTGCCAAGATCCATACGACCAGAGTTCTCCCCGCCAACAACCTGGAACCCTAGAGAGCACACACAGGTACAAACAGATGTAAACTGGTAAATATATACACTTATGCAAACAAAAAAACATCTTGGGAATATCTGTCAACCCTGACAACTGAGAAGTGGCAGCGGAGACGGTGTGAAATTGAGTTGTTATTTTAGGAAAGTGCATATATACCCTTACCCAGGCCATATTTCACATCTTTCTTCAGGTTTACAGTTGTGATTTCTCTCTCTGGAGATGGCAAGGCAATGAGCTTTTTCTTGAGGGACTCTGTTCAGCACAAAGACACATGGCATTTACTGGAAAACACATGAACTCTGTCATTTCTTATTGATGCACATCATCGTAATGTGGGTAAATTAATTTCTGAGGATATACAGTAGGCCACTCTGAGAGGATTAGTATATCTACACTGTAACTATTAATCAGCTCAGGCAGGCATGCAGTGTTGCTGAAGGGCTCCTACTTTAGCACTGTTGGCTAATGGGCCTGAAAAGAAGGGTTAAGCTAGGATGAAAGGGAGGGTCATGAGTTCAGTGCCAAGCATGAAGCTATTAAATGGTGGGAGCGGTGCCAGTTCCACAGGCGGACAGCGCTGAGAGGACAGAGGCTCAATTCTGTATTATATAATTGTGATTTAGAACACAGACTTTTTTTTAGTTGTATATCCGTACTTGGCTGTGCCACAATCAGCATATGGTTCAACAGATTGAAGAGGGGGGGATTAAGAATGTTACAAAATAAGTGACGGTGGAGAGCAGCCGGATATTTCCTGTATTTTGACATTATAGTGTATACAAAGCATGAACATCCAGAGTCTATGTCTATAGGGAAATAAAAGATAGAATTTTGATACGTACCATTAACAGAGGCTGGGGTTGAAGGTGGTCCAGAGGAACTGTGCATACTGACACCTGGGTACAGAAACACAGGAGATCAGCAAGGCAAAGTTTTACAGAACAATTAAACCTGCTTGTCTGCCTCTCTGCCAATTTACAGCCAATGATATAGGAAAGTGTTTATAGAATACATCATCAAGCCCAAACATGATCAGGCCATCATACAGACCAATATCATAAATTTCCCTCAGGAGGCTTTACAGTCAGTACGGCACACAACACCTTCTGTCCTTAGTCCTGCTTCAGATGAGGAAAAACTACCCCCAAAAACTTTTAACTGTGGAAAAAAAATGCTTTTTGGGCAGCAGGTAATGTTTTCGCTGCAATACCATGCAATACCACTGGATAGATTTGGAAGGCTTAGCAGTGTTACTGGGGGCCTGGGACTCTTTCAGGACAGTCAGATGTGCAATAGATGTCATGTGTACAGAATATTTAGCACAATAAAATTACAGTATAGACCACTGGTTCTTAACCAGTGGTTTGGGGACCGCCATGGATCCTTGAGGGAGTTCCAGGGAGTCCCCAGAAAAATGGGGAATAGTTTATTTTAAACGTTTTAAATGTATTGGTTAACAACCAATACATTTTCAGATGGAGGTCCCTGAAGAAAAATCTTATCAAATGGGTGTCCGTGACCTAATGTGTATTATTTCAGAGGGCCTTGACATGAAAAAGGTTAAAAACCACTGATACCGACAATCAGGTTGGCATATTATGCGAACAAAATAAACAAAAATAATCTTGGGCACAGACACCAGGAAGATTTAAATGTCTTAAATTAAGCATTTGTTGCACTTATTATCATTTTATTTTCTTCCTCATTACTGGACAATAAAGCAAACTGCTTAAACTGCTCTTACAGATACAATATGAGTATTAGTTTTTTTTTTAAATAAACTAAAGGGATTTTACTTCTTGCATTACCATAAAAGTTATTTTAAGAAACACAATGTAATGTTCCTGATAATGGAAATAGGTTTCTGTACAGCAGCTAATAATACACCACAGATGCAAAGTGTTGAATGTAAAATGTGCCACCTGTTTTTCCTATTTACTGTTGACTTGCCACCGTGGAGCCAGACAGGTGAGAAGCATCTGACTGATCTCATGCTTCCATGAGATCAGTCAGATGAGCTGGAGCTGTACAGAACCACCATCTTAACTGCTGGTGAAATATTTAGCTATTCTGATTAATATTATAGAGTCTCTACCACAACTACGATTACACTGATTTATATGAGCACATGTGGGAACAACAACAACTCTCCTTCACAAGAGAGATACATCCTTTTATAGTTCAGCATCCTTACCTACTACATATGCTTGGCCAGTGTCCTCTGTGGAGGAAGAGTCAGATTCTTTTTTGGACCTGCTGATACTCCACACTGGGCTGCTGTGGGACACTGTGCCAAAAGATCTGAGAAACAGGAAGAGAAAGAAGAGAAGATTTAGCCTGAGGATGCAACTTGCCTCATTGAACGGGGGCAGAGGAACAAAAAAGGAGACTGAATGTAAAAAAAAAAAAGGAGCGCTGTGCTTAACTAAACACTTTCATTCTTCCTAGCTACTAATGTTTGTGTTTATTAGGATTTTATGCATGCAGAATCCTACTAGACTTATAATCACACATGTCATCTGTAGTGCTGACACGAGAGGGAGCAACTGGCATAAAAACAGGTTTGTTACTCATTTAAAGTAGGAACACACACTGGTAAGCATAATCACACAAAAACACAGACACAAGGGCGCGTGTGCACCCACACACACACAGACCCCCTGAGGTTTAATTAGTGTCTTGAGGTAGAGATGTCTGTGTCTCTGTGGTGTTAGGCGGAGCTATAGTACCAGTAACAAGTCCTCACTTAGTAACCTCAGCCTGTCCTTAAGTGAGCTTGGAGACTCTGGCACTGCAGACTCTGCAGAAGGCCAACTAATAAACACAAGATCCCATTTCCTTAACTGAGCATGAAATATGATTTTAAAGGAGAAATTAAAGAACTCAGATATTATTATTCTAGTTCCTGCATAGTCTGATGGAATGACATACCAAAGAAATAATGTCATAATTTTATTGTGAACTGCCCCCTCTCATAAACGATTGTATTTAGGCTTCAACTTAACATTTCACTTCAACTCACTTGTCCTGCTGGTGCGAGAGGGAGTCTGTGTCTGAGCTGGCCCTCTGGTGTTGCTGGAAGTGAGAGGCCACTTGGCCGGGTTGTGCCTGACTCAGTCTGCTGTGTGACTGGCCACGATATGACTCCGCCACCCTGTGCTCTGAGGACTCTGGCATCTGTCCCAGGTTGTGGTGGGAGCGGCTCATTATCCGCGGATTGGAAAGGACCGTGGAGGCCACTGGATTGAAACCTGGAAAGTGAAGCTCATCTTGGACCAATATTGAGCCAGACGGTGCCTTGTGGAGGGCCACCTCTGAGTAGGAGATCCTCTTCAGGTGGTCTGGGTTGGAGCGCGTCGATAAGGTGGGGGCCAGGCTGCCTGAGCTCACCGTCCTCCCCACTGAGTCTCCACTTCGCTGGTCAAGGGAATACTGCAAACTGCTCAAGGGGGAGTTCTCTGCTTACCAGAGAGGACATGCAACACAGAAAAGAAATGTTAGTTAATAAGAGTAATCAGTGTTCCTACAGCTTAAGACAAGTTAGATTTAAGACTTTTTAAGACTTTTAATGCCACTCCGAATGAAATTTTAGACATCAATTACTTAGAATTAGGGACAGTTTTGTCCAAATGCTAACATAGAACATGACTTTCTGGGGAAATATGTGGCTTTTGTTGGAGAATTTTCTTGGCGATTTTGTGTTTCTCACTCTGCATGTTGGATTCCACTGCCTTGATCCCATCACAACAGGTTTAGAAAAGGTTTTTGCTTAAAACATACAGAGCCTCATACGCATTGCTTCTTAAAAGTTTCAGCCATGGCACAAAATCTTGGTTCAATGACTAGTTTTTATTAAATTAGCACTTCCCCATGTGGTCCACTTTTTAAAGTTGATTCAAGACATTTTAAAACCAATAAGGCCTTTTTTGGATTAATGAATTCAATGCCTTTTATAGTCTTTAAGGATCCATGGGAATCCTGATAATGACATTTTTGTTTATCAATATGGAAAAAGTAGGAGGCAAAAATGAAAATATAATAAAGCAGGGAAATTCCAAAGAGCTAAAGTGTTGATCTCTGTCATTAACTCAGCAGTCTGAAGGAATTATTGTCTAGACGGATAAAGCAGGTACTGTCCTCTGCATCTTTACATTTTTTCTTTCTGGAGATACCCATCATAATCACTGAGCTAACGGTCTACCCAGTCATCAACTTATAAACCTAGCTGGAATGTTATGTCAACAATCTGGTGGGAGCATGGGGCGTAATGTAGACAAAGCTGTTCTGTTGTTCTGCCAAGAGAAACAAATCAAACTAAGCAAGGCACCATGAAAAAGATAAATCAACAGTAAAAGATAGTGTTTGATTCAAACATTAGATAACTGGAATAGGTTTAATAGATAGGTTAGACAACGGACATGATGACTGACATAAAATGGCAAAGATTATATGCATTTCTGTTAAAAGCATTGAAGTTTCTACGGGTATAATAACTACTTGTATGTGAATTCATTGAAATAAACTGATATTCTGTGAGACGGAAATGAGTGGGCATCAGCTATTATCTGGAGAGGATACGTGGGATGGCTGACACATGCAGCTGCGGCTGGAAACAGTGTAGCTGAGTGTTAACATCATCAAGAGGTTTGTCTTTTTAAGGACACTGTTAATTCATTTTTCGGCCTACTGCGTAAAAACATTTCTGCTGCCTGTTAACCTTCCTCTCAGTGAAAATATATGTCACTCCTAGCTGACAAAATATTCATGTGACCTCTTCCTACTTAGACATGTACGGCTGCTCACTTCTCTCCTACCTAGGTCTTGAAGCTCCTGGTTGTTTTGGCGGGCCTTCATCTGCAGGTGGAACTTGTGCTGGTCAGAGCAGAGCTGTAGCAGATACTGACAGGTCTTATTGCTGTCTGTCTGAAACAGGTGCTTAATCCCATCTGATGTATTCTGGAGGCAAATCTTCTTTTTCTTTAGGGTGACAAGTTAAACATTTAAATGAAACTGAGGACTATCTGAGCAATGTTAGAGTAAATAAATCAAATGTACTATAGTGTGGCATAGCTTTATCTCTGAAAATAAAGACACAAATACGTACTATAAAGGAAATCTTCTTTGTTTCCCTCCAGGGGAACCTTAGCACCGGGGTACGATTTCCGTTAAGCACCTCAAAGATGAGCACCCCCTTGGAATAGACACCCAGCATGATGCCCGTCTGGGACCGCTTCTCAGGAAGCACCCGATGGAAATGGACACCATACTCTGTCAGCCTCTGGCTCACCTTTAAGATAATCAATACAGAGTCAGAGAGTCTTAAATTCTCAAAAACACACAGTACTGAGAGAGAAGGAAGGGATGTGATTGTGTTTGTCATGCAAAGAGGTCTATCATCAGGTCAGTGATTCAGTTTGAGTGCACTGATTCTTATCTGATTACATGCAATATGATGATTTTATTCAATTTGGCTCAGTAGCATGAAGAAAAGAGCTGCTTTTGTAGACTGTGGACAGAATAAAAAGCAGTGGCAAGACACAGTCACTTTGTTTGTAGTTGACACTGCAATCTTTGGTCTGCTGTGAAACAAACTCAGATGTATTACTTTTTCTGCCAAAGTAAACTCTTTGGCACTTTTTCCTGGAACGCCTGCCATTTTGTACAAACAAAATGTCCACTGTGTTTGTCACAAAATAAACACTTATGTGGCAATAACTGAAAATATTTGGGTTCATCCGTTTGAAACTGTGATTCCTATATAGTCTGGTCGTACTGACCTTGAGAAACTCAAACTCTGCCTCAGACTCAGATGCTCCGTAGTAGTTGCTGTGAAGTTTTGGCAGCTCCTCCTTGATGGTCGTCTGGTCCACCTTATCCAGGACAGACACAGGGAGGTAGTGCTCCAGTCTGAAGTAGGTCTTTCCGTGGAGCTGAGGCACAGAGATTAACAGCATTATTTTTAAGATCAATCTGTCGTTTCATGAAATTTAATTTCATGAGGTTAAGGCAAGGCAAATTAATTTCTATAGCACCTTCGGCAACCCAAAGTGCTTTCCAGATTACACAGGTAAAAGCACAAGAAACAAATGATTAAAAAAAACAATAAAAGCAAGCAAACAAAAGCACATAGAATAAAAACAATAAAAGCAAATGGGCAAAAGCACACAGAGTAAAAATATAAGAACAATAGAGCACTCAATCATAAACACACAGAAAATAAACAATAAAACAAGCTAACAAATAAATTTGATTTAAAGGGAAATTCAATAAAAGCAAAGGCAAACAGAAAGGTCTTTAGCTTGGATTTGAAAGTAGTCAACACTGTCTCAAATCTTAGCTCTTCTGGCAATTTGATTGAGCAGCAATGAAGCTAAAGGCAGCTTCACCATGTTTAGTATTGACTCTGAGAACAACCAATAATCCAGAACCAGCCAACCTGAGAGAACTGCGAGCTTCATACTGGGTCAGAACATAAAACAAGTATCTTTACCTAAACTCTTCAGTGATTTACAGATAAGCAATGCGATTCTGTGTTAAACTGGTAGCCCATGTAGAAATCTGAGAACTGGAGTTATATGCTGAGCGTTTCTGGTCCTTGTTACAACCCTGGCAGCACTCTGGATTGATATTTTTGTCTTAGATCGACCTGTAAAAAGTCCATTGCTGTAGCCCAGCCTGCTATAAAAGCATGTTCAAGTTTCTTTGGATCATATTCCAACATCAAGTCTTTGATCTTTACAATATTTTTAAAGGTGGTAGAAGGCCGAGACCAATGTTCAACTTTTTTAATTAATGTTTCTAAAAAGTCTGTATCTCACATTCTACTTAAAATGTGGAGATTCAGAAATAATCTATAATACTTGAAAAGCTAACTAAGACTAAAACTAAGACTTGATAACATAAAATAAATAAAATGAAAAGAATCAGAAAGGCAAAAAAAAAAAAAAAAAAATTAACTTTACATTTCACTATAAACCAGCATTTTACATCAAGTGTTGAAGCTGACTGATAACACACAGATGTAGTAGAGATTTGGTACCTCAGGTTGGTAGTCACTGAATTCAGCCTGCAGTGCCAGCGAAGCTAACAGGATGGCATTTTCTGTGTCACAGCGCATCCTTTCCTCCAAGATATCCTTCCTCAGCTGTAAGTAGTACTGATGTTTGGTCATAGCGTGCCTGATATACACAGAAAAATAAGGACATTTTCGATTACCATAATTTAAATTGATTTAACTATGCCAACACATGAGCCCATTGTTATGTAATATTTATATCCGTAATATATGTATCATTTTAGGCTCTCACCACCGAAATATACACTTACTGTATGAGGTTGACGTCATCAAGGAAGAATTTGATGCGTAAGAAAAGATTAAAAGGCACATCAGATTTCTTCTTCTTAGGATCCTCCTTCCATCCCTCTGGGGCCACTTTGGACAGTTTGGCATCAGGATCAACGAAGAAAAACTCATTATCTGTGTGTAGGATTTTCAAGAGGAGAGGGTTGGGGTAGGTGAGAGGAGTCAGAGATAGATGACATTAATCAGTAATGTCTTTCCGCTTGAAGCAACATTTTGCATAGTCAATGAGACATCAGGTGTAGAAAATTAATTTATATGGAAATATTATGAACCTCCGCACTAAAAACTAATCAAATCACATCTAATATGCTGGAGATGTGATCTCACGATTTTATACCTCGTATTTAAAAGGTCCAGTGTGGAAGATTTAGGGGCAGAAAATGAATCTAAAAATTATAACTATGTTTTTACTAGTGTATAACCACCTGAAACTGTTGTGTTTTCATTACCTTACAATGAGCCGTATCTACACTGCACACAAATTTGTACACATTTGTATTGCTCCTATTTTTCACAGGTTTAAGTTAAAAATCTAAGACTTTTTCATGCACTCAATAGACTTATTTCCCTTAAATTTTGGTCACAAATTTGTTGTAACCTGTGTCAGTGAGCACTTGTCCTTTTCCAAGATCCATCCACCCGACACACAGATGTGCCTTGGTATGGTCACAATACAAGGCCACTCTAAAATGAAAAGTTTTAACGAGAGTTAAGTGTTGAGTGTTGTGTTTAAACTTTTGTTCAATGTACACACTGAGAGGGTCCCTTCGAAGGAGTCTGCCATGTTTTGACAGTGGCCTGGAAAAGACAAATCAGACACTGTTTTGGACCATTTGCTTTTTCATGTCGGCCACCATAGTTCTCCTACACACCTAGCCTATGGGAGAAGTTTCAATTGGTTACAATCTGTAACCTCACCACTAGATGCCACTAAATCCAACACATTAGACCTTTAAGAAAGGATTTTTTCTCTAGAATAAGTAATGTGCCATTTCTAAGCAGAGCCGGGATTCTCTGCCAGAGCATGACTGGGCCCCGACCGATGTACCGCTGTGCATGTTTGTTTTTCTTCATAAAACTGACAGTTCTCATGCATAAATGGCAGGAGTTTGAATACACTGAATCAAGAGAGAAAGGGATACAATGAGGGGGAGACTGTGACTGAGAGCGGGAAAGTAACAAAACAATGGAGCAATAGAGTAAAGAACCAAGGGAGGGAGAGTGAGCGAACTTGTTCGCCTTTTGCTTGTAATAAATGTTTTAATATTTAGAAAACATTTTATAATATATGTATATGTTTAACATAATATATTTTTAACAGTAGAAATTCAGGTTTTTCATCAGACTCTAGCCAAAAATCGCTGCTGTAGTTCAGGACTCAGGATGGGCTTAGACGGGCCCTATCAGAGCTCTATTTCAAAGGTCTTCAATGAGTAAAACTGGATTTCTGGGCTGTTTTCTTCTGGGAGAAAGAGGTCTTTTAAGGTTAACATGGATCAGTGACGAAGCAAACACTGGTTAACTAATAAGAACTACAGTTACAAGAAAGGGCAATATAGAGGACTGATCCCCTCAATACACCTGATAGTCTAGTTTTAATTTTGTCAGCTATTTCTTTTTTTTTTTTTATTTAGTCTTAGTCACGTGTCAAATGTTCTTGTTAGCTTTCATCAGATTTACTCAACCACATCCTGTTTTAGTCGAGTTTTAGTTGACTAAAAGTCTGGACATTTTAGTTCTTAATTAGTCAAAGAAAAAGGTGACTATTTTAGTTTAGTTTCAGTCAATGAAAACTTTTGACATCTTACTTATTTCTGTTCATCAGATTACATGAACCTTTCAGTTGTTTAGTTCAAACAAAATCCTTATTATCCGATGAAAAACACAGGTTGAATGATTAAGAATGCAGCTTTGCAAAAAATGTCTTGTCTAGTGGCCTGACGGTCTCCATTCAAGGAATACATTCAGACATAGAACATGTTCTGATTTGCATGTATATTCTGAACCAACATGATTCAGCAACTAGCCTGGGGCTCCATACTCTCTTCAAAGCTTATATAAAACAATGGGCCGAAACATCAGCTTGTTTCTTTCTCCTGAGCCCTGTTGTTGTCACAGTTACTGTAACTTTAATTTAACTAGGACTACTACAAGTCCTCCTGACTGTGCTCATTTTGTACTTTGCAGTATAGTCCTGATATGGCGCACTGCTGCACAGGAGACTCACTGCAGCATTAAAAATATATGTATATATGAATTTTTCATCCTCTTTTTATCTACAAAGATAAAGAGACTTCCATACTTTTTTATTTTTAAAACAGTATTTTAGTCTTGTCTTCACAGCTAACAAGTTTGCATATTTTTAGTCCTAGTTAGTGTTTAATGATGTCAGTGCCATCTTGTCTTAGTCATGGAAAAAAGGACGAACTTATTTAGACATAGTTTTCATTAACCAAAATAATACTATCTGACAAACACGTGCATACATGCAACTCAAACCACAGTCCTACACAGGAGCAACATACAGTACCTCTGAGGTATGCTAGGCTGAAGAGATGGTGCTCCACAAGCCCGATGTGGGCAACCACCATATCAAGAACATCTTTACACACTGCCTTGATGTCACAGCTCAGCTCCAGCTTTTGGCCATTCAGCAGCACCACACCCACCTTCCTCTGCACTTCCTCCACCTTACCACGTTTCTTTTGGGCAGAGAGAAAAAGGAAGGAGTAATGGATTTATAACTAGGAAATAAAGCAGTTTCTGTGACAACACCTTGAATACATTAGCTCAAAGGTGGCATTACATTTACATCCTCACCATTATTGAAGAGGGAACAGATAAGGCAACAGGGGGCTCACTGGCCATCTTCACAAACTCAGGCCCAAGGAAGTTCTGCCATTAGTGTAAAGAAAGAAAGAAACAAAGAAAGAAAGAAATTGTCACCGGGACAACATTTATTTTGTTTAAAGATAATTTTCAGCCTGGGCCTTATATTCATATATTTTTTAGCTATTATCAAAACTGATTGTGTTTCAGTGATGAACAACTGTACAAAAACATCTTTGAAACACATATATAACCTACTTCCTTACTACAGAATAACACTCATGCTGCAGGTTCAAACCTGTTTTAGTAGCTGCTGTAATCATTAAATGTCGATGACAACAGCTCATGTGACGCTTTTTTAAGTGTGGCACACACTTCCTTGTTGCTTTTCTGCTGTAATCATGTCTCACCACAAGTGGAAGGGCAAGATTCCTTTGCTTCAGCTCAGAGATTTTTGCTTTACCAACAGAACTTCCCCCCCGCATCCAAAATTACATCAATTTAAGATCTACCGTAAACAGCAAATCTATCTTGCCTTTCCAAGTATAATTTAGCTAATCAGAATATAACTGATATACAGTATCTGAGGTTTACTGCCTACATCAGCAGAGTGGTGCTACATTTATCACTTGTGTTAACACATTTATGACAGTAGGTGGGATAAATCCAGTCATACCCCAAAAAAATCCCACATGCACCACAATCACATATAGTTGTAATTACCGTAGTGAGGCTGACATGAATTATGTCTTCAAGTCAGCAATCTGTATTTACAGAACATCTAGTGAGCACACTATCAACAACAGAGTTGCCAATGAGGTCATGCGAGTTAAAATTGTACATCCATCATCAAATTTTGCAGTTTTAACAAACTTCAAGAGATGAAGAGTCAGACCTTGGTTGTTGGGAGTTCCCACTGCAGAGCGTGTGTTGAAATAATGTCTTTTAACCACTTTCAGGATTTGGCTGTGTCATGGGTGTGTATTTATAGGTTGTCTACAGTTTTATAGTGACATAGGAAGTTTGTATGTAACAAAAAAATGAGGCCCAGATAACTGAAATGATCCTCTACATCACACATTCGCATTTAAAGCATATCCTTGAGTCTGTTAAGCAATAAAGAGCAAAGACCTTGGGTTTGCGAAGTGGCACAGAAGAGGTGTGGTGGGGGTCTCGAAGGTCGAGCATGGAAGTGCGAGATGGGGCCAGGGGGTCATCTGTGGGGTAGAGGTTTGCCCTGGACAGCCTGCTGGCCAGGTGGGCCTGGAGCCGCTGCACCTCCTCCTCCTGCCTCTGGAGGAGCAGCTCTGCTCCGGCCAGACCCTCATCAGCTGCCCCCTCATACAGCCTGCAGGCAGAGGAGAAGAGAAAAGAAGAGGAGTGCTGGTGTCAGTATGATATTGTTTAAAAGCTAAACAGAAACAAGACTACTGTTTAATGCAGGATGCCTTGTGAGATTTGTCTTTTATTTACTGAGTTTCTTTTTTCTTCCTCCATAAAATAAATACTTAAAAGTGGCAGCAGGAGCGGGGTATGTCAGACTCTGTTTTTACACACAAAAGACACCAAATACTAGCTGATTTTCTTTTAGGGAAAACAAGTGCTCTGTGCAGTGGCACAGATCGAAAACATGGTTTTTCTGTTAGCAGGCACGGCAACAGCAGGCAGCAGTTCTCGGTAATGCCAGAGATTAGAGAGATAGAGATTGCTGAATGTGGATGTCACACTAAATGACCTCACTAGCAAAGCATGGGGCTGACCCTGCTGAGCCATAACAGTTGTGTGTGGCCCAGAGGACCGAACAGGACCACTTCATCGGTGGCATCCCTGTTTTGTGTTCTCTGTAACCAAGGGTAGATTACCATATGGATCAGCTAACTGGTACCTGTAGACTGGCTGCTTAGGGGAGAAAACAACACTGGTACCTTGTTTGTTAAATTGCCAGCTGTATAGATAGTGTATGTGTGTGTGTTACCTGTGCCTGTGTGTGTTGTGACTTGTCAGCGACAGGGCATCATGTTCAGAGGACAGGGCCACCTGGGAGCCAAACCTCCTCACCTCGCCTGGTTTCTTAGCTGAAAGAGACATGGGAATATTAGCTGTGTACACACACATAAACACACACACAGAGATACAGACACACACACAGAAGGGAGCAAATTGTGTTTTTACACGTATAGAAGCGAACACACCCCTCCAGAAGCAGACACCCAAATTGTGGTACAAATGTACCTGCATGGACATGTGTTCAAGAAGGTGGAGTAGTTTCAGAAATCAGGCCAAATCAGCACTACAAATGGGATCTCTGCTGTCATGAGTTAAAATTTTGTACAAAGCACCACCACTGCATTACAGCAACAATATGTGTCAGCCAGTACTGAAATACACTGAGTCATCTAACACATTAAGAGCCTTTCCATGTCTTAGAAGTCATGACTTATTGCGCGTTTCAGCTGAAAGTAATTCAAACAGCCTTTCTATTTGGAACATGTTTTATATATTTTAGCCACTTCCAAATAAAACTGGCATCGCTAGATCTGAACTCCTCACAGCTGTCTGAGCTCAATGTCAAACTTTCGTGCAAGTGTGCAACCAGTGATAAATGGAGCAAAGGTGTGAGGCCATCTTGAATAAATATGCTCAGCTTCGTCTCCCACTACACTGTCAGTTATGAGTAAATTAATCTTAATTAGTCACTATTATAAAAGACAAAAGCTGTGTTTAAAACTGCCTCTATGAGCACTGTAACTAATATATTTTGATATAAATAAAAGTGTGTAGTTACACATTATAAGTCTACTGTATTCCATGCCTCATACTGCCCCCTGTTTGTGTTTCCTCTAATCATGTGCAATATCTCTAAACCAATAACAAGTTGCACTTGACTGTCATTGAATATCCATGGTGAAATGAAGCATTACAACTCATACAACCAGTGTTCTAGGTGTTTCTGTAGCTCAGTTTGAAAATATTACATCTGAGGTGCTGAGTTTTGGTCAATAGCCAGCCTCATATTTTCCCACACTATTACAATCATTTATTGCACAATTTACTTTTGCACTGACACTGAAGTTATGTTATCTTGTGCAATCGTTCTTCACGAAGGACACGGTCTAATTCCATTATCAGTACCAGGTAAGTGACTAACAGCAGATGACTTTGTGGTTACCTGGAAACAAGGAGAGAAAATTGAGAGTGGTGCACCTCACCATATTTAGGCCACAAAGTGTGCCCTGTGAGGTTTGGCGATAAGACAGCGGGGAATCTGGCTTTGAGCAGGACAGACCACAGTCAGCGGTCAGTGGAGACAAAGAATAATTGATATCCTTAGCCAGTGGCTTTCAATCCCAGGCTTTGCTGGCCAGACTACTGCTGGTTTTCCTGTTAAATGATTCACTCACCGTTCCAGGTGTAAATCTGATTAGATTTGCTGAAGTGAAAACCAGCAGGGCTCCAGATCCTCAGGAACATGACTGAGAACCATAAAGCCCCTGTGTGGCTATTTCCTTTTTACTTTTTAATGATTAATTTAGTCTGTGGTAATGGGCATGATAATACTGGACTGGAAGAGTTTAGCTACTCTGAAAATTAAGCCTACTTTGGTTTTGCATTTTTACCTCTACTGTGTAATAAAGAAGATTCCCACATAATTTCATGGACAAAATTTCAAGACTTTTCCATGACTTTTCAAGTACCCATAATATACACTTTTTAAATTCTTGCCAAACTTGCCTGGCGGTTTTTTAAACACATAACATTCTAACGCTACTCAAACATAATTCAAGCTGGCTGACACACATGGAGGGAGAGATGGAACACGGGGAGAAAAGGAGAAATGTATGTGATGGTAAACAAAATGTCACACGTCGACACACGTTAAAGCTACATTACGACAGCTACAAAAAATTAATTTGCTATTATGTTACTATAACCCCCTTTCCACCAACATTCGCAGGAACATTTATCACCAGGAACTTATTTACCTGGGTAAAAGAGTTCCTGGTAATCTGTGTGGTTTGCGTTTCCACCACACCTCAAAGTTCGGAAAAAATATTCAAATCAGGCTGATGATGTAGATGATTCAGCGTGTGCCCTTCACCAGCTTGTTGGCTGGTAACATAACATAGTGCTGGCAGAGGGGGGTGGGTTGTCTCAGCCAGCAGCTAAGAATTTTAAGATAAGAGTCAAACTAAGTTAGTCTACATACATACAGCTGTCATTTGAGCTTATTAGTAACAATTCGCTGTTAGCCGAACTAGCGTGCTGTCTAAATCAGCGTGTAAGACATAACGTTAGTGTCGGTGGATGATAGACTGTGGGCGGAGCATATTGAATATCGCTGTCTACATGTTTACATGTTCATGTTGCTGAACACATGTATTGATAAATTATTGGCTTCTTACTCGCTAAGGTTTAATTCCACTTACAATTACAAGTGTAGCTGCTGTCAGCTCGAGTCATTTTAGAGTTTGTTTCCACTGCGGCCGCCGCTCAGCTGCTCACTGCTTACCGTAGTGTGTAGGTGTGTGTGTATGATCAGCGCTGGCACAGAGCGCAGAGGAGAAGCTGCAGGATAATAATGAATTAAACCAAAATGTGTAAAAGTGCCGTTAAAAGAACCGATACCGTTAGCGCTTATCAATACTACGGTAGAAATGTTTATTTGTAGAAGGTTTGCAGCCAAACCGGCACGGAAGTGCGGAATGCTGCGTGTGTTCCACCAAGGCCTTGAAAATGTGATTGAGAAATGTTATTACTTTTCCAGGTTTTCCATGACCGTGGGAACACTGAATGAAGATGAAAAACATGACAGCTTCCCAAAAGTGAAGCCAAAACATCTGGATCGCCCCCTGGGGGTGGCTGCAGTATAGGTCAAAACCCCAGCCCCCCTTCATGTTAGTGGATGGGACATGGGCCAAACTCAAAGTACACGTCAAATAATCTTTTCCCAAAGATGATTTCTGTCATCTGTCATATTAGGTAGTCCTTGTAACGCTGATGTGTGAGTGTTCGTTTTTCTGATAAGTTTGGTTTTAATTAGTAATTTGTTCGCCTCTCGCCCAATGTCAGCTGGGATAGGCTCTAGTCACCCCGTGGCCCAAACAGGACATGTGGTTATAGAAAATGAATGAATGACTATGAATGACTAGTTATTTGTTGCTAAAAATAGGGGATTTGACAGCTTGACCGATAGCTGCGTTTGGCAATCGAGTGCAAAGATTGCTACTGCACAGACACTGACTCCAAATGACATCACCAGCGCAAGATGCCACCAGCCATTCTGGGATATTTTTGCCTCATATTTGTGCAATATGAGGAAGTGAAGATGTGTTGTCCATCTTTATATACAGTCGTTGCACAAAAACAAGATGTGGTATGCAGCACCTGCTACCTGTTGCTAAAGGTTTGCACTCACACAAGTGCCACACATGACATAGTGAACCATAAACACCTCCATGAAAAGAAAAACAATCACGATAAAGAATTCCTCAGAGGCATCTTTTACCTTGTCTGTAGTCTGGATCAGAGGAGGCCACTGAGGGGCTTTCGCTGGATGAACTGTAATCACTGTGGTACCTCTGGTGGGTGTGGACCGGGTCTGAGGGAGGAGAAAGACCATCAGTACATCTTTTAAAATAATATAATATGAACCATGCAACAATATAAGAGGATGTCTGCGAAATAATGAAATGAATCAAACATAAACTTCATGCACATGAGTCAACTTAAAAATTGTTATATGGACTTGTTTTGTTTGTGAGGGATGTTAAGGTGAAGCAGTTTCTTTTTCAATACAGACCCTTACAAAAAGTTGCATCACTTTTTATTAGATCTGAACAGCAGGTGAACTGACAAGCTACTGTTTTCTTCTGCAAGACTCCCTCCAAATCCTACTGAGACTGATGACAACCCCAAACCAGACTGAGGCACACAAAGTAGGTATTACTCATGCTGTTGGTAAACACTCTTAATGAAAGACATATGCAACTACACTGAAAAGCAGCTTCTGCACAAGTGTACACAGGCATGCCTCCTGTCAGGTTAGAGACTGTTTTGTTGAGGGTGGACTCTTTTGTCTTGCTTGACTGGATGAACCACAGCAAGTACAGACCAGCTTACCAAGATTACTTACTTTTCTCTGAACGATGCCTCATAAACTCAATAATGACCTGAAAATCTGTGGTAACGCAGGAAAACAACATAAACAATGTTCAAAACAGTCTGAACCCTGACTTCACATATCCTGTTTTTCTTTGGCTAGCACACAGAACTTGAAAGTCCTGCTCCTCAGTATCAGCTACATAGTTTGAATGAATGACATTCCCTGTCACTGCTAAGGCATTTTACGTCAGAAGAGTTTCACAGTACAGCGTCTCTTTGTAATGATGTTTATCTTACGTAAAGATCATGAGTAAAAAGCATTGTGGCCAAGCAGCAACTATAATCTTACTAAGAAAGAGGACAGCTCTAACGATCACCCAAAATAGTTTTCCATCTTTTGTTGGTTAGTGAGTCATGAGACAACAGTGTCTGCATTAACAAGGTTCACAGAAAAGCTGTTTCTTCTGTGTCACCATTTTAGCTTTACCAATGCAAATACAAAGATTTACAGATTGACACATACATGCACAGATACCCACACACGTGCACAGTCACCTGTCCTACACTGTCCACTGTGTTGCTATATGCGGAGGCCTGACATATTTGGAGACCTAAAGGGTAAGGTGAGGAAGATAATGCAGAGAAACAAAAACACATCAAACCCATTTTTGTCATAGTGGCCCACCACTGTCAAAAACTGTTTATGATGTGATTACAGCTTGGCAAGAAAGGGCAATGGAAATGTGCTATTCTGTAAAACTATGTTTAAAGACGAGAAAAACAAACAACAAAACACACTGGCTTGTCATTAGCCAGGAAGACACTGTGGGTGATTGTATTCAAGGTATATCCCCACAAATTTTGCATTAAAAGAACATTAATCTTACTATTAAAAAAACATCCACTGCATAAATAACAAAAAGGACCACAATGCAAATAATAATGGAAAAACAAAGTTGTTGGTGTTCAGTTTGAGTACCCAGCCTATGTTATACTATATAGTTCAGGGGTATTATGTTGCATTATATTAAGTTGCATATTGAGCCTAACAGAACCAAAAATGTACCTTCTGTGATTTTTTTTAAAAAACTGTAGTCTATAGAGTAACAAAATTGAAATTTATGGTAAAGCTACAAATATGTAATGTGGTTGTTGGTCAGTCACGATTAACCTGAAGGTGAAAGAGTATGCTTAGAGAAATCTTAAATAAACTTGGGGTCAACATTTCATCATGACCTCCAAACACCCACTGCACCTCAAAGCAATAAGAGACACAAAAAGGGTCAAAGCTAATCACAGAGATGAACAGCGATACCTTGCAAAGAATGTGTGTTTCACTAAGTAAGCAGGGGAGCATAAGAGTAAGACAGAGGGTGACTCAAATAAACATGTGCTGCATAGCTCCTTCTCAGTGCTGTTCTTCAATGATTCCTATTGTTTCTTTTCCAGGAAATATAAATATATATATTCCTCTTCCACCTTAGAGGAGTACAGCTGGTAAGTAGCAAACATGCACACACACACATACACACACGCACATACATACATATAAATTCACAGAAAGACAATAAAATAAAGTTAAAAAGGGGAGGATTTCAGTTACCGTCAACACGTTTTAGTAGTAATTGAATACTTGAGGCTTAACAAGCCAAAGGATCAGGAGTTCATTCGTTCATTCTTCGACTTATTGCCAACTCAGCTTCATCGTGTTTTCTTCTCAGTGTAGGGAGTCACACAGTCTTGCTTAAAAACAGTCCGTACAACGGGAAGATTATCATTTCCAGGGAAAAACTAAGGCAACCCACATTTATCTCCTTACTTCTCTGTCCTCCCTTCACCTTATCTTCTAGTATCCTCTCCCGTTTTGTTATTCCTCTCTCCTTGATTCCTCCATGGAATTGCACAAGCTTTCTGAGAGAACACAAGCAGTTTCTATAGGTTATGGCCTTTTGGGGTGTTCAAGCTGAGAAGAGACACAAACTCAGACTGAGGTTATTTAAAGTCTGGTGGTCCCAGGGAGAAAGAAGGAACTCCCTTTAAAGCATGGCCTAAAATGGATAATAGCTTACAGGAACCCCCACGTTAACATGACTCAGAGCAAAAACATACAATGTAGATTTTGTGAAAGTGAAATTTTATGTGCACATAGTGTAGAAAAAAAAGCCTACTAGTAGAAAAATGTCTATTCATAAAATTTTTACACTGCTTGTGTGTCTTTATAGTGTTTGTTTTAGACATTATGTATAATGTGACGAGGAAATGGGCCAGGCAGTTGATTAAAATGGATCATAAATAAACCTAATGGTTAAAAGCTTTTCATAAAAGCCTTACAAATACTACAACCTTTCCTGCTGCAGCCTTCAGTCAAACAACCAAACTGTAATATAATTATGAAAATGTGAGGGTTTGCTTCACTTTCATGAACACCTCCCCTTCCCCTGAGGCAGCAATGTTCTGTATTGTTGTCCAAACTGGACCCACCCCGGCCCAAAGCCACATGACCCGCTGCCAAGTGCCGGAAAAGTCCAATAATGTTTGGAATTCCCTCATCCGCTACGCATGACTCCAATTACAGCCTCTAGGTCTGCAAGGAAAGTTTCTACTGATTGAAGCACCTTGGCACCAAAGGAGGAGGAGGAGGAGTGGGGGTTGCAGGCGCACTGGGGTGAGACATAGGGGACCAGGTATAAACATGCCCATGCACACACTGGCATGCACACACACAATGTTTAGTTATGTTCATGTAATACATATTCAGTTGAGTGTGATTTGCAAATGCATACACACAGAAGGCAGAGAACCAGTGTGTAACTGGGTGAAACCTGAGAGCACTGACCACTGCTGCGCCATCACTTTCCTGCAGAAAAGAACAGAAAAAAGTAAGAGAAAAGGAAAGAAAAGAAGGTCTCTGCCAAGTAACACATCCACACCGCCCTGCAAATGGTCTGTGCACAATTAGGCCCCATTCATACTATAGCGAAAAACTCCAGGAAATATTTTGGCTCAGTCTTCATAGTTGACCTCAGTCAGTTTTGATGGGAGTAAACATTCCTTTGCGTCACCATGGTGCCTGTCATCAGCCATAACTTAATATCAATTAGAAGCTACTGACATAAAAAATACACAAAGATAATCCTAGCGCAAGCATACAGACAGTGTGATAGGTGGGACAATAAACAGGGGCTGGCCATAATTTTTATTTCTTGTTCTAACACTCTGTTAGGCAGAGAGGCTCTGCTCCGCTCTTCACACCATCAGATGAAATAAAAAATGCCAAGCGCCTCTGATTACAATCAGCTAAAGGCAAAGGGGAGGGAAGGAAAGGAAAGCCGGACTTGCAGGGGATAAAAAGCCACAGCCGAGGAGAAGAATGCCGTCGGTTGGTGGCTCGGTCAGCATTAAAAATAGCTGCCAGAAAAGTAGGGAGGCTGGAGGTTGGAGGGAGCTGGAGAGTGGGGAGTATGGGAAACCAGCAGGAGGAGGAAAAGGAAGAAGAGGCAGAAGACAGTGGTTTATTATATGAAACCATTCATCCCTCGTTCTCCTCCACTGTCCCCAGATGGCCAGCAGACCCAGATAGCCACTTGTGACTCTGCATAAAACTGGCCTGCCTATGGAGACTTTACTAAGAATCCAATAAGCTCCTGAGAGAAACATAAAGCTCTTGGGGCTGACTGCTGAGGTGTTAAACAATTGTGCTGTGTGTACTCGATCTAAGCATGTGAGAGTCTGTAAATACCTGGCACGTATGCAGTCTTATGTCTGTGTGTTTACAGTCATGTTAGCAAAAAAAGAGAAAGCGTCTTGGCTATATAGCATGTGTGACAGTTAGCAGCAGGCTAGAATTAAGCTGGCCTGTAATTAGAATCAGCCATTTGGAAACCTCTGTACCAGTGACTCATACATTCTGTCTAAACACTGCTGCACAGCCACCACCAGCGATACTTCATTCGAGCCAGCACCCATCCCACATGGTAGTTACAGATGGACACAGAACCTGTAACTAGTCCGGGTGTCTGTCTGCTCACGTCATCTCATCGCTGTCACATTTCCATCTCTCAGATCGGCACAGCTGATGGCTCCCTGCAGCCTTTTCACCCAAGCTGTTGTACCCCCTTTCATTGCCTGATGAATTCATTTTACCACCCAGTTTGACATTTCCTATATATCTTAATGACAAAGCTGGGTCCTCAAAATGCTCTGTTTTACTTAAGATTTTAGTCATTGTCTCAGTAGCAGACTGAAGCTGAGGACGTCTGTGGGATTTTCCCCTTTGAAATTGTGGGCTACCAAACACATGACAGTGATGTAGTATCATCAAATGTTGAAGCCAACCCACGACATGTTCTGACAAAGTACTGGCACCACACATTAAATGATGACGATGACGCATGACCAAGCTCTGACCTGTCACCAAAATGCCGTTATACTGCAATACTTATGACTAGGTGATTGTTGAGTGTCATCTGTTGCAATGAGAAAAAACAAAAAGGCAGAGATAAAATAAAACAGGGTGAGTATGTTTTTTGAATTTTGTAGTCAGTTGGAAAGCCATGACAATAGAAGTGGATTTAATCATTATTTAAAGAAGATTTAATCTTCAAACACTTGACACTAAAAGAATATCAGATTATTCTTTGTTAAAAGGTGCATTCCTGTCAAACTATCAGGAAAGGACAAAACTAATATCATCCATAATATATCATGTGCACAGTAACTGTCAGTTTATGCTACAAAGGATCTGGTTTATACATCATGTTGTCTGACCCCAGCATGAGGCAAAAGCTTTCATGGCTGTTCTGAACGGCTACACTCGAAGGAGGGGTGAAAAGCTGGCTGTCAAAGACGGGGGGGTGACATGATATTGTTTAAATGTGGGAATACACACACAGTTTCTCCTGGAAGGTTATTCCAAGTGTTGCTCTGAGTTGCACACGTGAAAAATGACATATAGTTGTGTAAAGTATGAAAACAGAAAGCTTGAAAGAGATGTTCAAACACTGACTCATTTTTCACCTCTGCACATCTGGCCAATCACAGCATGAAGTGGGTGTGAATGTCAGACTGTCAATTTCAGAAAGTTACAGTCGTTGGACAAAAAGGTGCCTAAGGAGGAAGTCTTACACAATCAAACCTATATACTACTTTGATTTATATACTTGAGGCATTAGACATGCTTTGTAAATGTCACTAGGAATTTCTCCAACATATACACTTAACATTTACAGTCAACCCAAAGGACTCAAATAAAAACTTAAGAGCACATTTATCTCAGTCTGGGGACTGAAAAAAATGCTCCGCTTTACTGCACTTTTAAGTGAGGCCAGTATACTCACCATCCACTGCTTGCCTTAGCACCTGAAGTTTCCTTTGTTTCTCCCTTATCCTGTCATAGGCTCCAGGGAGGCCTGAGCCTACCGACAGGGCTGAGTGGTGATGAGGCTTCCTACTTTTCAGCCCACCAAACTCAGAGAAGTGAGAATCCCTCTCTCTGGATGCCCGCAAGGGTGACTTGCGCCTGCCTATGGATTGGGTACTTATGGCACTGCTGCCCCTCCGCGCATCCTCCAAAGCCCCAAAACGAAGAGCCTCTGGGTCAATGTAAGCCAAGTCCACTGAGGAAGCCCAGTTCTTCCTGGCCTGACTAGGGCGCAGATCCCCGCTGTAGAAGGGTAAAGACCTCCGGTCCAGTTCTACAGGCCGCCCCTTTTGCTGCGGGTGAAGGGGGTGCAGATAGGGATAGGAGTGCTGGTGCTGGAGTGAGGGGGGTCTGGGGTAGAATTCTGTGGGGGATTCAGAGTTTGGGTGATAGTCAGATGGGGAATAATGTAGGGCTGCCCCCTCATCCCCCTTCAACAGGTCCTGGATCGGCAGAGAGCCCATGGAACGACTGAGGCCCCGGTTAAGAGATGTCTGCTCCTGAGTCCTGGCTTTGTAGCGCTCTAAAACCCTGGGGGCGGCACTCCTCCCTGAGAACAGAGGAGAACCAAAGTTTTATTGAACCATGAGCAGAAGCTCACACTGCCAGAACTCAAAACTTTAAAACAAAGAATAACACACAAATCTTCATCTTGAATACCAGTAAAGTAAAACCATTCAGTGGGTATTCAAATGGAAATAAAACTGACTGTCAACGGATTACGGTATCTGAAATACACATCATTCACTGTGGATCATTATTAACCCTACACTCAATACACAAAGTAGTATTTATGATGAGAGAAGGACCTAGAGAGGATTAACAAGGATTTTAATTTGAATAAATACAGTACGCTTCATTATGCCTTAGTGCCTGTCCAAACTGGCATCCATTTCTAACGGCAGCAGCAGGACATGACAACTAAAAATGGCACAGTCGACTGTAGACTCCCCCTCCTTTGCTCTGATACCCTGGCTTGGCCTCAACAGCCTGAGCACCTGCTGCAGGCCTCTCATGGCCCTTCTGCTAAAAGATTAGACAACCAGCCAAACTAAATGAATTGGGTGGGCATACTGCACATCCTCAGATTCCCCAGTCTGTCATAATTAGAAATGTAGTATACTCTATATCATGACAGACAACCCTGGCACTGCTTACATAACAATCCAGTGCAAAAACCCAACTAAAGGTTTATAAATGCTGGTCAGACAGATGTGATAGATGCTTAGAATATGTGTTAGAACCAAGTTCCTTAGTACAGAAACTTCCTCTCTTCTAAAAATCACCTTAAATTGTTATATCAATGGTTTTAATCATGCCCTGACTGAATTCTCCATGGTTATTTGTTGGACTCAATGGCATTTAATTAGAGTTAGTAGTAGCAATAAGAAGTTTCTGTTATACAGCCCCGGGGGGGAAATGTAACAGCCATTATTGGCAAATAAAACTAATTAATTTCTAAAGTAAACCAACAGCAGCACAAGGAAAAGCAAACTAAGAAAAATGGCATGTTGCTCTTGTCCTTAAGGGGTACCAAGTATTTTCTATATCTCTGTTTCGTTCAGTAGCTACTGTATTTTCCCCCATTATTTAAAAACAAACTATAAAACATATGGCGCCACATTAACTAACAATTTCTGGCACAGGCGTCTAGCTCATCCATCACTGTGTCTTTCTTCAAACTGAAGAATTGATGTTGCTCTCACTGTCTGTCCATAAATTTTAAGTTTGCCTTTCCAGACAGCTGCATATACACTGCTGCCAGTGACAGCTCTTGTTTTAGAGAGAAAGAGATAAACAGAAGGCAAACATGTGCATGAGCAGGAGCGAAAAACAAGAGGAAGAGATGCAGAAACGGGAGAGCAGAGGGAGACGTTAAGTCCTGTAAAAACGCTGCATGTGGTGATTTAATCTACAAAGCATATGCTTGGTCTTAACAGGGAAACACATCAAAGACAGACAGGCTGTCTTCCAGGAAGTCAGGGAAGCACACAAGGACTAGATTGAGCAAAAAATGAAAAAAAAAAAAAAAGAGGACAAAAAAGGATTTTTCTCAACGGGATGTCTTTTATTTCTAAAAGAAGTCAATTGTTGCCACAAGTTTTTACAGCCAAAGCCTCGTTTCCACCAAGCAGTTCGGTTTAGTTCAGTTCTTTACACATATTTTTGCATTTCCATTGTCACACTGATCCAATACTAAAAGATGCAGCGAGAAACACTGCAGTCTGTTGATTGGTCAAGAGAGAATCAACACACACACTTACATTATGGGCTCTAAGGTTACTATACTGAAAGTGTTTGGCAGCAACATGGCTTAATACTAGTATAGTGTAGCCAATAAATGGACTACAGCAGTGTAGAAATGGCAACATAAAACGTCCAACATAAAAAAGGGACAATGACTGAGTTCCTCTAGCAGCAATTACAACTTGGAACTACTGGCATACAGGAGGGAGAGAGCTGCTCCTTGAGAAGAAAGGCGCTTAAGAACTGAGTAATACTCTTTGCATGTACTTTCCCTAGGGCTGGCTGGTGCTCAACTGGGGAAACAAAGCACTGATACAAACAGCAGACCAGCAGCTTCACTGGTGACTCCAAAATATGCATCTGTAATCAATGCCATGCCGTGCTTACATAATCGGGACGACAGCCATGTTTGTGCTGCGCTCTCCTTTCCATGGCCTGGAAAAATGCCGGAGTTCTCTCAGAAACCACTGGGAAGATTTGGTCATATTTTCCTGAATTAAATCCGATTCAGGGTTGCAGCGTGTTATTCCTCATCTACTTTCGATTTTTTCCCACAAAGTCAGAAAGAGAGGATGTAAGGGATGAATAGCTTGACAACCAGGGATGGCGTTTATATCCAACTTTACTGCATAAAAGTAAGATAAATGTCAACAACTTCTAAACAGCGTGTCCAACTACACTCAGGCATAACCTCAGTTTATCACTAGAAAGAAAAAACACATAATTTAATGTCTTATCCAAAATATTTTCATGATTATCTCATCAGAGCCTTCTGATCCAGGATGTGGGACTTGTCCTTGTTCCACTCTTTGTGCCATTTAAATTAAGAATACACAAAACTTAGTTTAACAAAAACATAAGTGTTTCTGAAGACTAATAGAAACCAGACCTCCTTATCAAGAAGCGCTGGCAGCCAAGAAATCTGGATCACTGCGTCAATAAAGATCTCTTTCTACACCAGAGAAAAGTTCCTTTGACAGCACACTAAGCAAATACAGCTCTGTATTCAATGTGTATATGTCAGTGCAGCTCATCTTACCTAAGGGCAAGCCCTTGCCCCTTAACCTCTCCCGAATCTCCTTACTCCGCTCCGGAAGAGACTCTCTATCAGTCAGCAGACCATCCAGCTGAGAGAAAGCCAGTGACGAGTGGAAGTAAGAGAGAAAGCAAAACAAAGAGCGGGTGTGAAAAAAGCAGGGCAGAGCAAGGAGGAGGAAAAAAAAAACACAAGTTAAAGGGTCATTCCCTCTGAGTCATCCATCCTGAACTCATGTTCTATCAGCATGAACCCCATTATCTGTTACGTAATGCAACAAATCAACTGTGTTTTACAGAGCAGATAATCGTCTTTCAACTTGCACCTAACTAGAATAAAACTTAAAGAGACAGTTCACCCCCAAATCAAAAATATATATTTATACTTCTTCTCTATGTCGTGCTATTTATCAGTCTAGATTGCTTTGATGTGAGCTGCAGAGTGTTGGAGATATCGGCCGTAGAGATGTCTGCCTTCTCTAGAATATATTGGAACTAGATGGCACTTGGCTTGTGGTGCTCGAAGCGGCAAAAAAGTACATTTGAAAAACTCAACAGCAATGTCTCTGTCCAGAAATGTTGACCCAATTACTCAAGATAATCCACAGACCTTGTCAGCAGTTTCATCCAGGATCCATTTTCTTTCTACCGAACTACATCCGCCAACCATACCACTGCACAGACAGACATCTCTACTGCCGATATCTTCAACACTCGGCAAAACAATCCAGATTGAGAAATAGCACAACAGGTAAGAGGAATATCATATTATTGATTTTGGAGTGAACTGTCCCTTTAAAGTGTGGGCTTTATTTTAGCCAAAAAATAGCCTGGAATGCTGTATTTGACCCACATAAAATTACAAAACAAAAATATGCTTACCTGAGAAAGGCTGCCCAGTACCAACCGGACCAGTTTTCTGATATAGGAGAAGGGAGGGTCACAACTAGAGTTTCTTATGTGTTTGCTGCAGATGTCCAGCACCGTGCGCAACGACATTCGACTCACTGTAACATCATCACACATGTTGAGAAGGAGGCTGTTTAGGTGTTCCCCCAGCTTCATAGGCTGCAAAGTAAACAGAAAGAAGACAGTCAACACACAAACGGTGAGAAGAGCAGAATAAACTATTGAGTATTAAGCTCTATTGGTATCTCTGAATCTGATATCTGTAATATCATGTTGAGTTCCATTGTGTTCAGATAAGAAGGCAGAGCTAAGCCTTGCCAGCACAAACCCATCACCTACTTTAAATGTCCACATACTACATCTTACTTACATACTTTGCTTTGTCCATCAAAAACATAAAAAGCACAACTGTTTTTCAGTATCAATGCAAATGTCTGAGCATCATTTAGGTCCTAGTTCTTCAACAGTGGTCTGCGTCCCCTAAGGGGTCTTCAGAGTTACAGCAGGGGGCTGCCAAATTACTGTCTGATAATTCAAGTTTTACTTTCAGGGATTTGTTTGTTTGTTAATTTTTTAAATCAAATAACATGAATCTGATCTATTATTAGCAAAGATAAACTGGCTAAACAAACAAAAATTCTATTTACAATACACAACTTCACTGCTGGGCTAATTGTTACCCATGAATCTTTGTGCAGTCACCTGCGCTAGCAAACACTAACCTGTCTATAACGGCAAGGTGAGCTAGTTCACTAACAGTTACGTACTACTGAAACACATTAGCCATTTAGCTCTATTATTATTCAAAATGTAAAGACATTCTTGTGAGCCAACAAAGGATCATTGCATAACCTTTTTGAGCAAGAGACTCTGACATACCCTCTACCTAACCAACGACTTGCGTAAGTGCAGAGGGTGAGGCTAATGCACCTTGCCATGTTACAAATGCTGATACCTTAGCAGCTACAGGCAAGCAAAAACGGGAGAGGATTCGAAAACATTAACAGAATTCTCTAAAGTGCAACTCAGTTTTATTCAATCTTTGTAGTGCTCTGTCTGTCTTTCAGCTAACAAGTCATTGGCCTGTTACACATTTACTAATACTACCATGCTACATTGATTTAATTTGCAAAGTAAATTAAATACGCATAATTAAATGCTAACACTGTGATTACATCGTCTGTACGCTCTTAACATTCATGCAATTTTTGTGCAAAATATGTCAAGAAAGCTGCAGGTACAAAGATGGCACTGTGAGTAAAAATAAATACGGTAAGAATAAGGTCATTAGGTGTCTATACAGCCAGTGTGTCCACTTCATTTGACACTTAACATGCCTGCTTCAGAGACAATGACATGCTGATTTGGCCTAATATTTGCTATGAACTGCATTAATATAGCACCGTCTCCATGGATGAGGCCTAAGCCCTTCAGTGAAGTGACGTGGATGTCAAGCATGAGTGTGAGTCATGCTGTCTCTAACCTGTGGGCGGCACTTTCTCTCTCTTACACCTGGCTGACTCTTGCAGAGATATGAATACACTGTGAGCAAGACCATCTCTTGGTCTAGGCAGATTCAAACACATTCCAGAGTGCATTTAAAGCTAACATCGCTTCTTATCCAGATGTTGTATTCAGATATAGATTTTGTTAAAAGGCGGCTTCCACTGAAAAACATAATGTCTGCTTTTAGTGTGGGTATGTGGCTTTTGGGCTGCAAATTAGAATGATTGAAGTGTTTATCTCCTTTAAATTACCAGTACCAATAAGTACTAAGAGTTGTATTCTGCCACGCACATAAGTGCACCATCCACCATGTTATTGTGCCAGTGTGACTGGCAGTGTCTGAGAGACTTTGAGTTTTGCGTGATGCCAAAATCACTAAAACATGAGATACCGTCTACTTTGTGTTTGGACAGCATTATTACCTGTTTCAAGTCTCAACATGCCAGGTATGCTAGTTTAACAACTGATGTCACACAAATCTTCAGTCATATCACAGGAGTATCAATTTACAAGAAGACATCACTTAAATATCACTAAATGCCAATGTTTCCTTGTGCCTGTCTGTTTGGTACAGCACTGTTTGGATACACAATGTAGCAAAAGTTATTTTTGGTAAACACAAAGGAAAAATGATTTAGGTTTACTAAAAACAATACACATTTTATAACCTCTTTTTACTAAGTGTAAATATGGTCCCATATTATAACCCCTATCCATTTGGAAGGAAGTATCCTTGGTAATAATTTACCTGACTTTGGGGGATCTCATAGTCAGCTCCCCAGAACAGGGTCATCCCCAGAGAGTACATGTGCATCTGTAAACAAAAACATCCCTTAAGATTCATAAACAGTGTTACACTTCCTTCAAACTTGCTCTTTTCAGACAAAAAGTGCATATTTTTTGCAAAAACAAAATACAAGACAAGAGTAGGCACATAAAAAGATAAGGAATATAAAATGTTTGTTTCATTCAGATAAGCCAGGCACTGAACCATATTAAAATAAGTCTGTCCTGTGTGAAAGAAAGAGAGAGACGAAAGCTGGAGTGTAATAAAAGATGAATTCATTCTTATTTGGAAAGGAAAAAGACAGGGGCTTTCAGCCTTAATCCAAAAACATTTTTCCATTTTCCTCTCCTTATTACTCTGCACTCATTGCTTGGGAGAGAAATCACTTCCCCTGAATGTTGGGCTTGGTAGAGGAAAGAATAATTCAGGGATTGCCAAAGAATGCAACATAGCCTTCAAGGTCTTTCAGGAACAGAGCTCAAGTGCAAACTTAAAGACACACTCGCACTCTTTAAAAAAAAAGTGGAAATTTAAAAGCCGCCCATTAAAAGCAACAATACCACACCAAATGTTGAAAAAGTGAGAGGAAAATTGTGGCACTCGCAGCTGACGTATATTTACCCAAAGTCTCTGATAATGAGAGAAACAGATTAGATTTTCTACACTGAAATAACTCAGCTGGGGAGACGCAACCAGGGCTGGAAAACTGACTCAGCACAAAACTGTGTTGAGGTCTGTGGGGCCGTGCCAGAGACGGGAATCCAGTCATGCAAGATTTTAGCTCTTCTACCAGAGGGGCAGAGCCAAATAGAGGGGGTGTGGTTCTGTGCATATGTAAAACAAGTTGTGCATTGCAGGAGATTATATAGTTGCTGACGTATTCAGTTCTGAATGTAACAACTGCACAACAGATCTGTGAACAGCTAGGATGTATCTCCAGAGTTTTGCGGAGTTGTGTTACTCATGCAACAATGTGCTTTAATTAAACACCTTATTGCCCAGTCACGATAAACAAAAAAAAAAGTTTCTACACCCAGCTTTTTGACATATACTCATTAGAAGAACAAGGTAAGCTGGCAAACATGGATAAGTTTCTACACAACACGTATTTTGGTGAGAAACACTTGTGAGCATGACTTCATTTAGAAGAGAACTGTACAGGGTACCTTTGAGGCACACAATGAGCAACAATAAAAGACTGTGGCTAGACTGTACATCTCTAATGCTTGTAATGAATGTAAAGTTTATCCTACGAGAAAATCACCTGGACAAGAAAACATAAGTGCCTTAACACAAGATTTGGGAACAGGTGATAAAACTCATACCCGCATAGCATTAGAAGATGTAGACTAGGGTTAGGCGATATGATGGTATATATCGTGTGATGGTAGATGTTGTATCCACTGATACAGATTTTGCAATACCAAATGTACAATGGGAGCTAATTAGGGCAGGCCATGCAGCTGGACTCTTGCATTGTTGTGTGAATCCAGCTGCCTCGCAGGATAACATGATTTGGGTTGACATGGAGGAGGAGACTGAAGTCGCAAAATACAGAAACCTGAAACACTTGAAATTGTTGCTCTTAGAAACTTTAAATCTCCCATTTAGAAGAATTTGAGTCTCTTGATTTTAACTTAAGTGGTGTCTCACGTGAGGTAGTTGTTTTTGATTGTATGGAAGTTCCAAAAAAAAAAAGAAAATCAAATGTGATGAAGCACAGTATGGTTATTTTAAGTCACTTCTTAACTGAATTTACAGAACAATTACTGTATCATGATATAAAATTACATATGCCATGGTGAAAGACTTTGCCCAGGTTGCCCACCCCTGATGTAGACTAAACAGTTTGTAAGCTTCTGTCACCACATGGGTTGTGTAAAGGTTTATACCTTCTCTATATCAGAGACGGTGGTCAGGGAGACCCCTTCCAGGACCTCTGGGGCTGTGAAGGCTCTTAAGTCCTGCTGGGTGACATACTCATCTGTGAATGAGATGTTGCCAGAGGGCATGAGCAGGAGGGACCAGGGAGAGATGATGAAGCCCATGGCTGCAGGGTCTGGAGAAGGAAACAGACAATTCAACCAATGGAGATAAGATCAGGAAGAAAAACAAGAAAACAAACACAACAACAATTTGGACTTCCATTATTTAAATTCCCACCCATTATCTCTCTCTGTCTCACACACGCACACACGCACACACCCTGGGGTGTTTTCAAGCTCGATACTAGCATCAAATTTTGTCTAAGCATTTACAGTCTGAATGCAGGAAATGTAGACATATCCAACCACAGTGGATGTTTCTTGCTAAGGCTTCAGCGTTTATGGAAACTCAAGATGATTGAAGTAAACAAAAACACATGTTGCTTTCTTAGCCTGCAAGAAAATAACTGTTGAGGCATAGAAGCAGAAAGGAATGGCTACACAGCGTAATTCTCTTTTCCTACAAAGCCACAGCCAGCGCTATGGTTAGAGAACGTTTTAAAAATATACAAAGGAATGTTTGAGCAGCGCTGCAAAATTCTTCTCTTTGACTGATACTTAACTCTGAGAGGAGTGAGACGAACAGAGGAACTGGATTTGAGGCACCAAATATCTGCTTTCAAAAGCTGGAATTCACTGGGTAAATATAAGTTTCCTGTTTAAAACTCGTGTGACCATTTGAGGATCTTACTCAGAGGTATACCAGGTGTATCCCTCACAAAACGTTTGCCAAGCAAATAATAGAGCAGATCAGAAGTGCATGACTCAGCCAGAGCAAGTTAGTTTCTTGATGGATTAAAAAAAACTTATCAACAGATTCAAATAACTGCATAGATAAGCAGAAACCGTAACTGATGGAAACTGAATGTTCAACCTAATAGAAGCCAAAAATTTCTAAAACACAACTCGGACATGCCTCATTTGATTCCCCACTCACTTCAAAGGACAGCAAATTGTACAACTGTAAGTTCTTTATCCTTTAACAATGTAGTCTGTCAGTCTGATAAGCTGCAACCTTAGCTATTAGGGGCATGGATAATTCTGAGCTATTATACTAAGAGGCAGCCCTCGAGAAGGAGATGCCTACAAACTGTACAGTGAACCATGCATTTAATGCCACAGCAAACATGCCATTAGAGTGACAGGCTAGCTGATGTGGAGCAGTAGATGGCCTTGGCAGAGTACCGAACACAGAAAGACAACAAAAACAGCAATCATTGCTGGAAACACTGTTGTCTATTTGGCCAGCATTGGGCCTCCTGTGTGTTAGTATGTTGTCCCTGTGTCAGCATGGGTTTTGTCTGAGTACTTCAGCTTCCTCCCATAGTCAAAAGACTTGCAGGTTAAGTTGATTGTTGACTCTAAGTCACTCATAGGTGCTAATGTGAGCGTGAATGGAATGTCTGTCTCTGTGTGGATGTCTGTCGCTATGTGTCAGCCCTGTGAAAGTCCGGGGACCTGTCCAAGGTGTGCCCTGCCTCTCGCCCGGTGTCAACCGGGATTGGCTTGAGCCCCCCGCGACCTCATACAGGATAAACTATTAAAATAATGGATAGATAAAGGGTATCAATTTGATCCTACATATCCTGTAGACAAAAGCATGAAGAGGAAAGCCTCTTACAAATCAGAATTATTCACACATTGCTTGTTCAAACACATCAATCTTATACAAACAAAGTAACTAACCGCTACTGTTTACATACAAGACAAAAAAAACTGTGCTGGGGGTTAGTGTTTGACAATGTCTATTCACAATGTCTGAAAAGTCATGTTAAAGTTTGCTAAGTAAACTGTAGGTTGGGAAATAGCCAGGCATTCACTTTCATAGCTGCACAAACAGATAAAGAAAAATACATTTTAGGTAAGAAAATTACTGCAAATATCTCATCTGCTTCAGCGAAACAAAGCAGTGACTCTTCTTGCTTTTATACTTTTTAAGCATAAACCCGCAGAAACTCTGCCTTCCATAACTTTCCAAAGCACGATTTTAAGTTTAAATTGTTGCTGTTATTGATCCACTCTCATGACAAACACAGTTCTTTTCATAGCTCAGTGACTCTTCAAATTTTAGCTTCACTCAGCAGTCTAAAAATGTACACAGAGGGGCTACAATTTACTTGGTATGGCTGCACAACTATAGTCTGAAAGACGAAGGATGTGTTATCTATCACTGTCTCTGCAGCACAATATCATGTGAAGCTTAAAGTAAGATAATCTGAAATACTCAAAGTATCCAGCCTTGCATTTTTTCCCTTAATATCTTCAAAAAATTATCTCTGAAGCCTCAATATCTGAAGAGCATTTGCACACTCTCTCTTTTAGTAATGTGACCTCAGCATAGAAGGCATATTTACTGGCCATACTGATGAGAGGGAATTCCTCCAGCACGCCAGGATTGCCTACAATGACAACCAGTCAGCAAAACTGGAAGTTGAGGTCAAGCTGGTTTATGCACACAACTACATCTTGGTTATGTGCTTCATGGAAATTCACACAGCCAATGGCAAACTGTTTAGATGACACAAGTCAATTATGGTCAAGATAATCAGGTGTACTGGAGTTTCACATGAGACTAGGCACCACCCAAACTTTTTAACAACAAGGAGGGCACAGCAGTGCTTACTGACTCACATCCTGTCCAATGTTTCCAGAGTAAAACCTCCCTTAGTCACCCACTGTTGGAGTTTACTTTAGTTGCGAAGACACTCTGGAATTGGGCAGCCTTATCTATCTTTGGCTACAAGGACGATCACAGACACTTACAGGCACATATGACTCACACAAATAATACAACATAACAGAACAGTCAACAATTGTACTAATGATGCAGAACCAGTATGCAACATACTGACAATAAAGTGTAGGGGACTGACTGAATGTTGTAATTTAACTAATAGCAACCAAAACTTTTAGCATTTTAGCATCTGAGTATGACTGAATCTACTGTACAAAAATGACCCCATAGAAAAGCATTCATCTTGTTTGTTTTGCTTTGAGTTGCTTCTTATTATTTATGTGCTGATGTGATGGATTGGTCTGGTTATTCAATCCACTGCCACAATAAAAATGTTAACAAATCATTTCAGAGAGAGACAGAGATAGACGGTACGTAATGCTGTCAATTTGTCATCACAAAATGGCACCTGCAGTTTATGGGATCTGGACACCAGAACATTTTCATTCAGCCCCTTCATTTAAAAAAGGTAGTGTGGACAGATTTAGAGAGTTGGCTGTTCAATGACAGGAGAGCAATGGCGTGAGAAAGCATGCAAGACAAATAAAAGTAAACTCTGTTTTGTGTGTGTGTGCAATCATTTCTAGGAAACGTCTTTGGACACTTGATTCCACGTGTTCATACCTTTGTGAAAGAGTTCCTGGAGGCTCTCAGCACTCTGGCTGAGCACTGCCCAGACCTCCTCCTCCTGGAGTGGCCCTCCCCGAACCTCCAAGGCTTCGGCCAAAGACACATGCATCTTCCCTGTGCAAGCAGAGAGTGAGAGAAAAAGAAAGAGAACATCTGATTAACACCAGAAAATGAACACAAATACAGAAATGAGCTTTAACCATAGTTTGGAGAAAAGGGCACATGCTTTCTTTATATGATAGGAGCCTCTGGCGCAAGATAAAATCGGGCCGCAAAACACACAGAGCATCTGCACATCACATCTCTTTGTCCAATCAGAGCAATACATACCTCTGAGTTTTTTAATTAATTTCCAAGGCAGGTCTCAAATTGATTACTGTATCAAAAGTGTCTGTTAAACCACTGACAATAAACACTGATTTATTTTTCATTTTAGTTCAGTTGAGAATTATAATCCTTACACAAGTCTAATCCTGTAAGAATCCACACCCTACTTGTCCTGACTGGCCTGACAGCCTAAACACGAAAGCACATAAGCCCACACTGCCATATCACTACAGTAATCCTAGGCATTGATGCACTTAACATCAACATTTTTTCCTCTCTCATGCCCTTGAGAAAACTCCCACATCTTCCAGACGTAAGCCGTCTTATCATCCTCTACAACGGAGAACGTAGTGCAAGCACATGATACGCGCATGCACACACTGACACACACCCTGCTTTACTTGAGTTATAATCAACAAAGTAGCAGTTTATTACTTGGAGCCTCTACCAACTTCTAAGAGTTAGGATAGCAGCCTCCAGCTGAAGTAGACGCTAATCTGAAAAAGCAAAACACCACTTTTTTGGTGTGGTCTTAAAGCTGCTCGCTGCTCTACAAATAAGTTATAACTCACACTTCTGGTTCCTGATCACATGTCATAAAACTGTAACTGGGTCATGCTCAAGATAGGTAGTTTACAGTATCTTGTGGACGGCAGTGAAACAGCTTTTGGTGGAGAATATATGTAAATATATTATCACACAACAGTATATCTACAGTACTGCACATGGTTTAGACCGAAGACATGACACAATGCAGTATGCCTCTAAGTGAAAGTTTGAACTCGTGTGACCCACAGGCTGGCTGTCTTGACATGATTTGATTTGACTATGATTGATTTTCAAATTTTAATATGAAGGCAGAAAGGGAAGACATCCATTTCTAGGATTTGGTGTCTTTTTTCAGCTGTTGCTATAACTGTCTACAAAGAAGTCAAACCAGTCATCCAACTTGAATGGGGACTTGTTGTCTTAAAATGTCAGAAACCAGATGAAAGTCAGCCATATGGGATGCTAAGTAAGAGAAACTACATGATAAATTAATCTGTAATCTATCATGGTATAAAAGACTGGAAGTCCTTTGAGCTTGTAATGCTAAGATTAACAGAGAGATAATCTGCAATCTGCCTAAAGCCAAAAGGATGACTAAAATTTACCTTTTGTTGTAGTTTCACAGCCCAACCAGACTTGATTTGCAGACAAATTTTAAGTCCATTAAACCTTGTTCAAAACTGCTCGATTAACTTCTGAAATGATCTTTACTTCTTCCTCTAGAATTACGTAATACTGTTGTATATCATAATGCTGACAACCTACTGTTAGTCATAGCCTCCTTGTTTTTTCTCCACTGTTCCTCCTGTCCAATGGTCTAGACCTCAAAGACTCAAAATTTAGAGTGCAGCTTCTAAATTTCCCAATACTTCACCACAAGATTTGACACTGATGGACAGTCATGGTACAGTATAACAAGAGACTGTTTTTAGCCAAACACCTGTGAAACTCGATGATACCTCGACTGAAAACAAATCCATATTTTCAGTTCTGACAGATTTTCTGATGTTTTGAACATTCTGCAGTCTAGCCTATTTTTTTTTTTTAAACTTTTCCCCACAAATTTGAGCAAACCCACATTAAACACAGCACAAAGTATATTTGGACTTGCTAGATGACAGCTTTTACATGGGATTTCATAAATCAAAACACAAAATCATAGCAGATGAAAACACAGGAAATGAGGCATAATTCCTATGCAAGATAAACCAAACATAACTCGCGCCTGGGATGGGCATCAAAGTACATGAGGCTACATTTCATCAAGGTTATTTTCTATAGCACCACTGTCCCTAAAAACAGGCGACACACAAAGAAAAGCCAGGACACAAAGCGTGACCAAACTTAAGACATCATGTCTGTTCCATAGAGACTGGCAGCTGTAAAAATTTGGCTAAGAGACTCAAAATGGCTTAACAGCAAAGATGCCTAAATCTAATGTGTCTGATCACATTTGGCTGTGATCTTAACATATATTGTGGTTTATGTTTACATTTATACATGTAAGTGTAAAATTTAAAACTGATATCAGCCATAGTCACAGGAACAAACAAGACTAAAGGAACAAGTATGCCCAAACAGCTTGATGGATGGTCAGACAACGTTTCAAACTCACTTCCCCGCACCTTTCCAACACTAGAACAGCGCCTTAATATTTCTGTAACTTTCCAAAACAGACAATTGCTTCATCACATAGCAACTTGACAGGTCTGTGGATCACCAAAGTCACTGGGATACATCATCTAGGAACCATTACTGTCTGCACTAAATGTTCTGATAATCCAACCAATGGATGCTGAGTTTTTTAAGTCTGGACCAAGGTGGTGGCGTGACCAACAGACTGACAGATGAGCACCCCTTTCCCTAGGGCCATGTTGCTGGCTTAGCCAAAAAGTACCAAAGATGACTTAACATTATAAAAAGAAGCAATGCACCAGTTTTGTTGCATTTGGCATTATGAGCAAAATTTGAGTATTTCACTCATCCATAAACTTTTAACATAAACTAGGTCAGCAGCCTCATTAGCGCTGGGCTTTATTTCTGACAGCAGTATGTGAAACAACATTGTTTCTGTGAAACTGAGTTTTGAGAAGAGAGTTAATGAGTAAGCATGTCACAGGCCTAAATGTTTATGCAGGAATGCAGGTTAACCATTCTAGTCAATGGGAGGCGTGAAGTCTGAGGCGAAGTGGGTTACTACCCATCTTGCTCATTACCCATGAGAATGGGGAGAGCGGGTGCTGTGAAGACTGATTGTTTTGCAGCCCTTGTTATTTCAACAGAGACCTACAGTGGAATGTTTTTTATCCACACTGAGGCTGCTGCGCAGGCCAGCTCCTCTCGCATTGGACTGTGGTCCTGCTCATTATTGAGGGGGCTTAGGAGGCAGCGGCCCAAAACAGCGAGAGCAGACAGCCTTCACCACTTCAGCGCCTCATTCTCTTTTTCTTTTTCAAACAGTGGGGATGTTTGTTCCCAGGTATTCCCATGTATTCCCACACTATAGCTAGAAAGAAAAACCTAAACAAGGTTTAGTCTGCTGCTGCTAAGTGTTTGAAAGTCTTAGCCACAGTCACAAGGATTTTAAAGAAAATAATCCTGGAAACGTGATAGTGCTCTTTACTCTGCACTTAGGTGAAGCTTTTCCTTTCCTCCCACCTTCCTGTCTGTGACACAGCTACAACCCATGAAATGGATTTGAAAACAATCCCCTGAAAAATTGCACTTCAGCTGAGTGGAGGTACAAATAATTTCAGTTTCTGCTGCTTTCTATGCCTGCTCATCCCTCTATATTGCCAGGAACAAAATGATCAGAAAAGCATGTACGTCTTTCTCTTTTAAGCTTTTCTTTGATCCTAAATCTTTTGAAAACTGGAGTAGCTTCACTTTCGAGGTCCATAAAAACGCCAGATTCCACTTCTATTTCCAAAAGCATAACTCGTAACATAAGATATGAGAAGGAATTTGTTCATATCCTCCAAACATCAGAACTGTGGTCTCAGCTGGCAAACACATTTGGAACAGAAGCCGACGAGAAGAGGTACTCTTCGCCAGCATTGAGGTGAAAATCTTCCTGAAGTCATTCATGCCAGGAAAATTCAACAACAAACTCTGAGTGAACCTCTGTTCCCAGAATCATACTGTATTATGCAGCCTGCAAGCACACGATTCAAATTCAAAACACACACTGTGTCTAGGAAGGCCTGGATCAGAATATCTTTTGAACCAACATGACTGATGATGTAAGGACTGATGTTTTCAAAATGTGTATATCATCACAAAACCAGACTGTATGCTATTAAACTTATCAACTGAAGACATATAGTTAAAGAAACTCCTCCTGTCTGTGTTCTTCCTTACTGCAAAGCTGTAACAGGAGTAGAGAGATTGTGGTTGCAGTCACAGCTGTGACTTACAATAGTGTCTTGTGAAGAAAACAGTAGCGGGAATTACACAGAAACTGTGACTCACCTAAATAAAAGGGAGAACCCGATGTTTGGTTTTCATGAATCGTAACCCTCTTACAATTCAGTCAATTAGCCGACATGCTTCCCCAGATTATCTTACAATGAGTTTAACACAGGCGTTGCTGATGGACACTGGCCATTACAGTACTGAGCCTTGTACCTTCCAGTTATGGATTGGTTTCCCTGACCAATAAGCCACCCTGGATGTTGGTGTTGTGTTTTTCAGCTCAACCAGGGTCAGGACCAGCCAGAAAGAGAGCCATGACTATTCCATGATTATCAGCCCAGCTCTGGACCAACAGCCCTCACTTCTCATTTTGGTCTCGACCTCATCCGCTCCATTTCTGTTAATCACAGGGTTGCTATGAGTACCGTGACATGCAGAGCATGGTTTTGCAAAACCTCACTCCACACCCCCCTCTTCCCAACACACACACACAAACCCAACCCACTGACTATTTTCCCCATTTTTTCCTATGATGATGCTCACACCATCTCCATCATAACCACTTAAGATGTTCGCCTTGATCAATCACACAGACTCCCCACCTTTCTCTTTAGTCTTGTATGAATATTCAAAACCCTCATGACCTTTGACTTTAAGCTAACTTTACTACTTCTCTATGGTAATGAAGGGGGAGGGGGGGACAAGCTGCCTTCCTACAACCCCCATAAAACCTTCAGCCTGCCCTGCACTGACATATTATGCCTCTAAAAGGCTTTGTTAAGCTTAAACACGTTGACAAAAATGTTGACCATTTCCCCAGGATTACACAAATAGTACTGGTGGCAGTAAGCTAGCCAGACAGCCTGTTATTTTTGTAGTGGTGTCTGCTCCCTCCCAAACTTTTAAATACAGAACTGCTGTGGTCAAAGATGCCCCATGTCAGACAGCAGCAGCAGCAGCAGCAGTATTGTTGAGACGTTAACACAATACACAACAATACTTTAAGGTAAAGACATGATATATATGAACAAACAGACTGTTTATTAGCATTAAAGTAGCTAGCTAACAGCACTGTCAACGGTTTTTAGATAAAAGGAGCATCGGCGTTTGAGCCTCGCCACAACAGACACAATCCCTCAGCTTTTCCCGCTGGCAACCGTTACGCTAAAGTTAGCTAACTTTTCGTACATCACGTTTTACATGCTTCAACTTACCAGTCGAGAAGAGCTATAAAATCACTTGTACGGGAAATGTTCGGTACTCCGACGGAGGCTATGAGTGCGCACACAAACGGGACCAGCGGCCATCCCATCCACAAAGCAACATCTTGGATAGTAGTTGACTATGCGGCGAGGCAGGCGAGCAACAGGTCTCCACGGCGCATTCAGCTATAAAAATCCACTAAACTGGCAGGTATGGTTATCCGAGCAGTCCGCAGTTAAAAAAACAAACAAATCTCTTCTTCGGAAATTTCTCACAAGTCGTGTTTGATGGCCACAACACAGCATTGAGCTCCCTTCCAGCGCAGCCAAGTCACCATTACTGCGGAGGAGCGGAATAACTCCTCCTTTAGCCCAGCTAGCGTGGGCTGACTGGGAGTAACAAGACACCTTACTATGGCTATCCATTGGCTCTCTGCTAGGGGACTGTCATTTAACCGTTTCTATAGTAACACACACAACTGAGACTGATATGTACAGTGGTCCTGGATGCAGAGTCAGGTTTTTAAAATGTTTTTTATAAGTTGGTACAGGCAGGAAAATCCAAAGTAATTGCTCAAATAAAATAAAAAAACAGTTTTATTTGATTTTCTCCCACATAAAAAGAGTCAAAGATGGAGCTGAAGTGCAGATGTGGTTTTAAATCAGACCAAATGTGTTACCCTGAAGCTATTTTACTCTGAAATCATGCACAAATGAAACTGCATATGTAATTTCATATTATTCAAAAGCTGAAAATCACTACTTATATCCATATCAGGAATGCTTTCAAATGTAATTATTACTGTGTGTATGTGATGTCTCTTTCACCCCTGAGATTGTGTGAAGGTGCTGGCATTTTACAAACTCAATGAAAATCAAGCTTATCCTATATTTCAGTGGCCTATTTCCCACAACATCAAAGTTGCCTGAGAGTCATCTGAACAATCAGGAAGCAATTCACTGCTGAGTGCTTCCTTCCTATGGAGCACTTCAAAGCTACCTTATTTATGGACTGCCTTGTGCCATCTAGTGGCTGTTAGTCAACATTACATACTATCTTATAAATGGTGGCTGTGTTGAAAGGGTTATCTCTGCTTGCCTGTCTGTGCCTGTCAGTGCTAAAAGGCATGATTTTTTATCACCAACCATGGGCTGGAACGATAAGACTGCATTACTTGATTAACACTGGTTTTCTCTCCAGATTGAGACAGCTGATATTCATTTCCTTGAATATTTTAGAAGCAGATGCCATTGCACATACTGTCTGCCATTTACTCTTGTATATATTCCTGCTTTGAAGTCTTCTGGTGCTGATATTACCCTTTGTTTCCATGCATGCATGTCTTCATGCTTTTGCACAGGCACACAACATTTAGGATGTAATTTCTGAATGCAGTCTCAGAGTCATTCCTTGTATCAATTTAACTATTCGGGCCGATCTAAGATCTCTCATGTAGTAATAGGAATTGTGCAATAAGACAAACAAGCACCCGTTATAGCTATAGTTATTGCTTTATTTTTACTGCAACAGTTTAAGAAGATGCAAAAGCAAAACTTATAAACACAAAGGAGATGCGCTGTACAATATTTGGAGGCTGGGGCTTTAATCAGACTGTGGTAATGTTTTCCCCCTTAGATAGCTGAATGATCATTTGCTGTGATCCCAGGGAAGACACCAAAAAATAAAAAGTGTTGGTCTCAGAGTTAGATTAATACTGAAAACCAACATAATCTCTTTTGGTCATTTTGCCAATAATGTAAAGGTGGGTAAAAGATTATTTTTAAAATCAGAAATTAAGGAAAATACAAAAAGGTACAGATAAAGTGTGTTTAGTCCTTCTGTCTTTATTTAAAAGAGGCTTTTTCGGACTCACTCAACGTAACCTAAAAAAACGAGATTTCTTAAGCCATGTATGAATCTGTTTTTAACTATAATGAAGCGTAATGATTATCTCACTGTGGGATCCAGAGGCACAGATGTCCTGTGGCCCCAGAACTGCCACTGGAACCCATTTTTTTAACATGTCAGCCCATCTCATCTGATAAACAAATGATACAACTATGAGTGTTGTTTATCACCATTTCCAATGTCACTTTTATCTAATCACAAAATTAAATGTCTCAGTGAGGTTCATGCTTTTATGCAGGGGTTAAAAATCAGACAATTTTAAATGGGTCACTGCACCTTTCCTTTTGGTAATATTAGGAATTTAGACTTCATTAAAGCTAATTGCTCAGTTTGTTCATTGCTTTACCATTAGCAAGTCAAATCAAGCTACAAAAGCCTAATGTGAGATGGGCTGGCATAATCAAGCAAAAATGTTTCTTAAAGGGAAAGGTTACCACAAAATCAAAACCATATGTATTTTTCTTCTTACCTGTAGTGCTATTCATCAGTCTATATTATTTGGTGCAAGATGCTGAGCGTTTGAGATATCAGCCATAGAGATGTCTGCCTTCTCTCTAATATGATGGAACTAGATGGCACTCGGCTTGTGGTGCTCAAAGTGTCAAAAAATACATTTGCAAAAACTGTCTCTTTCCAGAAATCATGAGCTGGGTTCTCAAGATAATCTGCACACCTCGTTGAGAGCAGTTTCATGTAGGAATTGTTTTCTTTGTACCAAACTACACCTGCCAACTGTATCACTGGGAAGAAGGAAGCGTGCATCCACTGCTAGTTCACCTAGCACCACTGAACTAGCTAAAGTTACAGCTCAGCTGAGGAAGACGCCATCAATGTTTACATCTCGCACTGTCTCAAGCATAAACCTCTTGTCTGCCAGCTAGTTCCATTATATTAGAGAGATCTAGATTAATAAATAGCACTACAGATAAGAGGAAAAAAATTTATTTTTGATTCGGGGTGAACTGTTCCTTTAACATCATAATAATCACTATTGGTAAGTAGTCTCAATTAATCAAATGTCTTATGAGGCATTTAGTTATCATGCCAGGAGTTGAATAAATATTCCTCCTAGAGACAGCAATTACCTTTGCAGATAGCTTTAAGCAAGATCCATTCAGGGTTGCGCAGTGCAGACAAGTGTGTGACTGGCATTCCATTACACTCACTATTAGTACAGGGTGAATGGCTAAAATGTGGTGAATTTTTTTTTGCCTCAATCTGAGGACTGGAATGGAATGACAAGACTTTTCAAGGAAAAGAGAAGAGGACTAAGTGAAGTCATTGGTTAGTTGTGTAGTTATATCCTCCCGAATGTCAGCATGTCCAAGGAGAGAGTAGTTGACTTTGGAAAGAAGCTTGAAAGGAACTATGTCCCCTTGAATAGCAACAGGTCCTCAGTGGAGAGGGTGAACAGCCTCAAGTACCTTAATGTCCATATTACAGAGGGCCTGACCTGGGCGCTGCACACTAGCGGTGACGCTGTTTCACCTCAGCTGCTTGAGGAACACTGCTTGGTACGGAAACAGCACCAAATAGGACCGCAAGGCCCTGCAAAGAGTGGTTTGTTCAGCTGAACATACAACAGGTGGTGCTCTACCCTGCCTATGGGATATTTATACCAATGCCACACAGATCTGTTCCTCTTGTTTTACCTAGTAACTTATTCATCTCTGTTTATTACCTAAAGCAAAGAGCCCCTATCAGGACACTGAGAGGTGTAGTAGTAGGGTTTGGATAAGCAATGTCTCATAAATTGCAAACCAAGGGGCTCTGAATTTGGCTTTTCTTCTTCCTTCTATTTCTGTCAGTACTGTCCTTAATACCTCTTCATCAGTCCTGGTCTGAGCCCCAGGGGCGATTCGCACTGAAGCCTTGAAAGAGTGGCTATGCCTGCTCTGACAGTCTTAGAAATGTGGGGCACCTGGTAGATTGAAGGCATGTGGTTTGCTGACTTGTGAGTTTAGCCCTCAGGTCCAGCTGGAGAATATTAAAAACTTTCCTGGAGCCTTTGAAATTAGTTCCTCGGTCTGTGAAAAGTTAAAATAAAATCCAACGGCAATAAAATGTCAATCAGAGAGAGAGAGAGACATCAGAAATTAATGCAGGCTTGTGAGGAGGCACTTATGAATGTTTGTAGCTGTGGTAGTCATACATTAAAAGGTTTTCTCAGGCTTGTGCCCAACGTTAAGCTTCCAAATCAGTCTAACCTAGTACAAAAAGCTTATCTGGAGCTTGTTTAAGCAGACCTCTGGGCTTGAGACATCCTCCCTGGAAATTTTTCATAGTGGTGGCCTGATGGGGCCACTGAAAATCTTACAGTGGTACTCCAAAACCAAAAGCCATAACTGAATTTCAGGAATTCTTTTATGCTGTTGTAGCATAAAGGCCTGGTAAAAACTATGTCAGTATGACAGTTAAGGAATTGCACACTGATATACTATGGTATTTTATTTTACTGTTTACTGTTAATGTTACTAATTAGCTGATGTGCATAGACTAACACCAGTATGGTTCACATTTTGAGTTCTGGTTGTCCTGTTCCTTTGAAGACAATTGTATCAGGTTGACCGTGGCCATATGATGAGTGTTGCTGAATTTAACTCAGAGGCATGTTAGGTGCGCTGGACTTTACTGGCCCCTGCAGTGGCTTATCTCACAAATTAACTAGTCTACAATGGATTGCAACCAGCATCCTCTGGCTCGGAGCTGCTGAGTATTATTATTATTTATAAACTCAGTCTGTGTGTGATAGTTCTGTGGTTCTGGCAAAACATTTTTTTTTGCGCTACACGAGACTGACTTCTATAGGTCTTTTTCCTCTTTACATTAGGGCTGGGTGTGACTAGTTGACAATTGCTCTGATAGCTTGAGGAGCACCGGGTCTTTGATTTTAACAGTCAGCTTAAAGAAAAGACAAGTGCTGTAAGTCTTGTTTAGCTTTAGATTCAGATTATGAGGCAAAGCTAAGTCATGTCTATCTGTTGTGTTTGGATGTAAACCTGCCAAAGCTGTAGACTTTTTAATAAGATTTTGCATTCCCCTCGCCTTCACTGGTATGCTGGCATTTATGACACACAATCACCTACATGGGAAGAGAAATGTTTGAAAACGAGTCATTTAAGCAAATGTGATATACAGCAACAATGCTAGACTCAAACACAGACAGACTGCAGCCGCCTGAGGAGGAGGAATCCATAGAAAAAATATTTCAATTACCCTTCACTGCTGTAGAGGTCAACAATGTCATAAGTTTTATTAATTCTCTTATTAAACGGAGGTCAGGATATAGCTCATTCTCAGCAGCCAGACAACCCTGTAGCCTGACTTTAGAAAATCATAAAAACACCTCCTTTTTGAGTCCTCTTCAGACTAATGTCCGCCATGTTTTTAATCAATGTATGTTATTCCATCCAGCTGACAGGAGTAAGAGGAAACACTAAAATGGTCTTTTGCTGGTGACTGTGCTCTTCATACACTGATACTGAGATATATTATTCAAGTGTGTCCCATGGTGCAACTGTCCCGCCAATGCTGCGTACCTTTATCACATCAATACATAGTGTATTCATGTTACAAGTGTTGTCTGGTAAACCACATCCAGACTAAATACAGCAAGCTAAAAACCTAGATATTTTCCCAAGATGTCAGGCTGAGACCAAAACAGAGCTGAAAAAGAATAATACAGTACATCTGACTTACATTTAAAATACAGATTGCAGCTTTAAAAATCAAAATTATATCTTGCATTTATTATAGGCTACCAGGCCTTGTTGACCTGCAGATGTGACCTGAGGCTTTCTAAACAAACATTTTGAAGGTGTAACTTTGGGCTCTGGGTAATTGCGGTGATATTTCTCAGTATTTTCTTAATTTTCAAAGACCAAACAGTCAATCAATTATTGAAAAAAATCAGTAGATTAAACCTTGACATAAAAATAATCATTAGTAAATTAGTAATTAGTAACATTCTGCTTTTTACATTAATGCACGAGTAATAATTATCTAATGCTATTATATATAGAAAACAGTGTGAGTTTTTAATTTTTTAATGGCTTTTAATATTTTAAATACATTTTGTTTATCCTTACAAACTTTTAATTTGATAACATTTTCAGTGTAGATCTTTTACTTGTAGCATATTATTTTACAGTGTGGTATTTGGACCTTTACTCAAGTAAAGGATCTGTACTTCTTTCACCACTTCATGCAGGTTATATTCGTATGTGTGTGTGTGTGTTTGCAGTTCCTTTGCATCTCTTTCTAGTCTTAACATGGCTCTTCTTGGTAAGTTCGAGCCTCTTCCTGCTTGAGTGACATTTTGCAGGGTGGCCAGGGGGGCCCTTACACTTTGGGCCCATGGGCCTGTGTCTGGTAGGCCCGTCCATGGGAGCTTGATGCAGTATACATTGAGTTAACTAATAATGTTGAATACTGACATGTGCTATAAAAATGTGCTTTGCCTTTATGCACGAAATTATTATTTTCTTTCTTTCTTTTTCTTTTTTCCTGTCTTTTTGCAGAGGAGCATGGGCAGTGTTGGCTGAATGAGCTGGCTGATGAGAGATGTGAGATGTGGGCAGCTTGGTGACACAGACCAAACCAATAACACCCGGCTCCGTACTCTCACTGTGCCTCATGATCGCAGTGGCGGGACGGTACAGGATGGGATCAGAGATGCTCCTACACGCCCCTCCCGTCCAGAGACACACAGCCTCCATGTGATCTCCTCCTCTCTCTTTCTCTCTTTCTCTCTCTCTCTGGGTGCTCGGGCTCTGACGTCAGACGTGCTCCTGATCGGTTGCTATGGCAACATATTTCCCTATACCCCCTTCCTCTTCCCTCCCTCTCTCTCTGCTCTGGTAGGTCCACAATGGTACAGCCAGCATCTTGCAGCACAATGGTTGCAAGGTGGTGAGCTGAGGGAGAGTGATTCAGCATCAGCAAACCTCGGTTCCGTCCACCTCTGCTTTTTTTCTTTCCTCATCGCCTTTTTTTGAGTCTTTTTTTCCCCCACCCCTTCGCCATCTTTATTTATGAACGTTTAAAGTCAGCCCTCAGCTATGGTCACCGCAATGTTTCTCGTCGGGATGTTTTGAAAAGGACTGTCACCGGACTGGGATCGTCATCAGCTGGCACGGAATGGTAAGGCCGGGTGGGTTTGTTGAATGTGGGTGCGATGCTTGCACCCCAGCTGCCTGGAGGGTGGAGTGATGAATATTGATCGGAAGGGAAGGTTAATGAAGTCCACTAGCGATGCTTCGGTGGGAAAGGGACAGCGACAAGAAAAAAAGGAAATTAACCCCATCTTGATACATTCACCGCCGCGGATCTGTTGTTTTGTAACAACTGTGCGGGGATTTCATTATGGCGTTAAATGTTGTCCATCCGCTCTCCATCTCCCTCCACACAGACACCCTGTAATAGGCATCAATATCACTAGTTTGTCCCTAAATGGACATCGAGATTAACATCACAAAATCCAGGCTACTTCTTTGTTGTTTAATATTCTGACTTTAAGATCTGCAGCATTTATTTCTATGAAGCACATATTCTGAGGGCGAATAAACACTGTTATGAAGCACGTTATGCATTTTTGATTAGAAGTGCAGGGGTGGTGCAAATGGATGATGCTCTTCAAAACACAAGGCTTACATGGGCTACATACTGTAGGCCTACATGCAGAGTTTGTCCCTCCTCCCCCTCAGAAGTCAGCTGCGCACCTTGTGCATTATGCAGACCATCACTACTTCACCAGGGATGTGGGACCAGCCTCAGATCCATCATAAGTGCTACAAAAGCAGATAGATGTTTCTGTGAAAACAGAGTAAATTAATGGTGATTTTTTTCTTTTATCAATGTAGATGGTTTGAAGTGTTTGTGGTACATGTTAAGGAAAGGTTTCAGTGAATTCTGGAGGCTTTGTCATTAAAACTGAACTCATAATGCAGAGAGGACTGGATGTTGTTCACCCTAATGTGGGTTACATTCTGTACAGGACACATTGGATTAAAAGAGACGCAGCCACAGAGGAAGGTAATTTCTCTAAATTTGTTTTGGGCATTCATCTGCTCATGGATTATTGGAAAGGCATTTCATCTGACTGTAAAACAGCCTCGCCAGTTATGCTGATTGCACAAGTACAAGTACACAGAGGTGTTGCATCAACTGAGCTTTCAGTTATTTATGAACACAAACAACAGCTGGTTTTGTTATTTGGCTTATATTTTTTCAAATTTCACATTCTTCCATGTATTTGTTTTGGTGCATGCCCACAGTCATGGATTAATTACTGGTGTTGTGCCGTGCTGTTAGTGAGTCAGTGATGGTTTAAAGGAGTCACAACAAACTCTCCACGTACAGGATGGGAAAGAGAGAGGTTTTAGCGCTGTGACCTTGGGTGCTGAATTATTCAGGAGCAGGCTTCCATGCTCTGTGAAAGTGCTGCAGGGAACACGCTTAACAATTAAACAAAGCTTTTTATGGGTGTTTCTGCAGGGGCTGAAGAGAGTGATTTAATAGATAAACAGATTCACCTTACTTCTCTTCATCCTCTTTGTCATCATCAGCTTGTGGCAAATCATGTGTCTCGAGTAGTTCTTTAATATTTCTGCTGAAAGTAGCTTCACTTTATAAAACAATCTATTTTATTGGCCTCTGCAGGTCTACACAAAATGATATTCACTGATATTGATTTTTAGGTAGGCAGCTTGTTTATCCAATACAGAATCATCAATGGAAATAGCCAACAGCAGACTGATGTTATCTTGCAGTAGAGATGATGCTTGCATTTTAATTCCATTTTGTTTTGCAGACTTTAAAGCATCAGTATACTAATCCTTTTTATGTAACGAAATAAGGCAATGCATTAAGATGAGATAATGGTGAGATCGCAGGCACGATTAATCAGCAAAGTAAGGAATTAGAGCGGGAACTAACGATGATGTTCATTATCAGTTAATCTGATGATTATTTTTCTGATTAATTGCTGATTTGTTTTGTCTGTAACATGACAGGAAACAGTGAAAAATGCTCATCCCAATTCCCTAGAGTCCAACAGCACATATTCAAATGTCTTGTTTTGTCCAACTGACAGTCCAAAACTCAAATATATTCATTTTACAATGGTGTAATGGGGAAATTTAGCAAATTCTCACATTCAGAGGGCCAGTATGTAGGTTTTAAAAGCATCTATCAGCAGACATGGGATATAATATTCATAACTTTTTTGTTACCTGAGAATGAGTTGTTTATATCTGCATATGGAGCCTGTCCTCTTTAACTGCCAAACCAAACACTGGCTCAAGATAGGATCATTTGTGTTTGGTGTCAGCCACCATAGTTTTCCTATATGCTTGACACACAGGAGAAGTTTCAGTAGGTTGCAATCTACAATCTCAATGCTAGATGCCACTAACTTCTTCAAACTAGACCTTTAAGAAACTGATACTGCAGAGGATGTTGGGAGTTTTTACTTTAACAATTAATTAGTTAGTAGAATAGTTGCCAATTACTGTTGTGATGATCGACACCAGCTCTAAAAGGAACATAGAAATGTAGATTTAACTGATGGAGGTAATGGGTTAACTATAGAGCAAAGTGGATACAGAATGGTCTTCAGGATTTAAATTAATTCCGGTGTTGTGGCACAGGCCAGCATCCTCATTTAAATGCAGGATTTACTGGGACAATTAGAAACTAGGGATGTGACAATGTGTGATTTTATCACAGATCGTGATAAAAAACAAAAACGCTCACAATTAGTTGGTTGTGATGAATTTCCATTATCAGGATAATTGTTAATGTTGTGTCCAGCAACACCTGTAAAATGAAGCCAACGCAGAAATGCCAAAACAGTAGTTCTTTGAATGGCCACTGGAGGCTGGCTCCAGAAGTGAGATGATCCTAATAGAACCCCATGTTAAAATGTCCAATTGTACAGCAGAAATAAACATGTTTACAGCCTGGTACAGAAAACAGTTTGTTCTCCTTTGCTAATTCCTCCATTCATGACAGCTATACAGGGGTGAATTTTTAAATAACTCACCTATTTAGCCTATATTTTATTACGGGTTAAAGTTGTGGATATTTAAGGGTGGGGCTGCCTGGGTGACAGACTGTGTTGCTACATTCTATGAGTTAGATCCACCCCTTGCTCCTCCACAGCTCCACCCTCTTGTCCAAATATGGTCACTTCTAGCTCCAAAAAACTAAGATTGGGACGACCAAAATGCCGAACTTGAGGCTTCAAATGGGAGTCCACAAACCAATAGGTGATGTCACAGTAGCTACATCTATTATGTTACACAGCCTATGAACAACACCCAAAGAAACTAACAATAAAAGACACTCTGCAAAAACTGGCTGCATACACACTGACCTAAAAAATGCAAATGATGTTAATCAAGCAGAAGCAGATTTCATATTGAAAGACATGATGCTATTCCAAATAGTTGAAAAGCCTGGCTTTTTAAGATTGTTTGTTTTTCATCAAAAAGGGATGTCCTATATGAGTTGCAATAAAAATATTTGTTTATGAACAAATTGTAGGTTAAAGTGATTCCAGTTGTAGAGCCAATTGAAGAGTTTAAGCATATTTTGACAATTATCAGGATAACATTTTGAATCACAGCTATTTTTGCAAGGATAATCGTGACATTAAATTTTCATAACATCTCATGCCTATTTGAAACAGCATGAACTATCATGGTAATGTAATGGTTTCAGAGTTTCAGGGCATAAACAAACAAAATATGTGACATATGATGTATGGTCCAGTTCAGGGTAGCTGGAGTGAAGGTTTGTAGAGGCCAAATATGAGAAGTTCAGGACTTTTTCCAAAAGAATTCTTGCTGACTATCAATTACTTACATGTCCTCATCAGTCTTTTTTGAGGCCATTCTGCCATGGCTCTCATGATTATATGGAAGGTCAAAGTCGTCATTAGAAGAGGATGGATTACTGAGGAACACTGGCATAGTCTATCATGGCCAAATGACCCTGACTAAGTATTGTTCTCTGCTGGGTATTACTGTGGTCTGTCTCTGTGTAGTAATGGTAGCTGAAATATTAAATCAGATTAATTAAACTTGCCTTGTATATAGTTTAACAAGGAGAAAAGACAGATATTTTAGTGAAGAAAGACGTTGTTTGAGAGAAATAGATGTGTATGAGGGTGAGGACAGAAGTCACCCAGCATCAACTTTGTGAGGGAGTAATAATGTCATAAGTATGACTGTATGAGTAGGAGTGTTTTTCTCTTTATCCCCTATGCAGTGTTGGGTTTGTATTATTAAGCTAACATTAATATGTTTACCAGAAGAAACAGTGACACAGTATTATATATTTTTTTCCTCACATTTGAGTTTTATTTACCCCGCCAGATGTCGATCAAAATGTGCCTCTTAATGCTTTTATGATTGTAACTGCTGGCATTAAATTACACATAATTATTATTACTGCAACGGACAATTACTGTTTTGTCTGACCATATTAGGATCTGATCTGAAAGCTGCGTGTGGCGACACTGTGTCAGTGATACTACAGCCTTATTCCTCTAAATAAAATTAAATTCTTGCTGCATGAAAGTTGATTCCCCCAGGCTGCAGTGTTGCTCACCACGACAGACAAACAGAGAAATGTGCCCGCAGAGTGAGATGCACAGTTACATAATTGAATTTGATCTGACAAATATGCAGCTTTTATTTGCTTTTTGCAGATAGCTGAGTGCAAGACTTTAAGCTGTGTTAGATTCTGTCCCAATCTCCTCGCAGCACATCTGTAAAGAGACTTAAGAGTCACTGAGAGTCGGACATTGTAGCAGCTCAGAGGCCATCAAAGGATTTTAGAAAGGGCATTAATTCCAAACTAAATACAATTTTGGAAAAATGCCTTATACTGCCAAACTTTGTCTCAATGCACACCCATTATTAAACACAGCAGAAGCTTAAGGCAAAGCAGCAGATATTAAAGATGATTCATGTTGTTATTAGGATGCACATATGAGTGATTTGGGCATTTGGGAAGCATGAATATATCAAGTACAAGGTGTGGAAAATATACTGAGAGAATAGTTGGCAACAGTGGTCTATTTTAGAAAACATTATCTCCTGTAACCATGGCATCAGGACATCTCTGTGATCATGTCAAATGAAATGTTGCTGTCATGTTATGTGTTAAAGATGAATATTCAGGAGGTTTTACAGAAAGCACAGTGGTTCAGTACTCTTGTTCTTCCTCTACCAGATTCTGTTAAAAAAGCTGTAAATCAGATGACTGGGCTCATGCACCTGCCAAAGCTGTACATGTTGCTACCATGCGGCTTATCAGAAAATTTGCAGTGTAAGCAGTTTTTCAGCAAACATGTCTGTTGTTTACTTAAAGTGAATCAGGGTTTGAGAGTGAGGCGACAGACAAGAGCACAGACAGAGAGGATGAGCGTATTTTCTGCTGTAAAGAAACAAATCGATAAGATGTCAGTGAACATTCAGATTCTCGCAGCCTGTAGATGAGCTCGGGAGTCGTCGCTGTCTTGTTTTCCTGGCTGTATCTGCAGTTTGAAGTGCTTCCCTTCCCCTCCCCTGAGCCCAAACGGGAGGCTGTGCTGCGTTTGGCTCGGGCTGCACAGTAAAGGCAAGGCAAGGCTGCATACTGCAGGAGAGGCTGAGGCTGCTGAACCAAGCACTCACAATGGAGCTCCGAGGGAGGGGGAGGGGAGCCGGTTGCAGCGAGGCTGGGAGCCTGGGAGCAGGAATGGTGGGAGCGAGGGAGGGACAAAAGACAGGCAGGAAAAGGGAGAACGCAGGCTCTCATCGGATGAAGGGAAGAATGAAGACATAGATGGAGGTTGTTGTGGGTGTGCATTGTCACATTCACAAAATGTGGATAAGCCTGAACACATGACAGAAGGAGGAAGAGTGGTGAGAAGAGAGGAAGCAAAGATGGATACAACAGGAAACAATAACACTTGTGTGTGGTGGATGTTTAGATAGGCACATTGTGTTTTATCGTAGCAGTCAATCAAGCTATTTACATATCCAGTGTGTGGGATTTAGGGGAGCTTTCTCAAATGTTTTCTTTGGTGCATTAACACCTGAAAACAAGACTCTTGGTTTTGTTACCTTAGAATGAGCCATTTATATCTACATAGGGAGTAGGTCCTCAAATAGATATTGCCATGTTGCACCATTATGTTTCTACAGTAGCCCAGAATGGACAAAACAAACACTGGTTCTAGATTGGGACATTAAGAATTTCTCAGTTAGAACCCCCTTTGCGACAAGAGTGTTGGAAAAATACAGATTTTTTTAAACGTGAAACTGCTTCATCCAGTGTTTTTACTGGTTTAAATCACTGGGTCAGTTTGTTTTGGGGAGGAAGAGACCTCTGCAGACAATTAGGCTCATGGTAAAAACCTCCTGAATGTCTGGACCTTACGTTATCAGAGAAAAAAGGTGAGCACACATTGGCAGGTGCTGTACTAGCCGTGCATCTCCGACATGCTGAACAGCATCAGAGAAACACTGATCTGTAACGTGAAACTGCTTGATAAGTGTTTTCCCCAATTTTAATCATCTGGTCCATTTGTTTTGGAGAAATCTGAGGACTAATTTGGCTCCTGATAAAAACCTCCTGAATGTCTGGATCTTAAGATGTAAGAGAAAAATGGTGAGCACACATTAGCAGGCACTGAGCTAGCTGCCCATCGAAGACATGCCAAACAAGGTTGAAGAAGAACTGATTTGAAACGAGACGAGAAATTGATTTTTTCAGTGTTTTTTATTGGTTTTAATCACCGGATCTGTTTGTTCTGAAGAGGAGGAAACCTTTGCGGATAATTTGACTCCCGGTGAAAACCTCCTGAACAATAAACACTTAAGCAAATCTTACCTGAGGAAGTTTCAGCTGGTTGCAATCTGCAATCCTCACCGCTAGCTGCCCCCAAATCACTATTCCACTGTTACACTGTTCCTTTAATGCAGACATAAAACATTGTCTATAACTCAATTTAAATCCGACTAGGCTATAAGGATTGCAGTGGCTGAAATACACAACCATGACATGTCTTCTTATATGATACTGTGGGCCACGCTGAGTCACGGACAGTCTGTAAATGCATACTGCAAGCAGAGTGGGTGATAGTGGATGTGCCTCATTATTGTATATTTCAAACACCTGCTGCTGTCACACATGATGGTACTTTTTCTCCCCCAGCAGTCCAACTATAATGCTAAGATATCTGAAATATTTCACCACCACTGTTTCTGTGAAATCAATTTCTAGTCAAACACACCTTTCAGTCCAGAGACATTTTCAGTAGATATTGGCATGACATGTTCCCCTGGCTGCACGTCTCTAACAACTAATGAAACAGACTCTCATGACACACGGGAAATATCTCATATCCTGTGCTTCAATGGTAGTGTGTAGGTTTTTAACCTTACCTTACCTCTAAATCAGATATCGGAAGAATGTGCCCACCTGCTGTGCCAAAGCAGAAAAACCTCCCACTTTGACTGTGAGCATTTCATGTCAGAAAGTATAAATAGAGTGGATATTAATTAGTCTGTAACAATCCATATAGCATGTTAGTCTTATTTTGTCTGCTGATAACACTCACAGATCCACAACTTTGTTGGCTACCTGTACCTCGCATAGTAAAATCTTTATATGGGTGGTTTGCATTTTATTGTAGGGTCTGTTGCTTCTGTTGTGGTTGATGGAACTTGCCTTCATCAGACATGAGGATTCATTATGAGAAAACATACTAATAACCTTTCTGAATTTAGAGACAATAGACAAAAACTGTCACTCATTTATAATTGATTTTCTACTTACCGATGTGGGTTTTTGTGTAATAGTGTGTATGTGATGCTTGGGAGGAAATAGGTGACCATTTAAGGGATGAGATGAGGGCGAATTGTTTTGCTTTTAACTTCTTATCACATCAGACAGAAGGTGCTCTGTTTCATTGCCAAAATGTGTTTTCACTGCAAACATTTTAATCATTACAGAAATACCACAGGGGTAACTAATGTTAGCTCCATCCTGTATATGCACAATAACCCTTTATTAAAGCAGTTATTTTGACATGTCATGGCAAACACATTTGTAATGTGTAACATTCCCTAGTATTACACATCCAGGCTCAGGCCTTGTCTACATGCACACAGGTATCTTTGTCTTCATCAGTCTCCCCTCATCGCAAAGGTAGTAAAGTGTGCAGATTAGCGTTTAAAACACCAAGTGGAGATCTCATTACTGCCCCCTTGTTCCTTACTGTTCCCCTTCGATATGAGGACAAAGGAGCTCACTCAGTGATACAAATGATGCTCTGGACATGCAATGCTTTTCTACCACTCCTCATCAATAACAATCCTACTCTGGAAAGTGTCCCGCAATCTGCTGGTTCAACTGGGCCTGATCCAAAACTGTTGTTTCTGGCAGACTTTAAACCGCAGATGCTGAGGTGGAGCACATTACATTGGGTGCAGCAGACGCCTCCGTTCATCAGTGAAGTGGTGCAGCAATACAGAGTGAAGATGCAAAATAGTCATTAGATCATGCAGTGCTAACAGAACGTAAACAAACAGGTAGTCTGCCATTGCTGTTATTGCTGTTATTGCTGTTTCTGGCACATGCTCATCACACAAATGATGGCATCATTGTTTCCCAGATGCTCTGTTTAACATGTCCACAAAGATACGCAGTAACTAGAGTTTTGAGAAATTGGCACCTTAGAAAGCATTTAAAAAATCTCTTGTTTTAGTGACTTAGGGAAATATAGGGTTTCAAAAATATGTGTACATGTGTAGACAGGACATCAGTGATGTGTCTTACTTGAGCTTTTAAATGTCCTTAGTTACACTTGTGCTTAACCTGCTGTAAGTCAAAATTTCTGTTGTGAAAAGGGGCTATAGCAGCCACCCTGTGTCTGACACACCATAGTTAATGCTTTTATTTGCACCTGTGTTTGACAAATCAGAAATGTCCGGAGTCTAAATAGCAGCATGATGACCTTTGCCTGATGATTTTCTTTACCTTTTCACCTCCTTAATAGTCCAGCATTAACTATAATAGAATGCAATTTACAGGAGCTTTCGACTGTAACACAACAAAAGTAGATAATTTAAGCTGTTTATCTCATGTGAGTGCATGACGATAGCATAAACTGCAAAATTAGACTGCAAGAAGAACAAAACATGAGCTCATAACAGTTCAATTACATTCGATCACACCATCATCACATTTTTAAATATCAGTGGCTCTCAGTCCTGGTCCTCAAGCCATCCAATTAGAGGCTGAAACACACCTTAGCTGCCAGATGTGTGTAGCAAACTAGCAGGCGAAACAAAAAACGAAAAGTGTACTACAACAGATCATGCTGGGATTAAGAGCTACTGCTGGCCCAGTATGCAGAGTGATCATTGGTTTGCCTGAGGCATTGTTGTGCTCATGAGTGCAGATGTAACAGAATGCCTAGGATCCAAATACCAAGGACCAGCCACAACTGCAGAGTGCTCACACACACATGCACATACACACACCAGCACAATTCAGCATCAGCAAGGCCATGCAGCACTGGAGATTAATGGTCTGCCGCTGTATCAGTAATAAGCATTAGCCCATTCAAGATAATTAAAACCTCCTCTCTCGTCTTTTTCTGTTTCATTCTTGAATTTTCTTTGGTGTTTTTCTTAATAATGGTTGTCTCATCAGTGAAACAGGCCCGACCTTTTGTGATTGTGTAATACATTTGTGTCTGAATGTGTTTTGTGAGACAGAGAGAGACTATGAGTGTGTTACTTTGGCTCTAAATTGTCTCTTAAACTGGTTTGAATTTGTGATCACAGGCTGGTAAATTCAAAGTACGCTATCAGACATGAACAGTCAATTCCAGCAAAAGGGAAACGCCAGCGCTGCTAACATTCGACTGACTGCTTTGAATTGGCAATTTTATATACAGTCTATACTGCAAAGAGTCCTGGAACTCCTGTACATCCTGCAGAAGCACCGTCGCTTTCTAAACTCTGATGCAACACTCAGCAATACTCTGGAGCAAGCCTCAAGAGCTGTATAGACGAGAGAAAACTTTTAAGAAACTGTGGTTGATGCTCATATCATGCAAAAGTTATTTAATACCAATATCTCCCCCTGATTCTCTTCTCCTTCACTGAAGATCAAGCTACCGTGTCATCTTTTGAGTCTTTTAAAAAAGCTTTTGAGTAAGGCAGGATATTGAATCTCAGTACTATTTGAGTAAGATGTCAAAAAAATGTAAAAAGTAACCAGTATAATGGTTCCAACTGGGAATTGTAGTTGCACTGGGATTAAAACAATACACAGCTAGTGCTTTTAACAAACAATTCAAAAGCACTGACAAGACCTATGAAGTTAGGAAATACCACTCATTAGGGATTTTGAAACCCACATTAAGCAGTATTGCTAAGCTATCGTTTTGCTAAGCTTTTACAAAATGTAACTGTATCATTAACTTAAGAAGCAGGACCACATCACAATAATTTTAGCCTCTTTACATTGGCTCCCTGTTTGTTTTAAGATCGACCTGTTAGTCCCGTATGAACCTTGACGTAGTTCGAGATCCTGGGGCACAGGTCTACTCCTTGTCCCAGAGTCCAGGCTGAGGACCAAAGGGGACAGAGGTTTTGCCACCAGGCTCTGGAATGGCCTGCCGAGGATATAAGGCTGTCTGAGTCACTGGCTGCATTTAAGTCATTTAAGATACTTTCATCTGAAAGCATATCCTGACTTAATCTGAGCTATCGGTCTATTTTATTGCTGTCTTACTGATTTTAATGACCTTTTATTATCTTGATTTTAACTTTGGCCTTCCTTATTTTATCTTTTACTAGATGACATTATATGACATGCTATTTGTTTTGTTCTTCTTGTATTTGAATTGTGTTTAGTTTTATTGTACAGCACTTTGTAAATGCGTTTTGAAAGGTTCTATATGAATAACGTTTATTATTATTTTTATTATGACTTGAAGTTGATCACCAGCTTTATCCTGATACTGACTTAAAGGGGCAGTTCACCCCCAAATTACAATATACATATTTTTCCTCTTACCTGTAGTGCCATTTATTCATCTCGAATCGATATTGTTTTGGTGTGAGTTGCAGAGTGTTTGAGATATCTGCCGTAGAGATGTCTGCATCCTCTCCAATATAATGGAACTAGATGGCACAAAAAATACATTTGAAAAACTCAACAGCAATGTCTCTTTCCAGAAATCACGTTGGAACTATTTTCTTTCTACTTAGCTACACATACCAACCGTATTACTGCGCAGAGGAAATTGTGCATTTACTGCTATCTTACAGAACATGTCTGAGCTAGCTGATGAGAAGGACACCATTAATGTTTACATCTCGTACTGTCACAAACTTGAGCATGTCTTCCTTGTGGAGATGCAGCTTCCCTCTGCACAGTGATACAGTTGGCGGGCGTAGAACGGTAGAACGAAAACAGTTCCCGCCTGAATCTGCTCACAACAAGTTCTGTGGACTGTATTGAGTAACAAGGTCATGATTTCTGGAAGGGGACATTGCTGTTGAGTTTTTCAGATGTATTTTTTGTGACATCTAGTACCATTATATTGGAGAGAATGCAGACATCTCTACGGCAGATATCTCCAACACTCTGCAACTCACACCAAAACAATCTCGATTCGAGATGAACAAACCAAGTGCCATAGTAGTTCTTTTACATTGGAAATAAGGCAGACATGTCTACGGCTTATATCTCCAACACTCTGCAACTCACACCAAAAAATCTAGATTGATAAATAGCACAACAGGTAAGAGGATGTTGGTTTGAACTGTTACTTAAAGAGCCTACATATCACACCCCTTTACTGACTGATCCTTACCACGAAACACTTAACTAAGTCATCACAGTCTAAATGGAAGGACTAGGCAGTTGGAATGTCGTTGAAAATATAATAAACCATGCCCGTACCTCTCTATCACCTGGCATTGACTTGTACTGATGAAGCATATTGTAGTCAGACTGATATCTGGGGCATTTCAAGAAACGGTGCTGAGTGTAGTTTCAGCTGCAACCAGAGCAGCATTTTAAACACAACCACTATCAGCAGAATCTGGTCAGAGCAGGGCTGAACAAACAAGCACTGAACCTGCTGTCGGCTCCACAAAGGGAATAAATAACGGTAGTGTCACTTGATTTTCGTCACATCTTTGTTCCCGTTAATCACACAAATCAATTTGTCTTCTTCTCATTACTCATCTCATTACTGTTAGCTGTGTACATTTTCCTAAAATGGCAGCTCCAGCAGTAAATTGTTCATGGTCTTCATCCAGTTAAGATGCTGCATAGTTCACATGTTGGATAGTTTTATAGTTCCATATTTTCTGGTCAAACACATACAGGGTTTACATCATATTGGAAATAATTCACCAGGGTTTAGTGAATACAAAAGATCCAGTTCACTTGAAATGAGAAACATATATAAATATTTATATATATATGCACATCGTCATGAGTTAAGTTTTTAATACAAAGTTTAAAAGCTCAGTTTCTTTTCTCTGTCTCTCTAAAGGGATGTCTTTTTATTTGTACAGTGTTATGTGTCATTAAACTTCATATGAGTCTAACAGGTCTACTAGGCACAGACCCAGGGGCCCAAAGTGTCAGGGCTCCCCTGGCCTTCACCTGCAAAATATCAGTCAAATGAACACACACTGACCAGGAAGAGACTAAAAATGACCACAAAGAGATACAAAGAAACTGCAGAGAAAAAAATAATACAAAAGGGGCAAAACAACCACAGAGAGACACAAAATGACTACAAAGAGACACAAAATCACAAAAAGATGCACAGCAACTACAAAATCTGTGTTTCTTGCTCCTAGAAGAAGAAGTGGTGGGGCCTTTTGCATATCTGTGCCCTGACTCATAATCCGCCCAGTATGTTCTGGTGAAACCATTTATTCATCACGTATTTGTTGTGTTTGTCATGAGGGGCCGATGTTATAATCTGTTTATCCTGATATCAAAATGCACTCCATCAAAAAACAGCATTTAATCAACAGCACAGTTACAGTTGAAAACATTATCACAGATTTCTGGATTCACTCTTTTGTCTTACAGTAACTTAATTAAAAACTTAATGATTATATTGTTAACTAAAGAGAACACTGCAATCTAAACCAGATACGTCTGTCCAGTGTTAGCACTAACTTGCATGCTATGTAGGTTCGCCCACACAGTCTAGTGTCATCTCCAGAGATTGTGGTATTTGAATTATTACAGTGTGTACTGCTGGAAGACAAACGTGAGGGGTTTAATATGTTATGTACACAGATGGCAAAAGATTAAAGCGCCCAGATGTAGCTAGCTAGGTGATGGGGCTTATTTCAGTGTTGGCCTGTTAGATTAATAGCAAATATTGTGCTGGTTAATGTGGTGGCAGTGATGTTTGTCATACAGCTGTGATGTGAAATTACAAAAGTGGTTTGAGGGATTGGAGCTGACGTGTGGATTGTGCACAAAAATCACATCTAAAGTCCTCTCTCCTCTTAACTGCACCATTACCTGTGCATCCTTTCGAACGTTCTACTTTCCTTTAGTCTCATTTCAGTCTGTGTATTATTCTTCTTCTAGTAATGCAGGCACTGTAGTGAATCAGTTTGTCTTGAAATTGCTCTGCAGATGGCTCATACCAATGCAGCACACTCAGTGGTAAAGTGCAGACAGCAGGAATGTCGGCCATCACTTTGTACTTTGACACTGCAAATGTTTAAAGGAAAAGGTTGGGCTAAATAGGCCAAACCAGAAATCTCTTGCCTTTGTGTCCCACATCTCTTTTTTAACGCTGCCGTGCTCCCTTTGGATTTAGCAGAGACGCCAAAGCCTTGACTGTGACATTATTAGAGGACTGGTGGAGCTAAGTGATACATTTGTGTCCAGAAAGTCCTACATTTACCTCCTGTGAGCAAATTGGAAAAATCCACATCCTTTCAATTGCTATTCTAGATTTTGTGAAAGATGCCAAACCACCTGGGGACATTTGTTGCCACACAGCGACTCTCGCTAGGCCAGCAAGCATCATTTTTCAGTTAGTATCAATACCAACATTAACATCACATATCAATTTATTCAGGAGACATGATCATTAGCATACTGGGGCTTCATTACCTGGAAAACCCTTTAAGTCAGAGTCATTGTGGGCGATAGATAGGCCACCTGTCTAGCTCCTGCTTAATGTGGGAGCAACTGTTGTTCAGAGCTTCCTTCTTGCCTCTTTATTCCTCCCATGCAATCTTTTGAATTGATCTGCCAACAAAAAGCACCAGAAAATGTGCATATCTACATTTAAACCAAATTGACCCATTAGCTGCTCCTTCACAGTAAAAGCCTCCAAGCTTTGGCAAAACTTACTGTGCTACTTTTATGCAAATGTGATGCCTGGCGGTACAAGCTCTTTGAAATCTTGCTTCACGTATGATAGCAGTATTAAATATAACCCTGGGAAACTGCACGCATTATCTAGTGCAGAGTTTGTAAATAAACTCATGATTCATAGTTCCCTTGAAGGTTAAAGAGGTTAATGAGTTTAATTTGAAGTGATAAAATGTAAGTGTGAATAAAATGTGAAACAGTGTGTGAAATGTTGACTGTACCTGGCTATATTTATATCTGTGGTGCTAAAATTTAAGCCATGCCAAGATGTATGGAGCTGATCAACTCATATGTCATAGATTTTATTACTTAGAATAATCAATAGACATGGATGACAGGGATACATTGTAAGGCTTGTGGCTGTTTAAAGGGGAAGTTCATCATTTTTTGAAACAAGCTTTCATGCTGCATTGATACCACTCTAATGTCTGTACACTAGATATGAAGCTACAGTCAGCAGCCAGTTAGCTTAGCTTAGCATAAAGGCTGGAATCAAAATTTGCCTACCAGCACCTCTAAAACCAACCCGGTCTACTGGAGTGTGGATGGTGGACACACAAAGTGCAGCACTGTGACATCAGAATCCAAGAGTGTAGGTTTTGTTTCAAGATTGGACAGTGGGTGGGAGTTTTGGGGTCAAACATTTAATTTCCTGCATTCTGGTGAATTTTTAGGCATCACTTTGTGCTATTTCTGCAACAATTTATGGTGTAAATGTCTTTAATTTTGTCAAAGTAAAAGTCCTCTGCTACTTTAATGTTTTTATTGGGGTGGACAAATATCTAAATATTGCGGGGAACATGTCCCCTCAACCTCGAAATCTACACCTATGCCAGAATCTAAGGATTGTGACTTAAGGTTGAGGAAGATCATGGTTTGGGTTAGGGTTAGGGTTTCATTACTATGAGTTGATACTGTATGCAAGATTGCCTATTTTGGCAGAAAAAACAAGAAATAGGCCTCACTGTCAGTGAACATTTTGCTGATACATTCTGTATCAACATTTCTGGGACTTGCTAGGTATGTTAATCACCAACATTTCCTCATTATGCTTAAATGAAATGTGATTCTCTCTGCATTACGTTTCCCCCCAAAACATATTTGCTGTTTCAAATTAATTATATATAAACGATGGATCTGCCAAAAAAGGCAAATAATTAACATGTTTGTCTAATCATGCAGTCATTTAATCAAGACTGGGCTAAGAAATAGTTCAGCAAATACCCCTTTGTAAAACCATAACTCAGTATTTTTGTACGGTTGCAAGATATAAAGTGTTACTTGCTAGCTGTGGAGGTGCTGGTAGGTGGAATTTCTTTTTGCCTTTTTTTGCCAGTGTAGCTGCTTCCAGTCTTAATGCTAAGCTAAGCTAAGCTTATATTTAACGGACAGAAATGGGGAATGGTATTAATCTTCTCATCTAACTTTCAGCAAGAAACTGAGAAGCATTCTAATACAATCAGGCTTAAAACAAAAAGAAAGTAGTGACATGTTGACAGGATGTTCTGATATCAGCCTTACTGCAGATAAAGGGGGGTACGCGGAGGAGAAATATTAGGCTTCAGCTTGCCAGGAAGTCATCAACAAACATTACCATATAATCTTTCATTCCCCTAAGGCTGCAGCTATATTCAGGGCTGCTTTTTCAACCCAGGTCACACACCAGCGTCGTGAAACACAGAGACATTGGTCATTGTAGCCATGCTATATTGTAGTGTGATGAAGAATCGATTATATTGGCCTATTCTTGTGTTTAGAGGAGTGGGCAGCGGCAGGTAGTTGTTGTTTTTCTCACTTTTATTGAGAATAATGGGGACAGAGCAGAAAGAGCACATCAAGAAAGATGGAAGCACAAAGGCCCAAACAACTACTCCATCACTGTGCACAAGACTTTATTACTCAGGAAGACCATGATAAATTAAACTACTCTAATGTTTGTTATTTGTAATGTGTTGCAAGTGATTCAGGATAAAGATGAATGTGTTAAGCACAAATGGGAGATGGACTCACAAAGCAGACTCACAGACTCAGATAAAAGTTCAAGGTCTTTAATCAGGCTCAGGTCTGTACACGGATGATCGGCAACACAGGCAAAGGTATCCAATTCGACAGACAAAAACAGTCAAAAACACACTGACAAGGGACGCTAGGGAAACGCTGGAACTCTCACTCAAAGATGAAGACGATGTGGCAACATTGTCAACAGGGAAAGACAGGGTCTTAAATAAACTAAGATAAGGGAGACAGTGAGTCACAGGTGAAGCACATTGAGACAGAGGTGAAACACATTAGGGCGAGGCAAGTAATCACAAAGGTTAGAAACTTGACAGGGCGTGGAACCTGAAATGAGACGAGACAATGGCTGCCAGACAAAACAGGAAACATAGGGATGACAAATAAACATGAGTTTAGCTAGCTTGGTGGGTCATAACAGAATATACATGTAGATTAATGTACCACTACTCTTACTGTCTGTGTCCATGTAGACTGTAGCGTTTATATGTTTGGGATTTCCCAGTATATGCAAGAACGTGCAACTCACACACTGTAGGCTCAGTTTCAACACACCATGTACCAGTGTATGCCCTTTCTGCATGATTTTATGGTTTAAACGTCTTTAATTGTGCCAAAACAAAAGTCCTCTGCTACTGTTACGCCCCAAATGCACGTGATCTAAATATATTAAGGGGTGCAAGTCCCCTGTGTCGCCCCCGAAATCTACGCCTGTGCTGTAAGTTACTATTACTGATGTCCACTCCATACACACACTCACTCCTTAATCTTACCTTGTCTCTCTCTGTTTGTGTCTTTCAGGTATTTATGAGCAGACATTTCTTATATAACTGCAGCCAACCAATCCTGGATGTGAAGATAGCCTTTTGTCAGGTGTGTGTTCCTTACAGGTAAAAAAGGTACAGTACTCATTCACTTCCATTTCCCCTTCATTGCTCTATATGTTGTGGTATTGTTGTGTTTCTGTGTGTAAATAAGTGAGATAACTTATAAACAGTTTGGGCCTTTTTCACAGCAGACATTTTGACTCGCCATAGTGGGAAAAGCACAGGTAAAAAAATGATACCATAACAATGGCTCAGTTCCAGTAAGCTGTTCCAGTGAGCCAGCATTGACAACACCAGGGTCTTCCCTAAATGGAATGCAGCCATCATTAATGATATCAAACACACCTGTTATTTTTCTAATATCACATATCAAAATGTCTGCTGTGAAAAAAGTATATTAGCAGCATTCACTTAAGAATGATGATTAGAAAAGAAGCATAATATTTAGTCATTTTTATGTGAAGTGCAAATTTCCACTTGTGATTAAGAGCTGTGGTGTTAATATCCCATGGAAAAAAAAGTTTTCAAAGGATGAAGTGTTTATAGCCTTGTGTTGGTAACTAATTTCATGCAAAGCTAAAGACCTGATTTTTCATAAACAAGTTTTTATCTGACTGAACTCTCAACAAAATGGAGTTCCTAAATGAAGCTTATTTACCTGTCTCACCCGTTGTGACAGTGTAAATGCAAAACTCCTGCGGAGATGTAATTTAATAAACTGTGCAGTCTATGTCACACATGTGTGAAGACTGCTTGGTTTGCCACATGCTTTTCCACTGTGGCTCAAACTATTACTTTGCATGGGATGACTGTGTTACACCTGCATGTGTAGCTTGATGTTTGATAGCTACTATAGCTAGCTGTACAGTGTAGGCTGCAGTCCAGTGTATTAAAATAATGAGGATTGGGTGACTTGCTCGCCATGTTGAATTTAAATGTATTACATCACACATATAAATTTTTCATGGCGTCTGTGGGAAGTGTTTCAAACCTGTGCCCCTCAGTAAGACTCAGTGGCACAGCTTTGTTTGGTTTGTGAGCTGTGTTGTAATTACTCAGTCTGTAATTAACTGATATTTTTGTTGTGGCACCGTTTGTTCAACTGCTCTGCCCAAGTAATTATAGCCTGATTATTATTGTGTGCACATTCATAAAATAATAATGTCTTTAGTCTAGTGAATACAGTAAGACATTAGTGGCACTAATGTCATTACAAGGCTATTGTAGAGTTTATATTTCTGCATGGAAAAAGTGCAAATGGAAACTCAACTGTACTGTATGTCCTGTGTTGTATATTTTACCCTTCCAGTTTTACCAGTAATCCCCTAACACACTTTTTGGTTGTTTGGGAAAATTACAAATATAGACTGATTTATAGATGGATGATTATTTGAAGTGACAGTTAAACCCTCAAATCAAAAATACACATTTTTCCTCCTGCCTGTAGTGCTATGTATAAGTCTAGATAAGTGGTTCACAGTGGGTCACAGGGTCCAGATTTTTCCTTAGTCATTAGCTCAAGGTCCACACAGTTTAATATATTCAGTGTCATACTTGCATTTGGCCATGTCATCAAGCTAGTTTACTGTCTGTTAAGTAGCTGTTTGTTATTCACTCACTCTACAGCAGGAAATGGCACTTCAAAATAAAAGCTATGTGCTGGAAATTCATTGTTCTATAAGAATAAAGTGTGTTTTTTGCAAACTTTACACATTTGCGAGTCACTTGCGTTCCATTCGGAATGAACCTACAACCTACTTTCGGACCACGACCCACCAGTTTGGAGCCACTGGTCTAGTTTGTTTTGGTGTGAGTTGCAGAGTGTTGGCGATATTTGCCGTAGCAATGTCTGTCTTCTCTCCAATATAATGGAACTAGATGGCACTCAGCTTATGGTGCTCAAAGCGCCCAAAAAATACTTTTGAAAAACTCATCAGCAATGTCTCTTTCCAGAAATTATAACCCGGGTACTCAAGATAATCCACAGACCTTGTTGTGAGCAGTTTCATGTAGGAACTATTTCCTGTCTACTGAACCACATCAGCCAATCGTAAAGCCGCCCTGAAGAAAGCATGCATCTACTCATGGGAGAGAGACTTGTGCTTAGGACAGTGCAAAATGTAAACATTAATGGTGTCCTCCTTGGCTGAGGCTGGAACGTTAGCTAGCTCAGTGGTGCTAGGTGAGCTAGCAGTGGATGCACGCTTCCCTCTGCACAGTGATACAGTTGGCGGTTGTAGCAAAAAATAGTTCCTACATGAAACTGCTCACAACAAGGTCTGTGGATTATCTTGGATAACTGGGTCATGATTTTTGGAAAGAGACATTGCTGTTGAGTTTTTCAAATGTATTTTTTTGGCACTTTGAGCACCACAAGCTGAGTGCCATCTAGTTCCATCATATTCGAGAGAAGGCAGACATCTCTACGGCCGATATCTCCAACACTCAGCAGCTCACACCATAACAGTCTAAACTGATTAATAGCACTACAGGTAAGAGGAAAAATATGTATATTTGATTTTAGGATTAACTGTCTCTTTAACATAATAACTTAATAACATAAAATGTATATTATGAATTTAAGTGGTACCGTTTACTGTTATTGTGCAAATTGATGATTTCCCTCCAGATGTTTTATTACGTGCCAGGTAAGTAAACACATAAATCTTCTTTATCATCACTAATAGAGTCTTTCTGTTGTATTCGCCTCTCGCAGGGTTTTGGAAAACAAGTGGATGTGTCATATATTGCCAAACATTACAACATGAGCAAAAGCAAAGTGGACAACCAGTTCTACAGTGTGGAAGTGGGAGACTCCACCTTCACAGTTTTAAAACGTTACCAGAATTTAAAGCCCATCGGCTCTGGAGCTCAGGGAATTGTCTGGTAGGTACTCAACAGTGTGTTTCCTTTATGCCCTGTATTAAATCATATCACGCTATTTGATGTGTTTTTTAATGTAGTATTTAATGTGTGTTTATCTCATTTAGCTGTTGTTTTTCTAATTGTCTTGTAGTTTATTGTTGTGGGAGATTATTAAGGGAGGAGAATCTCTGCTTATTGTTTTCGCTGTTGTGCAGCAGAAGGGCTGCAAAATGTAATTTTAGAAAATTGTATGAAGTTTCTGTGATTAATTTGGCAATCAGAAAGTCGTGTTTTCAAATCATTTGAAAACCCTGATGTGTTTTCATTATGTCTGACCAATCATAACATCTGAAAGCACAGCATGCAGCCATGTGAGTCATCTTTGCAGAGATGTTGATGTGGTGAGCCAAATGAAAGACAACATCAGCTCAACATACAGCGTCTGAATGTAGAAATGTTTTCTATTCTTCAAAGGATAATATTTCCAGACTTTGGGTTTTAATCTTGTAACAGCAAACAGGTAGAGAGTCCTTTGATTTAAATTAATCAGACTAATGACTACCGTTTTCTAATGCTGATGAATGGGAATATTTTAGATCTTGATTAATTGAGAGGCACAAATAGTCTCATTTTAAACCATGTCAAGAACATCTTTTTCAACATCAATTATTCACCTTTAATGAATATGGTTGAAAAGTACCGATTAGGCTTGGTTTTTCACTATTGTTATGCATCTAGGAGCACAGAATTTAATGTTTTTTACAGAATCTCTTCAGTGCAAATGATTTTTGGCGAAAATTTAAATGAGACATGTAAATAAAGTGACTTTTTAGATGGAGGCCTTATGCTGTTTTCACACAATGAGCCACACAGCAACAGCGTGACCAGCTACATTATTGTCGTGTCACCTTTGAAGTGTTGCTCAAACAATCATTAACGTGGTAACGTTGTTACAGGCTTGTGTGTGTCTGTTATTTGCTCTGAGCCCCATTTTAACATCACATTTCGCTGCCCCATTACATCCCTCTGTGTGCACTGCAATGCACAGAAAGCTATCATAGTGTCAGCTCACTGAGCTAAATAAGACAGTGCCACAGCCAGCAACAAAAACATATGATAGGTTAAAGCTTCACTGCATCATTGGAAAAAAGCTGAAAGCCGAAAAAAAAGCTAAGGTCAGTTCAGCTTTCATTTGTAGGTCGTCATACCCCTCAGCAGCAACAAGTGTCGGGCGTGATTTTCCATTGAAAATGAATTTTAGCCGGTTGCTGTGTCGCTCCTAGTGTGAACTCAACATTAGTCGTGCATCATGTGTTCAAAGACCATTGGAAATTTGAAATGCGATGATAATTTCTGTTATTACAGTTTCTGATCATGATAAATGATTTAATTTTGGTGATTTTTAAAGAAAACGTGCCTTTTAAACCCGCCAGCAGGATTTGGGGTTCCGTGGTGTTTAAAATAAATAACAGTGTATGTCCCTCCCCTAAGCCAAAATAAAAAACACAAGTTCTTCCGCAGTGTTAAAAAATTTTTTTGACATGCCTCCCCCTTTTTGCACCACTCCCTCCTACCCTTACAAATAACAAACAGTCCCTTAGCTTAACCACAATGTAATGAAGAAGTAAGAGGTTTGTTTTCGCAAAACTTCAGGAAAATGGCAGCAATCCAGTGGTAAAAAAAAAATTTAAAAATCATTTCATGTCTCGGCCATTTTGGTAATTTTAATAATGTGCTACATGAATGAGTTAGCATTTCAGTACGCAAGGTTCCCTCATCTTGAAATCAGCAGGTTGTTGCCTGAAATGTGGTCTGTGGTTCACATAAACTCATAAGACTGTCACATTTTATTGTATAACATGAAGTACGACAGTAAATACCCCATTGATGAATTTTGAAGCTCTTGTGTGTATTAAAACGTCATCACAGCGAACATGGCTTTACAGCCTTGTTGTGGTGGCAACATTAAGTCATGTGGCTGCTGTAAAGTGTGTTTATGTTAGCTGTTTACTTCTGGTGATTGCATTTAAACTTCAATAATTATGAAAGTGGTATTTATTTGTGAAAATTATCTTGCTAAACAAAATGTGTAAGTATTATATTTTCTGCAATAATCAAAATCCAATGAAAAAATCCCTTCGGCTTTTTGACGAGGGAACCAGGGGGATGTTAACTTCTGCATCGGCCTACAACACCATCCCTAGGGCACTCTATCGCAACTGGCTGACTAACTGATGGACCTTTTGACCACTTAACTGAGAAGTGCATCTGTTTCTTTTTATGAACCCTTAAATGGGGATTTTTATTTTATTTTAGAATAAAGTAAGTTAGAAAGGTAAATAACAAATCAGCTAACAAGTGAAAATCAAGTGAAAAGTTAAGATTACTGTCACTACCTTTTTAAAAAAAAAAAAAAAAAAAAAGATAAGTGTGAAACATATGCAAAAACAAATACCTGTATTTAGTAGAGGAGCATTTTTTTGGCATTATGTAATCATAAATGTGGACTGTACAGTATGGCCAACTACTGAATATGGATTTTATATAGGCCCTTATCCTCTCCAGTGCTATGAGTTCAGGACACACAGTATCGGTAATATGGACGTGTGGGCTATAAGGGCCTAACAGGATGGGCACTTACGGGAATCCTTAATCCGGATTGCAGAGAGAGCTGGTATTCATTGTAATTCATCTCACGCCTGCCCTGTCAGAATGGTGCCACTGCCAAGGCTCCACTTAAAGGAATGCATCTTACAGTCTTTGTCAAATGACCAAACAGATCTATAAGTTATGTTTATGTTAATGCATTGTCACAGTGGTGATATACCCACCTCAGAGACGCTCCTCAAGATGAGCCGTCTTGACATGTTTTATATCTACGTTTCTCATACAGTGCTTGAAGAATCACTGGCCCTCAACACTCTAAACCCCCTTGCCCTCCACACGCCCTCGCTCATTGTCCTTCCTTTGCTTCCCATGCCCTCAGCCCTTCTCTCCTTCCGCTCCAAAGCAATTTTGTGCATTTGCAAAGGAGCTTGGGCAGGCTGTAACTGCTAATGCTGGGATTGTGCCCATTTGAAGGATATTGTAGAGATGGATGGCAGGGAGACAGTGCAAATCTAATTTAACCTGCTCTGCTGTGTGCTGCTTGGCTCTGCCCACAGCTGTCAGCTGGTGTCATACGGTGACGGCATTACCACGACCGAACCACATAAAACCCCAAAGACTGACATAATATTCTACCGATTATAGAGATCAAATGGAACACTCTATGGTCTCATTTAGATTTAAACAAACACATCAACAACATACCACAAGACCATGACATGTGTATTTATACTGGAAGAATAATTTTGTCATAATGCGATGATAAAATAATTAGAGTGACTTGCCTGCTGTGCATTAATATCAGCATAATCCCCAACTGGATGACATAATCTCGTCGACGTAAACATCTGTCTGACTTTGCACAGACAGTTGATTTCCTTTCTACTACCAGTTATATGCACTGACAACAGCTTGTATGCAAATTACAATATACATACAAGCAGGGAGTTATCCCAGTGATTATCAACAGTGAGTACAGTAAGTTTGCATTTATTATGCAATCAGCAGACTCTTGCCCCGGTAATGCCTGAGAACATGGTAATGAGAGAACACTTGTATCACTGGCTCAGCTAAGACTCACCCTGCCAATGTTGTCGCCCACAAACATCACAGTCTGTGCGCATCTCTGCCCTTCTGACTTGTGTGCTGGGTCAGGATGAGCTTTCAGAAGCATCTTAGCAGGGATGAGGGCTTTAAGTAGTTTAGCTAGTCATGACATCATCTCTCACTCAGCTAGAAAAGTGATGACAGGCTCACATCCCTATTGGATCAATGCTTTTATGAAGGCTTCACTGTTTCCATGGCCACACGCACCATCCCTGGCCTGCATTCTCTAGAGACATGACAAACCACAGTTGAATCCCACCCAGTCGTCCTCAAACCCACACACACACAGTGTCGTCTTGGTTAGGGTTGCAGTAAGCCTGCATGCAGCACTGAGGCTCAATTTGTAGCTTCTTTAAGGGAGAGTTTATCTGAAAAATGCACCGTCAAAGAGCTGAGACTGTGATGTGGATGGCATCTTTATTGCTTATTCTCGTCTAGGTACTGCTTTTTATTAGAAGTAAATATAAAGAGGCAAAATCACAAAGGCTCTCAGGGGTTGGGGATTGTGTTGAGTCAGCAAAGAACTCACTTTGCGGTAATGACCTCCAAAATGGGTTGAGCCACTCTGTGGGAAAAAAAAGCCTCTTATGTCACATTTCCCCCTCTGCTTCATTGCATTGTGCTGTATATTGTCATTCATAATACAGTAAACAAATAATATTCATCATATTATAACCAAAGATAATGATATTAATGGATATTTCATACTAATAATTAGAAATGGGTGAAGTCAGTGTTTATTGTAGACTGTACCATTTGTATGGTTGTACATGCATTTAAAGGAATTGTTCAGCTTTTTGTGAAGTGCACTTATTTGCTTTCTTGCTCAAAGTTAGATGAGAAAATCAGTGACATTTTCGTGTCTGTAAGGTAAATATGAAGTAAGCTTAGCACAGAGACTGGAAACAAGGACAAAATAGTAGTCCAGATCTCCCTGCTTATCTCTTAACTCAAATTTTGTCAGCTTTAGGGCTGTTGCTCAAACTACAGATTGTACTTCTGCATTTCTGTATGCCCCCCACCACGGACAAAAAGAGTATAGAAGTGGATTGAGGGAGACCAATGTAGACCAAACTCACATCACATGGTAAAACTAGGCAGTGCTGATCAAATAAAAACCAAGATACTCTTACTGTATTGCCTAAATTGTCTTCAGAAAGATATTTAACTGCACCGTTTGGCTGTAATTGTTACAACTGGTGAATCAGGTGAGAGTGGATTTAAATGCACGACTCTGGAGACAGATCAGGTACTCTTTGTCTTTACTGGACAAAAGGTAGGTTCGGTACACAGAAGGTCTATCAGTGAAGGCAAACAAATCCAACAGGGATGAGGCAGGGGCAGAGTCAGTCAACAAAAAACAGGCTAAATCCAAAAACCAAGAAAAGGACATTGGAAAGCAAAAGCCTGGGACGCTAGACACACAAGGAGCTAAGACGAACTGGCACTGAGCAAAAACAAGACACACACTAAAAACTCTGGTGAGGTAAAGGATAACGAGACACAGGTGAGGCTAATCAGGGCGGGACAGACAATCAGACACAGGTGATGTCATCAAATAGGAAGGAAAACACACAGGGGCAGGAAGTGAAGTGATCTGAAACGAGAGGACATGTGAGTTTCCAAGTAAAACAGGAAACAACAGGAATGAATGAAATAAAAAAGATAACCTAAGAAGCTTGAGCTGTGACAGTAATACAAGAAGTTGTAAACAGGAAGTGGGCTACTGTAAAAACTAAGCTCAAATAGTAAGACCTAGCAAGGCTGATCAAATAAGAACCAAGATTCTGTGACCACGTAGCCTATTTCTCGCCTCAAATGATTCCAGAAACGTATTTTAGCTTACCGTTTAACTGTAATCTGAGATTGTTTGTACCAGCTGGCTGCCATACTGTCTCCTGTAGAAAAGGTCGAATTATGTTACCCATTAGCAGGAGCGTTTATTGGTCCAGGGTGGTGCAGTGCATTCTTCTAGTTGTAGGTTTTCTACTTCTTGAGCAAAGCAGATACCACAGCCCTTTATCTCTGTTTTCTCTGGTCATGAAGCACCAATTTGAAAAGTATGTGTGCCTTCCTACTGCATAGACAGCCTAGCTTTTACTGCTTTTGAGCTGTGAAATACGTCTTGAAAGTATCACCTGAAAACTGAGTGGAGAAACATAACAAATGCAGATGCTTCCACACAGGTACAACACCTCAACAAAATTGAACAGCGATGGGAGATTTTGGACCGGTGTGTCAAACAGTGCTCCCCAGCACCGTCATCAAAACACCAAATGAGGGAATATTTTTTGGTAGAATGGTTTCATCCCTCCAGTAGAGATTCACAGACTTGTATAATCAATGCCAAGGCACACTGAAGCTGTTCTGGCAGCACATGGTGGCAGGGGTGGAGTACAAAATTCTGGACCCCGTACATATAGGCGTTCACTGTGGGCCTCTCCCTGCATCCACAGCCAGTCATTATAGTATCTTTGTCGGCTTTACTGAGATTGTTTATGTTGATTTTTACTTAAATGTGTCACTCATCTGTATCTGCCTACTGGCTCCTTGAATCTATACAAAATCCAGAAGTGTAATAATAACAAATAATAGTTTTCTGTCCATTTAACATAAAGCTGAAGAAGCTTAGCTTAGCTGGGAGCAGCTAGCCCAGTTCTGTCGAAAGGTAAAATGGGTCAGACTATTTCTTGGCTGGTCGTAGGGACTTCCTGGAGTCTCGTGCTGCACTCTTGCAGTGTAGGCAGAATGGGAAGTACAGGAAAACCTTTTGTTATTTTGCCTAAGGTGTATTCACGCACTATTACCAGATGGTTACTCCCACTGGTCGCCTTGTAGTGACATCATTTAAAGACTTTAAATCAGCTAGCTTTGTTGTTTATTTGGAGAATTAATGAATGGAACCACTTACAAACAAACTGTTTATAACTCCTATTAAATAGCTGAATTGATTTTATTAATATCAGATTTGATGCAGATGTTACTGCTAGTCTTGGATGGATAACTGAACTGGCGTACTGGGCCCAGGTCCAGGGGCCTAAAGGGTCAGGGGGTCACTTAGATTAACACGTACTGATCAGGAAGAGACTCAAAATGACCCAAAGGGGATGCAAAGGAACTGCAAAGAGACAGAAAATGACCAAAATAAACAAACAATTACCCCAAAGAGACACAAAGCTACCACAAGGAAACACAAAATTACCACAAGACCACCAAAACAGGCATACTACAAGGTCTGTGTGTTTTTCTCCTATGTAGGGGCGGTGGTGGGGCCTTTTGCATATATGTGCCCAGGAGCCCATTTGGTCATAATCTGCCCATGATGTTAGTGATATTAGTCTCCTCATCTAACTCCCCAGCCAGCATTTGTATGTGGGGCCCATGTGGTAAGTAGATGGGTTGCAAAAATGGGCCCCATTTGGGATTGTCCATGGGTTCCGTATCGGCCCCATGCCATTTGCCCGCATATGTGGATTGTGGATATTTTGGGCCCATATCCACTTGGTACCCAGGTAGCCCTAGCATAACCATGTGGGGCCCACTTGGGTAAAGCCATTGATGAGGGCAACTGGCATGGGGCCGATATGGAACCCATGGGCAATCCCATATGGGGCCCATTTTGTGGGGCCCCACATACAAATGCTGGCTGGGTCTCAGCAAGAAAGTGAATACACATATTTCCAAAAAATGTTGAACTGCTCCTTTAACATCTATTCATATGATTTCAATGTTACTGTGTTACTGACAAGATCATAATACTGTAGGAAATGTTCTCCCACATGAAATGATTACTTTAAAATAAACTGATGTATAATCTATTTTCACAAGTCTTTATTTTTTTTTAGATTTAAAGAAATAATCATTTTGTTTTTGTGACCAATGATATTCAGGGTGGATTGTCACAGTATGATTCATTCAACCATGAATACTAAAGGAAAATTGTTTCATTGTTTTTTTCCCCTCTGCAGTGCGGGCTATGATGCTGTCCTGGACAGAAATGTAGCCATCAAGAAGCTGAGCAGACCCTTCCAGAACCAGACCCATGCCAAGAGGGCATACCGGGAGTTGGTGCTCATGAAATGTGTCAATCACAAAAATGTGAGTGATTCAGCTGAGGGGTATCAGGGGTAAGAATGAATGCGGGAAGAATGAAAATGTAACCATTGTCAGAATGAAGCACAGCTTTAAACTATATCCCAGTCAGTGTCTATTTTTGGTTCTCGATAAATCCCTTCGCTACAAAACGGAGACGAGAGGCTGCAACGTTGTGACCGTGCTAAATTCGATGCCTCCAGAAATGTACCGAACTGGCAGGAGAGTGAAACAGAGAGCACTTCAAGGCATGAATGTAATCTCCAGTGCTGCAGTTTGAGCTCTTTTCTTCCTCTAAGTCTCTTTTTCCCCTCCTCCTCGTTTATCCCCACTCTTTTGTTCCACCTCACTTCTTCGGTTTACTCAGCAGTGTCCTTCATCAGGGTCATCCCTTTGCTGTAACTCTAATTTTGTCTGTATATTTAACTTCTACATCTTGATCCTCTCCATGCTCTTCTCTCTTTCAGATTATCAGTTTATTAAATGTCTTCACACCACAGAAATCATTAGAGGAATTCCAGGATGTGTGAGTATAGTAAACCCTTATTTGCATAATTACATTTCCATCAAAAATATCAATTTAGCTCGTGTAACAGGCGACAGAAGGCCTCTTGTTTTCATTTAATCTTATGTCTCAAATGACAGTGAAAACAAGGAGACTGAGTTTTGTTATGCATGATGTGCGTGTTACACCTTCTCATCTGCAGTTGTGAGAACTCAACCGCTGGAGTGTAGTGAGTGAAAGTACTGTAGGTGTAACCCAAGGCTGATGGAGGTATCCTGTTCTCATACTGAATGATAAATGAGAGTGTGCTCACGTTTAGAACAATCTGCAGAGGGATTCACGTGTCTTAGTGGGACTTTTTTTTCAGCCAGAAATGGTACAGTGGCATTGAAAATCTTGGGGTGGCACACTAAAACCAAAAACCATAACTCAGTTTCAGGAATTTGATTATGCTGTTGAAGTATATATAGGCCAATGGAAAACTCTGTCAGCCTCCAGCTGTTTTCAATGGGTAGGGGGCAGCGTCTCAGTGTGGCCATGACCCCTTCAGTTTATGACTGAGAGCTATTATTCCAACTCCACAGTCACCCCACTGATTATTCATGCAACCACTTGTAAATCAATTAAACCTTTTCTCAGGTACCTAGTGATGGAGCTGATGGATGCCAACTTGTGCCAGGTGATTCAGATGGAGCTTGACCACGAGAGAATGTCCTACCTGCTCTACCAGATGCTGTGTGGTATCAAACATCTGCACTCAGCAGGCATTATTCACAGGGTAGGAAAGCATGACACCTCAACTTTTAGTTTAACCACTAAACATGGTTTGGGTTGTGTGTTTTTGTTAGTTTCGGGATAGCAATTTGTAGTCTTACATAAGTGGGCCATAAAACTTGCATTCAGAGGACACAGAGGAAACATGGGGTTTAATCCTTGGTGCTTTACCTTGCAGTGTTTAAAGGGTGGGAAGCCTGTGAGGGATCATGTCCTTGTCAGTGCACCAGCAGATTTGACTGGTTGGCTGAGAGCAAGCAAATTATTGCTTCTAGTTTCACTATTTGCAGTTTCAGGTAGCTCTGATTAAAGTTTAAATTGAACTAACACAGGCGGGTTTTAAATTTAAAGCCATCCCTTGTTTCAGCCATAAGCACTGTTCATTTATATGACTACTGCAGTGCCTGTTTGCTTGGGCTCTAGTGTTGCTGTCTGCAGCTTTGTCAAGAGGCGCTCATCCAAACAACTTCACACTTGACGCTGCACTTTCTTGGGTGCTGAGCAATACACCTGCCATGACCTAGCAATGCTAGAGTAAACACATCATTTGCTAACAGCTAGCTTTTTGGGCTCAGGCTGTTTCTGGGAGCAAACGCCTTAATTCTGAAAGTCAGATCGTCAGTGGTTTTAATATTTAACTTTGCTGCAATGTAACATCTCTGGTCTCATGTACTGTAGCAAGCTGTGGAGAGTGATTTGTACCCAGCATGCCTTTCTGATGTGTAACCGTTAATAGGGACCCCCTCTTAAAGGTCCAGTGTATAGGATTTAGGAGGATACATTGGCAGAAATGGAATATAATGTCCATAGCTCTGTTTTCATTGGTGTATCACCTTCAACTAAGAGTAAAATGTTTTCGTCACCTTAAAATGACAAATTTCTATCTGCATACAGAGTGTGTCCTCTCCCACAGAGTCCGCCAAGTTGTTTCTATAGTAGCCTAGAACGCACAAACCAAACACTGGCTCTAGTCAAATACCAGAAATCATTGAAACCTGTCAACAGAATATAAGGTTTGTAAATTACTCAAATATCCACAGTTTCTCACACCAGTCTTTTTTTCCATCACCAGGACCTCAAACCAAGCAATATAGTGGTGAAGTCAGACTGCACCCTGAAGATCCTGGACTTTGGTCTGGCCAGGACTGCAGGAACCAGTTTCATGATGACCCCTTATGTGGTGACCAGATACTACAGAGCCCCAGAGGTTATCCTAGGCATGGGATACAAAGAGAATGGTGAGAAGTCAGCATCACTAAGTGTTTAAGCTTGCATGGATCAGGTTCCGACATATTTAAAGGATAACACTGATGTCACTCTATTTATTGCTCTCTTTATAAATGCATACAAAAAGTCTGGCACCCACTCTGCCAGAGTCAATTAAAACAGCTCATAGAGATCAATTAGTGCCGTATTTGCTTATATAGTGCACGACTAAGTAAGTTTATTGGAGCTATAAGCCAAGCCATTATTTTCTAGTTGTGGCATTAAAGAAGGGACAGTTAATGCAGACTGGGAGCCAACATCAACCTGTAGTCAAGTAATAAAAGTATTGAAGCAATTGTGTTACAGAGACATTTTAAAAAGTGAAGTTCAAGCCCAGTTGCCAGGAAACACTTTTTGGCATTGTGCATTGCTGCAAACCATGAATATGTTACATGTTAAGTGAGATGCCTAGAAAGCTGCAGACCACTGTTTGGGACAAAAAAGATTGCATTTGTGTGAGTTATTGCTGTATTTCCAGCAGCTTTTTAGGCACTGATAGCGACCTGTCGCTGTTTTTCCACCAAAGATAGTGGCCTGAAAAGTGATTGTCTTTTACTGAGACCTCACTGCTTTTCCTGTGCTGCCAAAACTTGCTATTTTAAGCCAAAAAATAAAATTTTCTTCACCACAATCAAGTGATTTTTGTACCTATACCTAACCACACGTTAACCACAGAGTTATTGAAATATAAAGTTTCAACATATCTGCTAAGGTATAAATGTCACGTATCTTTGGTTTGCAGGAACATTCAATGCAAACATTTTTTGTGGCTATTGGGTTGGCAGTACATTTAGCAGCAGTATGTCTATTTGAGCTTTATGCAGTGTATTTGTAATCCAGTGGGACCCAGTGACTTGCCTGCAGTATAATCTGCAGTGGAACAGATAGAAGGAGCATCTGACTCTAGCAAAAAATATATTTGTTTATCTTTTAAAAGGCATTAATGATCAGTAAAAAAAAATAAAATTACAGAGGTGTTATTCATTAATGATCCCAATTATATGTGAAACCTTACAAACAAATCTGGTGTAGTCGCACTTTGCAAATGAGCTAAAGTGAATTGAAGTGTTGGCGGTATGAGTCACTGATTAAAAGCCCCCAGACATCAGACATGTGATTGGCTGCCAGCCTAAGCTATGATTCATTAGCCATATTCCTCCCATGGATAGAAGCCTGTAGGCTTTGAAATTTCCTGCCGCTAGTTAGGCTCTTCCTCTGCTCTCTGTCTATATCTATTTCATTCAAGTTTATCTTCATGTAACATGCTCCTCACTAATTATTTCTCCCTCGCTGAATGACAGCTAATCACTGTTGCTTCTCCCAGACAGCTTGATGTGTCTAACACTAACCTTTGCCTTCCTTTCTTTTCTTTTGCTCCCTCTCCGTCTTACTGTCACCTCTGTGCGTGCAGTGGATATATGGTCGGTGGGGTGCATTATGGGAGAAATGGTGCGCCACAAAATCCTCTTCCCTGGGCGGGACTGTATCCTTGTTATCTGATGGTAACACAATTTTTATTTATGGGTTTATGTCTGCTGTATGTAATGAAGAATGAATTAAAAAATCAATCATTCTTTGTTTTAAATGCGACCATCCATGTTGGGTTTCAAGTGTCTGACTCAAGATGGATTCAACTGCCTTTTAAAACACTCTCCCAGTCAAGTGCTCAGAGAGTAATGAAACAGTAGCCACAGGCGTGTTGTCCATTATTCCTTTGGAAATGTATTTTATTCATACGGTAATAACCATACATAATATAGTTTTCACACGGTAATTTGGTCAATTTTTACTTCAGTTCCATCATTTCACATTTCTCAGTTACATTTACTTTTATTCTGGCCTGATGTTCGCTGTGTGTTACTGAGGTGAACTAAACCACACTCACACCTGGCTGTCTGAATAACACATGTACATATCAATTCCAGCTGATCCTCTTTTAACACTTAACCTTCAGTAACATCCTAAAACAAGCATTATAAATTCATGTTTTCAAGTCGGTACCTCTAAGTCTTAGGCTTTATTCTGTCTCGTATTTTGGCAAGAGGAAGTTCTCTCTCTTTGTGTCTGAATATTTAAGTGTGTGCTATTTAGAGTGTGTCTGTGAGTGCTACCTGGTGTGTTCTCCTGCAGCCAGGGGGCTGTAATTGCATCCCCAAGATGATTTCTTTCAGTGGGATGGCTTTGGATAAATAGTCCTCATGCTGAGCTTGTGCGCATGTGTGTACACGTGAAGTACATAATGCCATTTGAGGGTGCACACATGTGTGAGTCAGACAGTTATTAAGCATTCAGTGAATTAATAATGACAGATTTATGTATTCATTTTAAGCTTCTGTTGAACCCATGTGGTGGTGTGAGTAAAGTTCAGAGGTTAAAGGTGTAGGCTGTTAGCATGTTAGTTAAAATGAATGAGACAGCTGCCATGATGGAAAAGTATTAAAACGAGAATGATGTCAAGTAGGAATCGTTTTTAAATGTTACCCTCCCAAATGACAATTTGTGTATCAATCAATCACCCTGTGTTACTTTGAATTTGTGAAGAAAACATTGTTTTTTTTTCACAGGCCCTCAATGAACAAAGAATTCCAAAACAGAGAAAATCCTTGTTGAATTTAAGTCATTGGGGTTGACATTTAAAAATGGCAAAACTATATCAAAACATTACAGACTCTCACACAACATGTGCAGTATATCCAGTCATATGCTCAGTATTTCCTAAGCAGACAGCCCTTTCTGATGGGGGAACCAAACTGAAAGTGAAACTTATCTATGCTCTATTTAAAGCCAGACTCCATTGACAAAAACAGTAATTTTACTTGCTGAACACAGGAGCTGCTGGTTTCACTTTCCATTCAGTTCCCCATCGGAAAGGGCTGTCTCTTTGGGAAGTACTCAGCATACGACTGGATAAATGAGACTTGGATTATACTGCACGAGTTGTGTGAGACTTAATAAACAGATATTTTGATATAGTTTTGTTATTAAACATGGACCCCTATAACTTTATCAGTTCATCAAGAATTTTCTCCTTTTCGGTTTCTTTGTTCACCAGAGTGATGCGAGAAAACAAAGATTTTTCATAATAAATTCAACATAACACTAGATGAGTAATAGATATACAAGTGGTTATTTTGAGGGTGAAGTATTCCTTTAAGGACTTTGTTTTTTTTCATGGCGTTTGTTGACAATAACAAAAACATAACAGATCCCCAGTGTCATCTTTTACAAAGATACATTTACTGTAAGTTGTTTAGCTGCAGATAAGCAGTGTGTCTGCAGGTGCTTTTGTCGAACACTGTGGTCTCCACATCCCTGAACATGCAGTCCCTGAAAGATTAATGCTCTGGAGAACTAGAAAACCCCTGCAATGAGCTCTGCAATATCTCTCTCCCTCTGTCTCTTCTCTCACAAAGACCTGAAATTCTTACCACCCTAACACTCCATCCTTTCTTACTGTAGATCAATGAACTGTAGTCATGCACACTTTTGTTAATCTCTGCTTATAGATCAGTTCTGGACTGGTACGCTGTCACTGCTAATGTTAATTTACTTCATAGACTATTCGACCTGAAGTATTGACCTGGCCAAAGTTATCTGCACCTTCCTGAGTGTCTGTCAGATGATGATATAGATGAGCAGTCTGTCTACACGGGTCGCAGCACAGTGAGCCTCAGGGTGACTAGGTGTTCGATGGCCATTTAGCACAAGAGTATATTAAATAAGTGGTTATGAAGTGATGGCAAGGGGACTGAAGTTGTGTTTGTTTGTGGCTTACACGTGGCATAAATATAGACAAGTAATTACTAGTAAAATGCTATGGATTGAAATTGAATACATATTGTCATGTTGCAGAAGAAGCACAGTATTGTTTAATTGTAGGAACTCCTTGTTATTTGTTATAAATCAATTAAGTGCAGAGTCACTATGAAACGAAAGACAGAGCATCTTTAGCTTCAGTAACGTGGTGTACTACTGTGTGAGACAGAACATGTAAAATAAAAAATGGGTTAAGTTATTAGATGGAATTGAATCAAATCCCAGACATTTGATTGGATCACTCAAAAGTAGGTGTGGCCTAGTGAATACAGCACAATGGAGCTGCAGAGGACTGTTGGCCTCAACACTAACCTCCCTACCCTGCACTGTTAAGTGGACATTTTTTTATTTATTTATTTTTATTATTATTGTTATTACTATATATGCTCTGTAATATGTCAAGTCTGTCTTTTTAATGTGAGGACTGCGGATGGAAATTAGCTTTGAGCTAAATCCGGCACACTTACAGGATGCCACGGCGCAAACTGTTCATTATTGTGCATTGTCCTAAACAAATAAACTAAACTAAACATTAAAATAATAAGACCTGTAAACAGAAACGTAAATAAAGTTTTTGTCAGCTGAAATCCAAACACAAACTGCCTACTAAGATATTGCCCTGCTTGCTAGCAGGGGAACATAACTGTTTTAAATCTGTTGAAAATAAATAAATAAAAAGATTAGGGGAGCAGTGTCTAGTGGTGAGGACTGCAGATTGCACCCAGCTGAAACTTCTGTCTCCCAGTTAGGATTCCTTCAGTGTACATCGTTCAGGGTCTCTGAATTATCTGCAGAGGTCTTTCCTCTCCACAACAAACAGGTGATTAAAAATCGATAAAAACACTGAATTAAGCAGTATAAGGTTAATAATGAGTCTTTTTCTGAAGCTGTTCAGCTTATTACAGACAGTTTGCTGGCGCCTGTTTATGTGTGCTCACGTTTTTTCTCTGATAACTGAATATCTAGATGTTCAGGAGGTTTTTACCAGCAGCCGAATTATCTGTAAAGGTCTCCTCCTCTCCAAAACAAATGGACTCAGAGATTTAAATGGGTAGGGACACTCTATGAGGTAGTTTCACGTCACAAATCAGTGTTTTTCTGATGAAGTTCGGTCAGAGGGGCTGCTAACTAGGGTGGCCGAAGTGAAAACGTGAAAACGAGAAAACGCGAATTGCCCTATCTAATACCAGTGTTTGGTTTATTTGTTATGGACTTCTGCAGAAACATGGTGGTGCAACATAGCAGACTCTGCAGGTAAGGACCAGCTCCCTATGTAGATATAAGCGGCTCACTCTAAGGTAACAAAAACAGGACAATACTTATTTTCAGATGGACCTTTATAGTAATGAGAAATAACTCTAAACTTAAATATAGGGGCAATAAAGGAAGCAACACATTTCACATGTACTGGGAACCTACCCTCTTGCCATTGGCAGCATTGACCTCAGAACTCCAAATCCAATTTGATGGGATAGATTTATGTAACTCCCACTGAATTCAAGATGAGTCATCCAAAATATTTTGAAGTTTTACAGGAAAAGAAAAGAGAGGGATTCTGACACATATTTATCAAATTAATGATAAATCATACTGGATTAAAACTTCAAAATACATTAATATGTATACTTATGTGTAAAGCATTAAGAAGGTAGAAGTGTTAAGTGGGTATTGATAGATGATGGTAATGCAAGCGTGTGTGTGTTTGTATGCTTGTGCATGTACCTGTGTGTGATCCCAGTGGACATGTGGTCAATCGGCTGCATCTTTGGAGAGGTGATAAGAGGGACAGTGCTGTTCCCTGGGACTGACCGTATCCTTCTGACCTCTCGTTTCACCTGTAAACATGAATATCGTAGAAACCTTCAGCAGTTTTCTTGCGGGCAGTTGTGTTCAGGTGCATGATGCCCTACTTCAAGACACAAATAACACCAAACCTCCACAGTGAAGCATCATGCTTTTCTGGCACTGTTGAAAAAACACCTCTAGCTGTCTGAGGGAATCCAACAACTTGCTAAAGAGCCATGGATAAGAACCTTAGCGGATGAAAAAAAAAAAATGCCTCCCTGAGCACCGGGTGGATCGTGGCCAATGTGCAATGGAGACAAAAAGGAGGTGGAAGTGTGTGGCGTTCCAGCAAGATGAAGTAATGGGGATCTCTGGTGGCTCTGGCAGCTAACTGCCTCAACTGGCACCATCTGTGAGAACACAGGGAGGGGAGGGGGTCATTCGGAGTGTGTGGAGGGGCAACAGAGGAAGTATTTGTTGCCAGCAAGTAGGGGAAACACAAGCTGACACACCCCACAACCGTGTTTGCACACACAAACACAACCACATGCTACAAGCTCAGAATTGTACGGAAAATATACAGTAGGTATTTCATATATTTTAAGCAAATATCAAAGCATGAAGATAATCACATGAGATCATTGGGGATTTATTTGAGTATCAGGAAGCCAAAAGCAATGAAGAGTGAAATATTGATTGGCTGCATATTAGCCCATAATTCTTAAGTGATCATACGTCATTTAATGGGATAGGCTTCAACCTTTTTTTTAATTTCTCATGGATGCTTCTTTTAGAGTTAGATGATCTGTTTTGAGATCATAAATAGTAACTTGACTTGGTGATAGTGCTCTTTAGCTTATTTGTTTGTATCTTTGCTGATGATACTCTGTCTTACAGGCCTAGTTATTTATTTATTTTCCTTAATTTTATTTGGTCTTATGACCTCCAGTATCATTAGTCCAATGTTTTATGGGTAAATCAAAAGTCAACCTTTTTTTTTTTACTTGTCTGGGAGTAGTACCTGAGTGGACACTGAGGCGTACAGGATGCTGCATATTCCATGTGTGTTTCCCTTAATCCTGACCCACCACACCAGACATCGACCAGTGGAACAAGGTGATTGAGCAGCTGGGCACACCCTCACCAGAGTTCATGAAGAAGCTTCAGCCCACAGTGAGGAACTATGTCGAGAACAGGCCAAAGTATGCAGGTCTCACCTTTCCCAAGCTCTTCCCTGACTGCCTTTTCCCTGCTGACTCTGAGCACAACAAACTCAAAGGTAAGATTCTGAACTGTATTTTGTGAGACTCTAATACGATTGATTGATTATTTGAATTTAATACCTTTGCATGTCTGTCATTGATGTCCCTGTGCTGTGATTCTGTAATGTAGAGCTCTGGAGCCCACAAAAAACGTAATTACCGACGTCAGATTTTTTTTATCTTGACAAGATCTTTGTCAACTACAGAAGCCCTGAAACTTAAGATCTAAAAAAAAAGTGGTTCATCTCTAATGTAGGACATAATAACATTTACACAGAAGATATTCATATGATAAAATTATGTTGTACCAGGGCAATCATGAATGTTTTTACCAGGCATGAGTACAAGTCTCCAGGGTTGTTAAAATCAAAATGCCTGCTATATATTATAACAGAAATATGATGTCTGTCCATTAAAGTTTCAATATATTATAGTCTTAAATACCTCTCCCTTATAATACCTGTGCGCACTCTGACAGGAAAGCTGTCATTGCTGTGTGTTGTTGCATTGCCAGACAAGAAAGTGTGTCTTACATGATAGCTGCCACCGACTTTGGTGATCCCATGATTTTTCTCCTTGCGCTACCATCAGTCACATTAATTGTTAAATAAATTTTAAGTGGAAGTGGAAGTCATTGTAAGTAAAATGTTTCATTCTATCCATCTATGAGATAGATTGCCATGAAACTTGTGACAGATATCCATGTCCCCCTCAGGATGAATTATAATTACTATGGTGAAGCTTTAATTTTTCACCTAGCACATCAGGTCATCAAGTCAGAATTGTAATTTGTCCTGACACTTTAGTTTATGACCAAAAACCTGCAAAAATAATGACATTCCATCAGCCTCAGCTTTAATTTGTACAGTGCTAATTAGCAAAGTTTAGCATGCTAACACTCTAAGACTGAACATAGTAAACATCACACCTGCTAAAAATCTTGTTAGCAATTAGCTCAAAGCAACACAGAGTGGCTGAGTGGCTTTTATCTTACATTTTTCATTTGGGCCACAACATAAAATGCATTTTTTAAACCTCATTCTTTGGGCCTCTGTGAATTTATCTATTAATATGCAGAGGGTTAACCAAGAGATCATTTATTTCTTCACTCTCAGCTGAGACGTGCAATCTCTCTTCACAGTATTTTTAAGTGGAAATTCCCTCCATTGAGATACAGCAAAATATGCTTTTTCTGTTGCCCCGCTCCTACATCAGAGCTTCTGTCTGGTAAAATCCTCATGAATCACTTTTGTATTCTAGCTGCTCCCTGCTGGAGTGACAGTGTTAAAGGAAATGCACCTAGAGAGAACGTGTGGGAGGGTGTTAGACCGGGTTGAAGTGCTGCTGTTTTGTATGTTTTGTACTGTCACAGGTAGGAACTGAGGCAGACATCCTTTGGGCTTTGGTTATGTTGAACTGTGGGAGGAAGAGACAGACAGACAGTATGTGGGATAGAGAGAAGAAAGACAGATAAGGAAAAGGTGGAAGGGGAGCGATAGCGGAGTCATTTTACAGATTTACCATCCGTTTGTTATTGACGTGTTGATGCCGAGGCAAAATGCAACGGGTGCACCCGGCTCATCTGTCTTCCCCTGTTCAGTTTCCTCAGCCCTCTGCTGCTGTAGAGCTATTTATAATGGGGTCAGTGTGAGTAGGAGAGGGATGGTGTGTAGTTTAAGGGTTCTCGATTTCAGATCAGTCCAGGAAGGCCTGAGGGTAGAGAGACTGAGCGACTGAGCGACTGCTGATGCTGATGGCATTTTTGTATGTTGAGAAGAAAAATGAATTTTAAAATACAGTACATTCTACGTATTGATGCCCTTATAACACTACATTGAGACACCAGTGGGAGCAGATAATTCTTAGATTTCATACATTATACTAGCCTGTAACAAAAAGGGTCAGGACCATGGATGTATAAAAGAGAGCTAGATACAGCGTTGGAGGTAGGACCCTGTTCATTCCTATTAAAAGTTACTCAGTGAAACGTGAAGCTAAAAAAGCTCTCTTTCTGTGGTATGAAATTACCCTGATGTTCTGCATCGTGGGGCCCATAGAGCAAGCATACTGGAGACTTTTGGCAGCTGTGAACAGGCAACTTCTGGTTTAGCACTCCACTAACTTGAATGGAGATAAAACAATTCAATCTTGCAGCTCTTCTAGGCTTTCCAAATCAGTCATTTCACGGGGTTGTGACACTAAAAAAGATGAATCCACTGAATTACAGACATCTCTTTCACAATATAAGTCAGTGGGTATAAGAAGTCTTTTGGGCCTCATGGCATCATGTGAGGGACGTTCAGCGGTGGATCTTCCTATAGGTGACACAGGCAGCCATACAGGGCACCACCTCTTGTTCCTGTTTGTAATAAATACCATAGGTATAAATTCTAGTATTTCAAATTCATTTTTATAATGTTGTGAAGTAAGGGGAGTTGAAGCTGAATTTGCTCGTGTGGCACTGCACACGTATATGGGACAAGCCAGAATCTTGAATTTTAATTAGATTAAAAAAAGTCAGAGATATCTGGATGGTTGATAAAATGTTATCTGTCCTACATACATATTATCAATTCATAAAAAATAGTCCAAATGCTCTTTTCCGGAGCTCTCACTCTATAAAAATGGTGTGTATGTTTGCTAATCCACATGTGATTGAGGCTTTGTGAGGTTCTGGTTTCCTTTGAAAAGCTGCTGTTGTTTATTATTCTCTTTAATCCCTGACATTTCTCTCCCTTCTCTCTTTTTTTTCTCCCTTTCTGCCTTGTTGTGTTCCAGTTTCCTTTTGGCACATTAATAGCACAGAGGAAAATCATCTGGCCTCATGATCTCAAACATGTTTTGTCTTCTTCTCCACACCACAGCTAGCCAAGCCAGAGACCTGCTGTCTAAGATGCTGATCATCGACCCCGCTAAACGGATATCGGTGGACGAAGCCTTACAGCACCCCTACATCAACGTGTGGTATGATCCAGCTGAGGTGGAGGCGGTGAGTAGGCCTTTGGCAGAGCTGTATATTGATTACCATCCTGAGCTCAATCCTCTCCCCTCTGTCTTTGATTGATCAGCACTGTTTACTTTGTATTTGGCGTACAAAAAACACTGACGACTTCCCTCATTTTATTATGATTTACAACACTAATAATACATATTAAACTACAGTATGTTCTGATTATTGCTGCATCAGTGCATTTATGATTGTGTTTAAAATTTTTGGTTCACATCTCATTTTCATTTTTCTCTCACTTTTGGTTTTATTCTTTATATCCAGACTTTTATAGTTTTTATTGTTTTGTAAAGATAACCCCAAATTTTTGCTACTTGTCAGATAACATAGTTCATTTTAGTGCTATTTATGAATGAGTGACTTAGTGCATTGTTCTGTTTGGTAGCCTAAGAGTGGTGGTGATTCTGGTTTATTTGGTGAAGTCTAATTTCTTCATCAGTGCCTCATTAGTATGAGGTGACAGTGAGATTGGGAAAAAGCCATCTGCAGCTCGATAAAGCCTGCACAGATACCACTTCTACTTGCAGCAATACACTAATGAATGCATGACCAGGTGATGAATTTCAGCGTTTGATATCCTGCTGGTTGTAAAGACGTCACACGACACACCTCCATTGTAGTTCATTTTTAGAGGATTTCATGACTTGTCTGAGTTGTGTAGTTGTTGATGGTTTTTATTGATGATATTGTTGTTAGAGCTGATGTGGTGTGTATGATATGGCTGTGAATGGCATTTCAACACGTTTTCTGCTGTTTTCCCTTTCTCTAATGTCATCTCATGCTGATGAAGGCCAGAGATCTCATCCAAATATCCATGGTAAATAACAACCGCCCTACATCAAAGAAAATCATTCAATGGGACTTTTGTTTATAAAGAGTGAAGATTAAAGGAGACATATTTGGTTCAGCACTGTCAATCACTAAAGCTACAGTTGGCAACTTATGAAAATAACTTTGTATCATATTTGCTGAGTCTGTTGGTATGTTCTGAAAGAAAAACATGAGACAGGGTCTTTGGAAGAAAATCATGCGCCTCCTTTTTTTAGTGCATCTAATTCTAGCATCGCTAGAATCCAGTGAGACACACAGTAAACAACCAATCTGAATCGAGGAGTCTCTAACACAGCTGTCAATCGTGTCAATCACTGCTTGTGAACTGCAGTCAAACTAGGCAGAGCTTATCAAATATGAATTAAGATTATGCTACTGTATTGCCTGTGTCTCACCTCAAATGTTTTCAGAAACATATTTTAGTGTACTGTTTAGCTGTAAAATGAGAAAGTTTGTAACTTGGCCGCCATGTTGGAAACAGTTGAATGAAGTACCAAGCAATGCCCACCAGCTGGAGCAACTTTCTCATTTTACAGAACAGTACACTAAAATATGTTCGTGAAAACATTTTAGGCAAGAAATAGGCAATGCAGTAGCAGAATCTTGATTCATATTTTAGCGCTGCCTAGTTTGACACTTTGACCACAGTTCATGGAACAACTGACTTGGTTGGCAGCCTGTTAGAGGTGTTACAGACTCCTTGTCTCTGACTGGTAATTGCTGACTGCACAGCAGTCTGACTAGCGAATGCCAAGAGGCAAAAGGAAGGGAAGAGGGACATGATTTTTTTTTTCCACATGTATTTCTATAAGAATATAGAGACTGTTTCAGCAAATGTGACACAAAGTTATTTTCATAAAAGTTACTAACTGTAGCTTTAAAGGAGACATATTTGGTTCAGAACTGTCAATCATTAAACCTACAGTTGGTAACTTTAGGGAATATAACTTTGTGTTGTATATGCTGAAACTGTCACTATATTCTGAAAGAAGTACATGACACAGAAAGGCTGTAAAAAAAGAATCATGTCCCTCCTTCCCTCCTACTTCCTCTTGACATTTGCTTGAATCAGACTGCTGCACATTCAGCAACAACCAATCAGAGCAAAGGAGTCTCTAACACCTCTAACACAAGACAGATAGTCTATGGAAAGAAACATGTCCCTCCTCCTCATCCTACTGCTTCCAATAGTATCATTAAAATCTACCAAGGCACACCAAAAACAACTATTTAGAATTGAGAAGCAGCTGTCAATCATGTCAATCAACTGCCAAATGGGGCAGCGCTGATCAAATACGAATGAATGAAGATTCTGTTTCTGTATTGCCTATTTCTCACCTCAAATGTGTTCAGAAATATATTTTAGTGTACTGTTTGGCTGTAAAATGAGAAAGTTTGTGATCCGGCTGCCATGTTGGAAACAGTTAAATGGAGTACCAAAGACCGCCCACTAGCATTTTAACAGCTAAACAGTGAACTAAAAATATGTTTCTGAAAACATTTTAGGCGAGAAAGAGACAATGCAGATCCATGTTTGATCAGCGTTGCCTAGTCTGACAGTTTGACTGCAATTCACAAGCAGTGATTTGCATGATTGACAGCTGCATTAGAGACTTCTCAGCTCTGATTTTTGGTTCTGGTTGTTTACATTCACGTGCAGTAAGGCCATTGGAAATGCTATAAAACAATATAGAAGGCAGAGGAATATGATTTTCTCACAGATTTTCTATCTCATTTCGTGCTGTGTGAATATAGTGACAGTTTCAGCAAATACAACATATGTTTATAAAAGTAATCAACTACAGCTTTAATCATAATAAATATAATTACAACATACACTTGTACACACTCTGCATATTTTGATGAATCTTTGTATGAGGGAAAACCTCTTCCTTCTGTCTTGCTGTAACTGCTGCAGCAGACATGTAAGTGTCCCTCCAAGGTCACAGCAGAGAGGTTTATAGGTGGTCCTGTCACCTGCAGAGAGATTATGGTGTCAGAGTCTGGGGCAGGATCAGGAGGGTTGACTGGGTGCCAGACAGCATATTTGTGTCCTGTTAGATAAAATGACAGTCCTATGGCAGAAGGACATCTCAGCTGGACAACCCACTGGATTTGTTCTTATCTCACTGTCTGTCAGTTGTTTAAGCCTGATTATGTTGTAATATTTTGATATATATGTGTGTGGGGACAAACTATGTATTGATATTTAAACTATGTAAATCAATCATCATTTTATGTGAGTACGGCTAAACAAAGCTGTTTATTTTCCTCCATTCACATTTTTTATTTGAATCATAATCCACATGTGCCTATTTTTGTATCCCAGCACGTCTCTGTGTACATACAGTACATGTTAAAGTGTCAAATTAATGATGCATCAGATGCGTTTGTCATGTTCAGATGTTTTTTTCATCTCCATATTTGTATTTATTTGTCAACAATTTCATGTTGCTGAATTAACGTAGACTTACCTGAGTCATTTTTGTATGGATATTATTCACCTGGAGGTATCCAGTGATATCAGCCATGTTGATTTAATGTTAGATAAATCTTGTTGACTAGGTTGTTAACTAAATTGTTACCAAAATGTTTGTACTTTCTCTCGTTTAGCCTCCACCTCAGATCTACGACAAGCAGCTGGATGAAAGAGAACACTCCATTGATGAATGGAAAGGTGAGAATTACTTTTTTAACCTCCAAACAAACACTGTATGCTGACAGGAAATCACCAAAAGTGATAATGTCCCGCTGAACGGTAGGTCCAGTATATATGTGTATACATGTATCGGTTTGCATGTTTTAATGACTTCTCCACTAACTTTGCTCCTCGGCAGAACTAATTTACAAAGAGGTGATGAACTTTGAGGAGAGAACGAAGAATGGCGTTGTGAAGGGACAGCCTTCACCTTCAGGTACTCTCAGTGCATAACCCTAATCGCTCTGTAAGTGAATTTACTATAACCTTACTGGAGTTTACTTGTAAATAGAGAAACCCATCGTGTTGTTGACCATGTGTCCCTGTCTTTTGCATCTCCTGTTTTTAAAGCTAAATGTTGTTTAGTGTTTGTGCCCAGTGTATAGAAATCGTATTGATGACACTTAATCTGTAATTGTAAAGACTGCCTCTGAATATATTTAATAGCAGATGGTGTGTGCACTTAAAGGAGTGTGTATGTGTGTGTGTATGACATGTCATGACTTAAGATTTGGGTCCTTTTGGGGTCCATCACAGGACAGTTCAGTCCTCAGCTGCAGCTGACATCTCACAGTTATATTGTCTGCAAAGGACCTCAAAGCACGGTGAGTGCTGCTTTCATAGTTCACCACAGAGAGGCAGTATGGAGTCATGTTAGCAGATTGACTGGACCACCCAGACTTTACTGTGAAATAGCTTTTTGTGAGGTTGAAACAACAGCAATTCTTTAAAACAGCAACAAAAAACACGCCCATTTTGAAGATTACAAAAGGAAACTGAAGCTAAATCCTGCAAAGATAGTAGCATCTGCTGACCAGGAGAGAAAATGGCCACATGTGAACATAAAAGGAAGTGAAAGTGCATCCAAACTACAATGAAGTCATCACATTTACCCTCCTTATGGGCAAACCAGTGTATAGAAATCATCATCTTGTAGAAAGTTGTCATTGTAAGCCTTCTGCCATGAGTATCTTTTATTTTAAATGGCATTTAAACAGTGTTGTCTTGGTGCAGCTTTGAAATATTACAGATGAAAGATCAGACTTTTAGTCAGGAAGACGTCATTAGATGAATTTAACATATAATGTGTGGTTGCATTATGTTTCATCTCCTCTTATTCACTCTGTTTTTTGCAAATTAATGATTTCAATCTTTCTTTTTTTTGTCATCTGCTAGTAATTAAAGGGCCATTTGACCCCAAAATCAGAAATACATATTTTAGATCTTATATCTGTGGTGCTATTTATCAGGCTACATTGTTTCGATGTGCGTTGCCAAGTGTTGGAGATATTGGCTGTAGAGATGTTTGACTTCTCTCCAATATAATGGAACCAAGTGGCACTTGGCTTGTGGTGCTCAACGTGCCAAAAAATATGTAACTCAACAGCAATGTCTTTTTCCAGAAATCATGACCTGGTTACTCAAGATAATCCACAGACCTTGTTGTAAGCAGTTTCATATAGAAACTATTTTCTTTCTACTGAGCTACACCCACCAACTGTATCACTGCACAGACGGAAGTGTGCATCTACAGCTAGCTCACCTAGCACTAACATTACAGTTCAGCCGAGGAGAATGCCATTAATATTTCCATCTTGCACTGTCTCAAGCACAAGTCTCTCATCCATGTGTAGATGCATGTTTCTGTCCGTGCAGTGATACGGTTGGTGAGCTTAGCTTGGTTTATTGGTTTATTATCTTGAGTAACCAGGTCATGATTTCTGGAAAGAGACATTGCTGTTGAGATTTTCAAATATATATTTTGGCACTTTGAGCACCACAAGCTGAGTGCCATCTAGTTCCATTACATAAGAAGCAGACATTTCTACGGCCGATATCTCCAACACTCAGTAACTCATACCAAAACAATCCAGATTTTTGGGGTCGAACTGTCCCTTTAAGCAGAGGGGCTGGCGTCTGATGCTGAGTGGAGCAGACTCAGTGCAGTGTAGGAGCTGCAGACAGCGGTGTTTTACTGCAGCAGTAAAACAGAAGAGCTTAGCACACACATGATGCCTGAGTCAGACCCATCTTTCTGTGTTACTGAGTGTGTGTGTTGGAGTGTTTAACATCTTTAATGCTGCATTATTATTTGTAGAGATTTTACCATCCCAGCACCACAGTATTTGTTTCTGCCATACTTTATACTTTTCATATTATTAATACATTAACTATTATTCCTAGACTGCAAAGATGAATAAAGGAGTTCACTGAGTGCAGAAGGCGGCTCGACAGTACACGATTGAGAAATGTTTGAGACCTTATTAACGGTGCCAAGGCAGCACACAAGAGTTATAATCTCACAACACAACTTTGGCCAGCATTTCTCCCAAGATTAGCCTCAATTAATTTATGATTTAAAAGCTTTATTAATTCTCCATTTCCATAATCTGTCTCACTACTACCAGTTTGGTTTATGCTCAAGTCATCTTTCAAGATTTTAGCTTATACTGCGCCCACACGGTGACTTTTAACAGATATTTCTGATGTATTTACTGTAAGTAAACTTACAAGTGAAGTGACTGCTGGAATTAATGCCAGCCATTAATCCTGCTTTGTTCTCCGTTTTATTTTGGGTCAGCTGAAGTGCCTACCAGTCTCCATTAAGCAATTACCTCCCACAGGGAACAGACACAAACAGCAGATTTACAGTTTGCCTGCACTGTACATGTCCTCTGTAGAAATTAGGGGGGAATGCTGGTACAGTGTACTTGAAAGTGAACGTAGTTGTTTTAGTGATTTCTTCATATTGGCAATACCCATATATTCTCATCCTTTTTAATCAGGCGTTCAGCTCCCATGGCCCTTTTTTTTTTTTTTTTACATTGATTTGATCATAAACTTATCAAAGACAGCAAAATTCACTAGCTGAGGATTTAATGAAAGTGATGTACAGACCCACAGAAGTTGAGCTGTGTGGTTCCTTGACTTCTTTTTGAAAATGGAGATTAACGCCCTTGTCTCCTAATCCAAGATTTATCTCCAGATCCAACATCGATGAGATGTTTCAACCTCCAAACCTTGTCTGTTCTGCTGTCCATACGCCCATCCACCTGTCTGCTGCCTGTCCCTTTCTCATGAATGTAATAGCTCAAAAGGGCCTGAAGGGAATTCCTTCAAATTTGGCACAGATGTCAACCTGGACTCAACAATGAACTGATTAGAATTTGGTGGTAAAAAGTAAAAGGTCACTGTGAAAAGCAGGTGTTTGGCCATAACTCAAGAATTCATATGGTTATTATGACAAAGTTTCACACGTTTCATATGTCTGATAGAATAAAGGGATGAAGCCATGACATTTTACATCCAAAAGGTCAAAGGTTATCCTCACCATGACATCAGAATCTTCTGCAAAAAGACTGTGCTGATTGTGCTGCCAGGTTGCAAATCTTCTTTACAGCAACATTCATATTTGAAGTTTTCTCTTCAGTCGTGGCTACATATATGTCTTGACAGACATAAATGTAAACTGCAACTTGACTGGTCAGCGGAAGCATACTGGTGTTAGGCAGTTATTCTAATTAATTCTGGACGTCAAGTAGATCATTTACCTTTATGTGTCAGGTCTAGAAAGAGTCTGCTTATACAAGAAAATAATTAAAGATGTTGAGGGTCTTAAATGAAGTGTTGATCTAATTACTAATGACAGAATAGCAGCTGAGTAGACTGAATTAAGAGTTCTTTAACGAAACCCCAAAATGTTTTCAGCTGGCTGCTTCCACTTTTGACTTCAAAGCAAGATCAATCTGAGAAAATAACCTGGGCAAAAAAAAAAAAAAAAGACATAAAACTGCAAAAGGCCCGGCCATCAACACATTTGGTGATACATAAATCAAAACACATGTTTATAACATCCAAAATAATAAATATATAATAAATATATTGATATACTCTCATGGATTGCTGAAACACTGCAGCCTCTGACAATCTTTCCTGTGAAACCCATTGGACCCAAACCTTACTTACCCCTGTCTCATTATAGACACACTGTGATTGTGGTCTCCCACAGGTGCTGTTCATGTTGTTGATGTCTCAATATCATACTGAACAATTTCAGCTACAACTTTCCTTTGTGTGCACTTCCAGTATATCTCTTGCCGTTGTATTTTCTGCTCCTGTCTTTGCCAGGACTCTTTTACGTTGTAACCCCCTGCTGCTGTTGATTCCCTTAGCACAGGTGCAGCCGTGAACAGCAGCGAGAGCCTCCCTCCCTCCTCCTCCATAAATGACATCTCCTCCATGTCCACCGACCAGACCCTGGCCTCAGACACTGACAGCAGCCTGGAGACCTCTGCAGGACCCCTGGGGTGTTGCAGGTGACTAGCCGCCTGCCTGCGCAACCCCATGTTCTTCCGAAGGTGAAGAACCCAACCCGAAATGACCGCTGAAAATACAAAAAAGAAAAAAAAGAAAAAAAGAGTAAAGATCAAAATTAATATATTAAGAACAAAAACATGAGTTGTGGAAACACAGAATCTGAAATGAAATCTAAAGCCTGTGCATTGTCATTCAAAAACAGCAGTGGTATTTAAACTGAAGTAAATGAGCTGAGATATATGTTAATGATCCTCTAGTTGCTTTGCTTATATTACCCCACATATCTTGTATATGGCATCCAAACAAAATGACCAAATGCTTCGACTTGCATCTCCTGTAAAGTGCATATTGGCTGGCTGCTGGTCTCCCAATTCCTTACAAAAGCAATTATGCTCCAATCATTGTGGCAAGGTGGGCTGCCATTTTGCTCATCACTACTGTACAATACATTCTCCTTCCTCCCCTTTCCCCACTCACTCCTTATGTAATGACACTGCTGTATTTTAACCTCTAGGCTTTGCCTTAGGCACCCTCATCCCCACCCAACACAATCCCCAATGTAAGGTTGCCTGATTTGTGTGTTTTTATGTGGTTATTCTGCAGGGAAATGTAGTCGCTCTCACCCAGGGCGGCGCTCCCTGCACTACTTGTAAATAATGTAATTCTGTACAGCTGAAGGGCACACAGAGTGGGACTGATGGCCAGTACACTGGGAGTTTTTTTTCTGACTAGCGCACCTTGCCACATCACCGCTTTCCACCTCAGTTGCCCCTGCCTATTGCTGTAGTCCTGCATGATTAGATTTAAAACAATGCTAATCTCACTGTATGCTAAAATGAGTCTGTATAGAGACTTTTGTTTATATACGATGTAAACTAACTCAACTCCAGACACGGGGGGGTCTGGGCACAGGATAGGACGAGTGAGTGTGAGTGTGTGTGTGGGTGTGTGTTTGTTAACCACAGGCAAGCCATTAAGACATTGGTAAATGTCAGGGCTGAGTTCGGGACTTAAAGGGTCAGTACACTCTGAAATAAATTATTTTGATTGTGCTCAGACTTCATAAGATTACCTTTAAGGGGTTTAAAAAAAAAGTCTGATTTGTGTGTAATGTCCCTTTTATTTCTCCTGGCAGTGTTTGATCGGTCCCTCCACCACCCCACGGGCTGGCCCACAGCCCTGCATGTCATTGTGTACCATTAACCCCTCATAGGCACGGGAGGTTGGTCTGTTTCACTGTGGTGTTACCACAAGGAGACTATTCTTATTTATTTGACTGTCTGAAACAGAGAGGGCTTTTGGAAAGAGATACAAATGATGCAGTGGGTAGTTTAAAAGGCGGGCGATGAGTGTTAACCTCGTAGCAATGTTTTATTCTAAAGTCATGTACATCATTTCACTACAAACTAATAATAAATAAAAGAACTGGATAGAGGCTACCCAACAGTTATGCTAACTACATTATTTTTTAGCTGGAAGATTTATTTATTGATTTATTTATTTTGATAGATAAAACCTGAATATGGCAAGTGCCTTTTGGAATGAAGCATTGCAAGTACAGAGATGATATTATTTTTGGGTATTTTTTTTTCCTTTGCTTCTTCTTTTTCTGCCTTAAAACTATCCAAATCCCCAACCCACTAGTGCTGGTGGAAACATAAAAAAAACCCCACAGTTTGGCCAGATGTTGGCGCTTTAACTTTAGGTTTTATCCAGTGACAGGGACATTTTTGGGTGTGAAATCAAATTGCTTTGTTCAGATTGTATGGCTAAAGATATACTTATGCTACTTTTTACACAGGATTTCTGCCATTTTCTATATTAATTTCTCCTTCAGACTGAATCGCCATAGTGTGACCAGATTTTCTCAAACTGGGGCACACGCACAAACACTTGCATGCATTGTTCGCACTGAACTTTGCAAAGGCTTGGCAGCTCTAGGGCACTCTGTCTCTCACTCCACCGTCCAGTTACAGCCCGCTACTGTAGGTCACATGTAACCTTTGATATTTCACTCAGAGCCGAGGCCATCTGACGTCCATCCCATTCAAAACACGCTATATTTTCACTGCTCACAACAACAGTTTTAGCTACAGTTGTGAATATGCAATGGTTGATTGCAGTTAAGGTGTTACTACAGCTTTCTTTTCCTGCTTTATATTAAAACACACTCCAACTAGAAGCAGGTGATCTACAGTAGATTGCTCTATTTGTGTATGTGTTAGTAGTTAGTTCCCTTAGTTAATAATTATCATAATCTTGGTTTCCAGTGCCGTATTCCGTGTTCTTATGCAGGTTGTGTGGGTTGATGGGCAAAGAACCATTAACAGATGCTGGGTTACGAAATCACATTTTGCAAGCAAAAAAATAATTTCTGCTTGAATAATTCAGATGGAAAGACATTCTAAAAACTGTGAGCTGTGTTTATGTGAACAAAACAAACCAACTTCTTCCTACTTACGTAAAGTTTGCATAATATATTGCATAACTTGTCATCAGTTGACAATCAGGTAACTGAAAACATACAAACATAAGGTTTAAAGACTCTCAAGGATGCTAATGTTGTCCCTTTAAAGGGGACCTATTATGCTACACTGATTTTCTGTCATATATAACGTTACAATGCCACATGTTTGTTTAAGAAGCAGGCAAAGTGTCAATTAAATAGGTAAAAATATATATGTGCTTTCTTTTCTACTGTGGAGACGTGCAGATGTCAGCTTGTGATGGATTTCTTTATATGGTCATCTGCTCCAGGCATGCTACTGCAAGTGTGTTTACATTACATACACTGCTACATGTAGCTACATGCTAACATCAGGGAAGCAATCTTGGTTGCAGATGGTGTTAATTTCTACCTAGTTTCGGATCATATTCCTACTGGAACATGTCTTGTTGTCAAGATTTTGGATTCAAAGCTTTTAAGGGTAATTTTTTATGATAGAAAATGCTGCTACACTCCATTACAGTAATTCCCCAGCTGCAAATACACTGCTACATGTAGCTACATGCTAACATCAGGGAAACGGGTAATCTTTGTTGCTGATGTTGGTAATTTTTCCCCAATTTCAGATCATATTCCTGCTGTGAAGATTTTGGTTTTTGGTGACTTTTCATGTTAGAAAAGCCGCTAGAGCCGTGCAGAGATGTTGAGAAACCTCGAAAGGCTAACTAATTAGAGCAGACTGGGCTTTTTTGACGATTAAAGCATGTACACATGTTCTAGTAAACATCCAAAATACACATTTCAACCTGAAAATGAGCATAATAGGTCCCCTTTAATGCAGCAAAGTGGGACATTGGTGTTTGTTTCTAGCATGTCAAAACACCATTTACAACATCTATAAATATCACCACATTTCCTTCTTATGGAAATTGCATGGGTTGTACATCTACTAGTTTAGTATAAAGGTTCAGTCCCAGTCATGACATTATAACATCCATGACATGTGATAACAGCACTATTTAGGTGGACATTTCACGAATTTTGTTTCTTAACATGTCATTTGACAGTCTGACTGTGTCTCTGTACTCTCCGGTTCAGCTGCTACAGCACAGTGGTTTACTCTCTGCATGGAGTCTACCCAAAGCACTCCGTTAATGTACATACAGTGTTTCAAAATCCCTCCTCACCAAAATTATATACATAACCTCTAATAGCTACTTTGTTAACACTCTATCTGCCTGTGTCTCGTGTACAGTAAACCACACACAGACTTGCAGTACCTTCACAGAGCTAAGAGGGTAACTGAGGGTGGCGTCTCCAGAATAAGCTATGGCTAGCTTGGCTTTCTGTTCAGGGTCTGGCCAGGGCAATCTTTCAGAAACAGGGTGCAACTTTGAACTTCTTTGTGTTTTGAAAATGTTCTGATGAATCTCTCACAAAAGGGGTCGTAATGGGTCTGTCTCGAGTCGACTCCGACAACCACAAATACTCACAGTACTGTTGCAGTTATTACTACAGGGCATTTTTAACCATCCAAACTACATTCTTCTTTTCAATTACGAATATGGAAACATATTCTATTTTTCTTTCTCTGAATGTGATCTTTTTATAAAAACATCCCTCCAGACAATTCTGTTGTAACAAAACAAAAGGTGCTTTTGGTCCTGTTTAACGCGCCTGAAGGTGGAGATGATTTTAACAGCTGGGTTGTCAGCACTGAATGTAGAAATGAATTGTTTCACTCACGTCATTGCTGCTCTGCTTTGTCATCAGTGTGTGTTTGCGTGCGTGTGATTACAAAATGACCAGCATTCAACACAAACTGTCTGTAAGGTTGAACTGGAAGATGTGATCTGCAATCTGGACAGATTCTTTATCAGTTCACGTTTTCACATTTTGTTTAGATACGAGATTTTGTGGGATCGCTTTTAAGAATGTTGACGGAGAGTCGGTACAGTCATGTGTTTGGAAGTAGTTCATGTGTGTTTTCACGTTCAGTCACATAAAGTTTAGAATTAGAAATGTGTCAGCTACCAATCCTGCTCCTAATTTGTGCCACAAGGGATTTAAAATGATCTCTTGTGGATTCAGGATTTAGCCAAATTCATTTAGTCTGTTAGCCATTTATTTGTAATCTGAAGGCGGCTGACTCATGTGACTCTGTCATCCAGCCATAATATTTCTGCCAACATGAAGTCACAAGTCAGGATACATCTTGTACTCAGCTGTGCCAACATAAAATCTTTGGACTCAGTACTTGTGACCCCCATCTTTTCACCTCTTTCTTTCAAGTCATATTGTAAATAACAACAATCCAACAATGCAATAAACACTTTATTGCACTCAGACAGGGAGGCAAGCTACAGCGAGGGTCAGGTGATGCTAAAATCTTTCAAAGTCTTTTAATGTGGACTGAAATGTGGAACTCTACAATGATGAAACCCTGTATAGCTCATCTGAATCAGGTGATGTCGTTCTTCAGTTCTTTTTACGATTTCCTTCTCTCTTGTTTCTTTTACTCCGTGCTGTTTTAATGAATCATTCTTTTGACATTGTCAGGTTAAAAAAAAAGAGAAATTGTATCTGTTTCACGCTGATCTCAAAGCTTCAGGCTATAGCGTTTCAAATAAAGTCAAAACAAATGCAAAAGAAAAAGAAAAAAAAATTACTGAAAGCTGTTACTGTAAACACAACATTTTAAAGGAACTGTGTATGTAAAAATAGTATATGTATGTGATTGAAAATAAACAAAATCTTTGATCTTGGACAAAGGTGTACCTTTTTTCTTTTAATGAATATGTTTGATTTCTGTGTGTGATTCTTTTTTGTGGCCTTTTCCTCCATAACGCCCATCTGACCAAACTGTCACAGTGACACTGAGTCCCACCTACACAGACTCAGGCTGCCGTCATCAGACCTGCTGGACTCACAATGTAAAGACTGGCATCCATCAGCAAGCTCTCAGACAGAATGAATAAAAATAATACACTTAAAAATTAGTCTGTGATGGTGCAGGATAAAAGCCAAGTACATTGACCTTTCCCACTTCAGTGTTATGTTCATATAAGAGGTGGGCAGCATGGTGAAGTGACATCATTTGGCAAGGAAGAAATATTCAGATATTCAGATCTACAAAAAGTAGGAAAAAAAAGGAAAAGTAGTAAAACAGCAAAACCATTGTGAAAAAATACTCTCATACAATTAAAAAAAATCCTGCATTTAAATCTTTACCTGAATAAAAGTACATAAGTATCAGCATCAAATATGATAAATGAAAGTGCTCATTATACAAATGGCCCATTTCAGAAATATATATATTACCGGATCATAATTATCGATGCATTAATGTGTTCATTACTTTAATGTTGCAGCTGGTAAAGGTGGAGCTATTTTTAATTACTTAATCTATAATAATATATAATCATTTATTAGTTGATTTATATTTTGTATTCATCTTAATCTGCAAAAGAACTACTCACTAAAGCTGTCAAATAAATGTAGTGAAGTGAAAAGTACTATATTTGCCTCTGACATGTAGGTGAGTATTCCATAGGATAAAATGGAGATACTCAAGTCAGGTACGAGTACCTTAAAATTGTACCTAAGTTCAGTAATTGAGTAAATGTACTACCACCACTGGTGGAAACTTGATACCTTCTTTGGTTGTATTTTACACAGCTGTCGGCAGGATTGTAATTCCTTTTTGTCAGAGAATGTGTTACAACATATTGGGACACAAATTTATGTCTAACATGATAGTGTTGTCATATATATCAACTATCATTTTCTGCCAGTCAAAACAAATCCCAAGACAAGTTGTTAAGCTGTTTTGCTTTTATGGGCTGTTTCAGGACGATGACAGTAACAACTTGTCATATAAAATGTTTATATATATCTCTTTGCCCAACAGGTTTATATCACATCAACACCACAGCATGCACTTGGAAGAGTCCATAATAATTATTTAAAAAATGTGTTCACTCAAGCCTCTCAAAAGTGAGGATATTGCCGCTTTTGTCAGTTTTATATTATTATAAATTTGACCTTATAAACTAAACCATTAATTTATTTCCTGCAAAATAATATGAAATCAAAATAGTGATTTGGTGCCAGTCCTAATATTCACAATGCCATGAGTTTTTAACAAGGGGTCTGCAAACCCTAGAGGGTCCTCAGAGTTACTGCAGGGGGACCACCACATTATTGTATGATAGTCTTTTTCTTTAAAAAATTTAACTATGTCTGAAAATACACATTAACATAACCTGGGTTGGGAACCCAGTGTTGACTGGTAGCTGGAGCCAAAGTGCCCTTGAGCAAGACACTGGACCACCCATTCAAGGCAGCCCCCTTGCTCTGACACCCCCTAATTTAACGCATGTATAGGTCCTGTTTGTGCATGTGTGTATTTCAGGCCTGTGTGTGTATGACAACAGAGTGGAACAAATTAGGATTTCCCCTCTGGGATTAATAAAGTACATCTTCTTTTGTGCTAAATCACTGCCCTCCACATGTCTGTTTAACATTAAAACATGATGTATAAATATATGAATCTGCCAGTAATTATAATTTGTAATAACTTAGTACTGTATGTACCAAAACAAGGTAACTTTATAAATAGCAGTTTAAGCCATGCTAAATGTTTCTGTAGGTCCATTATAATATGCAACTAAGTTTAATACAACAGGAGCGGATTCCGGCTTTGTCTCTCTTTCAGCCAAGGGGTGAAAAACACTGACGACCCCTGCACTAACACCAAATGTGAGACTAACCAAATTCTGTCTTCTTCACGCCTGGTAAAAAAGTTGCAACCTTAGACGCTCTAAAAGTAAACGACAAAGGGAGACTCACATGAAAATGCATTTTTATTCATATTAAGTCTTTTTTTAAGTTCTTTTGTGTATCAAGTATCATGTCATGAAAATATTCCACTATCCCAGTCCTGCTGTCCCTCCTGCCCTGTGTCCATAATCTGCTCTTTTGTGTGGAATTCACAGAACGAGGTGCCACTGTCAGCTCGGCTTAAGCCTATTACTTCCCGGTGAAGGGTGCAAAATGAGAAGCGCAGGCTCGCCCTCCCTCCTTCAGTTGTTCAGGCACTTTTTCTCCCCCCCTCCATGTGCACATTCCAGATGTCCTGCATTGACCAGCAGCAGGTTTAAATTGGACCTGGTCTTCAGAGGAAGAGAAGTCCAGCTCAGGTCTGTACTCAGCTGTTTTGTACCCATCAGCAAATCCACATGGTGTGTATACATTTGGCTTTAAGCTACATAAATACACTCATAAAGACTTCATCAATATGCAGTCACTTCACAGACATTCACTTTGTACACCAGCTTGCATGGACTCATGCACCATCATGCACACACCGCTTGCTACTGACTCTAGCCACCAGGCTGTTAATGTCCCCACTGTTGACACACTTGATGCTGTAATCGAATCTTTTTTTCACAGTTATGACCCACAAACACAACCCTGTGTTGGTACAGGTTGTTATTCTGTGCTAGTTTGGGATGAAAACCAGTTGCGTCAGGTGGATAAATTGCCAGACGACTGCAGAAGAGTATTTTTAAATCTGGGATCTCATAAGCTCAGAGACTGTAATCCCCAAGAGCATTCACTGAATGACAGCAGCTACACATCTGTTAACAGGAGGAGACAATTTGTCAGCTGAAATTCTGAATTTACGACAGACATTATTCTTATTTTATCTGGGATTTATGCCAATAACCCATCGTGCAAGTCTTAAAATGTATCTTTACAAGCTACAAAACATTCTTCAATCAACTCAGTACGTGCCATATCCATCTGCGTCAAACCACAGTGCAGACTAACAAGTAGTGTCTACGATTATCTATAAAATATTTACAGTACAGGCTCTTTTCTTTTTGGTCATGGGGTAAATGAAACAGCACAGAAGCACAGGCACATAATACAGTATATTGTCCAATTTAAATGGTACACACATTGACCGACAGAACATTCAGTACCGCCTTGCTGAGACTAAACAAACACATAAGTGCAAGGAGAAATCTTAATATAAAATACCGCACGTTGATAGCTTTGCTTAAATATCAGATAAACATTTAAGTTTCTTTTTACATACATGACACTGTGTTTTCTCTGCATTGTTTCCCTCTATGTACACGAGCAGATGCAGAATTACATGGAACAATAACATGTTTTTGGTTAGATTTTTAAAAGTAAATTAAGATAGGGAGGCGTTTTTGCGTTGTCTTAATGTCTTTTCAGGTCCAAGGTTAATTTTTTTGCTGAATACAACCTTTTTTTGCCTTCCCTCGTGTGTGGCTCTGGGAGCTAAAGTAACGATAGTACTGTGTATCATCAGAGACTATGGCGTACTGTGCCTTTCCTCGTCTTCCCAGGCAGATGAGTGATTACCACCACAGTTTCTGAGTCTGTGAGCTGTTTAAATAACGCTGTATTTACAGATAATGTCAGTCTGGCATCACTCCAGGTGATGCTTACATTTATACAGGTGGCTTGCATTAGCCCTACACCTCCTATTTCTTAAATTAAAACATGCCATTAACCTTTCTGTAACTCCCCAACTTTCTCTAAAACAACCAGCAGCCAAATCCTGTTTGGAGCCCTCGTAACGTTCACATCATCATCATCATCATATAATAAACCATTTCCAGTCTTCCCCGCCCTCCTTCACTGTATCCAGATGGCGTTGTTACGATCTGGTCGGCGGGGGTCGGCGGCTGGGGTGTTGCCAGTCGCGGTGAGGTCACTGAATGTGGAGAAAAACTGTTCCATCTCTTTCTGCAGCATCTGGTTTCGCCGCTCGGCGTCGTCCTTGGCGCGCTCAGCATTGCGCAGCTTGATCTCCGCCATGGTGTACTTCTTCCTCTCCTGGTCTAGCTCTTCGTGGAGGCTCACCATCTCCGTCTCCAGCTCCAGGTTACGCTGCTCCAAGCTGCAGAAGGAGGTTGATGCAGGGTTAGGAGAAGAGACAGCATTCACTCAACAGTGAGAAGCAGCTGCAATTGATCATTTCATATGATGATAATATAATACCTTAGTAATACAAGTACACCCTTTAAAAGAGCGATGAACTTTTAATTCATCCATTATGCATCTATCTATTATCTGTAAACGCTTATCCTGTTCATTGTCACGGGGGAGCTGGAGCTGATCCCAGCTGGCACTGGGCGAGAGCCACCCTGGACAGGTCGCCAGACTATCACACATTGCACTTAAAAAGATATTAAACATTTGGCACAGGCTGATACAGGGTTGTTCCTTAACAGGTAATATACTGCCAAACCCTGCTGTTAATTCTGACATCGTGTTGGCTTAAAATGTTGGGGACATTCTCCTTCAAAAAAAAAAAAAAAAAATCTTCTATCTTGTATGAAAGGGCTCTCAATAAAGTTCATGATTATTTATTATTATTACTTTCTGTTTTTTACATTACCTGTCAATGTTCCTCTGAAACTTAAAAAGATGTCAAACTTTGCAAAAAAAGAAAAAAAGAAAAAGAAAAAGTGCAATACCACACTTAGAATAAAGTTATAAAGATTCACATTTGCCTCATCCTTAAAGGAATACTTATGGCAAATATGCTTATTTGCTTTTCAATAAAGAGTTAGTAAGAGGATCGATACAACTCTCATGTCCGTAACTAAATATGAAGCCATAGTCGGCAGCCATATTAATTTATCATTAGCAACTTCCTTCTAGTGTTGATCACTTTTTCTCACAGATGGGACCCTACCTCTTTATCCTGGCCTCGTACTCGCTCTTCTGCTTGTTCATCTCCTGTTTCAGACTGGCCACTAAACTGTGCAGAGCGCTGTGATTGCCGGGTCCATTACCAACAGTGTACCCATCACTGTTATCACTACTGCTGGTGCCCCGACTGCTCCTCCCTGCTCCATCCCCACTTCCTTCTCTGATGCTGTTTCTGCCCTCCCCCTCTCCTCCTCCTCCAGACTGGGGGGGCTCATTGTCCTGTGCTGTTCCGTCCAGGTCTTCATAGTGACCTCCATAGAAGTCCTGCTCAGGGCAGGTAGTGGTGGAGGAGCGACAGGAAGTGGAGTTGTCAGGAAGAGAGATTTCACAGGAGGAGGTGGACCAGGTGGCGCTGTCTACGCTCTGCTTGTCCTCACAGCTGCTGTTCAGACATGTGTTGGTGATGTGGTTCTGCTGCAGGTTATGGTGGTTTAAATGGACATTGTCATATGTGGACAGACGGTTCTGATTGGATGTTTGATCCCCACTGGAGCAGTCACGTGTTTTGTTGCTTTCTCGTAACGTGACGCAGCCGTTTGGTACCCAGAGACCATTGCGGCTGTTCAGACTCCCTGTGACTACATCAGTGCCAGAAATGCCCATGCGTACAACTCCGGTCCCGTTCCCTCCAGAGCTGCTTCCACTCGTCACGCCACTGGTGCCCATTTTTGTGCCGGAGCCTTTGAGCGCCCCATTACGCCGAATTGGTAAACTCCCACCACCAGTCAAAGCCTGGCTCTTTTCTTGACTTGGGTCTGAGGAGGGCGAGGAGCTGAAGGAACCATTTGTTACAATCCCACTGCCTTTACTGAAAGCTGGGTTCTTTTTTACAGTCAGTGGCGGACTGCGGGTGATGTCAAAACGTCCTATGACACCATTGCGAGGGCTTGCCGGTCGTGGGGACCCACTGTTGTCTAAATGGTGGCGATGTGAAGGAGATTCAGGTGCTTCCCAAACACACTGCCGCACCACCTGTGTGTTGTTGTTCTCAGCATTCTGAGACACCGTAGTGATAGGGGAGGTAGTTGTGGTGGCTTGTCGCCGTTGTAGCTCGATGTTGTTGTTGTTGACAAGCTCAAGGGCCGTTGGGCTGTCCTCACCCAGAGGGAACAGCACATCGTGGCGTCCAATCAAAACAGCCATGAGCTGCTGGACCAGAACAGTACCTACGAACATGAGACCATAAATCATTAAATTTTCTTTGAAAATGTCGAAGTATCCTCACACAAAGGTGCATAAAATAATAAAAACACACTTCATAGATAGAGCACTTTTCATAGTACCCCAAAACACTTTACAAAATTTAAAAACAATCATAAAAGTAGAATGTACGAAAATATTTAACACAACATGAACAGCAGTTTTGAGAATGATATCTTATAAAAATGCAGATACAATGGTTCCTATGATATCTAACAAATTAGCACCCATGGATGGTGTCGTCACGTTGCATACTTAATGTAGTTAGGTACTCATTGTCAAGTTATTAGGTTAGGTTTTTGAAAAGAAACATCGTTGGGTGTCGTAAAGTTATGTGGGTTAGGTTTTGAAAAAGAAAGATACTTAGCTTAGGTTTAGGCAAATAAAGGTACTTGGGTTACATTTAAAAAAGGAAACATCGTTGGGCGTTGTAAAGTTACGTAGGTTAGATTTCGGCAAGTAAATTTATGTGGTTAGGTCAAAGCGGCGTAAAGTTACGTAGGTTGGTTTAGGTGTCGTAACGTTATGTGGGTTAGGTTTCAGAAAAGAAACATTGTTCGGCGTCACAAAGTTATGTAGGTTAGGTTTAGGCACTATTAAGTTATGAGGATTAGGCTAAGGCAAGTAAAGTTATGCAGGTTAGGTTTCAGAAAAGAAACATGGTGATGACATGCCATAAAAAAACTTGGTTTCGCTCTTGGCTTTCACAACATGGTAGCTAACACCGGTTTCCTGGGGGAAAGTCCTGTGTTTGTTTGACCCATCCACCATCCACCACTGTGGGCTATACCAGAATTACTGGCCCATGATTACGTGGGTTATATAAAAATTGTGGTGCACTACTATTCATAGCTATACGTACGAACAGTGCCTGAGAACAGCGTGACAGTGTTCATTCAACTGAGCTCGACATTAAAACAGAATGTCAGATCGCACAAGCAAACCACCAGCAAGAATACTGACCTTCCATGATTGCGACCGGATCCTCAACCTTCGGCCTCAAGATGTTTGGCCCAAAGACTGTGGCCAAGTTCTGCACGCTCATTTTATTCACTCCAGAATATGACTGGACTTCATCTAGAAATCTGGCAAACAAGAAAATATTAACTTTTCATGATTCAATAATGATAATTAATAATTTCATCCACTTTAATTATGGATAAATACCTGCAGATGTACTTGAGAAGGTTGTAGTTCACTGGAGGTAGATTTTCCACAAGCTTTTTCAACTCCTTCATACCCTGCAGATGGTAAACACTTTATGGTAGGTTCAATCAAGGACAATAACACTCACAGAGCAAAAAGAGAATAACACAAATCAGTGAAAAAAAAATAATCGCACACTTAGATATGATCAAGAATCTTAAGCTTAAGTAAGAGCAACAACACTTTGCTCAACAACTTATCAGGCAAATTAATAGATTTTTATGGCAGCAATGGTTCATTTCTTTTAGAGCTTTTTTAAAAAAACATCATTATCTGTCATCTTAAAACAATGAGTACTAAATGATTGCCATCACTTTATTGAAGTGTGCAAAGATATAATGTCTACAATCAGAGGAAACTGGTTTATGAATTTATGAGAGGATTTTATCCACTATAAGAATCCATATTTTCTAATCAAATAAATAGATTATTAAAGGATATGGTGGTTTCTATACTTTCTTTATTTATGTATCATTAGTCACCACTGAATCTGAAGTGGCCTTACAGGATTACTTACCACCAAAACCCTGCTGCAATCCATGAGCAAACTAGTGTCTTTCTTTCCAAAGATATTGTAAATTCTGCTCAGTGCATTCCTTCTTTAGTTCATAATCCTCAGTGGTTTGAAAGGCAGGGCAGCTCTAATCTACGCTTGAGGTGCTAAAACTTAAATATAAGAACACACCCGATCTCATGGATACGCAAAGGAACAGACTTGAGCTCTTAAGTGAAAATGAGAGAAAGATGTTATGGACAGTGTGAAGAAGCAAAAGACTCATCTACTGCTGTGAAGCATTATCTTTATGGTGTGTTAGAAGTCCTGTTAAGACGTTAGACAAAGTCATTGTGTGAGAAACAAAAGAGCAGAGCGGGGTGAATGGACAACAAATGACCAGCTTTAAAAGGTAACAGGTATTTTTCAACCTTTCCTTTGTTTTTGTGTCTAAGTGACTAATAGAGACCACAGTGTTTGAGATTGGTTCAGTATTGAGTGAGTCTGCTGGCAGTGGCAGTGGTATAACAAGCTGCAATGTCACCGCTCAGGGCATTTGTGCACCGTCAATGTACACCCACTTGAAGTGCTCATTTAGGCCACTGACTTGATCAGATTGTTATTGTAAGTGTCTGACAACATTATGGAAAGGACCCCTGAAGAAAGAGCTTTTCGTTTAAGAGTGAGATCCTTTTTGTTTAACCAGACACAGCCCCACGTTGCTACTGTCAAACCCACCAGACTCCATTTAAATCATCTGTACTTTGAGCATGTATAGAACCAGCATATGTTCACATCTAACTGAATTAATTATAGGTTTATTTCAACCAAACCACAGTTAGTGACTGCTGAACAGTGGAAAGACAATCTAAGAGGCCTTTTGTGAATTTTCTGTCTTCTGTCTTCGAATAAAGTTTGTTTGGCAAGAATAAAATTACTATTTATTTAAATGTAGTCTGGTGGGTTTGGCAATAGTGATTTCAGGGGGGGTTATGGTAAGACAAAGAGGATCTTCCACTTTACAAAAAGGTCTGTCTCTGAAGGATCAGTTCCATAATGTTGACAATTTGAGCCTGTCAGTGGCAAAACAGTACTTTAAGTGGATGTAAACTGACAGTGCACAAATGTCCTCAGTGGTTACCATGTAGCCTGTTTTGCTGCTGCGGTCTCCCTCAATACTGGACCAATTTCAAACATTGTTGTTTCCATCAGTCACCTTGACAGAAAAACACGAGAAAATAAGGTCCAGGTTGAAAAATACCAAAGTTACCCTTTAATGGCACAGAACAGGACTTTGGATGATTTATGTGAGAGCTTTTCAGTGCTCAGCCTTTGATATATTACTTGGAAAACTTTTATTTGGAGAATGAAATATGTAGGTACAGGTAAAGAGAAACTCGTCAAGTACTCTTTCTTACCATTTCATCATCTTTGCTAAGGAGCTTGGCGCAGGCCAGAAAGTCATCATACTTGTGGAAGGGGACGACTGGCTCCGGCAGCTCTCTGAGATACAGCTTCAGAAGAGAGGCTACTGTGTGCACATCTGTGTTACTGCAGGAAAGAAAGGGCAGACAGAGATGAGATGAGATGGGGGAGGGCTGTTAGAATTTATTATGGGTACATGACATGGGGGCAAACACAAATCATCATCATGAAGTCCTGAAGCAAGACGACGGTCGGGGATGGGTGGAATCAAAGGGAAAAATACTGTTATTACCGTAAGTGACAGAAAACATAGGGCACTGCAATTTGAGAAACAACACATATTAACGGTACAATATAAAGGAATAGCTTGACATTTTGGGAAATATACTTTTTCGTAGTTTGGCATTTTAAAGAAGAAAAACACTGATACCACTCTGATTTGTTTGTTAACAACATGGCTATAGCCAACAGCCATTTCACATAGCTTCTAGCTATTTTGTTTGCTTAATTCACACAAAAAGACACAGAGCATTTAATGACAATTTAATGTTTTAAATTGAGTTATGTGTTGGACTATTTCTCGGCTGGGAGCCTATCAAAATGCCCCCAAATCTCTGGTTTCAGATTCGATGTTTGAGCTCCATAAAAACTTTGTGGGAGAATCGTCAAACTTAAAAACTACAGACAGCAAACAGGACATAAGCTACAGGAAGACAGACAGGTAACAACAAAAGCAACAGGGGGAACAACAGTGCCGGGCAGCCTAAATGATGTGCCAAAAGGAAAGAGGATTCAGCTGAAGGCTCAGAGACACTAACAAGCCAACGAGGGGCAGCTGGTGAGGCAGGCACGAGGTTACAAGGGCTAATGAGGGAATCAGCAAGGTGAGGGACAGTTAGGAACAAAAACCAGACATGGGCTGAGACAGAGGAAGGTATAGTTGTTGCCACTGCATGACAACAACTGTGTCAAAGCAGACGTACAAGAGAAGAGATGTTTCTACGTTTACATGGACACCAATATTCCACTATTATTCAACATGTGATAGTATTTTGAATTTGATAAACAGCATATTGTCTGAATTAGGCCTTACTCTGAATGATACATTTCTGATTAAGATGTGGGAATCACAATATTATTCAGATTTTTTGGAGTAGTCTTTGGACATGTATACAGCATGCGTCTCAACGGTGCCCTGCCATTGTTCCGACGGCCCAAAATTCCAAAGTCCCATTAGTCTGAAAAATATCCCATTGGGCCCAAAGCCCATTTCTCTCACAGCCCATTGTTCCAAAACAAACGCCCACTGCTACGGAGTCCTGTTTCTCCAAAAATACACACTTCCTGCAGTTGCTTTCAGTTTGCCAGCGGTGTTTCAACCACAGATCAAAGGTGTTCTTAACAACCCGTCCCTGCTTTTCCAGCAAATTTTGTGCCACAAAATATGGGTGTTTTATGCCAAAACATGATCTTTTCTTGACCATAACCAAGTGTTTTTTGTGCCTACACCCACCCACCAGCATTGTTGACGAATGTAATGAATCTGTAGTTTACAGAAACATACACATGAGCAGAATGAGCTTTTGTTTTTAGGATAAGGGGCTGTTGGAAAAATGGACTTACAGTCCAATGGGACATTTTTCAGACTAATGGGGCTTCAAAAGTTTGCGACAGATGGCCTCTTGCCTGTTTGTGTTCAGCTCTGTGTGCTGTACACAAACAAACTAGCCAACAGTCCGCAGGCTGGGGTAGAGATGCATGCCCAAAAGGAAAGCTTATGTACTTCTGATTTATATTTCTGATCCATAGCAGAAGCACACCTACTTTAAAAGATTATGAAAGAGTTAGATATCAGCAGGTTTTTGGATACACACAAATATTTACAACGCCAAACTTTTCAAGACGGTGGCTTAAGGAATCTTCAGAGTATGCACATCTGCATGTAAAAAGAATATTAGTGGAATATTTAGCCATGTAAACAGCTTAGTAGGAATAAAAATTGAATATTGTGTGCATGTAAGCGTAGTCTGTGTGCAGCTGACACGATGGTGTGATTCTGTAGCCTGTGTTTCTACAAAGTGGTGAGATGTTGATGTATGTCCTGGATCCTGACAGCCATATCCAGGCTTTATATATGGTCATCAGATTAGATGATGGGAGTGGAGGATGCAGTGAAAGAGTAGGGAGCAGAGAGAGGAGGAGATGTGGAGGTGGTGTGTTCCATCATTCATGTATTCTCTGTCATCCTGACTTTTAGATGAAGGTTGTCACATTATACGCTCAGTACAGCCTCCTACACACCACATAATGACAGCAGGCTGCTATCCAAATTCAGCTGCAAGCTTATTTTTTAGATCATGGTGAGTTTGTGCTGTGTTGTAGACATATTATTGTATAAAATGTGAGTTTCGGATTGGAATTTTTGCCTCCTTCTTTTTTCTGTGTGATGGAGCCTTAACAAGAGGGCCAGAGAGATGACCATCAAGCTTATGTTCACACACCCACATATCCAGAGAACAAGTCTAATCAAGCAAGTGAAAACACCTGTGAGGGTGAACACAGGCTGTGCAGCATCTTTAAATGGATAATATGTCAGTGTGTGAATTTACTTAATATTTGTTCTACGTTCTAGTAAAAATAAATGTGATCAATTTAGAAAAGCTAAATTTAATATCGATATTTATTGTACATTATCTGTTGTAAAAATGCAAAAATATTGATCTAAATTTTGAAGCAGAAGACGAAGAAGATATTTGGACAGATGGGACCAATAACCGTATTGACTGATCTGTTTCATGTGTCTCAGTGAGTCAGCAAACTCAATAGCAGCATCCCAGAACTAACACAACTAAACATAATGCACTCGTACTTAATCTGATTAATTACACCTGTGCTTTTCCTGCTGTGACACATCCAAGTGTCCGCTGTGAAAGACATTACATCACTGTTTTGCACTGCTGTTTTACAATGCTACAATGCATTGAGGAGGTAAAATAAAGATAAGAAGGAGCACAATAAATTCTAGACAGAATTTTCCAAAATAATCCTCCTATTCTCAAATTTACCAGCTGTTACCCCTCAGTGTGAAAACATCACAATAACTATCTGCCAGTTAACCATGGTGATCACAAGGAGAACATTAGCACTGATACTAGTCAAATGAGTGTGACTAATTACATAGTTATGCTCAATATTAATGAGAGCTGTTAACTTTGATTACAAATAAGACAGAAATAGCAGAAAATGTATGCAAATCTGACATAAAATGAAACATTCATCCTTACTATATTACAGTACGTGCAGTATATCATGTAGAAAATACTTCTTTTAAACTTATGAGCTGTTCAAAAAGGGAACATTGCTGAGTTGACTTTGACTTCCTTGGTTTATTACAAGGGATCCTTCCTAATGTTTTTGTTGAGTAATACAGGTTTACAGTGCAATAGCCACACTGAAAATGTCTTTCATTCAAGTCTCTGTGACTAGACACAACAAAACCTTATGCGTCTAGAGGGGTTCGGGCCATTAGGAGCACCCATGTGGCTCCAGAGGTGCAGAACTTGACCAGTCAAGACTCTGAACATATCAACTTCACATTAAAATGCACTGAGGAAATCCAAGCAGCCGGTACGCTTACTGTTTTCTTACCAATCAAAAGAGGGCTTTTCTCCACAGTCGAAGGCATCCTGCAGCTCTTTGACCAGGTTAGCCTGTCCCGGCAGCCTGAATAGACCCTCCTCCCGAAGGCCCCACTGCCGGATGAAATCCACACACTGCTCGACCAGCATAGGGGCCAGCTTGTTCCCAAAGCGGCGTTCATAGCGCACAGTTTCCTCCAACTTCTGACCAAATATCCCTGAAACACAAGATAGAATGTTAAATGATGAGAAATTTGAGAAATTAAAATTGGGAGATTTGTTTTTACCCCATATTTGAACATTTATTCTCTTGATTTTCTTTATAATAGGAGAATGAGCTGTCAACCACAGGTTGCAGTTAGTGAGTTCAACAAATCCAAAAAGCTAGGTGCAGTATCTCCAGGGTTTAAAAATGTTTTTAAGTGGAAAATCAAGTTTTTAACCCAGTTAATGTCCATATGTTTTTTAAAAATATGCAACAAGACACATCATGGGAAAAATAAGCAGTCATGGATGGGCATTATCACCTTGCAACTGCAGTGTACATCTGACAGTCTCAAAAACATGGGTTCTGACTTCTAGGATTTGTGATGCCACAAACCTAAGGAACCAATCCAGTCAACTTGTGAAATGGAAAGGTACGGAGGAGAAGCACATGTAGCTACATCTTGGTGTCAGTATGAATTTCACTTTAACTTTAATTTTAACAAGATTTATCTGAAATTAGCCACACAGTATTTGCTGTTTAATGACGCAGAAGTAGGGCTTGGTGATGTGGCCTATAAGTAATATCGCAGTATTTTTAGGTTATATCACAATACATGATATCACTCGGTATTTTGAAACTCTCGTCTAAACTACTGTAGACTACTAAAATACTAAACCACTAAATAATCTACAATTAAAATTAAGTTCTGCTATAATAATGTAAATGAAGTGCCGTTATAACAAAAATCAATAAATATTGTTGTAATAAAATAATAATAACAAAGCGAAACCACTGGTGCTTTTACTGAGTATCTGTGTTGATGTTTTTGCTGTAAAGTTGAAGCTTATGGTCAACAGTTAGCAGGTAGCAGATCATTAAATGTGAAGATTCAGTCACTGTGAACTGGAAACAAACTAACAGCTCTCCAGTTCATATACATATAATATTGCAAATTGTGCTGGTGCTCCATGGTCGCAAAATGCAACTACATAGTTGTGGTCTCAACCCTTGCAGATACAAATGCACACACTTCGCCTGTTTATTTTAAGGCATGTAAGGATTTTTTTCATGGAAAAAAACTTCTGAATATGTAAATCTGATAAACAGAAATGACTTTTTTTTAGGGGCATAATTGGAGCCCAGAGAGAAAGTGTAACACAAATACATACGATTTGTTTCAGTCTTTACAGTCTTTCTGAAATATTAATACTGGTTAAACATCCCGCACTATTAAACTCTCTGTGCAAAAGTGAAAAAAAACAAACTTTTTTCAAAGAATAATAAAGAAAAACAAACTTCCAGCCTAGTATCTGCAGCTTAATTCACATCAAAGGGAGCCGTTAAATCGATTGAAAGAAAATTCTGATAAGGCCAGCTAGACAGTCCAGGCAAAAAATATGTACACCCACAACGCCTTAGTCTGATGATCAAATCTCTAACTTCCTGCTGAGCACCTCTCGCCTTTTGTCTGAGGCAGTCGCCTTAAAAAAAAAGAGAGAGAAAAAAAAAAAGACTGATTTCCATTTGCAGCCGTCTCATGTGGATGCAACACAAGAGGGGATTAAGGCAGCCTTCCTGAGAGATTTGGATCTGCATAGTTTTCCGGTCTCCAGAGACAGACAGAGGCTACTCACACACATGCATACACGTGGTACGACAAGGTACCGTACGGTGACTGCATTAAACCGAGCTTATCCAGGATCCTTGTGCTTTTGGCAGCATTTGACACAGCAAGAAGTAGCTTAAAACCAACTGCCGTTAATGTGAAGTAGTAGTCTAAATCAGTGTTTTCGTACAGGTGTACTGGTGCATCAAACTAATCCAGAATGAAGCTTTCCTAGTAAGCTGATGCGAATGCTTTAATACATTTTTTCATCAGAGGAAATTTGCTTTGTAGTTAATAATATGTTACCATACTCACCCCTCTTCAAACTGACACAATTTGTAAGCTTCTGGAAAAAACGCCTATTAATAAATTTGTGGTACGGTAACACACCAGAGGTGCAGAATTTAAAGTGTCTGCATTCAAGCATGTTCCAAAAAATAGCCTCAGTTTTTGCAGAAAGCAAAACAAAAACAAACACAAAGCAGAAATCAGAGAGATGCATCAGTTTGATAGCAGGTCAGTCAAACTATCTTCATTTCCATCGCTCAGAAAATGTTTTTTTAGCATCTTTCAGTAGAAACAAAGCTGCACAGAAGCTGAACAGTGGAATCTTGTGTTGTTTTCTTTCTCCTCTGGGTCAGTCGCTTCAGGGACTTCAATCTTTACAGCAACCCAAATAAGACAGAACAAGTACACGGTCACACATTCCCAAGAAATATTTGAAGCTGTGTATCCATTTCTCAAATCTTGGATCAGAGTGAAACACAAATGAAGCTCCACCAGAGTAAAGAATGACGAAAATCCTCACGTATCGAAACGAGCATCAGAGAACAAATGAGAAAAAGTGACTGGATGAAAACGAGGTCATCCCTCCAGACGTTCTGGTCATGAGTCTAGGAATGTTTTCCCCAGGTCACATGTAACTCTGCGTGTGCACCAGCTTATGAAGACTGGGTGCATGTGTTTGTATGTATGTTTGCTGGCTCGAACCACGACCACAAAGACTTTGGCGCGTGAGAGGGACTTCTCCACTGTGCAAACACTCAGCAGGTTCCTTCAACACTCTCAGGTTCTGTGAGCTGCCCTGGCTGACTGCTACACACACTCACTGATGTCTACACACACGCACAAACACACAGGGGGAAAGAGGTCCAGACACAACCTGTGCTGCATTCCAAATCGCATACACACACTTTTCCTTTTTACTATCAGTACACACTGCAGTTGCCCTTACAAAGTATGTAGTGTTGCATGGAGTATCTATAGAATTAGGACATACTACTTCACGATAACATTTTTCTTAAACTTTGACCCCCTGACCTACAGTATAGATCCATCTCTGGAGATACAACCAAACACCATTTGTCAAGCTCACCAGAGAGGGAGGTCAACCCAAAGAGCTCTGCTGTTGTTATTTTGCAGTGTACATAGCGTTAGCTTTTAAGTTATAACTCTAAACATCATACACAGTTAGTGAGTGATTGATGGTTATAAACATAGCTGCCTCTGTCAGCTGTCAATGAGCGCAGTGGATGTGACGCTTTGCACACTGCACAGAGGAAAGCATGCTGGCTTGCACACTGCAAAATGGGACCGGATGCAGTGGGACATCCTGTTATTTTTGGCATACTGCATTTGACATACTATGTATTGGGATACACTAAATCTTTTCCTGGCATACTAAACAATATAATAGTACTGGTATTGGCACATACCGACAATCTGATTTTCCCTTTCCTGGGACTTCCTATCTCCTATCCCCTGTCTTTGATTCTGCTTCTTTGGTGTGGTAAATGAATGTCTCTCAAATATGAGGTAGGATACTGATAATAACACCACCACCTTTCACCTATTCATAGAGAAATACAATGATACAAAACAGCTTCAACTGTATACAAAGGGCTGTGTTTTGGCAAGAATCTGGCTAGGGTTGAAACAGCGTGAGATTTTTATGGTATGATGACCGTCTTGGAAAATATCATGATTTCACAGTATAACAAAATTACAACTGTCATCAGTTACAATGACCTTTAAAGGAATAAAAACTTACATTGTTGTTTGTTTTTTTGGTTAAACAGACCCTCTAGACTATTTGAATCTCAAAACCATTTTTGTGATGAAAGTATGTTTAAAAAGTTTGACAGGGCAGTTAAGGAGGAAAGGAGATGTGCACACGCAGTTAAGATTCTCCATCCAGTTGCAATTTTTCCTCAATACCATTTAAGCAAATGTACACAGTATGATAACCTTCAATATTCATACCACGGTATACCGCTGCGACCCTAAATCTGGCAATATGATGCGTATCACGATACGGGGTTACGATTCAATATATTTTGATATATTGCAATACTATGAGCAAGGCAATTCGTTGCAATGGTTTTTAAATCTAAAACTGTCATAGTCCAAGTAACATTTTCTTACACCCCTAGTACACATATTATACACCGACCCAAACAAATCTGAGCAAGTTATATCCAGCATGGGAACTCTGATCCACAAACAGAAGGCAGGGAAACATTACATTTACTGCACAGTACCTCTAACTGTGTCACACTAAACTAAAATTAGGTTGAAAACAGCTCTCAAATGTTGCTGAAGCCAGACTGAAAGACATGACACATGTCAGAAATATAAGGGTCAGTGGACGTGATTGTTTGTGCTGACAGTTGTAGATCAAACCAAAATAACAGCCTAGAAAATCTCCCATATAAGCTACAGAGAACATGAATGACAAATAATGTGTTAGCATGACTGAACAGTTTAAAATAGACTTTTTAATTTTCTGCTTATCATTAACTCAACAGCAACAGTTCAAGTTAAAATGCAAACTCTTTACAAATAAACAGTTTGTAATTACCATGAAATAAATCTCCAAAGATCCAGATGGAGAGGCCACAGCTGCACATTTCTCAATGGTCTGACTTCAAACTCTCTTTCGTCTCTTTTCGTCCAACTGTAAAGCTGACCAGTAATTAAATCAACATGACTGCAAATGTTCAGCACAACATGACAGCAAACCTATGGGGGCTCTGAGCTCTTCTGTGGGTCACACACAGGCTTCGTTTTGGGAGCTCCCCTCTCTGGCTGTCACTCTCTGACCAGAATGTTTCAATCACACTTCAGGGGCACTCACCAGCCAATCAGGGCTCAGTTAATCTCTGCTGCTACTGCAAAATGCGAAAGCCTGGAATATGTGTGTGTGTGTGTTCTGTACATATGTGTGTGAAAGCCCGGCTCCGGTCCAACTTGGAGCCACCTTTCCTGTGGCATCTTTGACAAATGGCTCGTCCTTTTGAAGAGCAGTCAACTGCAATAGACATCAAGCTCCCTGCACTGAAAACAGAGGGGCCAGCTCAGCCTCATCTATTCACTGTGACACAGAGAGCTGCCTGAAATGCCTGTCCGGTCTCAAATGCCGCACTTGTGCCCCGCTCATTCACAATGTAGGCCAATGTCTGCCAGTAAAGTCAATAACAAGCGGTAGCAGCGCAGCAGGATACTCAGTAATCATCACACTGATCCCAGGGACAACTTCATGAGAACAATTACAACATCATGCACTTCAGCTATGAATCACAGCAGCATTTGATAATTACTACATCACCACTGTTCGTCAGGTTATTTGACACATGCAGTTGCATTTTTAATACACTAATTTCCTTTGTTTATTAGAGGAGGAGCAGAAAACAAACACGCAGGATGGTGACACAGAAATGAGAGAGATTCAAGCGGCACAAATCTAGAGCTTCCTTGAATTTAAGTTGTTTATACATCTTATCCTGGTGAGGTCAAGTATTGTAGTGATACAACCAACATGTGCAAGAACACCCACCATACAGAGTAAAATGTGGAGAGAAAAAAGTGGAGGCAACCTGTTGCTTTGTCTGCAGACTGTAGGAACATGCCTGTTTTAGATCCAACTTTGAAGATACAGTACTACAGAAGATGCAATAAAACATACTGTGGGAAAAATGCACTCAACTGTTTCTTATTAAAAAATCTGATATATATAATCACAATCTAGGGATCGTACCAGGAAATTACCACGAAGTCGATCTCTGTCATGCACACATAAATGGATTTAGGTTACACTATTATCATTGTGCACAAGGCAACTCAAGTTTATACTTTCAGTCCTTAGTTAAACAGTCTCTGCGATATAAATGATGCAGTTTGTCATTGGGATCAGAGCACACAGTCAGCTGTTGGATGGCCTTGCTCAAAAGCACTCAGCAGAGACAGTGATGAACTGAGTACACAGTTATCCATCCTCCAGCTCTGCCACTGGAAACTTTAAAAGTCACCATAATGAACACCAAACAGGCTGTCATTAACATCAACAAGTTATTCAGTTATTAAAAATAATGGTTGTGTGTTCACTGACCTCCACCAAAAGGAGCCCAGATGACCCTGCGGATCGTCTTCACCCAATCCTCCATGTCATTCTGGGTGCTGGCCATAAGAAGGTAGGTCTCATGGTTGGCTGTCATCCGCTCTCTGTCTCCCCCTGTTCAAATAAAAGACACAAATACACACATGATTAAAATATCCTGTAGATAGCAGGCAAAGTCTAAATTCTAGACACAAGATGTCTCCTCCTTTCCTTCACTGAGAAGACCATATGTGCACCATAGACTGTATGAAATAACGGGCATAGTCCTCATGATGCCACCCATTGGTTTGTGGACTCCTGTTTTGAAGTCTCAAGGCATTTTGGCCATCACCATCTTGGATTTTTGAACCAGCAGTGACCATATTTGGACAAGACTGGAGAATGGAGCCGTGGAGGAGCGTTTTCGGACCATAGGAACTTTATCATAGTTCTGACAACCTAGTTTTAAAAACCGCAATTTATTGTGTCTGTGCAGCAAGAACTAGAAACAGTTGTGGTTCTTAGAACATTGTTTTGAGGGACTTTCTAAGCTCCTATTTCAGAGTAAGTACGTGTAAGTGTACAGTGATTTGTCAAACACAGCCAATGCAACACTAGCAATCACCATTTGAAGAAATACAATGTGATTTTGATTGTCAAAGCAAAACTGCCGTTGCTTTACTAACTGCTGGCCGGCTTAAAGTATGTCACCTGTGTGTTCTATTGGTAGTGCGAATGCAAACAGAAAAGAAGCCCTCATCGTCTTAGGGGGAGCTCCCAGTGGTCACTTCCTCCCAAAAAGTCCCCAAGTGTGTTTGGTCCTAAAACATCTACAGACGTAGAGGTGATGCCTTGCCTGTTACTCCAAGACGCCATGACCTTAATTATGCATAACTTTTGGCCTTAATCAAAAGTAAACGGGTGAGTTGTGTACAAATTTCATCTGCCGTACAGCTGTCAAGAATGTTGAAATTGGCTATTAACACCAAATTGTTTTTGGTACCAGGCTGTAAACATGTTTATTTCTGCTGTAAAACTGGGCATTTTACCACAGGGGGTCTATGAGGAGTGACTCGCTTTTGGAGCCAGCCTCAAGTGGCCATTAAAGGAACTGCAGTTTTTACCACTTGTGCACTGGCTTCATTTTTCAGTCCTGGAGGCTGCTGCTTGATGTTCATTGGATGTTTCAAGTTTCCACATGTTGCACAAGTTGCATACTGGCCCTCAAACTAGTTGTTATGTTACAAAATCATCAAAGTCGAATTTAAAGAGAAGCTCTCCCCGTTCAGCAGATCAATGAAAAAACATCCTTCTCATGTCAAACTCTGAACACGCATCATCCTGCAAAGCGAAGCTCAAACATCTAAATGAAAAGACATATTTGAATGGATGGTGACTTTAAAGTGAAACTCAAAGCAGAGTCTGACCTCCTGGTAACCAACACAGCACTGACTTCAAATGTCCTTGGAGACACGACTCTTTATCTGTACCTGACCAGTAAAAAATAAGCAGATTTTGGATACATACACATACACTGCCTTTTTAACTCTCCCACAGTGATAAAAAAAAGAGGAGGTTTATATCTCCTGGCAGGAGAAGTGTATGTTCCATTGAGGCAGGCTCAGCTATCCTGATTCGACTTGTGGATAATGGCCACGAGCACTCTACTGTCATGTGATACCGGACAGATTGGAACAGAGGGTCTGGACCTGTTTCACATGACGAATCTGGTTGCAGTGATTACTATGACAACAGAACCATTTGTACCGCTCCACTTCAGCTTTATTGAAATGAAACAAACAAACAAACAAACAAACAAAGCATTTCACGGGGATGCACCTGCTCTATTATAGGAAGAGATGAGCTATTAAGAGACAAATGGTGTGTCACACAATCGTTGAATTATTCATGACTCTGACCACCAGGGATCCTGCTGCATTGATTGTGACCCGGGATGAGATCTGCGTGTTGCATGCAAAAAATATTTATAGACAGTTACAACACAACATGACAGGCACGCTAAGGGATCAGGTTTACCACCATGAAGTCCTAATGACTGGAAATGAGGCAAAAAAATTGTACATTTTCTGATACAAACTAAAAGAGTGATTAAATCAATGCCAGCTTTTAAAGTGAAGTTTAAATCACCAGATTGGAATTTAAAAACATAAAATAAACAGTGTTAGACACTCAGTACATTTGCATGCACTCATTTCTCCTTGAATTTATTTTTAACGACTTCAATAACGTTCCTTTATTTCTAGTGAAGTTTTTATTTCTGTCAGCAAATGATTAAAATGTTATCTAATTATTATGAATGTCACTATCATTGAATCAGAGACTAATTTAACATTTTGAATGCTGTGCAATTAGGTAAATTAAACTAATTAAATGCATGGGGTTGCTAGCTCTTACTGATGCCTCATTTCTAAAAACAAAAACAAAACAAACCACATACCTAAATACTTCTACAACAGCACTGAACATGCTTTTAGTTATTTGTTCAAAATAAATAAATTCCCAACTTTGTCAGGTTCTTCATCCTATGTGATGTGACATGTACTTACCTCTAAGTTGCTCTGGACAATAGCATCTGCCCACAATGTAATGTAATGAGCTCCGCCTTAAGCCTCATGATCGAGCTAAAGGTCAATAAGCCTACACATTTGCAGGTTTGAGCTTAAAGACTTGTTGCTCCTTAATCTGAATTTTAAAGCAGATTGGAACGTACAAAAAACAGGAAAGATCTCATGTCAAATTCTCAAAATTTTAGTCTGGACAGTGTATCCACATATGAAACACAGGGCCCCAGGAGAGATATATCTGGAGCCAAACTTTGACAGTGATATTGACTCTCCCTGTCAGTCTTAATGAGATCTCATTAGCAGGCAGCAGATGCCAGTGTTTGCCCTGTGTGGCACTCCGCATGTTTGCAGTGTTTATCCACTTTACAAACACAGACAATGTGACAATAATGAACCTACAGTAAATGCAGGCAGTATGTCTACAAGTGTCAAAGAAGGTTTCAGATGAGGAGTCATTATAAGAGTGTAACTGGAACTGATTTCAGATTATCAGGGTCATGTTGGTGTCTTCTTGTAACATAAACATGTTGTTTTCTCAGCACTAATAAATGCTGCACACTGCACTATAGTCCGTAGTTTCACCTCGTGACGCGATCCATAACAACTTGTTTCTATCACAGGTATGATAGCTTGTATCGACAGGTAGTAATTAGTTGTGTTTTTGTATCTGCATGAACTCAATCTTGGTCCTACTCAAGGAAAACAGTTTGTTGAACAGATTGGCTGAGGACGACAAATTTAAATACTCTGTACTTTTTAGAATGACTGAAATTGCTTAGTCTTCACCTCAATGCTACTTTTACTGCATATTCTCAGCATTTTCCCAACTGCTCTAAAAAATGACTATTGCTGAGCTGAAGGGATTATTCAATATATCTAGTTGTTGATCGACAGTTTCAAGCAAAATTGCCAAGTGTTCTCTGGGTCCATCTTTTCAAATGTAGTATCTATAGGTTTTTAACTATTGGTTGTGCAAGCAAATTCACTTAACAATGTAATCTGGGGCACAGGGAAATTGCACTGGGCATTTTCTTTCACATTTTGTGGCATGTATTTTTGACATTTGGTAGACTTTATGGACAACAGATTGAGAACACTGTCAGCAGATTCATTGATAATGATAATAATCAGCAGTTGCAGCCCTATATAAAGCAGTAACAACAGAATATTTGTTGTCTGCATAAGAGTAACCATGACATTTGCTGACATTTCAAGATAATAATAATTGCCAAGTGTGAAAAGTCAGTTTACAGTCAGTCAGCTTGTAAAAGCAGATGAATGTTGCTTCACTGCAGCCAATACAATTCATGCATCATCCATGAAACATCAGTATTGTGCCTGGAGTAACAGTGAGGATGCCTAATTAAAGCTTGCACAGACATCAAAGACATAGAAGTTTTCACCCATATAGTGATCTGTGTCCAGGAAGCAGGCCCTTCCTTTTGATAGCAGCCCAGACTACTGCCCTCCTGATCCAGTGATTAGTCACTACCCGCTATTGACAACTGCCCCACAGCTCCCATTAATTACACCTCACATTGAGCGGACACAATTGATCCACTGTGTCAATCACAGGCCCACATTGAGTCATGAGAAGCAACATTTATATTAAAGCAGTTTGCATGTTTGGTCCATTCATGAGTAAAACACAAAGAGGCAGCTTCAGCTCACCACTTAAACGCAGAAATCACATCCACAACGTCATTTCATCTTCAACCTGCGACGCGCAACAGATTTCCATCGATGCCATTTGTCAACAAAACGAAACGAAGCACTGATCCGCGGGAACTGAGCAGCTCGCTTACACTCGCACGTGCGACTTCCCCAGCCGGTGGAAAAGCTCCGCCGCTCCAAGATACTTCGTCTGACACACACGAGACACGTTTAGACTGTCAACCTGAACTCCTCCGTGTAACAAACTCCTCACACCAGCTGATAAAATCATGGATTTAATCCAGAGAGTGTGAGAGGAAGAGAGTATCGATATGTTGTGTGTTCCCTGTGTGAGAGGGACCGAGTGAGACGGTGACTGCAGGGCCGTGCAAAGCTTTTAACGGGTCTAAAGGGTCAGCCCCAAGCCTGACAATGTAAGTCTTTAAAATGGCTCACAAATAAATAGTTCCACTCTTTATAAATGCAAAATAATTTCCGTAAGAGAAGGGGCACTGTAGTTTTTAGTAAACGCCATGCAATCAAGACTACATTGTGTTTTTACTGGGGACTATTTTCAGCTGTGGATTAATACACAGTTGATGCTCTAAGTATTTAGAGAGTCAGGAGGATACAGTATATATAAATAAACTACAGTGCCCACAATATTAGAGATTATCGCCATACTTCATCCGTTAAGTAACCAGTTTGAAGTGTTTCCCCCTTTAAAACAATTTGCAAATGCTTTAAAATTCACGTAGCAATGTGCGGATGTAGAGAATAACCATCAAGCATATTTAAACTAAAGAAAAAGGTAAAAAATTAAACGTTCAGTAGAATCTTCCTCATGTAAACTATAGGAAGTGCACATATCAATTCCTCTCCTTTAACATTTTCCTGTTCATGGGTGGAGGGTCGGGTCTAAAGGCAAGGGAATGGAGGGCACCGGGTTTTGGGGATGGGTCCAAAAAAGAAATTTAAGTTTTTTTTGTTTTGTTTATCATTTATGCATTCTGCCCCCACAAGTTGTGATTATGGAATCATCTCTTTTTTTGTCTTCTTTTCAAGGTTTCACTCTGGCTTTTGTCTATTCTATGAATGTATTTGTGTGGGAATTTTGTTTTGATTAAATAAAAAAACAAGTGATGGGGAGCAAAAGAATTAATACAAATACAATGTAGGGATTTTTTTTAAAACCCACCAGGTTTTGTACCACAAAACTGGCATTCATCTGGTTCTCTAATACCCCATATATTTTGCATTTTTCTAGCAGCCACAAAGTTAGACATTATTTTTAATTGAAAATACCTTGTGAATGAATCAAACAGTTGTTTGCTTGTTTGTTTTTTTTTATATCAGACCAATTTCTATGGTGTAGGGAAGTCTGGAGTATCCTCCCATTCCAAGTACTGTATGGAATACTTCCTGAGGACTGGTATATTAAATAAAAAATAGAAATGTTTCAGCATAGGGAACATCGGGAAACATACGAACGCATAAGGAACACAGGGAATATTTAGATTTTGACAATTACTGACAAAAACAACAACAAATGTGACTCCCAAAAAAGTGTATGCATACTTGTATACCTAATGGGCAATATATAAAATGTCAAAATAATGATGACAGTGGCATGTTTCATGCTTTTTTGTGGTTCTTGCCTGAAAGAGATGTTGGGTTCATTTCAATTTAGGAAGCCCCCTGTCTATTTAGCTACAACTGATGTCTCAGGTTACCACGTCGCAACAGGTGCAGACTATTTTTGCAGTTATTTATTAGGCTGTGCGTGGGAAAATGCACTTTGTTGCAAAACATTTGCTTTGCAAATGACCTGCTCTGAAAATATTATAATGAAGTTAATCAGTTTTTCCTCATAAAGGACAAGAAAAAACACTGTCACTGCCATCTGGTATCACGTCAGTACGAGCATATTGATGCACAAGTATCAAGAAAATCACATTTTCAGAAAATTCTTGAAATGCTTGTGGTTTCTTTGAGCTACCCCACCATGTTTGTTTATGTTTTGGTCAAAATGCCATATTTCTCAACCCCATCAGTCTGATGCTCATGTGTGGACCATTGAAGTGGATCTGTCAGATGGACTCCACAGTGATACCAATTAGTAACATCTGCCGACTTGGCACACAGAAGTTTCTCAGTCACATTTGCATCGATTGTCATGCAAAGAAATTGTGATTCCCTGGTGCCCCTGTGAGTGCTTTTGTCCACATTTAAAATCAACCAGCCCTTTCTGTTTCCATTACTTGCATGGAGAGACAGCATTTCCTTTTGGAAACAATGATTGTGAAGCTGTTAAACAAGCGTGCAACAGGATTATACAGCATACCATGGCTGTTACAACACACTCCTGCTCCCTCTGCCATTTCCTGTTGATGCTCAGCTTTCTTTCACAGTGGCTGAATTGGCCACATTGTTTATAAAGGATGGGAGATAAGTTAAACTCACTTAGCACATCAACTTTACTGGACAAAATCTTCAGACTATTTTAGAAGACTTTTAGAGAGTTGTGCCTGAGGGTCCTTCACATATTTATCATTTGCTACCTACAGTATGTACCCCTCTGTAGCCCTGCTAATTGTGTTCCTGGTATTAGTATAGCTATTAATCTTATTCATCTTAGAACATTCGGATATCACCTCTCGTAAAACAGACAAATATAAGGAGCAAATAATATCGGCTTTCTTTGTGTGTGTGTGTATATCCAGACTATTATTGTCTGGTAAAGATGTGTCTGTCATCCTTCAGCCAAGTGCCTTGTGTTTGTGCCCTTTAGCCTGATTTATCACACAATAGCCCAGTTGCTAGAAGAAAATGTTGGCATTGTACATTTCTGCAAACCATAAGTATGTTACATTTGTACGTCTCATACATATATCAACATTTCTAAATTGCATTAGTTCTGATTACATGTATACGAGCTGAGTTTGTCATTTGAGGGTGGAGGTAAGACCGCTGCCAATCTGCAGAGTGTTATTTAGCTGGACATTGGAAGCAGTTCCAGTGGTGATTGTGCCACCAACAGAAGGTGTTTTTAAGTGAGAAATAGGTGGCATTTCCAACAGCGAAAGCCTTTTTTTAGTGAGGTATTGGTGGCATTTTCAGCAGTGATTGTGCCACCAAAACTGGTCGTTTCGTAGCGAGAATCCACAGCATTTCTAACCGTGATTGTGCTACCAAAAGTGGGTGTTTTAAGCTTAACGTGGTCTTTTTACTAACTATAACAAAGTGGTTTTTGTGTTTAAACATAACCACACATAGGCCACAGCTTTGTTGAAATGTACAGAAAAGTAAAGTTTCAGCATTACCACTACATTATAACTGCACATGTTGCATAGTTAAGTTACATACATATTTGCAGAAACACAATGCCAGCATTTATTCTGGTGATTAGGTTGCAGCAAACAAAGGGGTTAGTGGGAAAAGCATACTCTAGTCTAGCAGCTGCAATGATTGAGTCATCAGTCTGTGAATGACATAGGTGCTATAAATGGCCCCAGGCATTAATGAATAGTGTTCCATTTGCATAGTTGGCAAAGATGATGCTTTATTTCTTCTATGAGACCTTTTTTTAGCCAACTGCAATAAAAGTATTTTACTGCACAAGTGCTAATTGTTTGGAGACTCATGTTTAGCTCAATCACAAACACACAGCATTCCCAGATAACTCTTGGACCATTGTCTCCTGAAGGCAGACACATAAAGGTCAATCAATGATTCGTCTCTACGATAAAACCACAATCAGATAAACGGATAATCTGAGAAAACCTAAGCCACATTCTTTTGAAGGACAAATATTAGCTTTTCAATTCCTGGTCTGCAACTTTCACAGCCGTCAAGATTTTGGTCAATTAAGCATTAGCTGCAGAAAGATGAAAGCATTTAGCTCAAATATCATCTTGTCACCTGTAGGTAAATTCTCCGTATCTGTTCACTAAATAAAATGACTGGAGGCTTCCCTTTGACAGATTCTTTACTGGCTGTGGTGAAGCTGCCTGCAGGTATTATTCTCCAGCACACAATTCTCTGTGACTGGCACTTTTCTCAAACCCCCCACTAAATCACTGCGTCTTAAATGAGACCAATCCCAGCAGGAGTCGCCTGCCAGAGACAGTCGAGGATCTTCACTTATAGCACGACTGTACCTGAAGAGACAACCGTGACAGCTGTCACAATTCCCCTGATTCGCTACGCTTCAGCACACCGCTCCAAAACTTTTATAAACTCGGCGGTGAACAATTGTCAGCTTTACAGAGACGTGCAGACTGGTGCTTCAGAGGACAGCCTGTATTAAAGAAGGATTCCTTATTCACCTTGAGACTTACACCTCAAGAAAAAAGTTCTGGAAAAGAGAAAATGCCACACCCTTTCACTGTTCAACTAGAATTCTTTTGACAATACTCTCTGCAGTGGAGCATCCACTTATATGAAAACTTACACCAAACAACAGCGTGCTCCCGTGATCTCAATGGTTTGGTGTAGGGTGCTCATAAAACTCAATCCAAGCTCTCTTAAGCCAGTATTTCTCTTGTCTTGATGCTCTAACAAAAACAAACATGTTTAATATTTTTGTATGGTTTTAGTCTTGGCTCATGCAAACACTGAAGTCCAATGACGGGAACATTGTCGAAAACCAAACAAGCACCAGCACCAAACAAGAAGCAGCAAACCAGGAACAGTAAACTTGAATGGGAATCAAGGGAGGCGCAAGAACATGAATAAGTCTCTGTTCACTTGGACTGCAGAAAAGGAGAGACACTGGTGGAGTTTTGGAGTGTTGTTCACGAATCTGCTTGTATTTGATCCACCAACCAGCACTTATTTTATCGTTAAGTTTGTGTGCAAATACAGTTTATGGCAAACTGCTAAGAATACTGTCGACATATGACAGCTTTTTTGTGTGTTTCTGGAGTTATGGGTTTTTGCAGCTGTGTAAGAATTGTTTGTATGTCCTACCTCTTAAAGGCAGTCTGGCATCATATTCCAATATGGGGCAGGATGATAAATAATCTTAAAAGGAATCCAGTGTTAGTCTTGCAAATAGTGACCCTGCACAATCCCCAGTCTTTGTAAAATCATATTGTGTGTGTGACTAAAAACAAACCTGTCTTCAGATGTGACAGTTTCAGACTGAAGTCTTTTCAGTCCTCCAGTGTATGGTAGGCTTTAGTTTATAGCCTATGATATTTATATAGAGGAAACATTGACTCCAGCTGCATCATGCCACAGGTGTTTACAACCAACCTCAAAGTAAAGGAAAGACATTGCTAAAATGAAACACATACCTCTTATTGTATTACATAAAACATATTAATAACACACCTCTGACTAATTGCATATCCTTTAACAAGACCCTAACATATCACTGACAGCCTTACATTAAACTGTATTAAATTATCTCTGCCTTTTCCAATTATTTATAGCTGCCCTGTGTGTGTGTCATAATTACTGTCTGAGTCTAGTTCACACAGCTAACAACTGTTCATTCCAGTTTTGACCACCGGCCTTAATAAGTGGCCAAACCCAGCTGCAGACTGGTCTTTAACTAATGGCTTAAAAACAGGTGGGAGACAACAAAGGATCCCACTGTGCTGTAATTGCTCTCAGATACCTGGAGCCCTGATACACTTCACTCTGAGCTGTACCTCTGTCAGTAAGCCTGTACAACAACAGCAGTGCATCCATACAGCAGGAAGAGGAATCACAGAATAAATGGTTTAATGTAATGTAGAGGTCATAGCTACAGGATGCTAGCACTATGTAGAACTTTCAGAAACTGCTAGTGCTAGAACATGTTACATGTTTGTACATTGTCTCTTACTTTTAAAGATGTTTCGTATTGTTTTTGTGATGTTTTTATGTGAATCAAACGATGGACAGTAGCTCTGTGCCCAAGACAAATTTGCCCTTGGGGACCACAGAGTCTATCACTATCTCTAATATAAACATGAAAACTGTATGTATTGATTAGAGTCTTGTGATTTGCTGAAAGAATTTGTTTGGAAATAACCTTTTTCTCTTTCATGCCTTGAGTTAGACAGGAAGTTTGATACCACACTAGAATATGTGTGTGTTAAAAAAGAAAAAAAACAGCCAAGACATGGTTAGCTTAGCTTAGCACAAAGAAATTGCTCAGCACATAAACAGACATCTCCCATAAAACTACAAGTTGTTAACTTTACACTTCTGTTTTTGTACACATTTAACAAACACAACATATCACAGCTAGGTTAGCTGTTTCCCCCTGCCTCCAGTCTTTCCATCTTGTTAACTTACTTTGGGCCAAAAACTGACCAAGCATTTTTTCCAAAATGTGAAACTATTCCTCACATGTTGTTAAAAAATATTAAAGAAAAGAATGCCATGTTAGTAAAAATGATTTAGGTTCAATACAAGCCAGAATATACAACGGAATCTTAAAAAATATTGTGTCTCTCCACCTTTAAAGCAGTCTAACAGTCCAACAATGCGATAAATCTTTTGTTCACCTCATTGCAAAGGCCGAACAATAAAAAAGGTCAGTTTGTTATAAAGTTTTGGCAGACATTGCCCAAAAGGGAGCGAGTGTTAAGGAGTTAGAACTGACCTAAAAAATATTCAGAATCCTCAAAAGTGGAAAACATTTGTGGGAGACTTGCTGTGAAAATGTTAAGTTCTTCCAGACTTTGATTGTGCTGCTTGCCAAGTGGAGGAAGCAGCTGCTGCTGGCCCACAAAACAATGCAGACACTGTAACTACCTTGTTTAGCTTCAAATGACAAAAATATGTGTCATAACTCTGCCAGTGTGTGAGTGTGTGTGTGCGCAGTGGGGGGATTAAATGACTTCATCAGTGTCTGTTCTCTCTTGTGTGCAAGAGTCTTCTTGTTTGCATGCAAGCAGGGGCAAGCTGAGATTCAATATTGTGTCTAATGATAGTCTTCTCAGAAGTCCACGCATCATAAATACCTCCAGCAGAACAGGAAGTCAGTCACCCAGCGACAACGCAAAAATGTTTGTTCATTCATGTAGAATGATGACATGGATTAAAAGTGGAAACTAAAACTACGGCGAATTCCTTTTTCATCTTTGGTTTACAAATGACGGCGCCCCTTCACAGAGTCTGTTTCATTCATGAGTGATGTCACCTCCAGATGATCTAATCCCTCTGTAAAGGGCAGCTGTTGCTACAATCAAGTCTGTAGTAAATACATCAGTGAAATGCATCTATAGTGTTGCAGTGGAGAGAAAGAAAGCTATCAGCAGGCTCAAAAAGGTGAAATAACACACTTGATGTTGTTACCTTGATGTGAGGACAGCAAATCACATAATCCATACTGTGGTAAACTATGAATCGCCTGATGAACCATCTCCATGACTCCTCCACACTCCTGTCTCTGGCAGTCCAGTAAAGAAGCTCCCTGAGAGGGTTACAGAGTTCCCGTCTGCCTGGGTTAACTTGAGGACGGGAGTTCCTGACGGAGGAGCTGCTCTGCCAGTTTTTTGGCCTGGCTCAGAATGAGTGAGTGAGTGAGCACAGCTGAGAGGGTGTGAAAGAGAAAGGGAAGGAGGGGAGGGAGGGGAGGTTTGAAGAGGGGGTTGGGGAGTACACACACACTCACACACACACCCTCACATACTTCTCTTTAGCACTGTAATGGGAACAATAGGCAGATCTCTCTGAAGGCTTGGGTTGAAAAAGGCCACTGGTTTGACACAGGGCATGACCCCATAAGCAAACATGAGATACCCATTCACACTGCAGTGCTTTGTTAACATCAACCACAAACTGCAGCAGCATTATAGTGACATAATGTTAACTTTTTGCATGCAGGAGTGAGAGTGTATATACAGCATTATTACTAATATTATTAGAGGTGATGAATGTATCTCTGGAGACAAAGTGAGGACATCAAATACCAGTGCTTTGGGTTGGTGGTCTGATTGAACCACCAACTTACTTATAATCAGTATTTGACAACGTGGGAGTGAGACTCAACAATAACTTTCCTTCTTCAGACACCTTTGGTATTATCATATGGCTACTATATTTCATTATGATTACTTTTTATTTTTTGGTATTGTAATATTTTGTTTTATATTACCAAATATAACCAATTAATTTAAACTATCAAACAATTTGTGCAGACTTTAATAAGCAAGTGAAAACTAATACAAACAAAGCATTTCAAGATGTGATGTTGGGATTTAGGAAATTAGGCTCAGCACTTTTTAATATATACATTTCTGACAAGTAGTGAAGCAAACAGTTACTCGATTAGTTGAAAATATAATCAACAGCTTAGTCAATAATGAATAATAATTGTTGGATGCAGCTTTACACAACAGTAATTTCCCATCACCTAAATATTAAGATGGTTGATAATGATACAGACAAGTGAGATGCAATGAGTATTTGATTAATGTCAGGAAATTAGGTGAGTCAACTCAGGTGAGTTTTTTTTTACCGTTCTCTTTTTTTCGATAATTAGAAATGTACTATTTTTTGAATGTTAAAAGATTTATTGATAATAAAAAATAACTGTTAGTGGCATCTCTGGAAAATAATGTTCACCTCCAAACTAAAAATCAGAAGGCCAAAAATTCAAAATAATACCAAGTCAAATAATATCAAATACAGCCTAGTTGCCAGACAAAAATGTTGGCATTGTATGTTTCTAAAGACCACAAATATGTTTCATTTGTATGTTTCATGCATAACAAACTAACATTTTTGAAGTGATATAGCACATGAGCTGACTTTGTCATCAGGAGGTGGAGACGATGGTGAATGGTGTGACACCTAGGTGAAATGCCTGCCAAGCTGCAGGCTGCTGTTTGAGATTTTTAAGTGAGTCATTGCTGTGTTTCCACTGTGTTTTTAGCCAACGAATGTGGGTGTTGATTGATACATTAACTGCCCAGATAGTGCCAAAGCCAAAATATGATTTATTCCTAACCATAACCAAGTGCTGTTTGTGCCTGAACATAACCACGCGTTAATCACAGAGTTCTTGAAACTTTAAGAAACATAACGTTTCAGCATATCCATCACATAATAATGTCATGTATCTGTTTGCAGTTCCAACATTTATTCCAGGTAATTGGGTTGCTAAATCCTACTCTTTCATATCCAAACATCCGAAAGTCTCATTACAATTCATATTGCACCTGGTGTATAGCTCCTCTCTCTCTGCGGCTACATCTTCCCATGTATTTATAATGGGTGTCCTGTTCCTCCTGACCCCCGGTAAGGTATCGATGGCTAATTCTCTTCCTGGTGTCAGGGTGGTCCCTGCCTGTCAATCGACATAATCTGAAGGCAGACACCACAACATTAGCCTCCCCAAAGACATTGTCTAGTGGAGAACACAGACTCCATAGATTTACTTCGGCTATCCATTACCATCTGATGCTGAATGAGTAACAAAGTGAATAGGAGTGGGGAGGTCAAAGGGGACAAAGATTGTTTAGCTCTACTGTCCCTCTATGGGCGCCCATAGGGAAGAAGGTAATCGTGGCACCAGAAAAATGGAGAATAATGGAGACATCAGCTCTAAATTCTCTGTATTCTTCAGTGCTGAAAGGCAAACATGATATCATGCTGTTGAGTAGCGCGAGTGAACAGAGTTTTAATGAGTTGTCATGAAGACAGTGGGTCAGCCCGTTCAGGGAGGTCACAGCGCTGTCAAAAAGCCAAGTGTCTCCATTCTGATTTCATGCCAACTAAATAAAGAGCTGTGTCTGTGTGTCCTGCCAAGGCTGCTGTAAATATACCATTATGTAAGGGGAATCGATGTCAACTTTAGGAGAAGGAAACACGGCTCAGACTTGACTTAAAGTCCAGAGCTTGTGTTGGAACATAAGTCGGCGTGATAATTATAAAGAGCAGAGACTGATACAGATGGAAAAGTGAGTTGTATAGTGTCGGCTGGTGCAGTCTGAAGGATTGCACCTGCCTTTTGGTATATTTCACTACATTTACTGCAATTTTCTAACAATGCTGTCTTCTTCTTTTTCTAATGTAATGCTGACAATAAAGAGAATACAGTACATGATGTTTACTATGACGGATTATATGCTGAACCCCAAGCTAGTTTCATTGTTCATACTTTACTGAAATGGGAACCAGTGGCAGCCTTCAGGGCAGGTAAACTTTTTATCAAACAACCTAAAATATAGCTGTATTGCTGTTGAAAATGGCTGTAAGGAGTGTAAAGTTTGTGCAATTTGCAGTACATGTAAAGAATAATAGTAATAAAAAAAAAACCAGAATGATCCTTTAGATATTTGACTTGGTTTTAAGGTGCCAAAACTGACAATTACAAATATAAATCACAACCTGACATTTATAGATGCCCTCGGCCACTGAAACCACAAACATTCTGTTGAACCTATTTATTTCTGTGGTGACTTGCAGTATAAGCTGAGATTAATTCCAAACATCTTTAAACTATGCTCGACAACACTTTGAGGTTTGTTAAAATACCTAAATCCTTACGAGTGAACCATTAAGACGACTCACAGCTTCGGTGACTACTGACTGGGGGATTAATATCCCATTAAAATGTTAGGAGCGTTGAGTTTTGGTGAGGGCTGGCAGCTGTTGTCACTTGAACACTTGCACGCAATGCTGAGAGGCTGAAACATTACATCAGCGATACAAGCTGACTGATACTTCAGAGGAAGCTTCTGGAAAGGTGCAGTGCATACGGATCCAAGAGGGAAAACCTCGAGTGGCTCTGCAGGAGAGCTCTCTAAAGTCAACCTGACACTAGTGTTTAATGCACCTTTAGCCCAGTGTCATCACAACACTGTTGGAGAATTCGTGTTTCATGTCCAGCCAAGCTCTCTGTCGTATATGTGGGATGTGAAACATGTAGGCGTCCTTACGGTTATGTAAACATATCTCACCGAGACAGATCACCAATTGGACGGGCGCATATTTCATGCACTCATGGCGGTGAGACTGTAAATCTGTATGACATGCTTGGTGTTTACTCTGTGACCTAAGATGTTTGTCCAACATCCAAATTTGTTTTGATTTAGATACAGGACGCTTTAAGCCTCACACACACATAAACACATACACATAAACCCCACACACACAGATTCAGATAAGGATGCTGCTGCTAAAATGATTGTCACTGTGAAAATAGGAGATTCAAGTTTTTTATGCCGGATAATGCCCATTTGCTTCAATCTGCTGCCTTGTTTACACATGTTTCAGATATTAAAGCTTTCATTTTAATTACTAAGATAAAGAATGGAAGGAATAGACACAGACAAACATCCTGGCACTCTGCTAAGGGACTAACCTCCCTTTATCCAGGCCAGAGAATGAAACAAGGAGTGGACTTGACAAAGTACCTGTTGCTCGACTCACTAATACCTTCTAATATCACCTTTCAGCACGGATGAGGGCTTCAGGGCCGATGCACACCTGCACTCCCCCCAGCACAAAATTGGTAGGTTGAGTCAGCCTGGCCTTTGGGGAGGCCCTTTGAACTTTTCAGACAGGGTTATAGAAACCCGGCTTCTGGTTTATCATGTGACTACTTATTCTGTCTCTCCCCATGAGAACCAAAGAGAAGTAGCAATGAAGGAGGAGGATCAAAAAGGAAACAGAAATAGCTTGACTGTAGCTGGATATGCTGCGGGTGAAGACCTTTGACCAGAGAGATGCAACAGAAATGTAAGAAAAAAAAAAAAAAGCTTGACAGCTGAGTCTTCTCGTGATTTTCATTCACCTGAAGCAATTTCACAATGAACTCACAATGGTTATGTGTCATGAAGCATTAATCAACATTTTCATTTGCTTGATTGCTTCAGGAGATTGAAGGGCCTGTCAGAGGTGGACATTATTGTTGATAGAAAGCAGAGATACAGTAATAGACATTCATCAATCATCCATCTGCGTGAGCCTTTCCCACCGCCTCATATTTCTGCTCAGTGACTGATGAGGTGGATTATGAACGACACCATTTTTGGTGCAGAAAATGTGTTCTCAGAGGAGACGCATCTGTGTCACCGTGTAATAAACTCATGCTCGTGCCTGTCTGTGCCAGTTATTTTCAACACGTGTTTCTGCACAGATATCTGTGTGAGGCATGCACCAAACAACCTCCTCGCTGCCCCAATTATTTAGACAGCCGATGGACAGCGTCTATCAGCTTCGGCAAGATAAGCGTGTTTTCATTTTGGCCATCGCAGCAGTCCTGTCTGCGTTGCCGCTCCACATCCTCGTTGTTTTCTCTGACAAAGCTGGCCAAAGCACTGTTGGCCTGAGAGGGCTGCAGTGCAGGGTGTGTTGGAGGGGGAGTGCAGGCAGGCTGGGTCAAAGAAAAAAGATTGGTGGTGATCTAAGTGGAGAGACAGAGAAATGCTGACCGTGAGGTTGGCTCTTTGTGAGTTTGAGTGTGCGTTGCTGAACTGTTGCTGATGTTGTTCAGTCAGTTCTCTTGTTTCAGACCTGTGCTATGAAGCTTTAATAAAGCAGTCAGTCACTTTGTAGTCACTGGTGTACTGCTACTGACTTTCTACAGTTCTAACATCAGTGTACAGATGCTGCTTCATTGATTAAGTTTTTGCTGTATTTTTACCATAGAGACCACTTTGTATTGTGTGTGAATGCCCTTAGCAGCAAAAGTGAAGTTATCTTAAGGCTGCAACTTAACATTATATTGATTATTAATCAATTAATCATTTGGTAAAATTGAAAAAAAGCTTATTACAATTTACCACACCCCAAAAGGATGCCTTCAAATAGCTTTTTAGTGCCAGACTCCAAAAACTAAAGGTATACTGTCATGTAAAACAATGGAAATCTACAAGTGTTTAACTCAGATAATGAATTAATACATTCTCTGTCAATCAACCGATAGTTAATCAACACATTGTATCAACTCTATTGTTTGATATCACCCCATCTGACTGTGTGGCCACTGTCAAAAATAGAAAAACTAAATGTCTGACTGATCACAGTACAAGAACTACGCTAAATTGGCTAATATTCAATCAATCAATCAATTTAATTTAATTTAATATTGTTGGGTACACCCTCTTAAATCATTGAGTTTTACTGTCAGGTACTTATTACTTGCTGTCCCCACAGGCAAATAATGAAAGAAATTTGTTGGATTCAACCAGCAGATTTTTATGACGTGTTCCTAGTGATGAGCAAAAAAAGAAAAAGGCAAATCTCTTTGAATGACTCTTTTTAGTGTGCAGTATGCACCAGATCAGCCTGTCAAACGCCTGAGTGCCCAAGAATCTGCCCATCACTGGTGCACTCAATAGACTGGTGTTTTATTCATGTAGTGTTTTTCAGTTCAAGATCCCAAACCTATAAAACACCTCTCTTCTTTTTCCTTGTCACCTCCATCACCTACTCTTGAAATCTCATTTCTGCTCCAACGTTTGACACATACAGTATTTCTTCTTTCTCACATCTGTTCCTTCAGATTTGTGCATGATCGAACGTCTTTACCGGGGCGGATTTACAGGCAGGCTGGGAGCCATGAATTCAGGAGCGTGTTCTGTTATCTGCCTCAAGCAGCCAAGCAAAGTGAAATTTGACCCAGCCTTGAGAATTTTTGCTTCGCATGATTTTCCCTCCTCTGGCAAGATTTTTTAAAGCTAAGTATCTAGTACAGCCACACCTGGGTGGCAATGAAAGTACATGTATGGTTTAAAGGCTCACAGTATGTTATTATAGAAGTTATTCTCATGGCTCAGATGGTTAAATCCTTGTCACATCACGTCAGTGGTGTTGGTTTGCAGTTTACACAGAGCGCAGTGTGAGACAAACTTATTCAGTATTGCTTAATATTTCAAGCTATCAGTGTATGTAGGAATTTCTAAACTCTGTATTTAGTCTTCCTTTTCTTTAAGTTGAATTATGTAATATTTTGAAATCTATACATAAGTCATGATAAGTGGAGTGCAGTGCAGTGAAGCACAGGAAAGAAAGTGGAGCATTTACTGTTGGAGATGCGCTCTGTACTCAGCTAATGAGAAATGTATATGTAGTTTGTGGGTGTCACCTTTTTGGCTGACTGCCTTTCATTTCAGCAAATAGTGTGCAATCACATTACCCACTTGATTATTGACATTATGCTCTATCTTCTTTGCTTTACCTCGGAAGTGTGGAAAAATACAGATTGCTGCTTATACATTTCATTCAACAGTCATCAGAATATTGGAAGGGTGTCAAAGGGGAACTACGCCAATTTCACACATAAAGTAGGTCTTGGGAAGTATTACATCATATGTAAAAAAGTTGTATAACCTTTTGTGGCTCCTGAGGGATGCTGCTTAAGTCAGCTTCAGTTGGGTGTGAAGGCTACAAGTCTGAAAATGAAAAAAAATCTGGGATTGTGGAGTTAGAAAGAAAGTAGCTTACTAAACTTCTGTAGCCTGCCCCTTAGCCCACTCCTTATTACTAGCATAACACATCTGAATCTCTGTCCAAAGTGTTGGCAGTTGAGTTGCATTGTGGGTAATGTAGGCACCAGGTTTGACAAGGAAGAGTTTGTGGAATAAATAAGGCACAATATGTCTAGTTCTGCTGCATCAATTTTGCTCCTGACAAAACCTATCCATTGTGAGTCTGATGTGAGTGCAATGCCAAATCGGTGATGTGCTCTTTTATAGCTCTGAACTTTTCCTTTTTTTTTTTTAATTGTTGCGTGTAGTTTTTGGTAATGTAAAAAGCACAAGTGGGACATTGTTTTGTAAATCACAAGTGGTTCTTAAGTCTTTGCACTCAAGTTCCAAGTCAAGACTAACAAGTTTCGAGTCAAGTTATGAGTCCCAAACTTTGAATTTCAAGTCTTACACAAGTTAAAACGTTCTCTTCACCAACTGTAATGCCATTTTAACAATGCAGTAGGTATCAAGGTAGGGAGGGGAAGGTATCAAGTATTTTCAAGTCAAAAGGCTAAAGTCCAAGTAAAGACACAAGTCAGTGGTTTTAAATGAACCAGAAAGAAAATCAAGGTACCAGCGCACACCATGATACACAGGTTGGCACTTAATTTATTTATTGACAACATACATAAGATTAAAAAAAAGCAAACTACATTTTTTGCATGTTACTTTATCAGATTTTCTATTCACTGTGCAAAGCTGATGGAGCAACAGGTGAAGAGGTTTTGCCAAGTGCTGTCTAAAGTCATTGGATTTGTGACTGGAGTCCACAGCTGATGTGCAGGTTGTCTAATGTACTGAAAGTTAAACTGAATGACATGACATGTGATTCCCACCCTGTCAAAACAGCGCCACTGAGCAAAGTCCCTCTATAAAAATATACTGCATGTAGGACTGGGTGATATGAAATAATCAAATATCACAATATTGTTGACCAAATATCTCAGTGTTGATACTGCAGCTTTGTAGGATTGACTTTTGGTGCTTTCACAACATATTTACGCAATGAGACTTTTTATAAATAATCACTGACATGTGGATGTAATGACTAAATGGGTAATAGCAAGTATTAGAACAGCAAGAACAGTGTGGTAAGTTTAGAGAATTACATCACTTTACTGTAATGCAGCCTGTTAAACCAGGAAAAGACAACATTTACCATATTATGATATCCAAAATCTAAGTCAATATCCAGTCTCATATCACAATATTGATATAATACACAGTTATTGCCATGCTCTGACTGCATATAAAAAGAAACATTTTGTGAGAAATAATAACTCAGTTATTCACAAAGTATGTTTGCAGATGTTTGCATAGTGGACAAATAAAAAGGAACCTGCAGCAGTGCCACTGAAACGGCAGGAAAATCAGGAATGTAAGCATCATAAACTGCTCATCAGAAATCACAGCTGCAATAAACATAAGCTATGAACTGTAACTTGTAAAACACCCGTCTGCTGACGTGATGAATGGACAGCATATGGAAAAGACGCTTTCCCAGTGAGAACAGAGAGACAGAAAGAGTAAGTTTGAGACAAGTAAAGCTATCTGAGAAATCCTTCCACCCCTTCCTGAAACTAAAAACAGTGCAAAGTCTAAAAATACCACTGCCAGCGTGATGAAACGCTCCAAACCAGACGCAAACATGTTAGTATTCATTACTGTTATGTAAAGACACAGACCTGGGTTGGAGTTAAGATCCATGGGGTGCAGAGGAAGACGTGCCCCCTTCTCAGCTGGAGGTTGAGGGAGCAAAAGCCACGCTGTCGCTGCTGACCGCCGGCCCCCCAGTGCCACTTCTTCATCTGTTCTTGTTCGGTGCCACAGAGAGATTTATCTCCTACTGTTTCTGCTAAAACACACTCCACTACGCTCACCGCTGTCCTTCCTACTCTTCCCCTCCTCCTTCCTTTGCTTCTTGCTTTCCTCCACCTCATATAACTCTTTCGCCCTAAAACTTCATTTTGTTAAGTCAACAGCAGGTCAATGTGACACACCAGTCAGCAGCACTTAGACAAGGTCAGGCTAAGGCTGGTCTGTCTGCCTCTCAGGAAGCCTTTCCTCTGCATACACTTCTGTCAAAGGAGCTGAAAGAGCAGAGGAAGCATATTTCTGAGTAACACACGAAAGAAGTGTATGGGAGAGAGCGGCCGAATGAAACCGAGTGAGACAGCAAGCCAAAGGCAAGATGGTGTGTCTGCTCGTCTCTGTAGGAAGTGAGAGGGGTGGGGTGGGAGCCGGTGGTGGAGGGGGAGGGGGTGCATCGTAAATCAAGCAGCCCTCCCCAAAGTGGGGACCTGTAAATCTGGTGAACGAAGAGTGGGCACTCGGCCAAATGACTCATCCACAGCGCTCTATAAATACAGCCGCGCAGGGTCGACGAGGCTGCTGCTACTGGTGGCCAAGAAACCCTGAGACACTGGGGTTTCTCCCTCTTGGAGGAAGGTCTTTAATAGCCTCCTTATCGTTTTTCAATCTCACCCAGACTTAAAGGCGAACCAAACATCATTGGCTTACATCAAATCAAAGAGCGCCCCTTTTGAACCTGGGCTTGAGGGGTGATTAAACTTAACACCAATACTACCTGTTGGATTCAACTCAGAGGGGGAAAAAAACGAGGTAGTGGGGGGACATCTAAATATTTATCCAGACAGAAATCAGTTTACATACCATTGGTCCGAACACTCAAGTCAAGTGTCCCCACCAGACAAACATGCTGTGGTAGCCCAGGAGAAACTTCACCGGAGGCCAAAATGCGCCCTCGCCGAGACCCGGCCAACCTGATACATTAGGGGGAGCAAAGGTTGCGAACAGGGGCAAGAGTGGGAGGCTAATGGAGGACATTGCTGTTATGCAAGCATCTGAGCTTCCTGTCCTGTCCCTCTCTTCGACTTGAGACTTGGCCTGTTTGCAGGCCTCAGTGCATTTCCTCCACAGGATCTCACTCACGCAGACTCACAGGAATGATAACACGCAAGAGAGGAAGAAGAAGGCCTGGAATTCTCTTGCAGAAGCATAGATAAAAATGAGGCGGATATTTCAAACAACATCTACTCCACACAAAAGGTATGCAGCTTATTGTTTGGACACGTGAATTAACCCAGTCTGCTGCTTTTTGTCACGTACCTTTTTTCAGTAAGCAGTTCAGCAGCTCATCACACGAGAGTCCTCGTTCGGTTCAGATGCAAAGAACGTACGCATGGTTCAAATAAAAGTGTGTAAAATTCAACGCTGTATTTTCATGCTCAATACTCTATGTACCATTTGTTGTCCTTCACAGCTCAGATACAAAACCATTTACCACCACAAGCTGCTAGTTCATCATCTTTTCATTATCTGACAGCTTTGTGAGTACTTTGTTGCCCGCTACACGAAAGTGTATCAGGCAACACTGCATGTCCACTCATCCCACACGTTATCCTCTTGTGTTGATATTGCAACTGCCTTTTCCAATTTAGTGCTTGATCAATCATGGCCTTATGAAAAATGGGCTTCATCATCCACTGTGCAGTTTGAGCCATTATGCGAGCTCCCATGAGCTTTGAACCCATCACTTAAATACATGAACTTCACATTGGGTTGTTACGGAGACACAAAGGAGGACAGTCACCACTGATCAGACTGCTGTTGAAGATAATGATGACATATAAAAGACTCTGACTGTTACAGAGTTGTAACCTCCCACTTTCAAAACAAACTGTTTTGTTAACCCTCAAATTCTGTTCATGCGTATTGTGTGCACAAGTAAGGGTACATCATAGACCATTGTGACGTCACCCACTGGTTTGTGGACTCCTGTTTTGAAGCAAGTATGGCATTTTAGCTGTCACCATCTTGGATTTTTGTGCGTGACCATTTTTGAGCAAGAGGGTGGAGCTAACCCTAATTCTAGCTGCTAGCTTGGTTAGCACAGTGCATTTAGAGCTATGGGTAACTGTAATAATGCTAATGTTAATTATGGCTAGTGATAAACACACTTAAAACCATTAAAAGAAAATGTAACTACTGGAAAAACTGAATGTCCATCTTCTTAGTTCAACCAAACACTGACTTTTGTGGCAACCAAAACTTACCAAAACTCTTGCGGCTCCCTCTGCCTTAGGCTTTCCATGTAGGCACATGGAAGGGCAGGGAGATTTGTTCTCTCTGCCTTAGACTTTCCACATAGGCGCGTGGAAGAGGCTTTCTGCATAGGCCTACGAAAGGCAGAGAGGCCCCAGAACAGAGCCATACCACCAAATATAATACTGCATATGGAAATGAAGTTTTCTTTGACTAAAGTGTTCCTGACTGAACTGTTTTTTGTGCCAGGCTTTAGACATGTTTATTTCTATTGTAAAGATGGGGCATTTTCACATGTGGGTCTATGGGGATGACTGGCTTTTGGAGAAGCCTCAAGTAGCCATTCAAAGAACTGCAGTTTTTGGCACATCCACGTTGGCCTCATTTTTTTGGCCCGAGAATGCTGCTTGGAAAACATATATAAGGTGCATCTTTTTTAAAGGAATATTCTTAAAAAATTGGCTGTCTTGCTAAGAGAAGAGAAGATTAATACCACTGTCATATGTAGCTGTAACAATCCTGTCATCTAACTCTCAGAGAGAAAGCAAATCAGCAGATCTCCCAAAATGTTAAATGATTCTTTTCTTTTATTTGAACTCACAATGAGAGGTAATTTTTTTTCATTTTAGCCTCACTCCTGAGCAACACGCCCCAAAATGAACCCTTTTTGATTCAGCTTGATGCAACAGACCATCTCTTTTCTCAACAACCATTGCTTCCCATTCAGAGACGTTAGCCATGACACTCAGTAACTGATAACCGTAAAAGGATAATATTTTCTACAAACTGCAGATGCCATACTGTCACTGAACTTAACACTCTCCAGACTCTCTGTCTTAATGAGCAGTCAGAGAATCCCACGCAGAAGGGAGGCATCCTTGTCAGAGAGTCACCCCTTTAACAAATCTGATCATTAGAAAGATCGCCTCTCTGAGTCTACAATGACTGAACAGGCTTGCTGCTGCAGCTCTGGCAGCTCAAACTCCCACAGCACCTCCTGCATCGAAACCTGAACGAAACCTGGTCAGTAACCTTTTCCTAATCCACAAAGGCGAATGTAGACAGGATTAGCAAACACCAAACTGTGAGAGAATAATGCTTTGAAAACCAACAGGAGTCTGCATCGTTACTTTTAAATCCATTTGACAGTCAGCCAGAGTTTACTCTCCAGCACCTTGTCACTGGCTCTCAGAGGGAGGGAGCTCGAGTTGTCTGCTAACTATTTGAGCACACAATCCCCAAAATGTTCTGCTTCCAGCATCTGCCAGTACAGAGGAGCTTCTCCTTAATTCTGTGTGACACTGAAGAGTCTTTTCAATCATGGCACTCCAACATAATCCAGACAGATTTCATCCGTGCCCGCTGCCGTGACATTCATGAGTTTTCTAACTATCTCAGAGACCTCTGCCAAGGACATTTTCTCAGACTCCAACATTGTCCTCCTTTTTCTCCTGAATAAAGGATGTGTCTGCTGGGTTTTCTTTCTTAAACTGCTTCTTACACCTTCCAACTATTCCCCCTGTTGACTGTGAGCATTTCTTTGCCTCTGCAAAGACATGCCGAGCAACGTCCTGGCTTTGCCTTCTGGGACACAGAATAGTTTTCCAAAATTCAATAAAAAAAACATGTAAAAATTATCCTCCATTGCCTCCATTATCTGCTCCCAAGCTTGAGCTTTGGCAGCTAAGCAGCAGCAGCCTTACTGGCCTGCAAATAACTCTCAGAGTAAGGAGAACCAACTGGATCCAGAGGTCCTATTTTAAACTGATAGCACTGGTCTTTACTGGCTCCAGCAGGACTTTAAGCTACCACCACCAACTAGCACAATTCCACTTAGCCACTCCCCATAGCAGGTAGTTCAGCGGTTCACATGCAATGGTTGTATGTGTATGTACACCTATGAAAAGTAATGCACCAAAGTTTCTACATAACATGTAATCGTAAGTGATGTGTGTATAATCCACGTAGTTGGAAAGGCTACAATCACGTGACCAATGCGCTGACAGGAGAAGGAAGTAGTACAAAAGTGTAAAAGTCCGCATAAGGAGGCAGGTTTGGGTGGTGGATGGGACAACAAACTCAGAACTTTACCCCAGGAGACACTGTGTTCAGGGACTGAAACCAAGTAAACCTTGAGTTTTTTAGGTTAGCTTGTCCCCATGTTTTTTTTTCTTATAAACCAAACTTACATAACTTTACTTGCCTAGTGGGTTAAGATTGGGAAAAGTGACATGATAGGGTGTCATCAGGTTATGTACTTAACACATAGTTGCATACTCAACATTCTGTCAAGATGTGATGAAGCACCTCGAAATACCATAAAGTTCACTTGGGTTCACACCAAACACAAACACTGGTCTCCTGCTAATAAACTGTGTGTTTGTTTGACCCATCCACCACCCCAACCTTCCTCCATACATGGACTTTTGCTCTTTACACTACTTCTTTCTGTACTCCCCTCAGCGCATTCATCACAGCCTCCCTGGTCATGCAGGTTATATTTGAATTCTGGTGCAATACTTTACATAGGCATATATACAAACAGTGTGTGACAACAGCCTGTTTGAAGATATTGGACAGATTTTAGATCGGACTTTGTGGGGACTCTAGATGAAGAGTAGAGGCATCATCAAAGATAACACAGATCATCTTGAGGCAGGCATGTGTGCACCAAATACCATGACAGGCAATAGTTGTCAAGACATTTTACTTAAAACCACAAATGGCAATCACATGGTATAGCTAGGGGAAAAGTCAGTAGGATGCATCCTCTGAGGGACCATCAATATCTGTACAAAATTTCATGGCATGGGTCTTGACTATTAAGGGTGATAAAGCTGGCTGATATAATGACATAATTCAATGTAAACAACTTCATCAAAAGGGGAAAAGAATATCCTCCATAAGGCTTCACTAAAATCAAAAACAAAAAGTGATGTTGGATCTTTTTGGAGCTCTCTCATTCTGTATTCTCACTTCATGCTGCCAGGACATTGATAGCCACTGTGTGTGTCTGTCTGAGATGGTCCTCATGCTGAGTGCTTTGGGTCGTAAATTCAGATATCAAGGGAACAACAACACGCAATGTGAATCTCAGAAGCCGCTGTATCAGAAATGTCAACAGCAGCAGACCACCAGACCACGACTCCTCCAGGAGGCCATACACCACTGTGTCACAAACAGGAGGTGATTGACTTTATATGCACGCTGGGAAAACACGGATGTGCGTAAACATGTCTACACACTTAGACATATACAAACATACACCAAGTGAGAAAGAGAGGGAAGAGAAGCTCAATTTCTGACCTTTTTGAAAATGTCATATCACAAAGCGAATTCTTGGGAGGGAAAGGACACAAGCTCTGCACAATAATGAAGATAGTCGACACTTTAATATGCAGAACAGAATCTTGTCACTCATTCCTCTGCGGGCTTCATCATTTTTACCACAGTAATATCAATACATTTCACTGCTTTCCCTCTTAATGCATGCCTTGATCCTGCAGCCATATTCCTCCTGGATTTATGATGCATTAGAAGCTGTGTGGGCACTATACATCCACCCGCTAATTAAATCTATATATCAGAACATGCAGTCTGAAACAGGGGGCTGCTTCTTGTTTATATCCTGTGTGTCAGATTAATTTGATCAAACTAGTGCGTGGATTAATATATATTCTAGCTATGACAGTGGAGTGGGTGTAAGAGGTGGTGCTTGTGTACGTGTGTTGGGTTGAGAAGTAATTTTATTTCCTGGAGCTTTTTCATCTATTATAGCTGGGTGGGGCTTTCTACAGTGCTCCTTGGAGTCCAACACTTGAGCCTGCTGTGAGATTGTATTTTATTTTAAGCATGATTGTTGATATATTTTTTATTTATTTTTCCCTTTTTGTTATTTATTTGTGAATTATTTACCTTTATCATCCTTCCTTTCCTTTTGACACGTGCTGCTAATCTTGTATGTTGCATATGCCACATCTTCTCCTTTGAAATCTGCGTTATATGAACTACGTCTGTGACGCTATTTGATTTGTTTCAGCTGTATACACCTGACCTCATTCTTTCTTTAGATTATTTTATCTATATTGTATTTTAGTCTTTTAAAATCCTGTCTTTATGTCTTTTTACATCGTCTTGTAGTAAGTTTTTGGGATTTAGTAGCATCTAGTGATGAGTTGCAGAGCTGAACTTGGTGTTTCCCTTGTGCCAAAGTAAAATTGCAAATGACCCACTCTAGAGCCAGTGTTTGACTTGTCTGCTCTGGGCTACTGTAGAACTTCATGGTGGACCTTGTGGCTTGTGAATGTGCATTTCCTAGGACAGTGAGGGCAAAACCTACCCTACTCTCCCTCTGATTTGCTAGTCCTAATTGCCTTCATTAGTTGGGTTGGTTACGTTTAGGTAAGAGGAGTGGTATTAGTCAGGGTTGGGGTAAGAATGTCAGTGTAATTCAATCAGACGAAGAGTGAGGCAGAGTAGGGAGGGTCATGCCTTCGCTACCCAAGTCAACACAAATTCACCTGCCACCTTATGTAGATATAAACAGCTCATAGTAAGGTAACAAAAACACAAGAACTCTAATTTCAGGTGATTATAAACTAATGGTTATGAATATAATATGCCATTTCTACCAATAGACACTCCTAAATCCTACAAACTGGACCTTTAATGGCATCTCTCTGTCTGAGAGACCATGGACTGTGACATGCCTGCACTCTGTGGAAGGTATTCAAGAAAAGCTTGTGCTTGTTATTACTCTGCATCGTAAATGAATGAATGCACAATGAAAAGTACATACGAAATAATAGATGTGAAAACTCATGATTTTGCGTGAAACCTAATGTCTTCTCTCTGGAGTATGCCTTAAAATAGAGCTGCAAATGTGGGATTAAAATAGCTCAAGGTCTTTCAGACACTTCATAAACACCATTATAATATGTGCATAGTAGAGCTACAAATGAAAGCAGATGATAAAAATAGATTAGAGTAGTCCAAGAAAACATCTTCAATAAACATAACTACAGTTAAAGCTGCACCAGTGGTCACTGAATCTTTGTTTATGCAACAGGGTCCACGCATAAACACACATACAACTGATTACAGCACCCGAAGTTATCCATGACTAATGTGACCTTGGGGCCTATTTGAAAACCACATCCATACATCCTGACAGTGAAATGTCAGCACCACAGATTCATATGCTTTCTCAATTACTCTACTGGGGGCTTCCTTAACCTTAAACACTGATGCCTAGAGGGTAATATTCTAAGCACGCCACATTTATTACCATCCATGAACAAGTGGAATAATTGTTTGGGCTTATTAAAGCCCCCCCTGCTGGCCTGGGCCTTTTTTTTTTATTGAGTTCAGCCATCCATCAGTCCATCATCGACTTCAGGTGCTTACAGTCTACATGCCAGCTTAGAGTAACCTCCTCAGTAATGAACAGCACAGTGGACTGTGGTCTTATAATTGCACGTCTGTCTTCACCCTCCAATAGCAGTCATTCAGTCACTACTGTTTAATTAGAAGCCACTCTGTATAGGTTTAGATTAGATTAACATGTTATCCTGATAAAGCACATTCCTAGACTGATCATACAATGACAGTTTGTTTTCTAGTTTTTCATTAACCAGAATAATAACGATGAGAGGGGTCTCTAAATATCTTCAAATATCCCTCTGTGTATGTCTGAGTCTGATTTACTCACACCCTGCGCTGCCTGCTGACTCATATATACATTGTGATTATCATAATTCAATCACACGAGTCACACTCAGTAAATAAGACATTCACCTCAGTGACATATGACACTCGTAAGTCACTGCAGAGGTCACCAAGGTGGCTACCCATCAGCCACATATGTCAAACACAGTCACGGGAACATTGATGGAGCAGATGCACTAAATCACAACATGAAATAAATAAAAAACAAATTTACATAATTTGAAACTAATTAAATATTACCACAGATGAGATTTCTGCTGATGGCAAAGTAATAATAAAATCAGGCTCTAGAGAACTGCAATAAAACAAAGACATGAAACATTTCAAAAGAATGTGAATTTTGATTAAAAAAAAATGAAAATAAGAATAAAATAAAAATCTTAAATAAGTTGCTATTTTCACAGCTATCTGCATCTCTCAGTCTTCATCAGCAGATTGCTCAGTCATTGCTAAGGAAATTATTCCAAATGTTGAATAATAAAACTATAAAGTGCTCTATTAAACTGTTTTTCCACTACAATACAAACAATTACAAGCAATTAAAACGAGTACTTGTAAACTTTATAATTCACCTGTATTACTAATTTTTAATGGTAAAATTAGAGTAAATGTTGGTTTAAAATAATAGCTAATTCTGCACTTTAATCATTACTGTATATGGATATTAATTTGCTTTGCCTCTCAGCACAAAGACTAAACTCTTGCAGAATTATTTAAGACTAAATCATCATAATAATTCAGGAAAAATTTGTAAAATAACAATGCTTATCTGTTTAACCCTTCATGTAATTACTTTGTTGAAGGTTTTAATTCATTTAGGCAAAAAAAGTAAAATAATAGTTTCTCTATAAAACCAAAACAAAAAATGTATTGGTTTTGCACTTCATTTAATTATATATCTTTATATTTTATCTTAATTATTTTTTTGTTTGGCAGCCACAGCTACTCATTCGACCTTTTTTTTTTTTTTTTTTTTTAACAGTACAGCCTCAGTACATTGCTTACATTTGTGATGATATCTTTCCCATTGAAATTCAGCCTGTTCATTTGCAACATGCATAACAAGATTAATTCAGTCAGGATTGAATAAGATTTTCCCCAGTACTGTAATAACTCAGAAAACCACATGAGGGCACTATCACCTTTATCTAGATGGGCACTGAGGCTGTCCTTCATCCTAACAGCACTGTATTAACTCAAACTTAAATTGAGGAAATGCCTGGACATTACTTCACTGTGTACAATAAGCTGAAGCCAAACATAGTCTGTGATACAGGTAGAAGAGGAGACACTTCTCCTCCTCAGGTATGTGTTACAGACTCAGGCTTTGCCCTGTAAATAGCATTTATGCTTGAGGCTGTCCACCTGTTCAAGGCAATGTTATCCCACAGTCCTTTCATGAATGAAGGTACTTTGGCCTCTGGGTATGAGCGGGAAAATAATCCAATAATTCAGCCGCAGTGACTTGAGAGAGAGAGAGAAAGAGACTGAACTCTGCAGCCAGAGCCTTGTTTATTGGAGCTTGGGGAGAGAGGAGCACACTGTTTCTCCATCAAAAACACAGTGGGGAATGTTTCCTATGTAGATTCTTGTTTTACAGGAATGGGATGATTAATCACAGTTGCACCACGTGGAGTGACATTTAGCTACAGGTATTTATGCAGCTCAGACAGGTAAATAAATGAAGAGTCTGCCATTTTGTCTAAATTCATCATTTGCTGAAGGCAGGCTCTGCTCTTTTACTGTATCGCAGTCTCATCACAACCCAGATCCCCGACGCTCAGAGCTATGTTATATCACACGGCCGTATTCAGATCATACCTGACATTCTTTGAAGCATTCACCAACATCAGATAAATCTGCACACTGATCCTGAGCAGCAGGATGATCTGATATGTATTGCGGATATATGGACTCACAGAAATCCAGTTTTTTATTCTGACAGTGCTGCCTGTGTATGAGAGATACTCTGAAGAAGAAGCTACATTTTCTGTGATCCCTTACAAAGTACCAGAATTTAGACTAGTTTGCAGGTGCATCTAAATATGGCAACCCAGAAAATGTCTTGTGTCATAATGTAATCCTAAAGCATAAAAATGTCCTGCGCAGGTAATCTGCATAATAAACGTTTAACACCATAAACAAGAATTTTGACAGCAGTACTCATGTTGTTATTCCTCCTCCCTTTAGCGCAGGCCCATGTGTGCTTGCACATGTTGGAACGTGTCAGTGTGATGGAAGAACTTCACTGGTGCTTTAAGTGGGCGAGCAAAACAAAAGCCCCATTGTGTCTGTACCTGTGTGTCTCTGTCAGGCAGTTAAAAACAAAGACACAACCATGATTCCAGTCTAAATACTTCTAGCCATGTGGTGAATCTGCTTCATGAGCCCCTCTGTTCCGCAGTCTGCAGCTTTCACACGCATCATCCAGATGTGCACAGTGAAAGAGACAAAGACAAGAGAGATGAAGACAACAAGACAGAGGAACAGAAGAAGCATCAGAGCGTGCACATCACAGGTGAATAAAAGTTGCAGAGATGTCTTTTGAACATTTTTTTAAGGCATGCACTAACTAAGTCAAACTTTCCATAAAAGCTAAAAATAAGTGTTAATCTGAGAGCAGAGTCCCCCTCCTCGTACAGATGTCCTGGTGCTGCTATTCAAGCCCCTGGCAGTCACCCGATACCATGCTCGTGTTCAGACCTCATCGCCACCCTTACAAGACAACGGACATCTCTGTACAACTCTGACTTCCACCCCATTTCCCTTGCTCGCACCCCCTACCCCCCCATCACATCCCGTCTGTCTGTCTGCCAGAGACTGTCCATGTGTTGTGTTCAAACTGCACGGCCTCATTTAGACCAGTGGAATATATGTGTTGTGTTTTCCTTTCATTTGCTCTCTCTGCTTCTCTAAGACCTCTTTATTTGCTGTCTCATAACAAGCCATGTTCTTGTTTTCCATCAGTATGAGGGCGTAGTAGTGGATGTTACAGAATGTTGAAAACAGTTTAGTAGTATTGGTGGTATTTTAAAACATTTAAGTCTGTTGAGTCCTTGTTTTGTTGTAGCAACCCCAGAGGCCCTTGTTGTGAACATGAGGGGAGTCACATTTATATCCACATCTTTCGGTCTGCATGAGTAATTATACGGCATCTGAGACACGACCATAACAAGCCCGGCCTTTGAAGAGGAAAGTTTACTACAGACACTGTGGCCACTGAAGTGAAATATGAGCCTATATGTGTATAAACCAGAAAAATCACTTGCGTGAATAAATTTGTGGACTGAAACTACTCGATGATACTAAGAACAGTGTTAAGAATTTTACTTATTTGCTCAGATTGAGATGAGAAGATGAACACTCTGATGTCTACCTGATTAAATAAAGGTTATATGTACAGTAGATCAGTCTGTTAAATATTAAGCTACAGCCAGCAGCCGCTAAGCATATTTTAGCATGAATAGAAACAAGAATAATACTGGAATTAAACTTCCATAAAGCCAAGACTTGTACCAATAAAACAATGAGATATGATGTGTTAAAGGTCCAGTGGGTAGGATTTAGTGGCATCTAGTGGTGACGTTGCAGATTGCACCCAACTGAAGCTTCTCCCTTGTGCCAAGCATGGAGGTGAAGCATGGTGGCTAACTCAGAAACACGAATGGCTCTATTTAAAGCCAGTGTTTGGTTTGTCTGTTCTTGGCTACTGTAGAAACAACATGGCAAACTCTAAGTCAGAAAGCCAATGAGCGTATTTCCCAAAATATCAAAATGTCTTTGAAAATGAGACTTGGTTTTACTCTTATAAAAAGACATGGTGGCCAATGCTAACAAATTTTAGCTTGATATTACTGCATGCCTGACATTACTGAGTCAGTTCCCGGACTGTATAACTCCTCTCTACTTGTGCTACTGCCACCTATGCTCAAGCAGTCATCCCATAATTGTAACTCGTGCCTTCAGTGGCCTTTATTGAGGTAGTTTCATGGTCTTACTTCACTGACAGTACACAGGAAACATGATGTTCTTAGGTAAATACCCTTAGGGAATAAATACAGACAGATGTTTTCCTTCTTGTATCCTAAAATGTTTGTGGTGCATTCAAGTTCAAAACTCAGGGGCGGTTACCTGTAGGATGCCAAAATAATTAATGACTTCACCTTCAGTTCTCTGTTTTTTGAAACCAAGGTCATCATTGATTGATGAGGCTCTCATTATTGTATGTGTAACATTTTCCTTCTTTTGTCCTTATACAGTTGGCACGTGTTGTTTTCTGTCTTTTTTTTTTTGTAAAATGCCTTTACATACTGCACACACAGATGATTTAGACTCTTCATGCATAAAAAGAGGAACTGTTGTTAGAGGTGGGCCCCTTGGCATCATATGTCCAAAGTGTGTAGCCTAATGGTGTCTTGTATATCATTGTACACTGCACTGTGGTAGCACGTCCTTTAAAGTATTAGTATTGTGACTCTTTTCAATAGCAATTTGTACTTAAACATCTTACACAATACACTGAAGTGGAGCTATTGTTAACATGCACTGGTATAGTTGATAGCTGGAGGTGAATATGCATCACATGGTACCATAATAAGATGTAAACATTTGATTTACAGTACCTATAAAATAGTTGCACATTATGTCTGTGGCCTAAAAATCATTGGTAATGAAATAGTGTCATGAGCTTTTTAACAAGGGTAACGCTGACAGATATTTAACCACATTATAGGTGCCATAAGAAACAGTTTCATAAAAGCAAACTTCCTTATCCAACATAGTAAACCAAGATACTCCGGCATATGACATGAGTTTAGAGGAATATGGCAGCTGGAAACAGCAAACAGAAAACTGTGGAAATTATGCTATGACTGCTATTGTAGGTAGAAAAAACTGAGTCACTGGATTTCCAATTTCCTCTCCCCTCTTTCAGCTTTTCACAGAGGCTAATACAGTCTGGTCCAGCAGGTTGGAAAATAGAAGAAAACTGTTTGTAGTGGAGGAGACTGGAAAACAAACGCTGACTCTCATAAGTCAACAGAAATCGAAAAGCTGTCAATACACCACATATTTTCCCCAGAGGGGGGGAAACTGTTACATGTGACCATACATTCATTTCTAGTTCACTTGCTTTATATGCCACAGCATATAGTGTGGCACCTGGAAACAGGGAAATGAAACTGAGACTGAAAGAGGGGGGCACAATGAGTCAGTGAAGCTTACTTCACAATGCAAATTGCATTGGAACGAGGCTGATGCCACCTGGCAACTTGGCACAGATCGGGGATCACATTCAGCAGTGCCTTGAAATATGTGACCACCTTCATGTTTCCAGGGAAAAGTTGATAAAAATGTCTCCCTACACTGACGCTATCCTCTGCAATGTTAAACTATATGTTGTGGTCGTGCATTTCTACATAATGCTGGGTGTGGATTTATGTTCTACACACACTTTTAATCATGTCTAACAGATAAACATCAGCTGTGTAGCAGCAACAGTTTCATCAACAGCGTAAAAATACCATTTCAGAAACATATTTATTTGTATTGTAGGTATTTTTCAGATGGAGTGCATGGGTATAGAAAAGTTTTAGGGTTTTGAAACTTCCCTGTTTTCCTTCAGAGCAGCTTTATCCAGCCAAGCACTGCTAGAAACCCCAAAATATAACTGATTATTTCAACATTTTTTAGATCCATATGGACGGTACTAATCATATTATGGCGTCAAGGAGAGCTGATCACATTATATAGATGTTGCAGGTTTGAAATTTAACAGCAGTCAATGTGTGAATCACAAGCACCCCGGAACAGTGCTGGGATTCGAAGTTAATTTTCATAGTGGTCAATGATGGAATAACAAAGTCCAGGTCTGTCACATGATGCCATTGGGCCCAAAAAGATTTTTTCCCATAGATTGGCATTGCAATTGGATACATTGTCCTCAGCATCACAATCTGCACGAAATGACAGGTTTCATTATCATGATTTGATCCACTGGGTTGATCACATTTGAAAATATTTTTCATCCCCAAGTTTAAGTTAGCTGAGCCACACTCAGCCACCATAAGTCTCTATTGTACTTGCTAATTTCATATCCTGAAAATTGAGCTTTTTTTGGCTTCATGCTACACTAAGCAACTTTCATATGAATAAATATGGGCCCGCCTCCAACACTGTATCCAGTTCTCTTTATACATCCATGGCTACATGTACTGTCACAATGTCGCTGAGCAACATCTGATCCCTTGCTATCAGAGCATCAAACAACCTCAAAAACAGCATCATACCTATGCTTTTAGACACTGAGAGCTGCTTTATATTTCTATTTTTGTTCCACTACATGTGTGCTGATACATCAGAATGTATTCTGCCATGAGAGGACACACAGGCATATAGAAACTTAACATAAAAACTATTAAGTTGACAAGTTGATTTCACTTCATTTCACTGTGAAAATGGAGTGGCTGCCACTGAAAGTTCATGAAGTTATCTTTGCGGGGAGCTAGTAATCCTCATCTGATGTGGAAACTATTAAAAAAACCCAGCAAGGTCATTAGCATCCAAAAACAAAAACACCACTAAGAGTCGTTCAAGCAAACCTGTGACACACCTGGAGTTTTCATCTGTCAGCTCTGGACAACTGCCCAAATTACTTATTTAGTTTTGGCTCAGTATCAGCCTTTAATTGACCTTTTACTGACAAATGTAATCCACACCATTATCTGCCAGGTCACACTGTTTTTCAGTTTGTATGCATCCATTGGGAGCCACAATTCATATGAGAAAATGTCTTGACACTTATATTTTGGTTTCCTCTGAGAGAAACTGTAGTGGATACACACCAGGGAAAAGATGAAGATAAACAAAATGCAAGTAGATGTTGCACACATCCGGTGTTTTCTGCAGTGTTTTAACTGTAGATGGATCAACTGTTGCTGTTGCTGCACTCTGCTACTGTATCTTTTACCAGCTGTCTCTATTTCCCCAGTGTGCATGTGTGTTTTAAATATCTATTCCATAGACTCACATTCCTGGCATCGCTCCGCCTGGGAAAATACCCCACTATTCCTTTGTGTTGTATTCAAACATGTTTCCATACAGTCTCCTGGCGTCTGTGCATGTGCTCGTCTTTGATTTTATGTGTGGGAGCATGTGTGTGTGTGTGTGTGTGGTCAGTGGTTTAAGCCGGCTTCTGAGCCAAACTTCTGAACTAAAGGAATAGTTAGACATTTTTGGAAACTCTGTGGCCAAAATCTGTCTGTTAAATATAAGGCTGGCAGCCAGCAGCCAGTTAGCTTAGCTTAGCATGAAGAGAAACAGGGGTTATACAAAGGGTTATATACATAGATGTATAATAACTAGGTATCAGACCCCATACCAAACTGGACTGCTCGCCTGACGCATATGCCAAAAAAAAAAAGTTTCTAGGTTCCTGCGTTAACTTGCAGGATAAGCAGCCCACTGAGTATGCGCAGTAGTGTTACTACTAGTTCCCGCTCAGCTCATCGACTTTACATTGTGGTGACATCACAGATTTTTAAATTGCTGCTCTTGAATCAAAAATTCTTAATAAAAAAATGTCAGAATTGACCTTGGCTGCAGTTTGAGGTGTCCTGTCTACAGTTTTACAGACTCCTCTTTTATAATGGTGGTCTATGGGGAAAATGCTTTTTGGGCCACAGGGATGCAATACCACAGGGTACTACTGGGGTAAATTTGAAGCAAGGCTAAGCAACATTCTTGGGGACCCTGTTATACCCCCAATAAACCAAAACTTGATGCTTTTATGTTTGGGTTTTTGTATGGATTTAACAGAGGATATAATTCCTTCATCAAATAGGCTTTGGAGGTATTGGTAGGTAGATTTTATTTTTACTTTGTACACAGCCAGTGTAGCTATATCCCACTGTAACTTTATATGTAGTGTGGAGATAGAAGAGTGGCATTAATCTTCTCTTCCAACCCTCAGCAAGGAGGCAAGTTAGCAAAAGTTAGAAAAAAAAAACAAGATTTCTTTAAAGGTCTAATGTGAAGGATTTAGTGGCATCTAGTGGTGAAGTTGCAGAACTACAGTGGCCCATGTGAAAATGCAAAAAAACATGAATGTCCTAGTTTAGAGCCAGTGTTTGATTTGTCCATTCAGGGCTACTCTAACAACATGGCTCCCTCCCTGAAAGACGACCCCCTCCATATATAGACGTAAACACAATGGTTTCTATTTTCACGTGATAATAAAATCCATAGTGTACAAAATTCATAATGTGATGTAAAAACTGACAGGAGGAGAACTCTTCGAACATGCAATCCCAGCAAACAGCAGGCAAACAAATGGTTAACACGGCGACTGCCATAGAAAAAGCTGCATTTCTTATATCAACTACATTATCAGTTCTTCCCCAGACGATTCTCACAGTGTGTAATATTGTTACAGATGAAAGTGAAGTTGTTGTTCTTGCTCATGCTCCAGCCAGCATCGCTATCATCATTTTGTCCTCAGTTAAGATAAAAAGTTATTACGTTGCAACTTTTCCTACCTGGAATGACCTCGAAGAGAAATTTCCCCCCATCATCGCCGCTGACTGGATGCTCTGTAACTCTGTTTCCGGGTAAGAAAATGGCTCCCTGTGGAGAACAAAGAACAGATTGATGAGATGCAATATCCCAGTTAGAACATTCAACATACTTTTTCACTGTATGTATGCTGCATATTTAGTGCGTGGTAACAGCGATTTTTGGGATCAGCTACTTTTTTTTGGCATAATGATACATATCTAATGTTTAATTTTCACAGTTTCTGCTTAAAATTGCACCTGGTTTAAGGCCACAGAGACAATTGATTTATGTATTATACAGTATTATTTTTTCACACGTAACTGCACATTTGCCATTTGATCTAAAACGGTTCACTTTGTATGACCTTTCCAGCAGCCCTCCTGAGCTCAGCCGCACACCAGCTCTCACACATTATCACAGGAAAATATGTTTAAAACTCTTGACATGTTCACATTGTCATGTGTATGAGCATCTCTGCCGGCCGAGACGGTGGATCACAGGTCCCCACGGACGGGTGTGGACGATGTAGCTGAGCTGTTATAAAATGTGGCAAAGTGGCAGCATTATAGAGGATGATCATCTCTCTGCCTCAGCTCTGTCCACAATGATACATCATCTCTGTGACACTGGAGGACAGAAATTCTCTGCTTTAAATAGCAGCTAGGAGCATCAGCATCAGCTTTTTCCAGAGTCAACATCTCAACAACCTTACTGTCGAGACTTCCTGTCAGTTAGAGAGGCTGTAGGGCAGATCTATTAGATGTTTCTAGTTTTCACAGAGCATAATGAAAGACCAGAGATACCATTACTAATGACAGGATGTTTGAAAATGTACCTCGAATATTGCTGAACCCAGGAGGGCCACAGTGTCTGTTTACAGGTGCCTGTGAATCTCTGTGGGTCATATTAATGACACCAATGGGGAAAAGTGCTACAAATTTGTGGCACTTGTACCTTACTGACGCACTTTTTCTGAACTCTATATCAGACACAAATTCTTACTTCCTAACATTTATTGGACAGCTACAGCAGACACGGAGATTCCCATAGGAATTTATGGAGGTGTCGTTAGGTTTAGGCACAAAAAACACTTGGTTATGGCTAAGAAAAGATCATGGCTAAAATACCGATTTTTGGGGCACAATTCACGCAGAAATAAAAGTGATGTCTCAGTAAAAGACAACTACTTTTTGTGCCACTATCTCTGTTGCAGGGTAGCGTTAAGACACCCATGTTTGGAACCTAAAAAAACACTGGAAAAGCATCAACAGGGCGCAGCTAAAAAGCCGCTACAAACACAGCAATTTCTGGCTAAAACAAAACCGCTCTTGTTGCTGGTCTTGAACAGAGGTCTGCGGCTTGGCAGGCATCTTGTGTGTGTGTCATCCCATCCATCATCCCTTCATCTCACTTTAGAAATGTTATGATACGTCTAAAACATGCGAATGTAACATATTTGTGGTTTGCAGAAACACACAATGCTAACATCTTCTTCTTCTTCTACGCCAATTGCAACCAGGTTGCAATTGGAGTATCTTAAATTGGCCTTTGGGAAATTACTATGTCCTTTTTTCACTATTTTCCCATTTTATGGGCCACATGATAAATGGATTAGTTGCAAACATAATTCTCAGATTCATCCATAATAAAACTAATTATTAGTTGCAAAACCAATGAAGTAAGTAACTATATATGTTAAACTGGATCCACCACAAACTCATCAGTTTGGCAGCCTTACCAGGTAAATTAGTACTTGCATGTGTTAATCCCTTGAAAATGACAAAGTAGTTACTGGCTTCACTTAGTCTTCCCCTAATAAGGGTGACTTTTAAAAAGGATTATAACACAAGCAGCTGCAGGCTGACCTTTAATGTATTCAAACAGTGACTTTGCACTTGATTAGCAGTTCGGCCCTTCAGAGCCACGATGCAGCATCTGACAGTCATTAGGGTGCCCTCTATCTGGGTTAATGTTAACACAGACAAGATGTGCATTGGTGACAGCGTCAGTATTAAGGACCCACGCACATTAACAGGATCTGAGGGGAGTCAGTTTCCTTCCTGCTGAGAAAGAGAGCTCTTTAATGAGCCATAACTGTGACAACCAGGAAGTGGAAACCCTACCTGAGGCCCCAGATGAAGTGCTTTAAAGGGAGTTATAAAGATGGGACAGGCATGCTCCGAACTGGAGAAATGAGGGAGAGAAAACTCGTTTGATGTGGTTGTCAGCAAGAGAATCTGCTCAGCTTTGGTATCTCGAGATTAAAGCTTCTTTAAGAAGTTTTTTTTCTATGAACACAGATCCTTTTGTCATGCATATTGTGCTGTTTCCAAGGAAATAGGAGATGACTTAAATGAATCGTGTGGGTGAGATAGACTTCATAAATGTTGCCTTTGGACCTTGTATTTCCTTAAAAAAGAAGTATTGTAAAACCACATCTCAACTGATATTCCTCTCCTCTGTTTCTAAGTCTCAGCCACACTTTCCATACTGACATCCTCTCTGGTGGCCTGTTGTTTGCTGCAGACAAACCCGACCACAGGCAGAGTAATATTTACCAAGCAAAGAGTACGGTAGCCTGGCCTACCCTACGGGGAAAAAAGATCCCAACCTATTTTGGGGTGTTTTATGCATTTTTATATTGTCGTTAACTAGGATGAGGTCATTTTTTGGAAATGGTGTAATGACACAAACCCAATTATCTTTTGTTCTCAGCCAAAAAGCTCTACACACACATATGGGACAGAAGAGGCTCAGTGAAATCTGTTGGAGAAAAGCGACAGCAGGAGGCTCAGGTTTGTAAGCAGCAGCACAGCCTGTCAGGGGAGCTGTTTCTGAGGCTCAGTCCAACAGTATGCTCCAAATGAAATCAAATTTGGAGTGTTTTCTCAGACTGGAAGCAAGTTGCAGAATACTGACTGTAACTCCAGCTCTGTTCAGTTAATGGCATCTCCACAAGTTTGTCTGAACAGCCTGCACACACTGTGGCAGTAAAACCCAAATGTGACGCCCTTTCTGGTCATAAAGCAGACATTACACCTCTGTGAACATTCAACTTTGTTGGGTGACAGTTACAGTGTGTCTCAGCATTCCCCTGCAGCCTTGGATGTGTCATTAATTATCCCTCAGGCCAGATTGGTTTTCTTACTAATATGATAGGAAGACCAACCCATTCATTCCCAGGTTGTCAAATACTGACATGTTGTGATTTCTGTCAGTGTCTCACAGTGATGCACGGGGCATTCTTTGACGACGCAATGTGATGCATAGTTGAAACACATGGATTATGTTGTAAAACAACACATTCTCACTCCGACATCACATATTGACGGTGCTTAGTCATGGACTCCACGTCCATACAATGTGCAACATACCCTGGGTGTATTGGTTGTTGACGTTCTGGGACACCATGTCAAGTTCTGCCTGTTACATGCATTGTCTTCTTTGGAGATACACTTCCGTTTTTACAGGAAATTTAACTTTTACATGCAGTCTCTTTCGAAATAAACTCACTACACCGGTACAACACCTGCAAATTGACGTTTTTTTCCTTCATCAACAAACACGTGGTTGGGTTTAGGCAACAAAAACACGGTTTGGCTTTAGAATCTTACAGGATGTGAACACTGCTCTCTTGGGTGAAAGTCGATGTTTGCTGGACCCCTCCAGCACCCCTCCCACCTGCCCCACCCAGACTTTCGCCATCTTAACTTCTGTCCTTGTCCCGCTGCATTTACCCCTTTAAAGCTATTTGAAACTATAATGGCAACCGGCAGCATATCATGCCGACTTTAAAGGACGCCTTTTGTATTTGGTTTCTGATCTCAGATTTTGGTTTAGGAAACAAAACTACTTGGTTAGGTTTAGAAAAAAGATCAACGGACAATAGCCCTTACTTCCTGCCACTGGTAAAAATACTGCATGCAATTCCTTAAAACCTGCAATATTTGACACAACACTGACATTTTAAAGCTCAACTTACTAGAAAAGAGTTTAATTTTATCCTACATGGAGCAACACAAGCATTCATTTAGTGTCATGTTTTTGGCCAGCTTTATTTTGTTCCCCACCAGCACCTAAAGGAAATATCTGGCTCTTTAGCAGCTAAATGCTAAGCTAATTGCTAACTTTTTTGCTCTGCCCTTTTGTGCTAAGCATGAAGTGTACGTAGTGTAATTTTAAACAGCTGCCTGTTGCACCAGAAAACAACGCTACAAGAGTGAACCAAAACAGTGAAATTGCAGATCGGAAAGCAATGAGCTCAAGGACGCTATAAAGTTCTGTAGAGCTGAGGTTAACTGCAGGGTTGGGCGATAATTCTCTGAGGGTTAATCACTACCAGCGACCCTTCTCCATATCAGTGGTCATGTGATCCATTGTTAACATAAAAAAATATTGATTATTACTGCTTTCAGAATAAAACAAAATAGGCCACTGGAATTTTTGTCTCTAAGTTAAGAGATAACCTTAGTCCGTTATATAATGACCTGGTTTGATGAATGAGTGTAGGAAACAGGACATGTGGCACAATAATAAAATGTAGAGCAATATATTCTGGAGCAGAAATTGATTTCAGATTGCAAACAGATAAATGCTCACACTGAAGTCAATTAAGCAGAAGTTAGGTGTAACAGGTCATTTAAGTGCTCATTAAACCCTGGCTGGTTGATCAGTGATCCTTTCATCCGATAATTACTGTTCCTCAGCGTCAGTGACCTCTCAGACACAGGAAGTCAAACTCAGCAGGAGACCTGGAGCCCTTATATATTTTGCCCATATGGACTAAAGTGTGTTAAGTGCATCTGTCTATGTGTGTATTCTTTTCACTATCCAAGTCTCTACTTTTGCTCTGTAAGACCTTTTCTAAGTGGCAAAGAGTTACTTACGGTTCTTCTGCTCTGATCGCTCCACTGAGTCCATCAATCCAATAAATGTCATCATTATTTCGCAGTTATAAAACAGGTAGCTCTGATCTTCAGCTCTGAGTGGCTGAGTCTCGATCAAAAGCCACAGTAAAACACTCAGTAAACCCACAGCTGCGACTGCATAACATTCACTAAAATATTAATATGCCAGTCAAATGTAATAGGGTGGAAAAAAAGAGGACTTCATTAATTTTTATTCACTTTGTGGATTAACTGTGGGTGAATGATGGGAGAAGTTAGACATGATAAACCAAAAGAAGATGATACTGAGAAAATTAACAAGGGAGGAATTTAAAAAGTTGGGGAAAACCACAAAACAAGGCTGTAACTGTTAAACAAAGTATGTGAAATGTTTGCTAAGACAGTGAGTAGCAGACAGACATGGCAAATATGTTTTTTAAAATGAAAGAGGAATTAACTAGTAATGCAAATTAATGACCCACTACTGAGTCTTTCTAAGTGTTTTTTTAATCCGAAATAGATAAATCATCAGTCAGACTTTAATGCAGGCAGACTTTCACATAATCTCTAAATACAAACACAACATTGAACCATCTAGCAAAAAGCTATGTAATGTGCAGCTAAATCTGGGACAGGGAGCTGTAGAAGCAGACAACAAGGACAAAAATGTTCTGAAGCAAATCCATCAAAAACTACAAGAGCCCTAAGACAAAAAAAAAAAAAAAAAAAGCCTACAGTGATTTATGTGCAAGCAGCTGGAAAACACACGGTGTCCTGTCACTTTCTTGCAGGAATACCTGTCACTGTTGCTGCTGCTGCTGCTGCTGCTGTTGCTGCGTGCCTGACGCAAAAATACTTTATCTTCATTCAACAAGAACTCCCACGTATATGAAGTGTCATAAAATATCCTCTGCCTAAACCCGTACTGTTAGTCTGAGTTTCTCAAATAATGAAAAGTGTGGAAAGATAACTGAACTGATGTTTTTTCTTTCAAAGAGAATATAAAATGCCAAAGCAATTACTGTGAAATCTTATAAAAATCAAATGTAAAATATTGAAGGGGACACAGTCCTCTGTAAAAATGTAAAATCTTAAGAGAAGAAAAATGTCATGGTTTAGGAATGTTAATAATATGTTTTCCACTACCTATCTCTACACCAACTCATTAAAAAAAGCTGATTTTTGATCCTGTCAGACACATGTACATGTATAATCATTCTGAACTGTATAACTGCTCAGTGATCAGGACAGCCACCCTCCACCACTTCTTCCAGTTAATGCCATCAGGCAGACATTACAAGGTCCCACTAGCCTGGAAAAACACGAAACAAGGAAGAAATCCTTCATTCCCTCTGCGATATCCACTCTTTTTATATGTGTTTTAAATGGTTTTTAAATGTGAATCTTGTGTATTGATGAGCCTTGTCAAAGGAGAATTTCTGTCACTGTTGGAACAGACAATAAAGTATATCTATCTATCTATCTATCTATCTATCTATCTATCTATCTATCTATCTATCTTATGCAACACACATGTAGGGCTGGGTGATATGATGAAAATTAAATATAATATTTTTGACGTAATACTTCAATAACAATACTGTACAGTCGACTTTTGGTGCTTTCACAAAATATTTGCACAATGGATTTTTAATAATGATCCCTTAGTAATGTGGATGTAATCACTAAGTGGGTAAAGGCAAATAAAAGAACAGCAAGAAAAGTCTGGTAAGCTTAGAAAATTACATCACTTTACTGTGATGCAGCCTATAAACTCAACGCTCTCTCATACATAAATGACAATATAGGTCAGTTTCCGCTGATCTCCAATATGATTTATATGACCAGCCCAAAAATGACATATATCACTGTTCTAACAGTCACTGTTTTTATCACATCCTTAATGTCATAAACAGATGCATTCTGCTCCAAAACTACGTGGTTTAGGTTTTAGATAAAACATCGTGGTTTGACATTAAACAAGTATGACACCTAACATACGTCACCAGCATAGCATGCTACATGCACTAGCATTTTAGGCTATGTTGTTATAATAAAAACAAGTTAACATTGACTTCAGGACACGAGCACTGGTCTCCTGAGTGAAAGACCTGGGTTTGTTTGACCTTCATGCCCACCCTAAAGGGACTACTTGGACATTTGTACAACTTGAGCTGTCAACGTGAGAGTCAAGCAAATGAGTGATTTCACACGCACTCACACTACCCACTATTTCTCATGCTGTCAAAAATAATACTTATTGACATTCTGCTCTAGAACCTTAGCTTGCTATTTTTTGTAGGGGGGACAACATCATGGTAAAAAGTGTTTTGGAGACTTAAAGTAATAGATAACAGTAATGCTCTTGACTTGTATACAATACTGTATATGTATGAACAAGTGTCACAAATGTCCTCCCTAATGATGCACTGGATATCTCACTAATGAAGGTTCCTCCTCCGCTGTGCAGAATGTCTTTCAATTACTTTATTCAATAATATTAATATATGTATGGAAGCAATGTCTGAAACCTTATTAGAGTCAGAGTGCTCTTTATGTGCTTTATGGCTTTATCTTCTTCTGAGGCCATTAATCTGAGTCTGAGTTATGACTTTCATGTGTTTCCTGTGAATAAGTTTATAGCTTATTCAGCCGAACTCTCAGTTCCAGCACATCTACACCTTTAAAACTGGAGCACAGCTGCAGGAGGTATCACTACTTTGGCTTGCAAAGTATACAAATAACCAACCACAGAGCAGGCAGGAGGTGTATTCCTGCGCATCAACTATTTTCCAGTGAAATTAGTTAGCAGCTACATGTAGTTCAGCTGCACCCTTGTTACAGTAGAGTCCTACCTTTAAAACTGGAGCACAGCTGCACCCAGCAAAGGCCGGAGAAAAAACAAATTCCTGTTCATTATCTATTCTCGAACTGTATTGGTTATATATAATAAATAAATAAATAATACTTTGGCACCTCACAAGATACTATAACAGCACCAAATCGGTCCACAAAGAATCCCCAACTTAAACTTGACTTTCACAGTGCTGTTTTATTTAGTTCAGCTGTGCCAAAGGAAATTCATGACAAAGACTGAAAAAATTGGTAAAAATACAGTTAACATTTTGTGTGTGAAGATTAGCTTTATCCAAAGAGAGGACATCTGGCAGATAAGTCAGTGTTATCGTTCATGTTCAAGAAACCTTATTATGGACAAGAGTCTTCATCAAGGTGAATATTACACAACAATACCATTTGCTTGTACACCATTTTGCAAAGTATCGAGATTTGTAGTTTTATGGCTGCACAAAAATCCCAGAAATGTGCTGTCGTAATTCAAAAAAAGGTCAGTCTTTGCTTATGGGACATGGAATCCCTTTGCAACATAGACATTGAAAACATTTCAGGTAAAAAGAGGAGCTTTATGATTTAATACTTTTACATTATAGTGTGATACACTGTGTATTGCAATACAGCAAGGTCCTATGTTAAGTTACCTACAAAACATCTCTGGATTTACTTAACATTTGTGTGTTGTGCATGTGTGTATGTTTTGTATTTGTTGTTTGCAGGTGTGCACATAGTGTATCCTGATATTGTATGTCACTTAGCACATGTTCATCCCTCAGTGGTAATGTAAGCCTTAAGCTCACTGACAATGTAGAGTACATTACTAACACCAGTTCAGATCAAACCTCAAGCATGGTTTTAATTTATGGGTCAATTACTTCACAACAAACTTCACGAAAAAGCAATGAAATTATTGAGTTATGAATTTATATTCTACAGAGCTATGACAGATCTTTTCTGTGTATTTCTGACACCTGATTCTGCTCTTGGTTCCCCCTCCAGGGTGTCCGAGAGGACACACTAAATTGGATTATATGGCATGAACTGATAGCACTGATACACATTTTTGTCTGACAGGTCACTTCTGTCACTGACTGAGCAGCTACCTGCCACATAAAACAAGAAGCACCTAGTTTGTGTATATTGTACCTCAAAATGTCTCAAATGGACAATAGCTTGTCCACATTTGCTACTGTTCATTTATAATCTGGCTAACCATCAGATGGAAAGGAATTAGAAGACTTTTAACTCACAACCTCAGCTAAAATTGATATAATATAACTAATGGTAGTTAACTGGTACCATCCTATGTTAGAAAATCTGAGCTATTCCTTTTTCCAAAAACAGTACAATCATAAAAGGCTGAAGGGAAAAAGAAGGGCAAAATCATGGACAAGAAAACCAAAAAAAAAAAGAGGTGAAAAACGCTGAGTTGGGTACCCTTTCACATACAAGTAGTTACCATGTAATTGCCAGAATAAATGTTGTCATTTTGTGTTTTTTACAAACCATGGATATTTAACAAGTTTGTGCATTACTATGTAGCAGTTGTTGATACTTTATGTTTCTTAATGTTTTGACAGTGCTGCAGTTTTGGTGTACCAGTTTAAACTCCGCCCATTTGAGTACAGATACAAATAATTTAGTTAGTTCAACAGATACAGATACAGATAATGGTGTACTTTCCCATCTCTAATGTTTAGGCACAAACACTACTTAGTTATGAAGTCATGATTTGGTTTAAAATGCCCAAAAAGTAGTGCTGGAAATACCACAGATGTGTATGTAAAACACGACTAGTTTTGGTGCCCCAATCATGGCGACGTCTTGCTAAAAAACAGCCACTTTTGTTGTTTGCTGGTTTCAAACAGTAGCCTGCAGTGTTCCGCAGCCTGGCAGCTGTCTCATATATGTGTCACACCATTCTCTATTCCCATTACATCCTGAGGACAAACACAGCTCATATGAGCTAATGTGCATATAATCAGCACTACGTCACTTTAGAAACATTGATATGATGCGTATGAAATGTACAAATGTAACATATCTGCAGTTTTAGAAATGTACAATGCCAACATTTTCTTCTGGTGACTGGGCTAGTAGTCATATGATCTATAATTAATATAAAAGATATTGATTACAGCCAACTTGAGGTCAAATTTGCAAAACTACAGACATTAACTTACACCTATGACTCTATTTTGTTGTATAACACATGTAGCCATTAGAAAGTGAAGTATTTTAAGTCAGACATGGTCTCTGCCCGGGGATACCAACTGAAATCCCTGTTGTGTGTGAAGAATTCTGATGTGATCCCGTACAGCTCTTGCACCAGCTGCATACTCACTTCTTGTGAGGAAATATGCTCCCCCACTTGTACAAATACCACTGCACCTGCACATACCTAAAATTTATAGTAGCGCCCTGTTACCACCTAAAGGTATTGCAGACAGAGAAAGTGCTCAGAAAACAACTTGCAGGAACTTGCTGCAAGTCCAGCGAGAGTTAATTGACTTTTCCATCCATCAATACAGAGCTTATTAGACATGCAGTCACCATACAGGGAATAGTCTCTGTAGTTAGTGAGCGTAGCAGGAATACTGTCAGCCACAACTGTCTAATGATTCATTTGTTCTTGCTCTAATGTGCCTGCTGAAGAAAACTTCTATGTCTAAATATTATTATGTAACCAAAGTAATAATAAGTAGGACTAAGAGAAGATGCAGTATCTGTGTGTTAGTATGTTACATGCATGTATGTGACACTAAAGTGTGAAGTCTGTGTTTGGATCTGTAACCACAAGATGATGTCAGGCGCTCGTTCAATGACGTACAGAAGAGGGTGTTTGGATAATGTCCACATTATTGTCCACATTCCTCTGACATTCAAGTCAGATCACGCCTGGATGTGATGTGACTCACTGCAACCTTCACACCTTACAAGTACACATCCATTCTGCTGCGATCGGATGGGATTGTAAAAGTCAGAAGCGTAACTGTCATCTGTGTTTGTCAGTGTCAAAAGTGACTTCAGAGTAACTGCAGCGGTGAAGGTCAGACAAATGGTACAGTGTTAATGTTTCATCAAAACAGCAGTGAGAAGACACAGTCTTGCAGTATGAATAATTACAGAACTGCAGTGGCATTTTATTTACTCCCGTTAAATGCCAAGGTCAAACGGTTTCCAACTCAAGCAGGGAAAACAAAGGATTTTCAGTGCATTATTGCACTGTTGCATTATTGATTTTATGCAATTTCTCATTAAAGAACTTTTCTTCAGATCATTTTGTCTGAGTTCAAACACAGCCCCCCTCGTGATATGAATATTAATCCATTTCCTTGTAGGGCTTGTTGTGGTTAGAATCGTAATATCCTAATTACATTTTAATATGTCTCTCATTTCTTAATACATTGTAATATAATAAAATTGGCTGAATGTATTCATTCACAATTCTCTCATTCATTTATAATGTTACCTCGCTTTCATCACTAGAATACAGATACAATGCTAAGTGGTTTAAATTACAATAATCATACCATTTCACCCACTGGATGAATACTGTCTTTGTTTATGGCTAAGCCAGATGAAATCTGAGTGCATGCATATGTCTGTGTGTCTGAGTGTGTTTGTGTGTGAGAATGTAAGTGAGAGCATGCATGCTTGTGCGTGCATACATCTCCATGGGCGAGTAAGGGCAGGCAGATGGCATGTTGACGCTAAGCCCACACGTGCCGTACCCTACGCATGCTTTGCTGTGACCCTTCACCTCCATCTGACTCCCATTCCTCAGATTCCGGGAGTTGCTCAGAGAGGTTTGGCCCGACTGTATGGGACACAACATGGTCCCCTGTATGGACAATAATAATACGCTCTGTCTAAAAGCGTTATCTACAAACATCAGAATTCCCCTCGCCAGCAACATTTGAAAACAAAATCTCTGTATAAAGTTAAGTGCTAGTATTGTTTACTTAATTTTCAGTTCAGTACAGTATGGTTTCTATGGAATGTGAATTGCACGTACAAACACACAAAATGTGAACACAACAGTCCTGCAACACCTGATACCACTGTAAATTAGTTCAACTGAATCCTTATGTTTAATCATCATGTTTGAATCATTATTACCATTACAACCCCTGTGTTCTTAGAGTGTTTTCTGAACTAGCGCCCCTACTGGCAGAAATATGTCAGTGCTACCAAAACAACTGACTCCAAAATAATGCTAATATGTCTCTATATTTGCAATTACAGTATATACAAAGAAATTTAAAAGATGTCCTGTGAAATTCAGTGTTGTGTTTACAACCAGATTTGTTATGATTAGGCAACTAAAACTACTTGGTTAGGGTTAAGGAAAGATTGTTGAAAGAGTTAAAAGGAACCAATTTTAAGTGTTGGTTGAAACTTGGACAAGAGCCAAGGCTTTAATATCAAAGTTAGACATACAGTACGCTATAAAAATATCATGTTACCTATGTCTTTTCCTTCTAAAAGACTCCACATTTGCATGACCGCAAGAAGTCACTGATCAGGAAAATGTGGCCTTTGTGTTTAAATATGTGACTGTTCATGTCTCATCAGTGCAAGCCTTGTTGGCGTCTGTGTTTCCAAGGCAACAGAGAGGGGCAGATGTTCCTGTTCCCACAGAGGAAGCAGTAATTAGGCTAATGTGACAGGTAACAAATGGAGACTTCACTGCACGTGAGAGGATTAATTAATAGCTGATCTAAATATGGCTTCACACCACTGTGTGTTGTGGTTCAGGACAGGGAGATCTAACTCCACTGCAGACACTCTAAGTTAAGAGATGTGTCTTTGTCCCCTGGTTTTGAACATCAGTGTTAAGCTGCTTTCACATGATGAAAAATGTCCTCTTTGCCTCACTGCAAGGTAGGGCGCAGCGTGCAGACACTTGCAGAGTCAACGTGCAGCACAGGTATACGTCCTCTGGGCAACATTAGTGGCAGTTGCAGACCATTTAGTTGGGTTAAATCTCAAAAAAGAAGACCATATTGTGTACAATACAAAGCATTTGAGCTTATTTCAAAAGAAGGCCCTGGCAATTGCAATTAAGACCAGATGTTTTTGATATGACGCATAGCCACTGTTAATGTTTCTGCCTGGCATTACTAGTGTACATAAACAGCTAAGCCAGCTTTAGCATTGGATTTAGCCAACGATATGCCTGTTCACAAAGCTGGTAGCCCTATTTGACTGCTGTTATTTCGCAATGCGTTAGTTTTGCTGGCGATATTGTGGTATGTATTTGTGTTATAGAGTTCAGGGAGGAGGATGAGTTTTTCTTCCATCACTCCATACCTCCCCTGCTTGCATGTGTCACTACTTGCTTCTGGCTACGTCACATACAGCTGTTATATCATTGGCTGTGCTTTGAAAGATCAGTGGCAAACAAGGTCAAAGTAAAATAACATACCAACTTTGAGGTGGGAATTTTGAGCAGAGCATCATGCCAAGTGTAGCTCTTCTGCCTAGTTAGATGGTGACTGCCAAATTTTTAAGCCCACTTTGGCAGCCCCTCATCGTAAAAACAAACGCTCATAACTCCAAAGTCCTGATTCATCGAAAATGGGCACACCCTGCAGTTAGACAACCCAATCGAATACACCCGGGAGTGGTGGCTCAAATGCCACTGAGAAACACAGCAGGAAAACCCTGCTGAGAAACTCCACAACTTGGTAAAAACACCCAGGATCGGTGGCTCAAACACTGCTGGGAAACTGAACCTAACTGACTGCAAGGAGTGTGTATTTTCAGAGAAACCTGCCGAAGCAATGGCCATTAGTTTTTGGGATGATGAGCTGTCGGAGAAATGGGCTTTCAGTCCAATGGGACATTTTTCGGACTAATGGAACTTTGGAATTTCGGGCCGTCGGAACAATGGCATGGCACCAGTTAGCCACCACTGCTCTCCCCAAAGGAAAACAATGGCACAGCCAGAGTGCAGAGTGCTTTTACTGCCGATTGGTGTGGGCGACTTAAGGAACAACTTCAATTCTCTCTCCTATTTGCCCTACATGAGTTCTTTCTTTTGGGACGTCAGAAACTCCAGAGTAGTTATCTTGTATTCTGTTGGGTACTGTGTCTTGTCATAGTGTTGCTTCTGTGCTATTCCATGCTCTGCTTTGGAGGTCACAAAGATTTAAGGACTTTGAACGCACTGCTCTGCCTGACCTAGTTTTATTGAAATTTCCCATTCTCTGCAAGGAGAAGCAGTTCTAGGTATCTGAAATTTATGTTGGCTTTGTTTCAGAAGCAGAAAAGAAAAGAAAGTTAAAAAAACATCGAAGAGTAGCTGAAGTTGGAGGGACATTAATGAATAATATTTCTGGGTGGATAAATATAGATGGCAAGAATATTTCAAAGGGAAACAAATTGTTTCCTGTCTTTGTCTGTAAATTATAATGAAGAACTGCTGCACAACATTTGCATCATTCCCTCAGGATATTCACAGCACCAAGAACTAATGCAAAACTGTTGGTTGGTGCTCCTGTTTTAGAGACGCCGCTACCCAGAAATAGAAGTGAAGAGTATCTCCTCTCGCTGTATCTGGCCAGTGGCCCACCTTCAGGTCTGGAGCTTTAACCTTCAGAGACTACTGCTGCTGGTGAGGCTTGGGTTTGGCTGCGCTGAGCTTGCTGGGAAATCAGCCAGACAAAGATGTGTGGGTAGAGGAGCAGAATGAAGATTTCAAGTTTCCTCTGGAAAAAGAGGATATTGTTTGGGTGGAATAGATATTAGAAATGGTTTTGGTCCTTTGTGTATTTCTTTTTTTTTTGTGCAGACAAAGAACAGAGCTTCTGGTGTGAAACAGCTGGCCTCTACAACTGCAAAAGGGTGACATTCACAAATAACTGAGTAGTTACCAAATTAGGAAATAGCTGTTAATTAATAAAACGATAACATGTACACTTTAAATAACTGTGAATCAAGCATTACACTGGTAATAATTAGTTTCTAGACATCCATGAATCAACATACTGACCAATCTCATAAGCTTGAAACTTGAACCAGGGGGAAACCAAGCTCCCACCAACAGCACTGGGCTTTGAAGCCAATTTGACATAGTGGCCAAGCTGTGGAATTACAACTTCCAAGTCCATTGTGTAATACCATGGGGCTCACAAAGACCTTTTCTTTTAGACTTACATAATAAAACAGACATCTGTTAATCAGTGGATCCTTTGTTTCTAGGGTCACAGCCTCTGCAAAATGACTTGCCTCTCTATCATGATTTGATCCATCTGATCCGATAACATTTCGAAAATCTAGAGGAGTTGCAGAGATAGGATAAGGAGCTCAGACATCTGGATGGAGCTCGGAGTAGAGCCGCTGCTCCTTTGAGTTGAAAGGGGATCAGTTGAGGTGGTGCAGGCATTGATCAGGATGCCTCCTGTGCACCCTGCGTAAGAGATGTTCTAAGGACATCTCACTGGTAAGAGGCCCCGGGGCAGATCCAGAACACTCTGGAGGGATTACATGTCTTGTCTGGCCTGGGAACGCCTCGGGGTCCCCCAGGAGGAGCTGACGTCTGGGCTGCTTTGCTCTGCCTTCCACAGCTTTAGATAAGTGGTTGAAAATAGATGAATAGATCGATGGATGGATAGAAGAGCTGCATAAATAAATAATTCTAGCCCCATTCAAATTAGCGAAACACTAAACTGGAAGTTAGCCACTCGGCCAGTGGAAGCATTTTATTCTATCAGGCCAAGGTTCCTAGTAACACAACTCAGCCTTGTTTCCAGTTTTTCCCAGTGGCCACTCACTGTATTGCAGCAAAAAAAAGGCCCAAAATGCATTTTCCCCATAGGCCGCCATTTTAAAAGCAATGTCTGTAAAACTGTTGACAGGACATTTTATCCTGCAAACATGGTCAAATATGACTTTTTTTATTATGAAATTTTGATCCATGGGGGTTTTATATTTCTAAAACTCTGCTCCGTCCAAGAAAAGTGATTTAAAAATCTGCAACATCATTGCAATGTTAAATGTATAAGCCAAGTGGGAACTCGTAGGAGAAACACCACTGCACAGAAAGTAAATCTAGAAGCTACAACTAAACCTTTTTTTAGTGTATGCTCGTTTTTTTGCGTAGGTTCCAATATCTAGTTATCATTATACATGATCTAGCCCCAGGTTGCAGAAGACCTGGGTAATTTTACAGCAAGGAAGTTTAACTGTTTTTGGATTCATGCACCACTGAGCAACTTTAACTAGACTTGAACATGGCCCCGCCACCAATACAGTATCCTGTTCTCTTCATACATCCATGGGGTAAACAGCTAGCCTGACTGTTCAAAGGTAAGCTAGAAATTGTCTCGCTCCTAGCTTCATACTTCACTGATGTGAAAGATGTATTGACCCTCTCGTCTCACTCTCAGCAAGACAACAAACAAACCTGTTTTCCTAAGATGTTGAACTAGTCATTTAATATCACTTGTAATCTGTATTCAGTTGTCCCTGGCTTACTCATACTCAATCCTAGCAAACTGATCCCCGAGCAGCCCCTAGAACAAAGGCAACATAAATCAGTGACAACAAATTCTAATTTCTTTTTATCCCAGTTGTCAGTTCAACTTGACCAAAGACAGTTTGTTAAAAACGTGCTGTGCCTTATTGAACTAGCCTTATGAAAATAATCATTTTTTTCCTCTCCTACATGTCTGTGATTTGTCTCTGTAATGAGAATCAAAAGTCTGTCTGTCTGCTTCTTTGTTCGGTCCACACATGCTCAGTGAGAAAGGCTGCCTGGCTACAGTAACGTTAGAAACAGCCTTATTGTCTGCATCACTCATTGTCTCCTCTTCTTTCTTTGTGTGCTGGCCTCAGTGACAACAAGCTCACAACAGTTTACTTTAACCTACAGTCAAAACAGTCCATCTCATTTGAATCAGAGTCGGATCTTGAGGTCTCATTTGCCTGGGTGACGCATCAGCTCTGCAGAGCACAGGTGTCCATTGTTTCAGAGACGCGGCGCTTTGAATGTTTGAGATTAACTGAATGTGTTTCTTGACTCTCAATGGACAAAACATACACAATCTCACATATATTTTTTTAAACCAGTAGGAACCAGTTCAATAAATTGCACAAAATAACATAATTACAGGAAATGAAGCTTTAGATAGAGACAGATGGTGCATTGTTTGCAAGTAATTGTACATTCATAGAAGTAAGACAGGAAAGTGGGACATTAGCCAACATCTTGATGATTTACCACGGCCAGAAGAAATCGTTGGCATTGTACATTTCTGCAAACCACAGATACATTACATTTGTATGTTTCATTAGTATCATATCAAGGTTTCTAAAGTGACTTAGTTCTTACTATATGTACATGAGATGACTCTGTGATCCAGAGGTAGAGGAGATGGTGGATGATGTAACACCGAGGTGAGACAGTTGCCAATCTGCAGACCATGGTTTAATACCAACAAACAACAAAACTGATGCATTGCTGAGAAATCGCAGCATTTCCAGCTGTGATTGTGGCACCAAAACTGTGTATTTTCAGCCAAAATATGATCTTTTCCTAACCATAACCAAGTGTTTTTTGCACCTAAATTTAATAACACATTAACCAGTGTTGCTAAATTGTAAAGAAACATAAAGTTTCAACATATTCACTTCAAATAACGTATAAAATGTCAAATATCTGTTGTGTGTAGAAACGTACAAGGCTAATATTTATTCTGTCTATTAGGTTGCACACACAATGCATTCTGGACTTTGCCATTGATTTAAATAAGACACATAAAACCTGTGTTATTTACCTTTAATATGTTGTTTTTTCCAAGTGTAAGCTAACATTGATAATAATGTTGCTATGCACTACTGTTTTCATTTAATTAATTCCAACTTTTATATTTGTTAGTTAGCACTTAAAGGCCCAAAATGTAGAAAATATTTAGGCCTGTGGCTTCACAAAATATATATAACACACATGCATTTATTTTTGTTTTATATATGTCTGTTTGTTGTGCGACATCACCTTTATCTTTAGCTGAAATAGCTGTTTTTCTCTGTTTGTTTTGATCTTCTTAAATCCTGGTCACAGAGACTATCTGTAAGAGAAGGGGATGACTTTGGCCGGAGATGCAGAGGATTACTTTACCTGCTAAAAAAGAAGGCGCATGTGGGAGTCCCAGCTATCTTTAATGGGATCTCCAGTCTGAGGCTGAGTTGTGATTGATGGCTCGCACAGATTATCTTGCAGCGTGAAGAGAATGCAGATTCTATCTGTTAACGTGTCGTGTTTGAAATGTTTAATACTTTCAAACTGATGTCTGGACAGGTCCAGAGAGGTATGATAATTCTGGCCTAATTCTGGCACTTCCTGACCTTTAATTAATGCTAGGCTAATTAATACACTCATTTATTGCAGCGCTTCTTAAAACTCATTTATCCACATTCACTCCTGGACTGGACAGACAGCTGTGCGTCCAGATGTGACTGTTTTCCCTTTTTTCTGTCTCTGTGTGCCAATGAGCGAACATGCTTAACTTGTTCCAAATCAGTTAACCTGACTGAGAACAGGTGCAGGAGCTGGCACAGTGCATGGGAAACACATAATTCCCAAATATTGCCACTTGCAGCATGCACCTCTGGTCCGATCAGCTGTTTTTTGGCAATGTCTTCAAGGACTTCAAGTTTTCTGAACTAACAAGTGAGTTGATTGCTGGAATCACATCAATTTACCAGCTTGATCAGCTCGGAAGAGATTATATTCATTTGTTAATTTAGCTGACAACAGCACATAGTTGTATCGCCGCCCAAACTCAGTGATTGTTTTGTGTATTTACATTTACTTAGTTCTGGTATTTGATAATGCACAGTGGATTAATGTGAATATTCATAGCACTAATACATATTCCTGCATAATTAAAGGACTTGGCACTAATTTTTCACTAAGAGACACAGCAGGACATTTGTCATGTGTGATGCCATTATTTCAAAATCAGTTGGGATTAGCGTTTCATTGTGTTGGCAGTCTTACCAGGGCCTTGGTCTCCTCCTCGTCTTTGTAATACTGGAGCTGGTCCCCTCGCAGAACAAACCAGCGACTGTGCCAAGTCTTGACAAAACCCCCTTGCTTCCTGAGCCACCCACACCTGATGACACTCGGCCGTCCCTGCCTCTGGGTCTCTGTGCTGGCCTGACCTCCACCGCGCTGGGGACTGCTGTGGGACACACACTGGTCGTCCATTACAGCAACTCTAATCTGCAAAAAGGCAAAACAGTTTACAAGTCTGTTTACATTTATAGAAGTTGTGAGTTCCAAGTAGGCAATAGGTAAACAAATACATTCTGCAGCATATTACAAACAGATGATGCTGAATTCATAAATGCTCTCTTTTCAAACTCAGTACGGCCACTTAGAACAGAACAGAGGTCCAGTGACTCTAAAGCTGAAATGCCTGCACGATTTTAACCAAAAGAGGAATGTACTTGCAACATAGGTGTAAGTATTACAGTCATTACAGTCCAACATAAAAACTAATCGCAGTTGATTTAAGGAAAACCATTTTTTCCAGTGTGGAAAAAAGTCTGTGGATTATCCTGACTGGAGTTTTTCAAATGTAGTTTTCAGCTGTAAGAAAATGCATGACTTTTCCCTTCAGCACCTCAAATAACACCTAAACTATCTGCCTGACTAGATACCACTTGAGGCTTTTTGTGAGTGTGTGTTTGGAGGAACGTTAAAGTGTTGTTTATTTGCTGTGGTTTGCCATCGTGGACCATTACGGAACTTGAGGCAGACAGAGTTGAGTGTTGACTGAGTGCAAGGAGACAAGGGCAGAAGGGGAAGTGTGGGAGGAGGAATTCATAAACCAGATAACAAGACCACAGGCCAAACCTCTAATCTCTTTTATCTACTTCTTGTGTCACCCACCTACACGAGTTGGCCCATCAGTCTTTCTCTTTTCTCTGTGTAACATTTTGTCTCTCTGTCTCTTTGAACCCTCAACCCTTTTTAACTGTTTTGAAGTTTTAATATGACAGAATACCTTATTATTTAAGTAGATAAAATCTGATCTGGAGTCTGTGCTGTGTGGTAAGGGTATACTTATATTTAAGCAGCTAAAACCATAGTAAAGTTTAGAACACATCTAACTAATTTTAAGCCATGCCAGCAACATGACTCTAAGGATGGTAATGTCAGCCAGTCAGTCCACCATTGTGGCCAAGACTTAAACATCTGAACTGCCAGGAAATTAGGCAATTATGCAGAGTTCACACTACAAGACCACAGAAACAGGATACAAGTCATTTTCAATGGAAACTGGTGACGTGAAGCCACAAAGTGACGCCTGACACCTGTCACTGTGGATGGGTGTGATGCACAAATCAAAGTTAAGCTGGCCTTAACTTTTTTTTCAACCATCATTATTGACACGATGAAATGTCAGCCAATCATGTTTTCTTGTTTCTAGCTGTGGTATTGGGATATATTGCTTAGTTAGCTGCCTCTGTGCTCGCTTTCTGTGCATTGTGGTGCACACAGGGTCGTAATGGAGCGGTGATTTATTATGTTAAAAGCATAGATTTTTTTTTTTTTTGATCAAATACAAACTTTACGTGACCTTCAGTCAGGGTGCTTGTGGCAAGCTGCAGACACACAAACCCTTGACAAAATAACTACATTAACAAACTCCTGAGTAACACATCAAGAGCGACTCAGTGATGATGTAGCTGGTCAGGCAGTTGCGTTGTTGCTTGTAGTGTGAACACAGCGTTATACAGTTCCCAAGGATGAATCCTACTGACCTTTCCCTGAGGTTCGCATGTATGGTTTTAAGTGAAATGTCACCAACCATTAGATGGATACAGAGTTTTCTTGCAGCAGACATTTTGTCTTGTCATACAGTAGAAGGAAAAACACAGGTGCTACTGCAAACACTAACGATGGCTTCAAGTGTTCCAGTGAGAGTGACAGTGAGCCAGTATGCACGGTATCTGGAACCTGAAATGAAAGCAGCTAAATGGAATTCAGCCATGATTATCAATATTTACACCTGTGTTTTTCCTACTGTGACGAGTCAAAATCAGGGAAAAAGGTGAATAGATCTATTTCACAGGAACACAGGTGAAACTGACAACATCCTAGTAAGCTATCCCAGAGCCATGGTATGGCTGTGCACTAGGGTGTTTTCACATCTATAATTTGTTTGATCTGATCCGAATCAGGGACCTATTTGTTACAATGTTTTGGTTTGTGCTCACACTGCAGTATTTGCAAGCGGACCAAAATTTGTGTAATGCAAAATCTAATTGTTCAGAATTTCCATGAGGGAAAACTCCAGCAAGTAAACAAAGAGTAAGAGGCAAAGGAGATAGTCTGAAAATAAGGCACAGCTGCAAAATAATGTTATGATGTACCAGAGTTGCTGGAGGCACATTTAGAGACAAGACAGTTCAGGAGGAGGCGTGCACCAGTCCTCCTGGACTATGATGTGCTCAAAAGCCAAAAATATTTCCAAAGATCTATCAGGTAAACCCATGGTGTTTATCACAGCCTACCTGTTTAATGCTGATGTAAATAGAAAGAGTGGGCTCTTTTTTAGCTGAGGTACACACAAGCACAGCAAAGCAGGCTACAGCAGCTGGTTTAATACAATAAAGGGGCAATGCCTCCTTCAGCTGAGTGAGCTCAAGGTCAGATTATGTGTCCACCACAAATGAACCACAACGAATTGCACCAGAGTTTATTTGTAACCAGACTGAGACCACTGAAACCACACCCCAACAAGGTCTTGGTCTGGTCATTTGGTCTGCAAGCGAGTGCGATTGCTGTGTTCCCACCTGCCCAAACAAACTGCACCTCGAGGATAAACATTCCAGGATTCAAATCAACCAAACTAAACAAGGCAGGTGTGGAAACACTGTTAAAGCGAACCAAACTGTAGTAGTAGTAGTGCACAGAAGAAAAGGTCGGCCCCCTTGCTCCCTCAAAGTTATGATAAGGTCACATACTCATATACAGACAAAGGCCACAAATATCATTAGCTGGAACTCAAACTTTCACACACGTCAACACAAATAACACACACACAAGTACACTCATAAACTCCAGGGTGCATGCAATAAATCCCCCTCCACATATTGTTTCCATACACATAATAGTGTATTTAAACCTCATCATTCAGTGACATATGCTACCACTGCTACAGACTGCTGCTGTCAGCTTAAAGCATTGCCATGTTATCAGTGGCTCTGGCTGAGCTTTCATTGGTGAAAGTCCAAACAGCCCACAGGTCCAGATGAGGACCAGATGCAGCCCAGCAGTGTTCCAGGCAGCAGTGGAGCAAGTGCAGCAGGGCTGCTTTGGTGATTTCAAAACTTTCTCTGGCTCCATCATAAACACAGTCCAAGTGAATGCTGTATGCATGTGCATGCACAAACATGCTCAAACTCGGCATTCCTATAAGAAAAAAAAATAGTTTTTTGCTTGTTTTGTACTGTGGTGGCTACGTTATTATCACTTGTCCATCTCAACTTAATCTTTGCTCCACGCTCATGCTAGATCTATGCAGGGAAAGTATGTACAGTGCTCTCATTTCAACAGCGGTGAAAGCTATCATGTGAGCTGAGTTCATTCAAGGGAAAATTCTTCATATTGTAGGATCATTTAACACTAATATTAACAGGAATAACTCCTGTGTCCCAGCGGCTGCTTACACACTTTATTCTCTTAGATTAAAACAATCTGACACACACACACACACACACACACACAGAGCATAAATCACAGTTTAGGGTTAATACGCCCATCTGTTGATGGAGTCACCTGCTGTGTTGCCAGTCTGGTGCCACAGCCCCTTTACAATTTCATGCCTCCTGCACAGAGCCTGGTTAACAGCACTGCTGGGACTGGTCTGTACTGCTACAAAGTGAAATGGTAAATAACTCAGGGGTTTCTTAATGTGAGTAACTCGCAGCTAGCTGAGAGAAGAAACACTATTTAAAATTTACATTACACTGTGGTCTAGTCCAGTGGTAATAAATCGCCACTCAGGGATAGAAGGCATAATCATTACTAAATCTATAAATCAACAGACAAATGGAATAAAATTAGTGGAAAAGTTAGTGGTTCTTTGGCCCCATGCAGGAACGGCATGATGAATTATGACCTTTAGAAAGTTACTCATTTTAATGTTTATGTTCCTGCTAAAAGCCAGTTTGTGGGTTCAAGCAGACATATCTAACAGAATCATGGGGAAATGATGTGTTAACAACAGCCATAAAGTAATGAATCCTATATTTCATGAACAATATGAAGATGAACTGTGGTAAAATAAGCAACTTTACACAGGCAGTGGAAGCAGTACAACAGGAGAACACCTACAGTACTTTTTGTCTTTTATCCATGCAGTTGCACAGGTCAGTTAGTCCATCACTTTGCTCCAGACTGAAATGTCCCAACAACAATTGGCTAACCATTACATTTTATACAGATACTCATGGTTCCCAGATGATGCATCCTGATGACTTTGGTGATCCCCTGACTTTTCCTCTAGCATTATCCAGTCCCGTCGCTAAAAGAAAATGTTGGCGTAAGGACACATCTGCAAATCACACATATGTTATGTTTCATATGTATCGTATCAACATCACTGTGGTGACGTAGTGAATGAGCTGAGCTGCAGACCACAGCAGATTGCTATTGAAGATCAACAACAAAACCAATTATTTTTAAGCAACCCTTCGCTGTTTTTCCACCAGGAATGGTCCCACCAGTAGTGGTTGTCTTTTACAGAGACGCTGTTGCAATGTTCCCTAAAAGCTGGCTATCAAGCCAAAGCATAATCTTTTCCTAACCTTAACAAAGTGTGTTTTGTGCAAAAACTTAACCACTTGTTAAGCACAGCATTTGTTAAAACTTTAAGTTTTAATGTATTCACAACATAATAATGCACAAATGTAATGTATGTGTGGTTTGTAGAAACATACGTCAACATTTCTTTTGCCAATTGGGCAATCATGGTGGTGAAATGACACACAATATAATTTGTTTATCAAACCACTTTGCATATGCATACTAGTGATATGGACACCAAGGAGGCTAGATACAGTTTTGTTTTTGAGATCGAGCTGCCAAAATCATTCAATAATACTGAAAGACGGAGTTAACAGTTTTGGATTCTCAGCTACCTCTGCTTGACAAGCTGTTGACTTAAAGACATGTTTGTATCCGACAGGGAACTGAACACAACTGATCGCTTCCTCACTGACTCACACTTCTAAAGCTTTGCTTACTATATACAGTTTAGTAGCAACAGAACTGTTTCAGTCTTCATATAAACACATTTGCACAAAAGCAACTGGGAAATACACCTATCAGCCAAAACATTAAAACCACTGACAGGTGAAGTGAATAACATTGATCATCTTGTTACAATACAATGTTCTGTTAGGAAACCTTGGGTTCTGGCATTCACGTGGATGCCACCTGACACGCTCCACCCACCTAAACACCATAGCAGACCAGGCACCCCCCATCATGGCAACGGCACTCCTGTGTAACAGTAGCCCCCCAGCAGGACAATGCACTACCCCACACCACAAAAACTGCTCAGGAATGGTCTGAGGAACGTGATAAAGTGCTCAAGGCATCGACCTGGCCTCCAAATTCCTTGGATCCTGATCTGATCAAACATCTGTAAGATGTGCTGGTACCCCACCTCACAACCCACAAGGACTGAAAAGATCTGAAAGTAATGCCATCCTCCAGAGGTCCTGTGTCCATGCCTTGAGAGGTCAGAGCAAAGTCTGATCCAAGGAGGACCCACCATGGATCCGGGGTACCTCTGGAGTACCAGCACATTCCTCAGATGTTCGATCACATTGGGATCTGCACAGTGTTCGGGTGGGTGGAGCACGTCAAGTACCATCCACATGAATGCCAGTACCCAGCAGAACATTGCACCATAAGATGATCACTGTTTTTCACTTCTCCCTACAGTGGTTTTAATGTTTTGGCTAAATGGTGTAAATCACAACAATAACGAGGCCAGTGAGCCAGCTATAGTAGAGCACAAACATGTCTTTTTATGTTAATATACCTGACTTTTGTGGAGCAAAAACCCAACAAGGGCTAAAGGCAAGGGAGTTGACCTGGTTTTCAAACCTGGATTTTATATGTAGCCATTCTTTTTGCAGACACTTCTACAGTGAACCCCCTAATGATGCCAGATGTGGTTGTAAGCACATTTATGATGCAACTGCAACGTCTCTGCAAGAGCACATCACTACCTGACTGTTTTGTCCATTCAGCAAACAGCCTCCCAGAGGTGCATTCTGTGTCCCTTTAAAACACCTGTGTGTGCAGGTGTTTCTGTACTGTATCTTTGTGTGTGGCAGTAGTGTCTCCGTCCCCTGTGCCTCGGCCTCAAAAGAAGCAGTGGAGCTAGATATGTAATATTTTCCCATGACAACAATAAGGTTGAAAAAGGAACACCTAAAAAAGAAATACTACTCCTTTACAAGGCAAATAAAAGATGGTTTAAGTTGCAATATATTCTAAAACTGATGCCAAAAGTTTCTTGTTAAAGAAGAGGAGGAATTGTATTCAAAACTGCTACAGGGGGACTAACATTTGGATGTAACTGTTATCATTGGCTACTAGACAGAAAAAGTAAAAACTGAGATTGAGACCGACACAGGCCTATTTTTCTCCTTTACGTGTGGTGATGACATCATGTCTGATCTCTAGAATAATGAATGTGGCAGCATGATGGAGCATCTCATTTCAAAAGCAGCAATTAACACTCCATGTTAGCTACCATCTGCTCGTGTGTGGTAACACTTGATTCTGTCTCTTGAGTTTAAGAATATCCCAGAATTTTCTCACAGCACGTCTGAGAACTAATAAAAGGGTCAGTGAGAAGAGGCGTCCTGACCTTCACAATGAAAAAAGGCTGAGCACACAGCACAGACAGCCACACACACATATGCACTTACACATACCACAAACAGTCGAAAGGACAACACAGCTATAGTCACGAATCAGCCCCTTGAGGTTTTGTGGCATGCACTGTAATTTCTTAGCAGGATGCAATTTATTTGTGACTCTGTGGTGGTCGGAGAAAAATGAATACATTCCACAAGTAAAAAAAAAAAAAAAAGAAGGATGGACTGTCCTTCCTATGAGGGGTACAAATCTTTGAAACCACCATTAGTGTTTGTCTCCATTTCAGCACTGACGTATTAGTATTCTCTGTCTGTCTGTGTCCATCAGTAAAATGGATGCTGAGCCAGGCCATCTCAGGATCAGGGACGCCTTGTTGTTGGTTTGAAAATATGCGTCTGTCAGTGAAATCATAAAATACAGCTACTGGACGTGTCTTCAGTGATGAAATCTGTTCTCAGAGCAGCCAAGAAGGCACTGAATTGTACAATAAATCATTTTCTATTGTTTCCTGGGACACGATCATTTGAGGTAAACTGATACTTGTGATGATGAACCTGTGCATGATGTTTTCTTCATCTGTAAATGATGTCAGGAGCACCATATGTTGTCTACATCATGAATAACATCATACACAACATAAATAAGGATATCTAGAGGTCTAAACAAGAGAGAACGTTTGATGAGATTGTAAAATCTCTGAAATGTGATACTACAGACCTTCTTGCATACAGGACTTGTCTCACAGCATCAGGAGGTTGCTAGTTGTCAGTGCTTGCACAGAGTGTTTGTTCCCCATATGGGAAAGTACTGAAGCTAACTGCACACAGAAAGTCTGAACTGCTGTTTGACATGTCTTTGTTTGAATTGAGCTGCTTTGGAGGGAAGGATATTGAGTCTGGCTCATCCTTTGGGAAATTAAACTTGTGCTGGGGTTTTTGAGTTTTTGGGGGGTAAAAATACAACAGAGTTACCCAAATCATATATTTTAGGCTGCAAAAAAAGAGCATTCAATTCCCGTAATTAGGACTTTACAGACTGCTGCCCGAAATGCCAAAAATGTTGGTATCGGGTAGGGACAGTGGCAGGAAATTTTCTGGGAGCACAGGAAGTGGCCGCGCACAACAGCCACAGGGAGCACTCTGTCGAGAGAGAGTGCACTTAACAAACTTAGATCCACTACTTTTCCCATCCTGTGGTTGCTATAAAGCGTCACAGGCCGAAACGGTAAACATGAATGTGCTAAGTGCATGTTACAGACATTGTGTGCCACATCTTTGGTAATCTTTAAAACTATGTGTCCTTTCAGACAGTCGATTCTTCAGCTGACATGACAACTTTTGCTGGCACCTTTCATCAACCATAGCTAGTGAGCTAATAAAGCTAATATTAGCTACATTAGCTGTCTAAAAATCCTTGACTGACTTTACAATGACTTTACATTCATTTCTGTAACTGCTTATGTTCTAAGGGGTTGTGGGTGGGAGCCAGTCCCATCTGATATTAGGCGAGAGGCGAGGTGCACCCTGGACAGGTCGCCAGACTGTCACAGGGCCGACACAGAGACAGACATCCATTCATGTTCACATTCACACCTTCAGGCAATTTAAAGTTACCAATTCTCTAACCTGCATGTCTTTGGACTGTGGGAGGAAGCTGTAAAACTCAGACCTAACACAGGGAGAACATGCAAACTCCACACAGAAGGGCCCCAGACAGCTAGTGGGTTCAAACAACCATGCCATGCCACCCTGGATTGCAGCTTATGGTAGAGCAGATAAACCCAGTTCAGTCCATTTCTCATATGTTTCTCTTGAGTTTTTGTCTTCAGAGAGACTACAAACTAGTAAGAGTTTTTGTCTTACTGTACAGCCCAGTGCACACCATTTCAACGTATGGAGATATCCAAAACTTGACAGGCTGCGACTTATGGTTACTGAGCTCTGATTGGACAGTAGCTGTTTGGGAAGAGAGGTCTGGCAATCATTTGCAGAGACTAATATATCATATATGTTGATGAAAGCTTGTTCAAGTAATGTGTATTTTGTGTTCATATTAAAGGTTATCAGTGATTACAGTGATGCAAATAACCTCCTGCCAGAAGCCTTAATGATTCACTGATGAATAGCAGACATTTATTCATGTGCTTTAACATGTGGTAGACAGTGCCATTGCCATCTGTCTGTCTTCAGTCCTCAGATTTTGCATTTTCAGCAGCTGCTATACTCCACAGTGGCCCCAGTGCTTGCCAGTAAAACCTGTGCCAACTTTCCTTGGATGATGCAAAGGTCAACAGTGCGTTAAGCAGAAAAGTCACTAAGGAGGGTCAAAACAGCGCTACCATTTAGTCTTAATAAGTCTGATGAAATCGGTCTCTTGATAAATACAATTGCATTTTCTTTTCTTGTATCTGTCTGTGTGTTTCGCTGCTCATAAATCAATAGATAAAATATTTCTGTTTCTGGAGAATCAACTTTATCACATTAATGTCCCTCTTCCAACCCAACTGCTGTAATAAAAGTTGTCATCTGCAAAGTTTGCAGATGTGCAAATGTACTGTGCAGGTTTGCAGTGCAAACCACCGATATGTTACATTTGTACATATCACATGAAGTGAATATGCTGACACATTTCTGTATGTTTCAGTTTTCAATGCTGTGGTCAGCATGTGTTTAGGTTTAGGCACACTTGGCTCTGGTTCACAAAAGATCACATCATAAAATACCCAATATTGTTGTCACAATCACCGCTGGAAATATGCTGACATCGCCTTAAAAACACCCAGTTGTTTTCACCATATTCACTGTTTGTAATGTGCCAACATTGCCTTAACATACCTGGTTGTTATCACAAAAATCACCGCTGGAAATGTGCCAATGTCACCTTAAAAATAATGGGTTGCTGTCACCGCAACCACTGCTGGTTATAGCCAACATAGTCTTCAATAAACCTGGCTGTTGTCGTCACAACCAGCACTGGTAATGTTCCAATTTGTCATTTAAAAAATCAACTGATCTTGAACAGTGGTGTGCTGCTTGGCAGCTTGGGCCTACATCTTACACCATCCGCTGTCCCCTCCTTTTTTTGATGAGAAACTCAGCTCATATACATGTTATTTGAACCACGTCATTTCAGAAACGTTAATATGATATGTATGAAACAACAAAAGTAATGTAATAGTTTGCAGAAATGTACAATGCCAACAATTTTTTTCTGGTGACTGGGCTGCTCTCTCTTCAAGTACACCACCACAGAGTTGCCAGAAAAATCTGATTGGTAGACACATGGGATGTGCCGACTTCACAGCGTGTGCAAGTCAGCATGTCTGACAGCTGATTAAATCCACCTGGCGATGACATAAACTCTGTCTGTGTTTCATTAGCAACCATCTCTCCACAGCTAATTCACATCAAAGCCAATAGAACTGACAAAGTCCATGTTCACATGAGAAAAAGAGTTATTCACATTTGTTTGTTTGTGTGCACAGTAACAGTAAAAGTACATGCAACAGAGGAAACATGAACTTCTAATTGCCAGTCACTGCTGTCAGACCTTTAAATATCCCTAGGCAACCTTCCCCCTTTAAGTCTGCACAGTAGGGCCTCCATGACCCACATGTGTTAAAGACAAATATAACCCTCCACTACCAAAGCTGCTACCTCGAGAGCAGTCTGTTTCTGTTAGACTCCTGCTGAAAAGTCACAGAGGTGAGAGGAGGGCATGTTCCTTGCTGTGCTGTTGGTGTGCTAATCGTTGGATAGGATGTGAAAGAGGAAGGGCTTTAGAGCGGTCACAGATGGAAGTACTCACACACATGAAAAAAAACCTGATCCATTGCTCCGTCCAGCACACGCACAGCTCAGGTCTATCATGATTTAATGCTAAAGGGGGTCGAAGTGAGGTCGCGATCTGAGAAGCTATCCTTCATTAAGGGGTAGTCCACGATCAGTCACAACCTACACAACCCACTGTGACTCACAGAGAGAGAGGTGGATGGATGAAAGCAGGAACAGAGGAGGGGAGGTAAGGGCGGAAGATATAATGTATCACAAACACAGAAGGATCGGTTCTTGGAGATAAATTTTCTTTTTGCTCCCACTGCTAAAACGCCAAATAAACTCCCTGGCTTTCCTGCATGAATCAACGTGATGAGTCAGTGTCTATTTTGTCTACACACGGATTTAGACGCCATATGTGGCCCCCTTCATAGCCTACAATGCAGCCCTTTTGGTATGATACACCCGCTACCCCATCACTAGTATCGCCACCCCTCCCTCTGCGTTTTCCTCCATGCCATGTGTCACAGTATGTCTGGGAAACTGAGCAGCAGCCCGCTGAAGGAACGGCGTTGAAGACTTCACATTGACTCATTCGACATGTGTTTGACACACTGTTACAACTGAGTGAATGATACTGTTGATGTGGCTATCCTGTGTAGGATATTTTCCCGACAAAATAAGACACAAGATACAACAATCACAAAGTTAGAGGGCGAGCTGAAAATCACACCAGTGATCACAGTCAATTTCCCCAGAGATGTGATTTGCTGTTGCAGTTTGGGAGAAAGCTGACTCTGCATTTCAACCTTCATAAATGTCACCTTGCTACAGCTTCTCTGGGTGAACTAGCCTGAGTGTCAAGTTAATTTAACAGATGTTGAAGGAGTAGTTTGACATTGTCACACTTATTCACTCCCTAGTGGAAAGGTAGATGAGAAAATTGATACCACTTTCATGTCTGGGGTGAGTTAGCAACGTACTTTGAGCAGCACGTTCAATTTCCCAGGACACTTTGTGATGCCCGTCAGCATGTGATACCAATGCCAAAGGCACCCTTTGGCGCCTCTTTGAGATGCACCAGGCTTTCAACTAACTCCACTGTAAACCCATTTGAGACAATATTTCACGCTCAGAGCAACTGACGTAGTATTAAGAGTGAGAGTGTCTATATACGGCGAGATGATGAGATGGTGGAAAGATCAAACAGACTTTCCCCCAGGAGACTGCTTTTCGTGTCCAGTGTGAAACCAAAAGTCAGTGCTGTTTTAACCCACACTTATGTCACTCATGTGACATATTAATGTCCCTTTACATACAGATTTTAACCCAAAACATGATTTTTTTTCTAAACCTTAACAAGAAGTTTTGCTGCCTAAACCTAACCATGACTGTTTCACAATGTTAACTATGTGTTACACCATGTGTCACCAAGGAAACAGCTGTGCATCACATACAGATGCTAATGGGTGCATCTACCAGAGACACATAAGGCATGAGAGAGCATCGGAAAGAATGAAAGAAACGTCTGTCAAGTGGATAAGATGACTTGTTTCACTTTTGGGATCTGATCCATTTGGTCGGATTTTAAATGTCTACAAGAGCTGAACAATTACATAATTTTATCTCCATTCAGGTTAGCAGAGCGTTAAACCACGGGTAGTCGGCTCAGCCGGCTTAGTCCTCAGCATGCCTGCTCTGTGGAAGGTCCAGGTTATTTTATACCTGGGAACGGTTTGTACAAATAAGAAAAAAATGTGTAAATTGGTGAACATTAGAGGTGATGGTAGGCAGATTCCCTGCAGGCTAACTGTTTCCCCATTTCCAGTCTTTGTGCCAAGCTAAGCTAATCAGCTGCTTATATTTAACAGGCAGACATGAGGTGGTATCAATCTTTTCATTTAACTGCCAAAAAGCAAATAAAAGTGTTTCTTAGAATATTCCTTTCACCGGCGAAATCTCACTTATTTGATCTCCGCTCCAGTTTTGCTGCAGTTTCACTCCTCCTTGTGTCCATCCCTTCTTCTCTCTCAATAAACAGATATCACAGAGTTAGACCTGGGAACAGTCGGGTGCAGCAGCTGACACGGGGAACCTGATCCCTGGGCTTTCCAGCCGCACAGCTTGTGCACTGCAGACATTCCTAGCACAGGGGGGTCATCATATCTTCCCTTCCTTCTACCTCAGCTCTCGCCTTGTTTGCTCTCACATCTTCCTTTTCCATTAACACACCAGGTGGGGGAAACAAGGTTGCAGAGATGTCTTTTCTGTCCTCCCTGCCATTTCATCAGCATTCACCATCCTTGTCCTTTTCATCCTTTCATTCTTTTTATTAGAAATCTTTCCTCATCTTTCAGCCTTCTTTTTCCATTGTGGGTATGCTGTGAGTAATTACACTAAGCGACATCCTCCTACATGTGGCAGAACTAGCACATTAATCCAGACATAATTGAGTTTCCTTCCCTGTTTGGCCAGCCGACAGCCAGACAGGGGGTCAGTGTTTTGGATGGCATGTGCAACGGTCTCGCCATCTGCATGTCCTGCACCAGAATTAGCGAGCCCCTGCAAAATGCTCGTCTAACAGAGCGAGAGCACAATAAGTTCATTGGATTCTAATCACATGATTAATACTACCTGAAAAGTGAGCAAAATGTGCGCTTTCAAGCTGTCCAACAGTCACTGGTTACACTAAATTGGTCATACTGTTACAGGGTAACAATATAGCTGATGTGCTTTAGATAACAATCGTAGCATTTAGTCAGTTTCACAGTGTGTTTCACTATTCCCAGGAGGCCCACTCAGGTGTGACACATCTATATATATAACTGAAAGTTGTACATGCATTTCCTCTGGTGCATCTCTTCTCCAATCTCAATATGACAGTTACTGCTGGTGACACAGCTGACTGCGTTGTGTCACTAGTTTAAAAAAGAGGAAAGACATCACATTAATGAACCATTATGATCAAATCCATCAGAAAATGAGTGATTCTGGAAGTTTATTTGAAAAAAAAATGCAGAGATGTGTCTCATTATTGTTCATTGTTGACCTCCTCTGCTTGTAGTCTGGGTTAATCCGTGTTACAAGTAAATTAAACACATGCAAGATATCACAGTAAACAGATCCCCCGAAACACCATCAAATGCCATAGCAACTACCCTATACTCGAGAGTGTAGTGTCACTTCTGCAAATTTAGTTTTTTATTATTAGTTCAACCTCAGGTATACCTGCTTAAAATATAAATTACATAACTTAAAGTGTCATTCAGCCGCTCTAAGATTGGACCAGGCATGCAGACCAATTCCCTACAGCATCTTTACATTCCTATTACGTGCCAAAGTGAGTAGAGATGTCAGGATCGATGGGGACATTGCCACAAAATCACCAATAAAACAATACCTCAGAGGCAAAAACATACTATAAAACACTGAAAGCAGGACTCACCTGTCAAATAAACAGCCTCCTTGAATCCCTCAGCTCTGACGTGTGGTGATGCACACCTACTGTATCCAATCCAGTGACAGGTAATCAATCAACATCAACAGAGATCCTGTGCTGAGACAAGCTCAAGTTGTACTCCAGCTCAGCTGCTGCTGCTGCTGCTGCTCCTCTCCTGAACAAACTCAGTGTGTGCAGAGTGGATTGAGTTAGTCGAGGCTCAGACGAGCTGTTATAAACTTTTCCCCTGACTGCTCACACCATCTGCATGCTGAGAAAGTCTCCGCTGTGAACAGGATGGCTGTCGCGGTCAGCACAGTCACACATGGGGCAGCATTACAGCGGGAGTCCGCCCAGACACATGCACACCCACATGCACTCACACACAGACACTCACACACACTCTCTCTCTCCACTAACACTGCAGCCTATGCAGTCCCAACTCCTCCAGTCATCCTGGCTGGTGAGACGCTCACACTCAGTCTGAGCAGGCTGTGTGTGTATGTTGGTTACAGAGAGGAGGAGGAGAGGGAGAGAGGGAGGGGAAAGTGTGTGTCTGTGTGTGTGTGTGTGTGTCAGTGAGAAAGCATGTTTTAGGAAGTCTTAAGATGAGAGCTCTGACTGAGCAGTGCTCCAGCAGTGCAGCTGACTTTCTCTAATATTTCACACAAGCAACTGGCACTTTCTGCACTCTTACACTGTCTTCCACTCCTCCAAAAATGTTAACAGCCAAGAATTCTCAAAGTTTGCTACGGTTCATAATGTGGAATATAAATCCTGCATTTCCCATATGTCATCTGTGAGTAATTCAGCAGACAAACAGAAAGCTGCCCCAGATTTAAGGCGTCTTCAAGTTGTTGTATACAAATGACTGCGTGCATGCAGCTCCACAAACATTTATTCAGTGACGCTATCCTCACTTTGGTGCAAGTCCAGCTGTATACACACCAGTGGAAAGTGCATCTTGTTTACCCGGGAGTGGTCTAAAAATTTCCTGTTCCATAGTCTCACAGTGGATCCCTCTAAAGGGGAGCATTTTACATTCAATTTGTAATGTACAAAACAAAAAAAAAGACAGCATCATAGGGTAAAGCCTTCATACTGTTAATATGGGTGTTCACTGTTTCAGCAAATGACTATGTCTGCTTTTACAAACAGGAATTCTGACATGTACTTTACATTCCTGAGCTCACTCATGCGATCATTAAACACCTTATTGACTGACTCCTCACAACCTGCTTGATCACTAAACATAGAGTATTGATTTATGACAAGACAGCAAGCAAATTAAAATGAAAAAGTGTTACTCTCCTTCAGATTATATACCATTTCTGCCTATAGATGCTCCTAAATCCTACACAGGACATTTGACTGGATGGGGCTCCCTGACAACTGTATAGGAAATGAAAAGGTTGTGAGACACTTCACTGTAGATGGTTAAGAATAGAGAAAAGAGGATTATTTTTTATGTTGTTTTAGAAATGAAATATAGACAAAAACAAAAAAGTAAGAATCAGAATATTTACTACCTCAACAAGTCTATTTTCTTGTCCATGAATTACTAAAACATGCAGAGTATAATTTACGTTATCGCCACTAGACAGATGTATAACCTTTAAATAGTCTGAACGTATCCCTGGCACGTGTCGGCCACATCCCCTGGTCCATGGAAAATGTACTCATTACTAATTACAGAGGGAAATTCCAATCTATGTAGGAGGTGGCTGATGTGTCAACAGTTATTACTTCCTCAAAATCAAATCAGTAGCAGAATTAGTTTATGTAAAAACCCACATACAGTACAGTATATATGATATTTAGCAGTAAATGACCAGGGTAGTGTGTGTATTGTGATATGATTCAACAAGCAGGATCCTGGTTGGGTTCTTGAGGTGTTAAGGCCCAGACACACCAAATCTACATCAAAGAAGTAGCTGCTTCGCTTCACGTCGCCTGTGTCTTGGCCAAAAAGTTGCACTTGAACACACTGCAAAGACTACAGCCAACAGCCAGCTAGCACCAGCATTTGTCATTCAAACAGGAAAACTGGATGGCCGACAGGATGGATTCAAGACCTCAGTTAGCCATTGCCACAAAATCACCAATACAACAACACCTCAGAGGCAAAAACATACTATAAAACACTGAGAGCAGACTCAGCTGTCAAATAAACAGCCCCCTTGAATCCCTCAGCTCTGACGTGTGGTGGTGCACACCTACTGTATCCAATCCAGTGACAGGTTATCAATCAACATCAACAGAGATCACAGCACAAGCTCAAGCTGCACATTAAAAGCACAACCAGATGTCGAAAGAACAAAGGATTGGTACCATGATCCAGCGAACAACAACACAAACAATGAAGAACTGTTTCTGCTAAAGAGTGCAATTGCTATCACAAGTTTGTTTCGATCTCCGCCCTCTGGACTTTAGTTGTTTCTTTGCTTTCCTCACTTCTGATTCTCTTCTTGTTCAGTCAGCTAAACTGTAAATAGCACTTACTTAATTCGAAAAAGAAAAAAAAGCCAACAAGGGATAACCAGTGGCAAAAGTGCAGGACACACTGCAAAATCTAGACAGTCAGAACACTGACTAATGGCCAACAGTCGCCTTGGTGTGTCAGGTCCCGTAGAGGTTCAAGTGTTGGGTGAGGCCAAGCACAGTATCTATTGATCTGTTTGATGTACAGGCAGAGGAGTGAGGTCAACATTACATTAGGGTCTTCTGAAGGCATCTGCCAAATGATTAATCAAAGAAGAGCAGCACATGAATCTGTCCAAAGCTTCAAACTGCCACTTAAATAAACGCACAAACCACAATAAGATTCTGACTAAAACCTTTTCCCACTTCTGTTTCACATGTTTAAATAGTTCTCTGCTTCATGTCAACTTGAGATCTTACAGGACATGATGCATTGATGGGTAATTTGCGGCTGCAGCGATCAAATACGTTGCTTCTTTGTTACAGCACGATCTGTCTAGACATCTAGAGCAGTGGTTCCCAACCTTTTTGGCTTGTGACCTCTCGAAAAGCACATCACTGCTTCCCTGAATACCTCATCACGGTTGATAATGCGATGTGTGGATGTGTACCTGAAGTAACCAGTATATTATATGAAATAAAGAGCACAAAAAATAAATACAATTTTGGGCAGCAGGATTTTTTTTAAATCTTTCTTGAATATCCTGAGACCTGTCAGATTTGTCTCGGGACCCAGTGATGTAGATAATCCTGACACTAACCCTGTGCCTGTCTGCTGCAGCCATCATTATGAGACTTGCGCCTTAAATGTAACATATTGGATAGCATTCGTTAGTTGAAATACGACTGTCCATTTGTTGCTACAGTAAAGCCAAAGAATGATCAGTTTTACACGCTGACTTTGGGACAACTGTTGTGACGCATGCGTATCTAATGCGCAGTAACCATTTGGTGTACTTGGCAGAACAGGTTTTGCTCTTGAGTCCTCTTTGTTACTTTTTGTTACACCATTTGAAAAGTTGTTATTGAATTGAATGGCATGTCATTGAAATAGAAAATCTTTTAATTATTATGTTTTTTTTTTGGAGCTGTGCAGAGGTATTCATATTTAGCAGCCAACTGTGAGAATGAATGAGTTTTCTAGGTGTTATAAAAAGCTTCATTAGATAAACAAAGATTAAATGAAATGTTGAGAACAAACAACAGTAGGCTCTGAGCCATCTGTCCTCGGCCATCCTTCAGCATGTTTTATTATATTTGCAGGACGTGGAATGCTCAACGTGAAACACTGTGACCTTGTGACGTGAGAAGTGGCCATCAGTAAACAAACTGGAGCTGCATCGACTCCCATGAGGCACTCTGGGGGACCTTATCCGATAGGAGATAACTCACAAGATGAGAATGGATGAATCCTCACAGAGGAAGCCTTTTGGGAATTACAATGATCTCAATGGGCCTGCAGTTCTCATGGCCTTGCAGTCAGAGGTTTTGGACAGTTGGTGACTTCTGGGAAGATAATGAAAATCTTTGAGACAGAGAGGAGGCCTTTCTCAGTGGACTGGGATGACACTAGAACTCATTCACTGTAGTTACATAGTTTAAGGTCTTCTAATATTGCTGTATTAATATGTGGTTCTCAGCTTTTGCCCTCTAACTGCGCTCGGTAAATATTCCACATATTGCCCAGTTCTAGTGTGAGTCATCACATGAATAGTCATACTGTGGAGTCCCCTTAAAAAGACTAGCAGAGTGCTATGTGATTCAGCATGTTTACAGAGTTAGGGAGGGACTTGTTGTGATAGCCAATAGAAATGTAGTAGCCAAACTGATGTTCAATGCAAACAGAGGTGGCTGAGGCACAAAGGCCATGCTAATGGTGCAAACGTGACAACTGTGCTAACAGTGTTGATGGGGGTTAGCTCACACTCACAGTGGCAAACTTGGAAGGGTGGGCATTGTGCCTCTGCGATAGCACCATCCCATCACCATGGGTTGGGAGTTTGCACAACCAAAAACACAGCAACAACAATAACTACGAGCTAGCTCACAGATCCTGTACACTGCTCAGTAGCTGGCAGATTTATAGTTGCAGGAGAGGGACATAACAATTTGGGAAAGCATTTTATTGGATGCAAAATTTGTAAAAATCCAAGAGCGCAGGATGAGTCATTAACATGTTTTTAGAATTTCCAAGAAACTTTAAAATATCATCAAGAATACCTACAAAATTACTTTTTTGGCATTGTTGGGACAATCAGAGAAAGATATGATAAAACACACAAAGAAAACCCTTGAACATCTACGTCCAGTCCCTTTTACTAGCCTAGTGTGGCTACACATTTTGTTGGATAAAAGCCTGTCTCAATTACACGCCTGGTCTGGTTGCCAAGCACTTCACTTTTCTTATAGAAGTTTTTCGGATATATAAAACCAGGTTGTTGGCTTTAGTCCATAAGGGTCCTCACATCAAAGGAATCAAAGGATTTTTCCAAAAAATAATCCAAATTGTGAGTATTGTTTTAACAGGATAAAGTGGGGCTGTGTCAGTATGCCCGTTGCCATAATTTTCGTAATTCTCTTTCACTCTGATGCACCGTCTGTCGGAGCTTGATCAAATGACTGATTCATTACTGATATGTTATCTAAAGCCTAACTTTTTAAACTACTAATATTAACACTAGTTAAAATAAACAATACGATTGTATTTCCTGTTCTTTGCTGCGCAACAGTTTCGCTTTTCGTAGTTATAGCTTCTTTAAGGTTTTTTGTTTTTGTTTGTTTTTGTTATATTCACTCACCAGGCTCTCATCAGTCTCATTTTCAGATGCAACAGGTACATTTTTTTCAATGAATCGTCTATAAAAACCAACTCTACACTACCTGCTCAGCAGAAAAGAGCATACAAGCAAAGTTACTGACTAGCTGGTGAACACTGTGGCGCATTGAGACATTTCCACCTGGAGTTGGTGGAGAGGAAACCGGATGGTACTAGATTTACAACCATCATGTGAACCCTAGCACGACTCCAAATTAATGTTAATATATCGCTTTGCTGGATGTTTAAACACTGCAAGTGTCAACTTAAATTAGGTGATAGAGTGTCAGTGTTTACATCTTGTTTCTGATATCTCCTAGTGGCCAAATCAGTTATTGCAGATTTAATATCCAAAAGATGACAGGTTAAAAAAAAAGACCATCCACCATTTCTCATTTCTTGTCAGCCCTCCGCTGTCAACTCTCAGATCTCTAAAAGCATAAAATGTCAAAAAGAAAAATATCTATATTGTAAAAGCATGTACAGTATAAGAAGAAGTGAGAGGTCATCACTATTCATGATGGTAAGAGTCTGTATGAGGGAGTACACTATGTTGTTGTTTGTAAGGTCAAGGTCACCCACTACATTTTTTCACTGCTTGTTTCATTTTGTCTCCTGACCTCAGTGGAGACAGAAAAATATAGCAGGAGGGCTGCAGCTCCTTCTCGTAACTTGCTGACAGTTGTTTTGAAAGGTCAGTGCAAACACAGAGCCCCTTCTCCCTCCTTCTGAATAACACTGACAAATCCAGCTGACTTCTATGAGCTGCAGACATCTCTTAACCCGTACATATGCCTTTACATGAATAATCTATAAACTGCCTCAGCAAGTCAATGATTCTTTATTTTAAGTCTCGTTTGTTTGTTTTTGCTCTTATATAAAGGCTATTCTTTACCACTGCCACAGCCATATTGTCCATCAGGGATTGATAAAGTTGATCACAGTAGTTTTCCTCCACACCAAAGAGCATGTCACTCTTGTTCTTGATGCAACATTGCTCTCTGCTGGTGACTTATAAAACTGTTGGACTAAGAACTTCAACAAGCTTATTTGTAGCTGTATCTATTTTGCGTTAAAGTTCTGCCCATACATTAATACCCAGAATTTAATATTTCATTTAAAGACAGTATTTGCATAATGGTGTATGGCACTGTGACAGACTGATTTACTGTAGGTCAATAATGTAAAATTCTTATCAGATAAATAGACAGGCATAAACCCAAATGAGACAGTCCACGTTAAATTTAATTTTGCAGTATTTGTCAGAGCTTCAAGTCGATCTGAATGGCAAACAAATGCAAAATAACTGTGTGATACAATACCATCAAGGGGCCACCAGAGGTCCATGTGTCACAGCGAAAAAAGGCACTCACACATGTTGCATGTGCCTTTCAAAAAACATATCCTGGATTAAATCACTGTGTAACTAATTTCACAGCTCCAAATGACATTTTTTTTATTATTATATGATGTTCATATAATTTATTTAGTTTGCAAGTCCTGAAAACGATTCTTTCTTTGAAGTGTGGTATTTGGGCAACCTTACAGTACACCAAATATACAGATTGTATTACAAGGTAAAAAAGAACAAAAACATATATATATATATACAATATTAATACAGTCATACATATCAGCCACCTCACTATCCATTTTTCGTCCATCCATCCATCCATTTTCGTTACTGCTTATCCTCTTGAGGGTTGTGGGGGGGCTGGAGCCTATCCCAGCTGACAGTTGGGAAGAGGACAGGGTACACCCTGGACAGATCGCCAGACTATCACAGGGCTGACACATAGAGACAGAACCATTCACACTCACATTCACACCTACGGACAGTTTAGAGTCACCAATTAACCTGCATGTCTTTGGACTGTGGGAAGAAGCCTGGAGAAAACCCACGCTGACACGAGGAGAACATGCAAACTCCACAGAAGGACTGAACCAGGAACCCTCTTGCTGTGAGGCAACAGTGCAAACCACTACAACACTGTGCCACCTCACCAGCTACATCATAAATGCTACCTCCTTTTGCCTTCTGCCACACTTTCAATAAAAATGTGTTGATGTCTTAGTCATCTGGCACAGAAGCATTTGCTCATGATGTACTGACCAAACACAAAAATACACTACAATAATAACTTACTATCCTGAGATCCTGCAGAGTTGTGTGATGAGGTTATTGCTTCAACTGCTGCAACTCCTTTATATTAATTGTTTTTGGATATTCAATTATTCTGGTCTAAATTTAAGTGCATCTACTCATGGACAAGAGGCTTGTGTGACATGTTCACATTAATGACTTAGCGGTGTTAAGTGAGTTAGCAGTAGATGCACGCTTCCCTCTGTATGGTGATACAGTTGGTGGGTGTAGTTCGGCAAACGTAGTTCCCACATGAAACTGCTCACAACAAGGTCTGCGGATTATTTTGAGAAATAGGGTCATGATTTCTGGAAAGAGACATTGCTGTTGACTTTTAGAGGAGGCAGACGTCTCTACAGCTGATATCTCCAACACTCAGCAACTGCAACCAAAAAATAACCTCCAAAACAATCTAGACTGAGAAAGAGCAGCACAGGTAAGAGGAAGAATATGCATGTTTGACTTTGGAGTGAACTGTTCCTTTAAATTTTGGAAGCACAAATTATGTCCAAAATTAGTATTTACTTTAACTAAAGCCTGTTAAGTGTCAAGTTACCAATTTAAGCTAACAAATTTACTGCAATAACTATCACATTTGTCTAAATGTACAAGTACTTCATACTCTACACAGTATTTTATTATTCATAAATTCAGAAAATGAAATGAGTAATTCATCTTCATAGCACCCTTTGCCAAGTATTTGCCTGACACAACTTTCTAAAAGATGAAAACATCCCAACATTTAAGTCTGATCTCAGTAGTGTTAGAAATTATAATTTGCCTTTTGAGGTTATGAAAACATGATATATTGTGCACTCAGTCTACAGTCTTATACAGAGTGTTATTAGCTCAATATTTTCTCGGGTAGTATTTTGCAGGTAGTGTAAATAGAAGCAAGGCCATAGGTTTTGTTTTAACATCGAGGGGGGGCAAACATGAAATATTGTGAAAATTGTGAGCATCAGACACTTAATTTGCTGCATACAGGTGATTTTTTTCTGAAAAAGGATGGGGTGGTAAAATGGAAAGGATTAATGATATTTCTGATGCAGAAAGGACAAAGTCACAGAGAGGAATTTTTAAGCTCCAACTAATCACAATCAAAATGTAACCACCAGTCTTTTAACAGGAGATACACTTAAGTAATACAATTAGTAATCTGACAGTTATGGATTTATTTTTGGACTGGCCACCTATAATAAGATTATAACTTTCCGTAATTCTGAGATGTGGTAATAAACCTGTTGGGAAATGTTCCTTCTCACGTCACACTTACAAGAAACCAGACATTCCCTCCAGGGTTCACAAATCTGCCAGGTCACAGAGGTCAAGGCTCCACACGTTTACTGCGAGATGTTCCTGTGAACTGTTAAAAAAGAGGAGGGGGAATCCTGAATTAAAGGAGACAAAGAGTTAATTAATCAGACTCCATTTCAATCACACAGCGTGTGAGTTAAAGTGCTCCTTGTAACATTTCAGCAGCCTCAGTTTAGATCTGTGCTATCAGTGTAATCAATCTCACCACTTAATTTCCTCGTTCACAGTGTTGACGTGTTGTCTCCATTGAGCCTTGTCATTCTACAGCTACAATAAACAACCTGTTGAGGCAGAGCCAAACTGTAAATACCAGAACATCTATTTGCAGTAAATCAGTGTTATTTACTACTCCGTTCACGCACCTTTGTTTCTGCAGAGGCGGCAGTGACGTGTTCAGGGAGTCAGATAAAGGGTATTTCTCACCAACGCTTTCCTGTTATTTTCCAGGGTCCTTTGTTTGGTTGCGAGGCCTCGGCCTGTCCGTTCTCAGGGGAATCAGAGGAACATTCGAGCCCCGAGCACTTATGAACACTCCGGCCCTCGTACACAGACTGCTCCCATACCTGTCTGCATCACTCTTTGTGTGTGCGTGCGTGTGTGTGTCACCTTGTCCTTGGATTTTAAGAGGTACATCCCTGCAGTAAAGTCATGACTGTCTCAGGGAACTTAATTCTTTATATGCCTTTGAATTTCACTATACATTAATATACATTAATGCCTTGGTTTTAATCCATAATTACTGTAATTAAACGACAGAATGAGAGAAAAAAATACCTACATCAATTCAAAGTTTGATGCTGCAGCTACACTGAACAGATTTTGTAGTTTTAAAGCAAATAATGTGTTGTCTTCCTTCTTAAATATCTCGAATTTTTAATTAATCTTTTTTTACCTAAAGAAATGACTTGAATATTAATATAGATCACAGGTATAGAATAACTTTGTCACTCCTATTTTCTGATTTTTAGTCACATTAAAGTTTGAAATTTGTCTCAGGGGCAGCCTGTTTGTTGGCTGGTGTTTCAGCTTTCATTTAAATAACAGATTAATAAAACAGATTGATAGTGTCCTCTTGTGTCTCTCAACGAGAGGACTTTGCACTTGTGTGTCACTGATAAATTCCAGCGTTTTCAAGAGTGTCTCTTGAAAAAAAAAAAAAAAAAAATCCTTGCTTTTAAATTCCTGTCCTGGACAGACACAACAACAACAGGAAGAAGGGCCATTTTCACAGGTGTCAGGAAGCACAGGAAATAAACAAGCTGAATACTGGAAAACATTTTTGTACCAGTAAGAGTCAGAGGTCAGGCTAATAAGAGATATTTTTAGCTGGGACAGGATTATCATGTGCAGCCTTGGACAAAATGTTTGATATGGTTCTGATTTCCATTAAATGTTTTGTTATGCTGCGTAGTGACGTAGTAAAAGAGGACTTCAGAGAAAAAACATCCCCCTCTAATCAAGGTTCATTTATTATGTTCAATCATGAGTAACCTCAGGTTCCATTTTAACCTTTTAAAATCAAAATTACAAAGATGATTATTATTTAGCTAAATCAGTGTGGTCATTTACAGCATTTATCACAGACAGATGTGTGTAAATACATTTCATTTTTAATATATATCAAAGATATGCCACAGTATAACAGGGGTTTTACAGACATAAAACTAAAGTTATATTAAAAAAAATAATAATGATGATCAGAAAAATAATTGAATAAATAAAATAAAAACAGGACGAAATTGCACACACTAGGACTTCTTTTTAAATCTTTACAAGCTGTAACACTAAATATTATAGTGGAGCTTTCAAGTGCCTGGTAAGAGGAGATACCTTTTGAACCTTGCGCTCCATAGGGTTCATTGGAGTTACATTTTTATTACTGTTTAAAATGTCAGCCTGTGTCAACTTTGTCTCCAGGAACTATCTCCTCCCCACCACCACTACCACCATCTCCAGAGTGGTTTCATTCTGCACTTTTCCACCTATTGGTTGAGTCTATATATTGATTGATTTAATCACTTTTTGCCATATTTTACATTACTGAGTAAAATATTAAAAAAAAAATATTAAAGACATGGTCATGTTTTGTTGTACCTTGGATAGGGGCATCTACAAAAAACCTGGATTTATGTCTGTACTCCACGGTGTAGGTTTCATTTCAAAATATATGGGTGGTGGGGGTCAAAGGTCAAAGAGTCTCTCTATGACATGTCTGCACATTTGTGCAACAGAATTTGCTGCAGCCCTCATAATCGGCATCATTTTATGTTGTAAATGTCTGTAACTTTAAAACTCCTCTGCTAGTTTTATGCAGTTGGGGGACAAGCGCACATTCCAGATAATGAGGAGGATGTGTCCTCTATGTCCCACCCAAAATGTGCCCGCCAATATCTCAGTTTTTTAATAATGTCTATTCATCACTTTGTCTGTGTTAACTAATGTAAGTCCCATCTGCTATGGCTGTATTTTAATACAGCTTTACAGGCAAAGTAAAGTAGAGAAGTTTCTCCATGTAGCTGCGTAGACAGAAAAAACTTCCTCAAATTCTCTCCCGGCTGTGATCATTCATAAATCCCATCTTTGCTAGTCAGTTTTTCTTATGCCATTAGTGGTGAAAATATTTTTTCCACGGCTGAGAAATGTTTTCTGCATGGGAACAAAGAATATTTTGCTATTTGTGGAAGTTGAGAAAGTAGGGCGTTCCAACCAAGACTTAAGAGTCAAGGATGCCTGAAAATTTCTCAGCCCTTTCTGCTCCTGTGTTTAGATGTACCACTTCATATCATCATGGGAAACAAGAACTCTCTCTACTCAGAAGACATATTTCTATCTAGACTTCTTAGTATTTTTACATAGTTCAGACGAGCTTTTTTCACCTCCCATAAATAAATCTCTCTCTTGCTGAGAATATCAGAATATCAGTGTCTCCTCCTCTTTTTTTACACAGAAATTCTATTCAGAATTTAAATCACCTCAGTTTCTGGGTCCACAGGATTTTCAAAGGTGCCATGCATCTCTGCAGCATGTCGATATATATCGAATTATTTGAGAAATACTGCATTAAATGCACACACAAAATCTAAAATCCACATGTCAGCCTTCCTACTCCAAGTCAGCCAGCATTTGATTTGATGTCACTTATTTATGGATCAGTCCATGGGCTAACATTTTAAAGCGAGAACATTGATGCAACTTAACATATGTTAGCATGGATAACACGTTTTTCCTGTTTGACTGAACAGCTTCCCCAGCCATCACTCCCTGTATATACCCATACATACATGAATTCAGTTCTCCTTTGCCAGCACTGGAGATGTAATATTATGAATTATAATAATGAACTTCTTCTGTAGAGAGAGAATCTGTCTGATATCTGTCTCCACAGCGTTCATACATCCAGGCCTTACAGTAACAGAGCAGCAAAGCAAATGAAAGTACTAAAAATATTTGAAGCATAAGGGAAAAGATTCTTTTCGATGAAAAATGATCTCTTGGCATCAATTCCAGCATTTTGTCTGATGAAATCCAGCTAACTGCTCATCACTGGGGTTATACTAAAGAAACAGAGAAAAGAGCAAAGGCTACACCTCAGAATTATGTAAGATCTTATTTTCACAGTAATATGAGAATAAAATAAAGTATATAGCCAAGATAATGCTGGAGTGGCTTTGCTACAACCAGCGGTAACTTACGTCATGGGCCACATACAGCCCAATTTGATCTCAAGTGGGACAGACCAGTAAAACCATTGCATAAAAACTTATAAATAACAACTCCAAATGTTTATCTTTCTTTCAGTATGTGAACAGCTGAGATGTCCGAAGAATAATGAGTGCCATTTCAAAAATATGTCTCAGTTTTTCATCATGCGGTCAGTCTACCACTCACTGCCATCACATGTGCATTTTTGCAATACATTTTCGCTCCTGTGTAGTAACGCTGGCATCACCTCACTAAACTCAAGTGTAAGCAATTGTGGAAGCAGGTTAAGTTATCTCCTGCCTTACAAACCATCTACGAATGTTAGGTTTTTGCTACAGGGTTCCACCAAAATCTTTTCATGACAGAAATCTGATATAGATTCTTTGGTACTAAAGCTGCTAACTGACTACATTTTGTACACTATTCAGTATCTTTAATATCTTTAAATATGACCACAGTACAGGTTCATTAATTAAATTTTTAATTGTATTTGTGTGGAAAAGCCTCTGAAGCAGCATTTTAAATGAAGTATGGAAACCTCTTAGCCTTCACTAGTGCATCAATATCAGGTGTCCATCCACTTGGCCAGCTTGGACCCTTTGGTGGGCTAGTTCTGGCCTGTGGGCCATATATTTGACACCCCTGCTGTAGACGCTTACTTACGTCTTTAATCTGCTATGCTCACTTTTGCAGATTCAGCTGCCTTTACACTCTTTCCATACTTTTTTACACTTGACTAAACACTTTGTCATTTGATCTCTATTCGTCTCTTAAGTGACTGTTGTTATGTGCCTTTTGTTTTACAGCATCATTATTTACACAACTATAAAGAGATATGTAAGGCACAGCATGACTAACTGAATGCCATTTATAGATAGAGTCTACTGCATATTCCACTCATTTAGATGTAATTAACCTTTGCCTGAAATATAAATCTGCAACTGCCTGGTTTGGAATTATTGATTACGACACAATAAAAGCACTCAGGGTTTTTCAATATCAATTGATGCACCACTAATTAAGTTAACAAATGTTTTAAGCAATGAAAATCAAATGACAATAATCAGTGATAACTTTGGTTTAATTGTAAGAGCATTCTTTACATTGGCTGGTGTCATACACATGATATTTTCCAGGTCCTCTTTTCATATATACAGTACAAATAAAATATCACCATGAAAAACTTCAAAATATTTAGTGGACTACAATGATGAATGGATGAAAAAATATTGTTGTGTCAAGGTTGGAAATAAATGCAAGGTCCTCTTCATATGACATTAGCTCTCATTTTCTCAACAGTATTATATGAAGGCACACTAAATGAGACAATCAGGCCTATACTGAAGCTCATGGGAACAGACTACAGGATAATCTCGAGAAACAGATGAAGGATAAAACAGAAACATGGAGAATTTGAAGAGAATAACACAATCTGCATATTTCATTAGAAAAAGATGCCTGTGCCAAACAAGGACCAAACAAACCAAATGAAACTTCCAAATGCTGTAAAAAAGTTTTTTCATCATTTAACATAATAAAATATATCTTTCAGTTCATTTATAAGTTAATGCTACATTTACACTGAATAGATTCAGTCTTGTCAGCACTTGTCAGCGAGGGTTGAGCCGCTTTGGAGCGGTGGATCTGTCCGTGTGCTGAACTGTGTTCTGGGCAGTGCTGACCTCTCCTGAGCCCACCTCTCCCCCTGAAATACAAGTGAAAGAACTCATTCATTTTCCAAATAAATGTCCTTTCAGAACTGAATTTAATCCATTTAGTAAGACATTTGAGTGAGAATTCACAAAATACCAACACTTCTTAAAAAGCAGTTATCTTTATTCTGAGGAATCTCACTGTTCGTTACCTTCTTGAGTCTCAGTCTTGAGCTTGCTGGCAATTTTGGCAAAGAATCTGAGGGTGAGACAAGCTCCTGTCTCCCTGTCACATATGCCACCTTTGCAGTTGCATGTCTTGCGGCACTCAACCCCGTAGGTTCCATACAGGCAGTCTGTAAAGAAAGAAAACATTATTTTAGACAACTGTTCTACAGAACATGCAGGGAAAAGACCAATATTCCTACAGACTCATGTGCAGTCAAAATAGTGATCATCACTGAGTAAGAGAAATGGGCAAAGGCTAATAACTGCAAGTGGATAGTTGGATAAGCACTGATGTTTGAATATCTACCAAACTCCAAGCCTCTAATGGGTCAAATGTCCAATTGTTATTAAAAGCAAGGATGCACAGTTACATGCTCCTCTCTAACCCCTGGTGATATAGCAGTGGTGCTCTTCATTGTGATTAATTCAATAAATAGAGCCTAAAAGACTGCATTTGGTGCAGCAGAGCATTACATCAAAACGCAGCACACAGGCAGAAACAGCAGCACACTGGGCACATTGAAATACTGAATGTTAGTGTACCTTTGCAAATCCCATATTCGTCTCCATAATCGTCCTCATCCTTGTAGAACTCGCAGAATAATCCCGGTCCGCACTTCACCCCGTGCATCCCCGACACCGTGCGGTAACAGTGCTCCCCTCTGCCGGCTGCACAGACCTGGCAACAGCCGCAGTCATCCAGGACGGTCCGTGTGCACCGCTGCGTCCCGCCGCACCGCTCCGCGTTGCATCTGTCGGGGCAGTTCACCGCGTACTTGACATTGGCGCCCCACGCCTCAGCATCTTGCACTATGAGTGAAGACAACACTGTGATGAGGAGAAAAGACATCACTGGATGCGGCGTGGAGAGCTCGTGGAAGGGCTGCTGTCTTGTTGGGATGTCTCGGGAAGAAGAGGCAGAGAAGCGGAGCACCTCTGGGAGACTTGAGCGGAGTGACCTCTGGTTCATCAGGTTGTATGGTTATCAGCGATGAACAACTTTGTTTTGCACATGGCTTTGCCCTCGTCAATTTCCTCATTCCGGTGTTGTCGTCCTTTCTGCCAGTCAGCCCCCTTTTTAGAAATCCGGCTTGGAAGTGGGATTAACTCTGGACCGCCATCCAGGAATTGAAATTCGTGTGACCTGATGTCATAAGTTATCTTTGGTTTGTTTTTGTGTTAGTGACTGACGGAACCCCCCAAACCTCGTGACCGGCTCAGCTTTGAAGAATCACATTTGATGTTTGGATGTTTTTAGTCACAACATCCTATGATTGGAAATAATACTGACAATATTTAACACAACAGGACATTAATCAATGTTAGCTCATTTTAAGCATCATAGAATCACATAACAATGAATAAGTCCATTTTGAATTAGGTTGTGTCTAAAGTTCAAAAGTGAAAATAAAATAAGACTTAAAACTCATACAGCTCTTTAGCCTCTGTTGTACACAAAAATAATTAAAATAAGAGAAATTAAATAATGGAAACTTTTAAGTTATATTAAACAAATAATAAAAGATGCATGTATGTGTTTTTTTTAATGCATTTAACATTAAATGTAGCATATAACAGCAGTTTTTACCACAGTTTGTATCTGGAGTGTTTCTATACAGGGCCGTAATCACCCATTTAACATGGGGGGCTGGGTCCCAGGAAAACTTTTCAGAAACTTTACAGCTAAACTGACCTATTGTAAAGTGTTTCAACAAACTCTGAGATCAAGGGTTCTCGATTATTTAAGATGACTTAGTGCCATTTTATAGGAGCCGGCATATGACTAAGGGCCACACGCTACGACTTATATAGCCTATGACTTTTAAAAAAAAATCAAATATTACACTATGGCATTTTAACATCTTTTTAGTGACATACTATACTACAACTTTTTGACCTTTTTAACAGCATTTTTATGCCTCACACTTTACAAAAACTACAACAATGGACAGTGACATAGCCTATATAACCCTCATATTATATTCTAGTTTTCCCACTTCTGAATACATTTAAAGTAATATGCTAAAATAGAGATGCAGTACAGTTTTTGACATTGATTGTACCTACCTACATAAGTGGAGTGCAAGATTCTGCAAGGATATGGCAACACCACTTGGACAAACCACATGCAGAACTGTGGTTCATGTCAGACCCAGCAGTATTAATGACAATTCATTATGTTTATTTATGATCATGATTACATGCTAATGATTATATTAAACAGTGGTACATGGTTGCATATATTTGTCCTTTTTTTAAAAAAAATCAGTATATAGTATTAGTGTGTCTGCCAAGGGTTTGCAGTTTCTAAATATGTTGATTTTTAAAAAAATATTGTTACGTAAAAAATGAAATTATTGATGCCATTAAAGATTCATTGGATATCATCTGATCAGGACGGCCCCTGGGTGCCTTCTGTGGAGGAGTTCCAGGGCACGTCCACTGATAGGAGGCCCATGCTACATATCTCATCTGGCCTGGGAATGCCTCGGGGTCCCTCAGGAGGAGCTGGAAAGCATTGCTGGGGAGAGGGATGTCTATGGTGCTTTGCTTGGCCTGCTGCCCCAGGCGACCTGGCCCTGGATAAGTGGATGAAACAGATAGATGGATGGATAGATTAAATAACAGGGGGCACTTCAATTTGAGTATCGCGATTCCATAAAGCTGGGGACTCACACAATTAAGAAGAGGGTGGTCAAAATCAAAGCAGCAGTGATATCTACCCCTGGAGGCTACATTTCCCATGATGCAGCATCATCAAGGTTATTTTCTAAGTTTTGCCAAAGCTCCCTCCAGAGTCACAGAGGACATTATGCATCGTTTTTGTTTTTGTTTTTGTCTTGAAACTATATGTAAAATAAGTGGATAGCATATTTTTTGTAGTCGTATTATGTTCAGTATAGGCTACTGTTTTATTATCTAGACTATGTCAAATAAAAGCCTGAATTTAATTTCCTTTTGTGATTTTGATATTGGTTTGGGGGTATGAGCCCCCAAAATACTGAGATAAGTATAAACCATGTAACACACAGGATAAAAATAATATTGAGGATGAGGGAATTAAAAACATGATGATGATGATGATGATACCCACTCCAAAACACAAGGTGGCGGTCATCCAACACTGGTTGCCATCAGTGCTTCAGACTTGAGCAGACGAAGAAGAGGAGGAGCGAGGAGAAGGTTGATATGATATTCACGTCCAAGGGAGACCTCACCGGGACGGGACAGGTAACGCAAACCATTTATCTGCGGGGGGTTTATAGTCAAGGTAACTTACATGTCTGCGCTATTTTATTGTAGTTTTTATTACACCCGTGTTGACATTGTAAAATAACGCTAACGAGTGACGGGAGTGTTTTGCTGAGAGCTGTCAGCCAACAAGCGGAGGGGCTTGGTCGGTTTTGACAGCCATGGACCAGACTAGCAACTGCACTGCAGCCAGCCGTTAGCTCAGCTGTCACCGCAGATGCAATAATAACGTTACCGGTGTTTGTCACTGACACGGCGGACACTGCGTCTCAAATCCACCTATTTGGCTTTTTATGTCGGTGAAGCGAACAGCTAACGTTTTAATGTAACACTGAGCTAACTATCGTCAGAGACCAAAAATACACTGCGCTACTAAATGTTGACAGACGCTTCAAAATAAGACGCCACATAGCAAGGCTGGATAAGTGTACATTAATTAAATCATCCTGTCGGCTAATGTCATTAGCATGAATGCCCGAGTCAATGCCTGAGTTCTGATAACATGACATTGTAAATGCACAGCGGTATGTTTTAGCTCACTGCCTTTCCCTCCAGCATCTTAAGATAATGGAGTTGTTGTTAGACATTATGGAGCTCATATTGTGATGAATAAATCCATCTAATGCTAACATTAGCCAGGTTTGTTATTAGTCTCTGCATCCCATTGTCTAAATGCTTATTGTGGTTAGCGTTGTCCTGGCAACACAGCAGCCCAAACGTCCTTTGGTACAGCAAGCTTCCCACAGCTTACTCTGGATGACTTTCAAGCCCCTGGATCACCTCCAGCTGGTCCTGGGTCAGTTTTAGGGGTATCTTTCCATCAAGACCCACAGAGCCGCCAAAGGGCTCCCAAATACCTGAGAATTTCATGGTCTTATGGACTGTGGCCAGCTATGCTGCAGAAAAATAATGCAACTGTCAGAGCTTTTCTCTGTCTTATTTCACTGTAAATATTTGGACTATTTTCTGACTACTGACTTGTTATTTTCCAAAAACGAAATTGGGCTCTTTTTTTTACTATTTTCTTACATCTCATATAGAAATAATTAATCAATGAATAAAATAAAATATGGACAAGATTCATCGATAAGTTAAAAAATTATTTGTTGTTGCCAAGGTTCAAATTTCATATTTTTTAATTCAACATCAAGAGTATGCATGCTACTTCAGCCGATCCCTCTAACCAGCCGTCAGTATACATTTCTGGAAAAACAAGACTCTTAAAATAAGTGGCATACCGATACACGTTGACATAGTTTTGTGTACTATAAATTGTCGCCCCTCCCTAATGTCACCGACATTTACTTTTCCTCTGATCATACGTGGTGCTGCATGCATTCAAAGTCAGTCACTGATATTGATTTTTATTGTATGAGTGGTTATTAGCCTCTAGGCCTGCACATGAGCTTTTTATAGTTTTATTTTATTTGTGTAGCCTACTGGCAAGTTGCTGGGATATTTGGCTCAGTTGTTGTCTGTAATTAATGAGAAGGAATACAAGATGTGTTTTGTGTGTGTGTGTGTGTGTGTATAGCAAATACTCCAGATGGACTGACATCAGTGAGCTTTATAGTAAATTCTTGATAAAAGCAAAAAAAGAAAGGAAAACAACTCTTAATGCTCATGTCCTACAATTCCAGACAGTTTGTAATCGGTGATGGTTGCGCCTTACATTGCTGGTGGTTGTCTGACCTGAGGAGCTCATTGCTATATCAATGCTTGCTGTTATTTTTGTCCAGAGTGGAAACCATATAGCCCCACAGGCCTCAGGCAAGGCAGGAGAGATGAGGCTCTGTGACTGTGGACCATGGTGGCATGCTCACATGTTTAGCAGCCTGTAACTGGCATTCTCTCACTCATATCTGTCCGTGTTTTTGTACAAGTTTTAATTATAGAAAGAGTCTCAGCCATGACCCAACAGTATGGAGATTCCTATTGCACATCTCAGCAGCTAATGTCACCATAGTTTACCCTAAACTTGTGTGTGTTGCTTGACAGGTATGACAACTCACTCTCTTTGGGTCATATAGCACAAAACAAAAATGCATTTGTTATAAAGGCATAGTTTTGCATGCATTCTTTCTCGTATTTAATCCACTCTTTTATGCAGTATAGAATTTGGAGGGTGAGTGTGCTTTAACTAATGCCATGAGAATGTCATGCAGCTGATATTCCCATGAAATCACCCACCAAGATATGAATGCTGGCCTCTGTTTTGTGACTGTCATGGGGACTGTCGTGTTTTAACCTGCATTATGGATTAGGTGGTTGCCAAGGGTTTGAGTCCAAAACCCATATGATTAACTAAATTGCAAGCTGGCAAGAGCAAAGTCTTTCTTTGTTCCAGGAAAGCTGCTCTAGTGAATATATACAGTTCCACTCAACAGCAGCAACAGACTTGCACCTTGTTTGTTTAGAAATCAGACAGAAATTGCAGACAAACAGACTTGGGGTTAGGCGGAGCCCCTTGAAATACGATTGTGTTTCAGATCATCAGGTAACCAACTTGGACATGAAGACTGTGACCATGCTAAGAATATGAATGAACTAGAGGGATCAGATTATTATCACTCATGTTCCAGTCTCTCATGGCAGGCTTAATACTTTGACTGGCCATATTTTATTATGAAACAAATACTTTAAGCACACCCCTTTGTATTGTGCAGCACAACAGCTTGTGAGACAAAATTCTCCTCATTAGTGTGGGTGTGTTAGTTAGCTGTTATCATAGGGTGAGCTGACCTATTTCAGTGATACCCACTGGGCCTATGCCACTAGCCTGGATCTACTGTATGTTGGAAAAGTGCCAATGCTAAGGAGAAACCCGACACCTTTACTCTGAATTTACTTGGCAGGGAAACGCATTAGAACATTGGCTTTCAGCTGCAAATGTTGCCTGTGAATTTATGACAGAGATAAAAAAAAAGAGCCATTTCATTATGTTAATAAAGTGTGTGCGAGTGAAATGTGTGAATGTTATAAATCTGCTAATACGCAAGCCTCATCACATCTTTTAATCACATTCCCCTCTCTGTTTTTTAGGTGTACATCAGAGTATAGATAATGCTTAGACATGGTGCCTTGTCAGACCCACGTGTTGCTGAAGTGGCAGGAGCACTTCAATAGCTCCTGGGCAGCAGAAGACAGTGTACAAACAGCCAGGAGGCATGGAGCTGCTGTGCTCTACAATAAGCTGCTTCTCAACAAGGAAGTGGTCACGCTGGCCCAACCTGTTCAAGAACTTGTCGGCCCACGTCTGCCAGACTTCGAGTGTGAGTCCAGTGCCTCGGCAGAGAAAGAAGAGTACCTGTCATCCTTGCTTCATAGCCAACGATGGCTGGCTCACCGGATGCTGACGCAAACCTCCTACACCTTAGGCCTCCATCACAGGCTGGTAGTTCTCCAGAGAATCTACTACGCACTCCACAGCAAATACCATGACAAATTCCGCGTGCAGCTGCCCTCCCAGTCCACAGATAGTGGCACCGAATGTGGGCAACTTGAGCTGGCCTCAGAGCCCTGCCTGCCAGGGGGAGTATCCAAAGTCAAGTCGGGTACAGATGTTCTGATAGAGATGGGTGTGAGGACAGGTTTGAGTCTGCTCTTCTCATTACTGCAGCAAAACTGGAGATACGCAGCCTCCGTGCATCCGGAGTCGGTACTTTGCAATGATGTGCTCGCCACAGCTTCCTCTGTGTTGTCTTCTCTGCCACCGCTGTCTCTGGCCAATGAGAATAAGATCCCGTCAGTTGGGCTGGACTGCCTGGCGCAGGTGGCAGACTTCCTGAAGAAGACATCAGTGAGCAGTGGGACTGGTGGTGCGGACCCGACTGGTCGGAGGCTAGCGCTGGAGCTGCTGCTTGGCCTGGCAATGCAGAGAGGCTCACTAAAGTTTCTGCTGGAGTGGGTGGAGGTAGCCTTGGCTGCCTCTATGTCCTCCTCCACCTCTACACTGTCTTCCTCCTCCTCACTGAGCTCCCAACACTCAGCTGGTGTGGGCTTTGATGTCATCCATCAAACGCTTCTCCAAATGAAGCAATATTCGGTACGTCTTTGAATTTGGACTTTTGTCTTTTTGGGAGTATTCCTCCTTATACTATATGTTCCCTTAACTTCGTTTATCGAAAGCTGTCATATTAACACTGCTGGTGTGGAGATAATTGTCTGCTAAAACTCAACAAACAAACAAAACATGTTGACAAATGCTATACAATTGGAAAATATTAGATGCCTCCCTACGCATTTAAATTGACTTGTAGCGCTTATTCGGGATATTTGAAGAAAATTCTCAGCTCAACACAGGTAGAAAGACTGTGTGCCAAAAGTCACGTGACATTTTTTTGTCTTGTAGGATCTATTTTTTTGTAGTTGGAGGACATGTTGTATTTGTTTCTGAAGAATGATGTGATATGTTGTGTATGTGTCCGATTTGCAAAACAAAATGCATTTGTTTATGGTGTTTTGTATTTGCAAACCACACTTTGGTTGTCAGTGAATCGAAGGGCATTTGTAAAGCATCTTTATTTATTTGTTAGGTTTTGGCAGGAAATTAACTTCATACATTTGTGCCCACATTAATACATGTTTGGCAGCATCACGCTAACTGTGAACTAAATTTAAATTCTTTTGTTCTGCATCAGTGTTTTTGGTGAGTTTTAAAGTTATATGAGGTACCTTGCATGCACATTAAAGAGCATACTGATAAGGCAGGGAAATTTCTCTTCACTGTTACATCCGCTCCTGCTGAAGGCTGTTTATTTTATTCCAGCAGTCTCATTTGAAGCTTGGAGTGATGCATTAGTGTGCAGATAAGGATTAAGATTGAGTGCGTCTTCCTGCCCTCCCTCTATTTGCCTATTGAGTCATCCCTTAGCAAGCTAATCAGCTTTGCAATATTTCTGGACAAATGACAACAAGGACTGAGTATTGCCAACAACCACATGATTGATTATGCCGTCCTACACATAATTTAGAGTTCTGTAATGAAGAAAGTCTGAAGAGATTACACAACATAAAACACACTTAGGATTTGCATCTACTAAAGCTGAGAGCTCCGATTTTTGTCCCTCTTTGTCTTTCTTGATTTGGCCCTCTGCCTGATCATGCAGTGCGAAACATGCCGTGTTTTGGGAAGAGATATTTTTCTTGTTGTGATATATGCTCTTGGATTAAAAAGAATGTGTGCATATCCAAACCAATACAGTATGTACACACGGTGAGTCACAGGTCATAGTAAAAACAGACACTATTTTCAGTAGAAGGCCAAACATAAATCTTTTTTTCCCCCAGGGTTTCCGTGGGGACTCAGTCAATACTCAGGTGCTGAAGAAGGATCCAGACGGACTTTGTCGACTCTCCCAGGCAGCTCTCTGCCTGTTTGAGGAGGTGAGATAGATTTCAGTCACATACACTGTAACATATAGGCACTATTAAGATTGTTATACTGCCCAATAACTAACTTTATGGACCTCACTCTCCTTCCTTTTTGACAGATTTGTAACCTAGCATCCTACTGCCTGTGCTCCTGCAGCACTGATGCAGCTGCTCCTGGTTCAGAGAGTGACACAGTCATGGTGTATGTGTGGGGCAGCAACAGCAGCCACCAGCTGGCAGAGGGAACTCTGGAGAAAATTCTGCTGCCAAAGCTGACACAGGGCTTTAGTGATGCTCAAATGGTATGTTATTGCTACTTAGACTGCAAAGAGAGGACTAACATTTTTCCACTTTACTTGTTTACTTATTTTTCTACTGTATTTATTATTAGGGGCCGCGAAGCTCTGGTGCTGGCATTGTAGGTCTAATAGTCCTGATAGTAGTACGCAGCAACTGTCTACAGTGTAAAGCTAAGTCGTACATGCTGCTACTTGGCAGCTTTCACCAAAATGTAGGCCCAAGTGAGCAGAAATGTTCAGATGCTTCAAGCTGCAGTAGCTGAAGTCCATCACTCTGTTTTTCTCAAAAACTGTAAAATTAATCAAACCCATCTCCTTCCACATTCTTTGCATCCACAGTGCCTCAAAATGAACTTAAAACTGCTGCAGTGAATTTTCATTAAATAAGTCTCCAATGCTCGTGAAAAAAGGACAAAATTTTGACATTGTAGGTAGAAGTACTGTGGGAAACTTGAGAACAGTGTCTGAAAAACAGAATTTTTGACAGTATTTTAAATTCTATCCTCATACTAACTGTTGCAGTCAGCGGAAATAAGATAATCTTTTAACACATTCTTGAAGTTATTGAGTAATCAGTCTTTGTAAATATAAATTACAGACATCTCTATATTGTCTAATGAAGCAAAAAATTCCCCTGAATTTTGTCTTGATAACCAGATTTTTTACTCTATTTTGGTACCTGCCTTTACATCCAACTCTGGTGATTGCCAAAGCCATTGTGTGAAGCCAGTCTATGGTTGACTTGCAAGTAATGACAAAGGTCGTGAGTGTGAGCCCTGGGTGATGCAGAATAAACATGCCAATACCTACCAAGGCATTGTGCTGTGTGGATTAGAGGCACATGATATCTCAGATCATTTTAATTCAAGAAGTTTTAAACAATTATGGTCTGGGCATTTCTACTGATGCACCCTTATATTTGTGTCATTTGTCTCCTCCTCTTCCTCATTTACCTCTCATCCTTTAATGTCCTTTTTTTATCCACTTCGTTCTTCTTTAGATTGAGGCAGGCCAGTACTGTACCTTCTCAGTGTCTGCAGACGGTTCAGTGAAAGCGTGTGGAAAAGGCAGCTATGGTCGCCTGGGCCTGGGGGACTCCAATAACCAGTCCATGCCCAAAAAACTTGTGCTGGAGCCACATAGGAACATGAAGAAGGTGTCCTCTTCTAAGGGCTCTGATGGTCACACTTTGGCCATCACTGTAGAGGGAGAGGTAACAAGTTTAAATGGCTACTCCTGCAGACTGAACTTCTGACAGTTGACAGTTTTTCATACTGTATTTCTGTCACAATATACATTTAAGAAGCATTTTTCCTAAATATATAAAAGTAGATTACAGTAAATTCTTAAAAGTGACAAAACAGCTTTTTCACTGATCTTACTTCCACTTCCTCTCTAGGTGTAACTGAGATATTAATTGAAAAAATAAATTCTTTACTTCTTTCATAATGAATCATGAGGTTTTCAAAAATATTTCTTTCAGGTTTTCAGCTGGGGTGATGGAGAATATGGGAAACTGGGCCATGGCAACAGTGCTACACAGAAATACCCCAAAATCATACAAGGGCCGCTGTTTGGCAAAGTAAGCATGCAGTAACGCCAGCTTGTCGGGGGAAAAGACGGATGGGGAATTAAGGCCTTCCAGTTTTAAGCCATGTGAATAAACATAATTTTTCATACATTGTGGTTTCTCTGCCAGGTCGTTGTTTGTGTGTCTGCTGGCTACAGACACAGTGCTGCTGTGACTAATGACGGAGAGCTTTATACCTGGGGAGAAGGCGACTTTGGCAGACTTGGTACACTCCATATTTCTTAAGTTGCTTGTTCTTATTTGTCTTAACAACTTTAGTGAAACCTCCTCCTCTGGTGTGTTAGCAACAACCTCTGCCATCCTGTGTTTCTTCCCTGAGCAGGTCACAGTGACAGTCAGAGTCGGAACGTGCCCACGTTAGTGAAGGATGTCAGTGGTGTCGGGCAGGTGGCCTGTGGCAGCTCCCACACTATTGCTGTGGCTCAGGATGGACGCACTGTGTGGTCCTTTGGGGGAGGGGATAATGGTATGTTGACAGGATGACTTATAGCTTGATTTAAGCTCTTAATGCAGTTCTGTGTGAACTGGTGGAAATCACACTTTGAGTGGAAGGTTGTCAGTTCTGTACAGAATATAAAAAAAGCTTGAAAATAACACACACTGTGTCATTTTGTGTCACCTAAAGTACAGTACCATAGTAACATCTTTTGTGATCTATCTTAACAGAATGTCTTGAGCTACTGTGAACTAACGCTGGTGCTCAAACATGACTCACCCTTGCAGGCAAACTAGGTCATGGAGACACCAATCGTGTGTATCGCCCCAAGGTCATAGAGGCCCTGCACGGATTCATCATCAGGAAAGTGTGCGCTGGCAGCCAGTCATCGCTGGCTCTTACCTCTGCAGGACAGGTGAGATGCAGCACTTTGATTTGAAAATGTCAGAATGTCTATCCGACATTTAATTAACCTTTGCTGAGCCATCTCAGCTCTTTCTACATTCCCCGTGTGGAAAGCTTTTATTTTGAAGGAGCACACTAACATCACCTTAAAGGTATACTATGCAGGAATTGTCAGCTGCTGTTAAACACTATCACTAGGGAAACTGAAAGCCAACCCTAGGTTCACTGCACTTGGCCTCGCTGTTATTTGCTATATTTGCTGTATTTCTCTGTGCTATGTCCCTGAGTGTATAGCTTTCTCTTGGATATGTGCTGCTGACGGTCTGGCACTTATAAATACCCGACCTCACCTGTGTGCTGTGCCCGCAAATGTACTGACCACAGCAAAAAAAGAAGAAAATACAGACAGAGGGCCAAATCTCTGCAGATACATACACTACCACACACTTCTAGTGGGTCATAAGTGATGATTGAGATGGATTGAGAGTTTATTTATTGTTTTTAGGAAAATTCTGCATAGTATATCTTTAACGATTACCACTCTTGGTCTTAATCAGCACTTGATATGTCAGATTGATGTATTTGATAACATCCAAAACACAAGGATTGAATAGACAGACAAAATAAGGAAAGGAAATTTGTGTTTGTTTTTTTTTTATTTAGGTATTTGCCTGGGGCTGTGGCTCGTGTTTGGGATGTGGCTCCTCTGAGACAACCTCTCTAAGACCCAGGTTCATAGAAGACCTGAGTATCACCAAGATCATTGATATCTCATGTGGAGACAGCCACTGTCTGGCTCTGACACATGGTAAGAAACCTTTAGCAGTTAATAGTTAGTTATTTAGATAAAGTGTAGAGAAGAGGTTTAAAAAAAAAAACTTGCATCCTTGTTTTCAGACTATATTTTATTTGGTGTAAGAATTAATGTTTAGAGGTTTGTAATGTGATATTAAAATTGTGAATGTGCTGCATTGTACGCTGTTCTCCTTTCATCAGAGAATGAAGTGTACGCGTGGGGGAACAACACTATGGGCCAGTGTGGGCAAGGTCACACTTCAACACCAATTACCAAACCCAAGAAGGTGCTCGGTCTAGAGGGGGTGTCAATCCAACAGATCACTGCTGGCACTTCTCACAGCCTGGCTTGGACTGCAGTTCCAACCGACAGGTAAAGCCTAATGTCCTCCGATTACTAATTTAAATTTTCATTTTAAGTCCATATGTGCTATTTTGTAATATTTTCCATTCACCTATACTGAAAACATCAGAGTGGCATGTCTGTGTTGCAACATTTCCATTGAGTGTTCAGCATTGTTTTATACTGCTGAACTTTTGTTTTCTTCTCCCCTGTCAAATCTGTGGGTCTGTCTTATCAGTTCTGACACGTTTTTGCTTGAGCAGCACCTTTTATGCAACTCTGTCTTTTTTTCCAGACAACTGGTGGCGTGGCACAGGCCCTTTTGTGTCGACTTGGAAGAGAGTACATTCACCTACCTGCGCAACTTCCTAGAAAGTTACTGTGACGGCATTGCTGACGACACACCCCCTGCCCCATTTTTATCCAAAAGGTATTACACTGAATTTACATAGTGCTATAATCTGTTACAGAAGACTGGATCATATTATTTCCGTTTAGTCCAGAATCACCTGCAAAAAAAATGTTCAGGTGCAGGGACATGTGCATGGACTCCTAATGCTCTCTGTGTGTTTCCCTCAGGGACCACCATCAGTTTCTCTTGCTGTGCATGAAGCTGCTGTCCATCCACTTGTCCTTGGCCCATGCTGGGGGCACTGGTGCCATGGTTTTGGGGGCTCAGGGTAGGCCTCTCAGAAACCTGCTCTTCCGGCTCATAGATACCAATATGCCAGACTCCATACAACAGGTAAATGAACAATCTGTTTCTTACTAGATTATTTTTACAATATGCCTGTGCTGACATATTTACAGAAGGAATTGGAGGAAGTCTTGGTGTTGTTCGCAGGTGTAAGCAGCCAAGACAATAAGTGCTGTTTTGTTTCTAAATTAAAATGTGAAGTGGGTTGTTAGAACCGGTATGTGCTAATTTTTCTTTTATTTATTGCTGCGATAAATGTTATCCATTGATATTCTAGTGTCTTTTCACATTGTGTTGACATTCCTGTCCATCCTCAGGCGGTTCTGAACACGCTGTCCATTGGTGCATCCCTGCTGCTTCCTCCACTGAGGGAAAGAACAGAGCTGCTCCTGTCCCTCCTTCCTCAGGGCCCTCAGAGCTTAAATGTCCTTTCCAAAGGACAGGTATGTTGAGCTCGCCTGCGCCATTTTGAACATTGCTGTATGTGTGGTTATAGTGCTGCTGGTTATCATGATCAAATGTTTTTTGTGCATTCGTGTCTCAATATATTTTTAGCCAGATGTGTTTTTTGTTGAAGTTGTTGTTGTTGTAAATAAGTAGCACATTTAAACAATTACACTTAGACTACCTTACTCTTCCTTTGCTGCTTGATTTTCCTCAATTTAACTATGTTTCTGATCCAGATACTTGGCTATAAAATGGATGGATTGTTGAGGCTAGTAAACAGAGTGTTTGTTGAAATCACAGCACCAACTTGGAGCGTTGCTTGGCAGTATGTGTTAAAGACTGCTTGAATGTTGTGAAAATTTGTTGTTGTAAAAACTGACTTCTCCGCAGAGATGTTTCTGGTAACCTCACATTTAAATGATAACACCAGACAGCCCTCTGTTCTTCTTTCCTCTGTGTCTCTCAAAGCGTCTGCAGTTAGACATGGTCCTCAGCAGCCTTCAGGATCAGAGCCATGTAGCTTCTCTACTAGGTTACAGCAATTTTGGGGAGGTGACAGCTCTGGGACCCCCTCTGACCCCTGCCATGTCCATCCGCCCCCCGTCTTCATCCAGCTCTGTTGAAGCCTATGACCCCCTGCACTTAGCAGAGGTGCTGCTCAGAACTCTGCTCCTCAGCATAGGCTTTTACACGGTAAGGAAAAGGGGACCCTGTACATTTGTGTGCGACCTTATGTCAAATATTTGATTTAACTTTGGGCAAATGTAGTCCATTGTTTTCTCAGTCAAATCTGTGTATGTGTTAAATATATTTTCTCAATATGTTGGTGCGTATTGTTACCTTTGAATTAGTGTGATATTCCTACTACACGCTCTCTGTTTTTGTGTGTGTTCATGCAGGAGCGGGCATTTGGGGAACTGGAGAAAAACAGTGACAAGCAGCTATCAAGTGATAGCCAGGGACAGACTGATCCTCCCTGTCACTTTCACCAGCTGCTGTCTGGACTTCACAAACACCTGCTCGCTCATTGCTACATCCATTCCAGCACTGAGGTATGCTTATATTCACGTGTATTTGAAGCTGATATTTTACCCCCAGCTCTGTAGTCACATAGTTCCATATATGTTTACTCTGATTCCTCTGTTCTGTAGGATGACAGCAGTGTAAGGCTGCTTCGTGAGCATCTTTACCTGCTGCTTCCTTGTGCTGCTGAGACACTCAGGAGATCCACCAAACTGTTGAAGGAGAGTTCTCTGGATAAACAAATAATCAAGAAGCTGCATGGTAAGAATAACGGCTGTTAAGAAGTGCTTGTCATTATACATTTTGCTATGTGAGTTGTTTGTACAGAGTCTTTATATTCTAAAAATACAATAAAATCATATCCCTAACAATGAGCAGTGGAAAGACGGTGTCAGTAGGGTTCTGTATACCAAACACAACATCAGATATAATTTATTAGAGGTGTAAATTGATTCTTTGAAGAACGTTATGATATTTGCTGATATCACAAGTCTGCAAATATAATTCAATTTAGGGGTCTGCGGTCGATATGAGATGATGTCAGCAAACGTCCTCATTTTATTTTTCTTGACTGCTTGCCATTGTCTGCCTGGCACCAGGCCACTAGCACTGTCTGAATGTTAACGAAGGAGGTGTGCTTGAACTGGACTGTGACACAGATGTGCTATGAGAATTTAAAAAAATAAGGCCATAGGTTTTAAGATAAAGATGTGCATTAATGTTTTGACTTTGCATTGATGATATTGGACGATTGATCTCTTGATCAATGTATTGTTGCACCCGAGCAGTTGGGTCACTCAACAGTGAGGTGTCAGTTAGTCTGAGGACAAACACAAGAACACATTCAACCCATATGTTTGAAAATCCATGATTTAATCTGTTACTTTGCTTTTTATATCTGTCGTATATCTGTATTTCTCAGTTATCTTTTTATCAGTCTCTCTAATCCCCCTCTCTCGTCTCAACCCTTGTCCCAGTGGTGTTGTACAACTCAGTGGCTGGCAGCCTGCTGTGCCAAGTAATGTACTCCTTGCTGCTGCTGCCCCTGGGCACAGTTCAACCCCTCCTGAGCCATTTACTGGCCTTGCTGGAACAACTCAATGATTTCAACAGGTTGCTACCAGAGACAGACCTCCTGGAGGAACAAGAACTGGGGATGGAGGCTCAGAAAACCTGTTCAGGTCAGTGGAAGTTTAATTGTCATTAATGGCTACAGCAGTATCCCAGGGACAGTTCTTTAAGAAAGGATTTCTCATTTTTACACTGGAGATTCTTCCTATGAGATAAAATACAGACAAGATAACCAATGACAACGGATCTTCCTTACAGATAAAGGTGAAGAAAACACATGCGTTGGACAGCAGCAACAGGAGGAGGAGTGCAAGTGGGTCTGGCTGTTGGATCTGGAACGGTCTGTGGCGTTGGCAGTCGGCCGTTGCCTTGGTGGTATGCTCCAGGGCCCGCCGCCCTCACTTCAAGAGAAAACGTCAGAGTTCTGGCTATCAAATGTCCTACTCAGGAACGGGCTTGAGATGGACTTTGAACAGCTGGGTAGGAGAACATGCTGCTCGCTTTCCATGCCTTCGTATGAGCCAATGTTTTGGCAAATAGAAACCAACTGCATACGGTGTTCATCCTCAGATTAAGGTTGCACTAATGTGTCCACATTCTGTTGGGAATCTCTAATCATGAAAGCAAATTGTTGGCTACATGAAAGTGCGGTAAATGTTTTTTAAGAGAATTGGCAAAGAGGATGTTACGGAGACTTCTGATGAGTAAAGAGTAATGTTAATGTTGTAGACAGTAGAGATAGAAACATGGGGATAGAGTTAAGAGTGTGACAAATAACAAGTTATTAAGTCCACCTTATACTGTATACATCTAAGACCATTAGACCACAGTAATGGGCTGAAGGGCATCTTTAACATTAGATATTTATTACTACGCAAATAAGGAAATAATCTGTACTTCTCTAAATGTAGCGTGTATTTTTCACTTGTTCAAGTGTCTTGTGTCTCTTGTTTATCCTTTAGACTCTAGCATGGCATGGCTGTCTGAGGTGGTGCTGCTGGGCAGCAGTGATGCCAGACTGGCAGAGCTCAGTCTGAATGAAGAAACCAGGACTTTACTGGAACTGGCACTGGGATCCTCCAGAGGATCTGCAGGTGGCCTGTGGCGTAATATGGAGGAGTATGCTCACAGCAAAGGTACTTTTACAGTATGCCTGTGTTTCAGAGTGTTTAATGTAAATATTCATGCCATAATGGGCTAACAGTGTTGAAATAATCTTGTTAAATAGAGAAATATAAATAGTCTGCACCTGTATACATCTACTTGCCAGGATATTTGCTGCACAGTACATCATGAATTTTTTTTTAAATTCTGGTCTTAAGGTTGTGTATTTTTCCCTTTTGTGACTTTGACGTAACTGAGTTGTGTTGTTTTGCTGTGAGAGCAGAATGGGAGAGTGGAGGCTCTTCAGGCGACTGCTTGCTGCAGAGTGTCTGTCGCTGCAGTCTGGCTGCCCTTCTGAAACACACTGGGCTGCAGAATGAGGCTTGTTGGCAGGACAGGTCGGTAACACAAATCTAATATTTGCTGAAATGCCTGTTTTGTTTCTGTTGTGTAAGATCATTACTGCAATGCAGAGTGACTGCAGAGCACTGCTAATTATCTCCTTAATTTATCCACTTGCCTTGAGACAGATACGAGCCCTGTGAGATGCTGTTAGACGTCTATGAGACAGTTTATAAAATCAGAAGCACTCTTTTGGCCCATAAAAACTCTCCGAGGATGCCACAGGCGCAGACTGCTGTTAAACAGGTACCATCACTAAAATGTCATACTGAGTATTATGCAATGCAATCGTTTTGACAGGGAAATGATTATAGAACAAAACAGTTATTTATAAAACAATAGGTCATGTAATATTTATCTTTTTAATTGTGTTTTGCTTCATTAATATTAACAGTTATTGCACCTTCACCAGCAACTACCATAGCTTCCACAGTTACTTCGGTTTTCCACCTTTTTGTTACTGGGGATGGTAACTGCAAAGAATTACTGTGATACTCTTTTGGGGAAAACAAAAGCTCTATCCTCTTCCTGTTTTGGCTCTGCAATGTCTGACACACTCCCTTTGTGCTGTAAATCGATCCTTCATTTTCTCATAGGTTGTACGTGGTGGCAGTCAAATCCTCATAGTGACAGCGAAGCATATCGGGAACCAATCAGAACACTGGTGGCGTCATTATTCTATAGCCATTACATTGTGCAATCAAACTGTACTCTATAAAAATAATGATCCAAGGGTAAAGCCTTAATTAATAGAACCGGGTTTTTATAGTTTGTATTCAAGAGGCCTTGTTGTAATGGTTGATTTTTTTCACTGTATTAAGAATTAGAAGAAAAAAACCCACAGATGTATTTAATGTGTTTCTTGTATTGCAGACCACTCCATCTCCCCAAAGTCCTGATACAGACAGGCAAGAGCCAGGCACCTCAGTGGAGCAGGTGGGAAAAGATCATGAGCAGCAGTCAGGAGGTCATTGCAGCCGAGAGGTGCAGGTGCCCCCACCTCCCACAGCAAACCACAACCAGGAGGAGGTTGCAGAGGAGGACACATTTAGCAACAGTCGTATGTACCTGTCAGGTTAGAAATGCGCATCTCTGTTGCTGCCCTTTCTCCAGCAGTGTTAAAACATTTAATTATATTTTTTAATGCTTAATGCTTTAAGGCAGACAGACCCAGACAGAAATACACATTACACACACACACACACTCAACCCTTCATCATCATTATGATGCATCTGATTCTCACGTGTCTTTCCTGTCTCTGCAGAGGTCCTAGAATCATTCATGGCCACCCGGGAGGCTATGCAAGTACAGCAGAATGTGACGGTGTATGAATCCTTTGGCACCTCCACCCTCCCCAGCAGCATGGAGAGCCCGGTCAGCCCAGAGAGGGAGCTGGATCCCAAGCAGCAGTGGGAGAAGCAGAGGGACTCCGAGGAAAGCTTGTCTTTCCCTGCCGCCTGCCATCTGGTGGTGTCCCGCTGTCTCTTCCTCCTGCTCGGGGTCAGGCCTGCGTGTGTGGAACCCAGTGAAAGGGAGAACAGTCAGGCTGTGGGCACAGGAGCAAGGTAGAGTTTATGTTTGGCAGCCTGTGTTTGTTGTCATTTTTTCAGTGCTGTCGTTTTTTTCTTTAAGCTATTTCTGTGTTAACTGTCCACATTATCCCACATTTAGGAAATCAACAACAGATTTCTATGCGATGGCTGCTGATGGCCGAAAACAGGTGAGTCTTGTACTGCACCAAAATTTGGCCCAACACCTCTTAATCAGTGCTAATGTATTGTCTTTGTCTTACTTAGTCTGACCAATCCAAAAACTCATTGGGATCTTCCAAGAATAAAATGGGTAGGTGGAATATGTTTATCCAAAATGTTTGTTCAGTTAATGCATTTGTATCCCTACAGTCATGAATGAAAGGAACACTTTGCAGAGAATTAGATGAGAAGATCAAAACAACTCTCATATCTGTCCGCTATATATGAGTCTTTACTTAATTACATGTTAGCTTTGCTTATCATAAACGCTGGAAACAGGAAGAAACAGCAACGCCGCTGTATGGCTGTAACTCAGCAGGAAAGCAAATAAATGTTTTTAAAAAAATGTCCAGCTATTGTCATTAATTAAATATATGTCATCTTAATTAAGATACTAAGTTTGTCTCTTGGGGTCAGCAAATATTATTGCACGTCAAGTTAGCATTATTTCCATGAGAACACGCTGTACTGTGACAGAAAGAGAAAACACATATAAACATTTTTAATGAGTCTCATTAGAAATCTGAACACAACTTGATTACACGGTACTTTTATTTATTTATTTATTTATTTATTGTCAGTGAGAAAAATCACACCAAGTTTATTTTTTCTTCCTACAGCAATTAACACTGCATGACTAACTCTGTAAGAGGTGTTGAGAGATAAAATCAGAAAATATAGAGTACAATATTGGCTATTATTCCTGCGGTCTGTCTGTTCCAGGCTTACCTCTGTGTTCTCTGGGCATCATGAAAGACGCTTGGGATCGCCTGCGGCAGTGTATCAGCCCGACCACCTCTATGTCCCACTATGGCAACAACACTTTGCCTATTCTTAACCAGGTGTTCCACTTTGTCTGTGGGAGCCTGGTCCACTTGTCGTCCCCCTCACCAACACTGCCAGGGGGACAGACTTGTAGTCAGGCAGATCCGAAGGCTATTACTTTTGCTATACTGCAGCAGCAACAGAGAGCCGAGGTAATAAGGTTTTTTTCTTTTACATGATATTACGACCAAACAAGTTAAGGGACAGTTTACTTCATATAAAAAAAAACCATATCTTTCCTCTTACCTGTAGTGTAATTTATCAGTCTAGATTGTTCTAGTGTGAGTTGCAAAATATTGGAGATGTCAGCTGTAGAGATGTCTGCTTTCTCTGTAATATAATGGAAGTAGGTGGAACTTGGCTGGTGACGCTAAAAGTGCCAAAAAAAACATTTGAACTCAGCTTAACTCAACAGTAATATCTCTTTCCAGAAATCATGATCCCGTTACTCAAGATAATCCACAGACCTTGTTGTTAGCAGTTTCATGTAGAAACTATTTTCTTTGTACCAAACTACACCTGCCAACTGCATCACCATGCAGGGGAAAGCATGAGCCTCACGTCCATGAGTAGACGCATGTTTCCTTCTGCGCTGTGATACGATAGGCAGGTGTGGTTTGGTAGAAAAAAATAGTTCCTACATGAAACGTGAGCAAGGTCTGTGGATTATCATGAATAACTAGGTCATGAATTTTCGAAAAGAGACGTCGCTGTTGAGTTTTTCAAGTGTGTTTTTTTGGCTTTGAGCACTACAAGCAGAGTGCCATCTAGTTTCATTAAGTCCCTGACACAACAACCCGACGGTCAGCTTTCGGTCAAAGTTGGGCCGTCGGTGAGCGCCTGCTGCCCTTGTCGGTTTGGTGTTTTCCACACCGTTTATTGGCCCCCATTGGCGCTTTTTTCCACTGATTCAGCATGTTATAATGTCGTTGGTGACAGCAGAGCCCATCAGTGAATAGGATCACTGTGATTGTCAGTTCAGCTCAGTGCAGGGGAAGAGAGAAACGGAGTCAAGGAAATAAACAAAGGGCTAAAGTCAAGAAGTAGTAGCAGAAACATTTCCTGAGGGTTTGTGTATTTGTTCACTGGCATATGGTATATATGCACTGTTCTTTCTGCATTAGATTGTGATTTTAATGTGGCCAATTGGCTGCCGTGTCTTGGCCTTTAAGGAGGCTACGACTAATATCTCCAACACTCAGCAAGTCACACCAAAACAATCTAGATTGATAAACAGCATTGCATGTATGAGGAACAAAATATATTTTTGATTTTGGGATAAACTGTCTTATTGTTGAGAAATTAGAGCACCCTATAACTCTTGCAGCTATTTGGTCATTTATTGGTCTCATGTTATTGATGTTTTTTCATCTCATTCAAACAAAGCACAACAAAGCAAAACACATAGGGGCGTTCTGTGAATGCATTCAATGGTCTCAACTAACTATTCCCTTTGTTTTGATCAGTTGCGTCTGGAGGCCTTGTGTCAGATGTCATCCTTCCTGTCTAAGATGGAGGAAAAGAGCAGTGGGTTCACCGTCTCCCCTCAGTTTCCTGTGTTGTTGCAGTCTGTGCAGCTTCAGTTCCTCTCTGGATGCTTTGCTTTGGGAACACAAATCATTGGCTCTACCTCCGGAGTTAATTATGAGATGCAGCATTACATGGTACATCTAGTAATCATGCTGTCACAATGTTTGTGTAGATGTTTATGAAGGCTGGAAAGAAATGAAGAGAATGAATAAGTGTTAAATTCAAGCCAGATGGAGAGAGGAGAATCACTGAATATTCTGTTCATTTAATATGTTTGTCTTACATTAACATTTTGTTGTATAAATTACTCTCCAATCCCTTTTATCTTAATCCAGTTGGGTACACACTCAGCTTCTATGGATACGCAAAGAGAGCTACAGTCTGCAGCCCACACCTTCTACCAGCAGGTGGTGCGTGTCCTCAAACAAAAGGTCGTATTGGAAAATGAACATCCAGGTTTGTTCATTGGTGTTTCACATGTGTTTAATACATTATGCTTTCATTTGCATTACCTTGTAGACTCCCTTTTGCTGAAGATTTTATTTTATTTTGCATGCAGTTGAGATTTTGTCTCTATTATACCCAGGTTCCTGCCAGCACCTTCTCTTAGCCACAATGTTTGCACTGAACTTCTGCTACCAACCAGTGGACCTGGTGCTGGTTATCAAATGTGGCATCCTGGAAATCCTTTCCATGCTGACCAACAACAGCTGTGCACTGATGAACCAGGGCTGGTTTGCAGCATCTAAGTCTGGATCCATGCTGCTAAGTGGGGCTGTTAGACTAGCCTGTGCTCGCCTGCTTCAGATACTGACTGTAGCTGCAAGGTGAGAATGAAGATTTCATTAATTAAGAAGTGAAAATACGCTTAAGTGTTTACATTTGCATCACAAATTGTCCTTGTGCTCTCAGCTCCTGTGAGGATTTGCTACCTATGGATGTATCCCATGCTCTGATGGAAGTGATGTGTGAGCAGCTCCAAAATATCCTGTATACTTTCCAGCAACAGCAGACAGCAGAGAGAGGAACAGCTGAGAGAACTGATCTGGACTCCAGCAGCAACAGCGCAAATCTAATTGGTGTTGCAAATTTAGCCGCATTAAACTTCACTAAAATATTTTTACTGAAATGAAATATATTCTTTTTAAGGACAGATGTTGCCCTCTTTGATAGCCCTTCTGTTTTTGAATATAGTTTTCCTTCTGTTTTTTTGTTGTTTAGGAGTGGAAAGCAGCAAAGTGGTTGAATCTCAGCTTGCAGATTTCTTGGTTTTTCTGAGGCGTGTTTTGTCATTAAGAGTAATGAAAAAACTTTCTACTTTTGTCAAATGGATCGATCCACTCATGGCCATTATTTCACACAAGTGCTCTTTAGGTAAGACAATTTAAAATAATAATTAAAAACATGGTGTTGTTTACAGTGCAGAATAGTTGGCTTTGGTTCCCTCTTGAGTCCCTGTTCACCTCCACCCTTCACTTCTCAGGATCTCCACACTTCCAGAACCTTCGCACGAAGCTTTTGGCCTTCCATGTTTTAGAAAGACTGTTACCTGCTTGTTCTGAGCCTCCTCAAATTCAACAGGTGATGATGTTAAAATGTGAATGCAACATGCAAGTGAAGTAGCTCGAGAAGATATTTGTACATTTGTGAATTTGTACAATTGTGAATGTGATAATAGAGCCATAATATCCCATTACATTCGTTTCTTTCCTCTGTTTTCTTGTAGATTGTTAAACAACTCTTTCAGCTTGTGTCTGTTTACATGTGGAAGGAACCACTAGCTGAGAAGAACCACGAGGAGACGGCTGAAAAAGACAAGGGGGTAATGCAGCAGTACTACTCAAAAATATTTTGTACTTTAAAGTAGGGCTGGTTGATATGGAGAAAATCAAATACCACAATATATTTGATCAAATATCTTGATGTCAATATTGTGACAGTATTGTAGGACTGATTATTGGTGCTTAGACAAAATATTACACAATGAGATTTTTATAAATCATCATCAGTAATGGGGACACAATGACTAAGTAGGTAAAGGCAAATAATAGAACAGTCTGGTAAGTGCAGGAAATTACATCACTTAACTGCAATGAAGCCTTTAAAACCAGGAGAAGACAACACTTACCATGTTATAATATCCAAAATCAAAGGTCTAAGATTGCCCAACTATAAAGGCTTATTATGATTTCAATGTGTCACTGTGTAAAACAAATTGTACTTGCAGTTCCATGGCATGTCTTATCTAATGACCTGCATACAGATAAGTGTTTACTAGGAAAGCGCAGATTTATCGACTACATTTTGGTATTGACCTGATATTTGCCTTGTTGACTACCATTGCCCTATTAGCAAATAAGATGACATCCACTGATGGTGGTGGCCAATGTTTTTCCGTTGCATCACGGCAGTTTTGCACAGGCTAAAAAGCAGGGCTTGAGACTAACAGCATCCTGCTGTCTCAGGGACAATAGAAAACATGTTTGGGACAAATGGAGATCTTCCTCAGGGCACCTCGGGGTTGAAAAGATGCAGTGAACTTCCTATTGAGACATCAGGGGATGCACCCTGTTGTTTCCCTGATAATCCTACATTGTAAACAACAAATCTGTGCTTAAATCAGCAAGAGGAGAGCTAGTTAACATTAGCTGTTAGCAGCCTGTGGATCGAACTAACTGCTGACAGAGGTTGCATTGAGTTAAATTATGATGCCCTCAAGCTCTAATCAATAAAAATGAGTATTAGGCAAAGGTAAATTATAACGTTCTTATAATGTTTTCAAATGTAATCTCGTAATGTATTTTCTTGTGAGAAAATAATTTAAAAAATGTAATAAAAGTAAGTACAGTTGTTTGAAAATAGATATTAGGGAGGGAATTATGATATATATAGTAAAAAGGCTTTTATAGCAGTTAATGTTTTCCACGTGAAAGGTTATATTAACGGTTGTTTCATGTCTTTGTATGATTGAATTTGTGCTCATTCAAAGACTTTATTTCATTATTTCATTCATTCAGCTTTAAAACTGTTTTTATTTTTTATAATATAGATTTCTTTGTATTTCTTGCATAAATAACATGAAAAAAGAACATAAAAACTTTGGTATAAGCTAACAGCCAAGTGTTAAATTGAACATCAGTATCGGCATCGCCCTAGAATTTCAGCGTGCATCCCTAGTGTCTGCTCACATTGTAGTTACTGATGTGCTGCCTGAAAAACAAACAGTTTGTGTGTATGAAAAATGGGACAGCCATTCTCCTTTTTCATCCAGTATTGGACTAACTATTTATAGCCAGTATTTTAAAGGTTTGAGCTGTCCCAACTCTACTGTAGCTGGCTACCTCCAACTTAAAGCTGTGTGCTCTTATTTAGTCAACACAATGTTTTCTGACAATTGTGAATGAATGCAGTAATCCAAGAGTCAGAAAACGCTGTGTTTAGGAACAAGTGAAATTCACTCCTGGCAGTCATGAAATTAAAACAGCAGGGCTATGATAGAACAGATGGGCCTGTTCTCCATGGTGGGTGTGGGATGAGAGGTGGAGAGGACAGAAAAATAACAACAAATTTAATTAGTGTCACATTACAAAGAGGATTCATAGAAATTATAACCCTACAGTATAATATGATAATTATTATTTCTAATCACATATAATGTACTTGCAGTAGAAATCTGTCAGCTAGTTAGTTAGTTATAATTGTTTTCATGAATCTGTAACCGGTCCACAGAGTTTTACATTATTGTCATTGTTACAAATTATGTGTCTGATTGTGTTGAGTGAACCACTGACTGTCTCCTGTGTTTTACAGCTGACTGCAATGTGAAGGCGTATGATGTCACTGTCATTGTTCATTGAACACATTTACTTATATATTTAGTTGATGAAGACTGTTGGAAAACTGTTTTTCCCCATTTCATGTTTTGCAGAATCATGGCAGCTATGATGAATGTATTCCCATTGGAGATTTTTCCTTTGACCCACACAAGCTAATCTGCTGTTCTTTGGAGAGTGGGAACATCCTCTCCCATGGCTCAGGAGGAAAAGGTTATGGTTTGGCAACCACTGCTATCACATCTGGCTGTTTCATTTGGAAGGTAAAGACTGGTATCTGCATAAAGGAAAAAAAAACACAGTTTATCTTTCTCTATTGGTTATTGTCCAGATTTTACCAAAAAAAAATGTACCAAGATGTTGTGATGTTGAACAAACTGACTTAGTCGTCTCTCCTCAGTTCTACATAACCAAAGAGAACAGAGGCAATGAGGGCACATGTATTGGCGTTTCACGCTGGCCAGTCAGAGATCACAACCACCACACCACCACTGACATGTGGCTGTATCGTGCCTATAGTGGCAACCTGTACCATGGAGGAGAACTGGTCCGCACACTTCCTTCCTTTACCCAGGGTGACACCATCACCTGCGTCCTGGACATGGAGGCTCACACCATATCATTTGCCAAGAATGACAAGGTATGATCAAATATCCACAGTCAGTATTCAGGGGGTTTTACTCTTATTAACTTGTGTTTTTCTGCAATCTTTGCGTGTTTGTGTTCTTCTGCTAGGAGCCAAAGTTGGCATTTGAAGGTGTGGTTGCCTCTGAACTGTACCCATGTGTATTGTTCTACAGCAGTAATCCTGGAGAGAAGGTACTTGATATATTGTTCATACTATAGGCATTAACCTCACATCTTTGAAGCCAGTGTAGCCAAGGCATTAGTGCCTTTTTACCATTTTCACATCAGTAACTCAGCCAGGGTTGCATTGATTTTGTGGAGAAAACTTTGTATTCCTTTAACAATAGGTATATGTTTTGCATAGTAATGTGTAAAGCAATGAAGATGGTTTTTCTCAGCTTATTCACGTACAGTACATTTATTTTGAAAATTCTTTTAGTGGCGCAACAATATTATGCCTCGGTATTTCTCCCAGGTGGCACTGCGTGACCTTCAGATGCGAGGCATGCCCAGTAACCTACTTCCCGGGGAGCCTCTCTGCAGCCCACGGACCACAGTGCTGCTGGAGTCAACAGTGCAGCTCCTCCGTAGGCTCCATCAGTGTGACCAGTGGGCCTCGCACATCAACCAGTACATCCATGGCCACCTGGAGCTCATTGGTCCCCTACTGAGAGAGGATGACTTGGGAAACTTCAATCCAGGTCAGATACAGCCACAGCATTTCAGCCTGCTCTTGCTTTAGTTTAAGATTGTCACAATTTGCTGGCAAGGGAAATCTTTATCTATTGAAGATGTTAATTGTGAAAAAAGGGATAACTTATGTGACTCATTAGTTTCTAAATGTTCTTTATTTCACACACAACCAGCATTTTTAAACACGCACCTCTGCATGAGAACATTTTTTAAATAATTATTATTTCTGGGGCATTTAAAGGGATAATTTGGATTTTTTTCCCTGTTGGAAAGTGGTCTGACAGCCATGTTAAGCAGGTAAAATATTCAAAATATAGCATGCACTTAAACTGATGTTGATTTTTTTTAGGTGGGACGTTTTTTAGATGGCTTAAATATGTTTTGTTGCTGCTAGATCAAGAGTTGCTGGCCATAGTGGCAGTATGCACCTTGATAGTTTTCATTGTTTACCTAAAGCTTCGATGGTCTTTTATTTAGGCTCATAGTATAAACCCACCAATATGTAAATATGTTGGTATTTATAAATACTCAAACAAGCTGCCTTCACAAGGCTGATTCACTACATAATGAATGCAGATTTGTGTAATCCCACCTCCCCTAAGATTTTGACAAGCCTAAACCATTTTTATACTAGCCTCTCAGTTACATAACATACAGTGCCCTCCCCAAGGTATGCTGTTTAATTTCCTCCTCAATTAATTTAGGTTTCACATTACCTTTCAATTATGTGAAATTAAAGTCAGCAGTAACTGTCAATCACAGTCTGGCTACAGCTGACTGAGGAATAAACAGCAGGTGTAAAGAACAGCTGGATGAAAACCAGCTGTGTTTGATGTGGTACATCTGTGGCTTGAGCAGCTGTCACTGACTGTTTGAGAGTATCCAGTATTATAAAATCAATATTAAAGGCAACAAATGAAGTTTATAATATGTATTTTTCTTATAAAGCATATTGTATTCACTCTCTGTCTTACATCCTCCTCCAGGCCTCAGTCTCACACACTTAGAGACGGAAGAGAATGAACGAGACAGAGATGCTGCTGGTGACGACACGGGGGATGTGTTGGCACATCGTCGATACTTGTCAGATGCCAAGCTGGCCGCTCTTTGCACTGAAGTGTGGCCGGTGCTGGCCCTGATCGGAGGAGTGGACAGTGGTCTCAGGGCTGGAGGTCTGTGCCGGCACAAGCCCAGTGGGCGCAGGGCCATTCTGCTGGGAGTCCTGAAAGAAGGAAGCTCCCTGGCCAAGCTGCAGTGGGAGGAGGCTGACCTCTCTGTCAGGTATTACAAATATATATTCATATGTCCTCTTATTTATGATATGATATGTCTTTGCATATGTTTCTTAAATGATGATTTTCATTAACTTCCATTAAACAATTCTTATATTTTTCTTGTCTTGATCCTTTCAGCATGATTATTACTCTGTATAATTCTTTTCTGTTAGTGTTTATTTTTCCTTCTCTGTGATCTGTCTAACATCTTACTTTATTTTCGTCATTTACCCCCCTGATCTTACTTTCTTCTTGCTTCCTCCTCCTCATTCTTAAATCCATTAACCCCTATTGAATCCGTCCTGGTGTCACTCCATGCTGTATCTGTGGGTTCTTCCCATCCTTCCCAATAACTAAGCTCCATGAATTCTTGGTCACCCAGCGACACGCCGATCATCTCGTTGGAGCCCTGTGACATATCCTGCTGCGATGTCACCCCGCTCGGAGGCCTCAAACCTACAGGTGTTGTTAGATTTAATTTATTTGATGGGGCTGCTGGAGGAGCAGGGATGGCTAGGGGCTCATCCAGCCTCCAACCCCAAAAGGAAGTACTCAGAGGAGAACATGAAAGAGAGTGAGATGCATTGCAGTGTCGATTCAGACCCCTTCCCATCGCCATCCTCAACCAAAGAAGCCACAAAGATTGGTGACCACCAGGAGTTGACCTGTCTACCCCAAACATCCCAAACGTCCACAATGGATGCCTTTGCACATGAACTGAGAGCAGTTAGAGTCTCTTACCTTCTCACTGGAGCTTTAAAATCCCTGACTGTCATTTTTAGTTGCGAGAAGTTATCAGATTTGCTCCTAGTGCCTAAACATGACCCTCCCAACTCCTCAATGAGTCCCCTCTCCAGCCCAAACCCTGACCAGGCTAAGGCCAGCAGCAAACAGTGGGATGAGAGTGCAGAGCTGAGATCGGTGCTGCAGTATGTAGTGCAGAGCATGGTGAAGTGGGCAGTCAGGCCCTGCCCCATCAAACAGAGTGTGTCTCTTGTCGACCTGGAAAGGGCTCAGGTCATGATCTACAAAGGAGCCCTAAGCAGACTGCAGGAGGACAAAGAACACAAAGGTATCTAGATTTCTGGATTAAATTGAAAATACTTTGGTTGTTATTTTCATAAGTTATACTCTGTTGCAGAGCTGTTGATTTGTTTTGACTTTGAATCAAGAAATAAATAAGATAGTGATACGGAGGACTTGCTTAGCCACATACTTGAGTATTTCATGATTTGGCCTTTGCAGTGAAAGGACTTGGTTGGTTTTGGGGTTGCAACAAATGCTTGCTTTCGTTAATGCTTCATTTTGGTTATTTTCTTGATTATTTATTTGATCTACAAAACCTCATAAAAATGAAAAATGCCCTTCACAATTTTCCCGGAGCCCAAGGTGGTGACTTGACAGAGGATTTGCCAATTACAAATTTAATGACCGTAGTCTCAACTTTACAAAACCAAAAAAGACTTGCAACTTGGCTTGAATACCAGTGACTGGTGACTACACTGTGAGCCTTTTGACTTGAAAACTGTTGATACCTTCCCCCAAGCCCAACGTATGTTATTGTAAAAGAGTGCAATGAATCAGTGAATTACCGTGTATTTCTTGAATTGGTTATCATTAATGTTATTCATTCCCAGCAAGCTGACACTGAATTCCTCAGATCCACTTTGATTAAACCAATCCAACAGCATCCAGTGAAGTTGCAGGAGAGAAACATTAAGAGCTAACGTTATGTTACTGAGAGCCAATTGGAAATTATGACTCAAAAAATAATTTTGATCATGTACAAAACAGTATGCAGTGGTCAACAAAAAGTAAATTGCAGTATGCAAAGTGTGCAAGTCAGAAATTAGAGACAGAAATGCAACAACTTCTAACTTCATTGGATATTTAAAACTGCACAAAGAACATTAAGTCAAGGCTAATATTAATATAGTTAGGCTGATGCTTAGCTTACATTACTACTGAACTACGACTTTTGGGGACTCAAAACTCAAAGTTGAGGACATGGGACATGTGTCTCGACTTGGGACTTAGGTGCAAAGACTTGAAACTTACTTGGGACTTGCTAAACAATAACTTGGTCCCATCTCTGTGACTTCAACTTTCTTGTTTTGTCTAAAAAAAATATCCAGTGTACAATAATTTTAAGACAAACAATAGCTTTAAACCCTTGCTTGGAGAAGTCTGTCATTGCAGCTCTACTTGGAATGTAAAAAAAAAAAACGGAAGGAAAAGGAAAATGTTGGAATATGTTGATAATGAACATTCAGACCTGAAAGACTTGCATCTCGACGTGCAGTTTGTTAAAAGACTTAGGACCTGATTTCGACTTGTCCTTAAGAACAAGGAAGTTGGACTGACAGACTTAACAACAGAGCTGTTTTATTGTAGTCAGGGTCAAAATAAAAAACATAATAATGAGTGTTTGGTATGATCTAGTCTTCCTCTCCTCTTTGTCTTTTCAGAATCTGGCCACCACTTGTCCTCTCAGCCCATTTCCAAGTCCTCCAGCTCTGTGTCCTTGTACAGCGCGGGTTCAGAAGGCACTGCCATCTTTGGCCAATCAAACAGAGCCTCTGCCTCATCCTCTAACACTGACTTGGCATCCTCTCTGCCAACAAGCCTGCAGGCAGATGGCCTTGATAATTTCAACCCTTTCTTTCCCATCAGCCTACTCCAGTGAGTACAGAATTGGTTAATCATGAATGGTTTTCTTTTGATTCAACTCTTTATCAAGTAACTGATACTAAAAGCTTAGTCTAGCACATTCTCAGAAACATGTTGAATGGACACAAGCACAATAACTAGAGTTATCCTCATTTCTCATGTTGTACTGATTACTACAGACCTGTATCTTTTGGCAGCAGCAGCTTTTCTGAAGTCCAGGGAATGGGTGAGTTAGGATGTATATGAAACAAGAGAGCAAATATTCTGCCTACACTGTCTTTAACCTCAGCTGCAGCTGTGCCTGCTTGTTTTTCTCCTAACCCAGCCAGCTGACCAGAGTGTCAGTGTTTTTCCTGCTTTTCAGAATCACACAAACAGACAGCATCAGTGCTATATAGTCAAACCATAGACTGTATATAAAAATGGACAAAGCCTCTCTACTTCCTCTCACTGTACAAAAATGAAGCCAGAATATCCACCAGCAATATAGTGCAGGCCTACATCATATCGAGCCAGAGTCTGGACAGTAGCGATCTCTGTGGTACTGAGATCCCAACCCTTACACCAGCCTGACCAATCACAAGCAGCGCCATTGATTGTGAGCACACTGACTGGCACACACAGCCATCAACCATGACGTCACACCCCCTTTTATAGAACCCATTAACTTATTAAAACCAAACTTATCAGAAAAACACTTGAACATACATTAGTGTGATGAGAACTACCTAAAATTACAGAAACCATCTTTGGGAAGAACTTATGTGTCGTTTAATTTGAGTTTTTAGTTTGGCCCGTGTCCCACATGCCTATATGAAGGGGATGCTGTTTATGACATGTACTGCAGCCAGGCACCAGGGGGCGATGGAGATGTTTTGGCTTCACTTTTGGGGAGCTGCCATGCCGTCCATCTTTATTATACAGTCTATGCATCAAACAGAAAGCAAAATCAAAGCCCTCCAATGAGGAGAGTTTTGACAAGAATAGCTACCACAACAACAAGTACCGGGCTGTAGCATAATGTTATGATTCAAGTCTTTGACATATAAGGACACTTGCTTGATTTATGGTGACTTTTTTTGGCTCCAAGTGTAAAATCAGGTAAATGAAGCGCACTTTATTCCTCAGGACTAAACACTGGCAGTGTAGCACCACATGCACTATGTTATCACTGTACATACTGTATCTTCACTCCCTCCAGGCACATGGTCTTAACTCGGTTCCCCACGCTTACCGGCCTGGTTAGCGCTCCCCCCGTGCTGCACCCTTGCTTCAGCCTGGCCAGCTCTGCTTCTTGTGATGCCTTCACAGAGCAGCAGACTAGCTTCATGGAACCAGGTCCCTGCAGCACACAGGCCAGAAGCAGCCTGGGTAAGAACAAGCGCAGGGACATTAATGGGGGAAAAAACATTAACACATACAGGAAAAACAAAAGAGAGAGAGATTATGTAAATGTTTCTCCTGATTTAAAATAAACATCAGACTGTGTTGAATAGAATAGCTCCGCTAGTCGTTGCAGTTCTGCAGGTCAGTTCATTCTTCAACAAACTTTTTCCCCATGCTGGCTTCATATTACTAATACATATTACATATAACTACTAATATAGTTTAAAAATGAGTAAAAGACATAGATGTATGATCACTGAGTGTGACCTGTCTCTTGCATGGTCTTATATGTTCAGCTATTTGTCTCAAAACAGCATGTGTTTTGCTTTGCTATTGGACAGATATCTATAAGTCAAACGCATGCATGCCACAATTTGTGCACTCACATGCTTGAATGCCACCATTTTTTCCATCATCATTTATGTTGGTTTTATTTCTGAACAGTCCTGGGAAGTGCGTTAAACCAAAGGTCATATCTCTGTTTTTAATGTCTCAGGATACATTAGGATTAACAGAGTACTTGATTTTTAGGTTCAGTCATTCATTGTAGATATAAAAGCTTAATTTGATAGGTGTACTTCAGATGGAGCGGCTTTTTGTGGTCTTTAACCTAGTAAAGTAGAAGATAAACTGGGGGGGGGCAAATAAAATGTGAAACAAATTTATTGTTCTGACACATTTCATTATAGTCTGCACATATGAACATTTCAAAATGAAAGTATGGGCTTGTTTTTGTTTTCTATTTTTTTTTTGTGTGCGTGCGTGTGTGTGTGTGTGTTTGTGCTTTTCCTTTTCTCCTCAACCACCAGAACGGACACAAATGTTTGTCACCAGTCGGTTGCTAGAAATGGGATTCTCAGTGAGACATATCTACTGGGCCATGGAGGCAGCAGGTACTGCTTTGTGAAGTGTGTCTGATATCACTAAATCTTGTGCTTCATGTGCTTTCTATTTTAAACATCTGTCTCTCATTTTGTCCTGTAGATTTTTGTAGTAATTGGAATACAGAGAAGTATAGCTTTGTATTTCTTAGATATGAGAAAGTATTAGTTTAAGAATTAACATGATGCTGTTTCTTATGGTGGACATCAACTAAGGCTTCAGAGTTGTATAACAGCGCATGTTGTTATTTTCCTGTTTTAAAAATAACAAGCCCAATATACAAATGTATTTCATATATTTGATGTGTATTAGTGTTTGTAGGATATTCAAAGAGCATATGTTGTTTTTGCTGTTTTTCTGCGTCAAAACAATCTGTACCTCAGAGACTGAACTTCCCAGGGCAGTGCATCTTGATGGACAGCTCTCAGATTATACTCATTTCTCTTGGGAGAAGAAGAAGGAAAAATCATCCAAGCCCCTAACCATTTTATCTCAAATTCCTACATCAGTACATTTTGAATTTTCTTGCAAATCTAATTCTCACAAAAATGTTGCACACAGAACATGTCAGCTTAAAGGTGACCAAATTCTGATTGTTATCTCACGCATGGCACTGATATACATTGTAATGTTTTCAACATCACGTTGTTATCACAGACTCCCCACGTTATTCAAATTTTAGTCTTTCCCTCACTTTCTTTTTCATAAATATCAAACACTAGCCCTGGACAAACACTCAGATGTGGCAGTCTGACCTCAGACAGTTCACAGAAGCATGATCATCTGGTGATGATGTCCAACACAAATTAGGAATGCAACACTCCATGATCCGTCTTTTCTTTTTGAACTCTGACAGTTCAACTTCCCTGTGGTCCCTCCCAGATGTAGCAGGTGACTTGGACTCTCAGACCATCGAGGTGTTGGCCAGCTGGATGCTAGAACACCCCCTGACGGAGGAGCAGCAGGCAGCTGAGTCAGCAAGACCGGAGGGTGCTCCTGACACCCCGTCGCCAGATGGGCCAGAGACAGTACAATGTCCCGAGCGGCCCACCAGTCAACCCAATGAAAGGTCAGGAATTTGAACAACAGACGGACATTTTCTTAATTGATACTGGCATTATGTTACTTTCATAGTTATAAATGCAGCCAGCTGAATAATGGACCGTATGTTATGTTGTTTATAGTCTGTTGCCAGGGCTCGACTGGATAGAGAGGGAGAACTTCTTGGATGTCCACCTCACTAGGAACAGACCTCCTCCAGCACGGCGGCGACGCTCAGGCCCGAGTCAGAGGACCTCTTTCCGAAGGGCAGGTCAGAGTCACAGCATTGATCTGTAAATAGAATGTGCACATCAAAGCTCACGTGTTTGTGTTGTCAAAAATGTCGATTTATCCATATATGTTTATTCTGAATATTTAAAACCATTTCAAGACTCATTTTCCACAGTAGTTTTACTACTATATACAACTCTCTTGCGCTCTGTTCTTTCTGACAGTGAGTTGAATAACACACCACTGCAGTGCCCCCATAGCCCCGCCCCCCTCACCCACTCTTGGTGCTGTCTTCTTGTCATTCATGTCATTCACTCTGGTTGCATACAGGCTTTTGCAGCACAGTTTTGTTTTGTTTTTTACTTGCACTGTATCGCATTTTAAATTAGTGACAGTCTCTGAGGATTTTGAACATGTGCACTACCTTATTGTTTTCATTACTGTAAGGTTTTCCCAAATTTTCCCCTTGATATCAGAACTGGTACTGAATATTAATATATTATTAGGTACTGTATCAAAGTTAGAAATTTGTGACAACACTACTATACATTTTACTGTTCAGTTTCATTTGATGCAAACATCATCTTTTCAGACTTGCCATCACCCAACCCCCTGCCGCAGTTGTACCAACAGCACAGCTCGGTCAGTGATTGGCCGGAGCAGGTGGAGTTTCATCCTTACTCTGCCGAGGAAGAGTCAGAGTTGGGCTACATGGATGACCCATACCATGAGGAAACTTATGAAGATCTGCTCACTCCTTCATTCTTCAGCTTGGAGAGAGATACGCTCCAGATAGTGGAGGTAACACACACACACTGTCATCACTAAGGCTGTGTGACATAACACAAAAATACAATCTGTGTTTATATGCAAGTCGTGATTCAAAATAGAAAACAACAAACTTTGGTACTGTGTTGCTTTTAGGGCTGATTATGTCTTTTTGTTTCATGGATTGCTTGAAACATACATGTACGCCTGTTCTGTTCTCTCATTGTCCTTATTACTAGAAACATTGTGATCCATCTTCTTATCCTTCTTTTAGGCTGGAGAGGAACACAGCCAGATGGTGAAGTGTGAACTGTGCAACACCCTTACCCTGCAATTTAACAATCACATCAAGCGACGTCACCCAGGTTGCGGTCAGAGTGCTGCACGCAAGGGTTATGACAGCACTGGGGCCTACGTGGATGTCTGGTTCAAAGGGGAGTGTGGCTCCAACTTCCCCTTCTACCTCCTCTGCAGCTCCTGCAGGGAAAAGTATCTGGCGGCAAACCTGAGTGACCCAAGTTCTAAATATGAAAGGTACAGTAGATCAGACAGGAAGCAATGGATGCATGCAACACACAACACATACTGTAGCAACCAATAATAGTGCCTCTTGACTGTTTTTTCTTCTCATACTATTATGAGATTTAGTTGGTTAAAGTAAACTGGTTGTATGGCCTGTTTTTTTTTTACCATTGTTATCATCCTTTGTTCAGGATTAAAGGTCTGACATCTGATTTGATTGGCCAGCTGGATAGCACTTCTGACGGTAGGGAAGGTCACTTTCACTCTAAAGTGAACGCTGAACAATTTAATCCTTAAATTAATTTTACAATGAATGTATAACATAAATGGTGCCTCTGTTTTCTCAGATGATTGGGAAATGAGCCACCAAGAAGAGTGCGACACAGACAAGCTGACAGGACTGGAGGACTTTGGGCTTTTGCTGAGACCACTGGGGCTGACTGAAAAGAAGCTGGTGCCAGACCCCATTGCCTTCACTGAGCCAGATCCCCTCGGAGCCCTGGTTTACAGCTCAGCTGACCCTACAAAAGCAGTAGCTCCCAAAGGTATTGTGTTTTTTTTTTATTTTAGCTAGTTGTGGTATAGGAAGACCTGTCATTTGCTGAATACATTCAAAGAAGAGTGAGTTATAGGCCATATAAGCAGCATTAGGTTGCAGTTATTCTGTAGCTAACTATCTTCTTTCATGTTGCAGTGAATGTATCTGTATGTCTCTGATGAAAGATTTAGCCCACTTGTTGTAACACACACCCACATTCCCTCTGTGCTTGTTGGCAGCCAAAGAGTCCAAGCACAGTCAAACTTACTGCAGCATAGTGACTCATCACTCATTTATCATAGCTGGGCATCTGAAGCACACATAATGTACTCCCAGTTGTCCCATTTGATCCAGTATTTTGACTCTTTTGCATGCCCACACAAGATGGTGTATAAAATGTGAGTTTAGCGAGAAGTATCAGGAATTTGTCCAGTGATTTACCATAAACGCATGCTCTTTGATATATGTTTTTCCTCACCAGGGAATGCCCTTGTTGAGCAGAAGACCTCCCTGAGTCTTGGACAGCAGGCAGTATCACTGAGGGACTCTCATGACAGACTGAAAGCTTTAAGAAGAGTCACCTCCACAGCCCAGATTCTGCTGGCTTACAGCATGGTGATGAGAGCACTGTCTCAGACTGCCTCCAGGTACATTTGACAAGAAGATTTTGTATTGTAAATCAGTTTATTTCACCAGTTTAATGGTGTCCCTTCAAGACTCTTCTTTTGTCCTCCTTTCCAGTGCGTCAGTGTGCAGCCACTCTAACGGACTAGAGTCCCTGGGTCTGGCAGACATTCGTATCCTGGTGCGTTTAATGACTCTAGCAGCTGGGGGCAGGGCTCACACCTGTGTTGACAGACAGCCAGGTGTGAAGGGCCTGGCGACAGAGCGCAACAACTCCGCCTGCCTCAGCTTCCTTACCTCAGCCATCGGCAGTGTGGTGTCCCACAGCCCAACTGCTTACAGGCAGCTAGTGGAGATATGCACTCAGGTCAGTTTTCTTCAGCTAATCCACTCATTATAAATACTGCACATGGTAATTACTAGTGCTGGGAGATATGATCTGATGTGATACATCAGTTTTATACCACAAAGTGTCCTGTTTGTCTTTGATGACAGTAAATGAAATAATGTTTTAATACATCAGTAAATTAAAACTCCTTTTTTGTGCTGCTTACTTTTATATAATTGTCAGAATTATTTACAGACCTCTAAAAAATCTGGTTAGATAACAATTGTCGTAGCTTTTCTTGGTTTACTTGTATGTGAATCAGGCCATGTATTTATTATAAACTGCAATGACAGTAAATTAAGGTCAGTAAAACCTTAATTAATAAATTTGGTTTATTGTGTAGCCCTACTAATTACAAATGATGAAATTATGATCCATTTAAATACGTCATTATCCTGGATTTGAAGGATTATTCAATTGTGAACATTGTAACTGCTACCACATGAATGGGAATTCTAAAATATCTTTTTAATGTTACTGTCTGTAGGACCTAATGGCAGCAGCTACAGGGGTAAACATTGGAGCCATCAGTGACCCGCAGCAGAGGAATTGTCTAAGCTCTAGTCTAGCAGCTGCAGTCCAGGGAGCCCAGCAACAGAACAGCTACAATGAGCAGACGCCACCTACGTTCCTGGTCACACAAAACCTGGTGTCCCTGCTCACTGAAAAGGGTGTTCACTGCTACAGCCCAGATAAGACCGACCACGAGGCCACTGGTGAGAGGAAGTAGTTTACTTAAGTAGTTTTGTTGTTATGTGTAATTATTAATTACAGCGTTTCAAATATTGTGATTACATTACTCATGGTAGCTCTCCTCTGCATACGTGGCCTAGATCCAGGAAACCAAGGGGTGTCTTCTTCGTCCTTGCCTCCTTCCCCTTTACCCCACCTGAGTGCCAGAGTGGGCCCTCTGGAGCTGGCTAATGCGTTGGCAGCATGTGTCCTGTCCGCCAGGCTGACCAGTAGACACCGCCAGTGGGCAGCACAGCAGCTGGTGCAGGCTTTGGCTGCCACAGGAAGGGATAGTCCTCATCGGCCCCAGTCGTACAGTGACCTGGCTGGAGACTTGCGTAAATGTCCTCTCAAGAGGCTGGAAGGACATTACAACAAGGTGAGGGACTCACAGTGTAATCTGCACAGTAACATTTACTTTCAAAACAGGATATGTGTAGGTTTTCTTTACCCTTTTTGTTGCAACCTTATTGACCAAACAGCGTTTCCTTTGTTCTCATAATAGGATGAGATGTTTCTTGGTTTGTTTTCACAAAGAGTTGAGCTTAAAAGCTCAGATTTCTGAAAGCGAGGGCCATCCATTATTCATGTAAACACTGCATGTACTTACTTACACTCCAAAACTTGAATTATTTTTTAGGCATTTCTGGTTTATTTTGATAGAAGGACAGATAGAGAGAGATATTATATTATATTATATTATATTATATTATATTATATTATATTATAATGCTTACATCTTAATACTATATTAAAGTTATATGTGAACGTTAATTGACATGCAATATGAGACTTCAGAAAAAGTTAATTACCATTGTCCAAACATTTACTTTCATTCACCATGTTTCGGCACAAGGTTTTATTAAGCACACAGCATTAGCTAGCTAGCGTGCTAGCAAGATGATAAGTTGTACTTCCACATTAAATTTTATTATATGGGGACATCTCAACAACTATTATATGAGGAATAAGCCAAATTCATGCTTGACAAACGTGAGTTTTTACAATGCCTCATGATGATATATCTTTCACCACGTAAATGAATTGGTTTATATAAGCCTAACACACACCCCTGAACTGAACACTGAGCAGCAGTGATTAGCCTAAATGGAGAAAAAAATGTTTTTTTCTACTACACGTAGATAATAAACCCATGGATATAAAAATGCCTCATTGCAATTGGTTGAGGAATATAAAAATTGTAGCGCTCTTTATGTTTTATTCAGTGCTCACCCACACACCACTACTGTCCCTTTCCGCCACCAGTTCGGCTCCGCCCTCAAAGTACGTCATCTTTGTTTACAAACACACAAAGGGGTCTATAACGTCAGCTCGCCAAGTCGTGTACCAAAATTTTGGCCATCCCTCTCCCTTGTTGTTCCAACTTGAGGGGGTATTCATGTGATTTTTCCCAGTCGGGGGCTTATTTTCTGATTATTCTCACACCACATGAATGCAGGATCAGCCTTCATGGTATGCGCTGTACCCATTGAGCCTTTAATTGTAGCTCTTATCATTTCTGTGCAGAGCAGTAATTGGTTGGAAATAAGAATTACTGTCTGTAAAACATCCAGCAAGACAGGGACTTTTTTAGTAGTCATTCTTTAAAAACATTCTTTGAGAAATAGACAAGTGGTAAGAATCAAATCTTGAACCTGTGGAGAGATGGCCTCTCTCACATTTCAGTATTAGTGGGGCCGGGGACAGATCTGGCATTTCTCAACCTGTCACCAGAGATGAAGTTAAAAGAAGCTTTTCATTATCTCTGTTCTGCTCAGGTGACTAGCTGCTCCTGGAACAGTGACCAGAGTCTGCTAGCTACATGCTCTCAGGATAAGGTGGTGCAACTGTGGAGCATCAGCCAAAACACAGTGGAGTTACAGACCACCTTCTCCTGCATTACCAGGTATTATCCACTTGCTTCAGTGCTGCTTTGTCCAGTGGGTTTTACAGTGTTATGCTAATTTAAAAAAGATTATTCATTCATATTTATATCATTATATTGAAGGAAACTTCCACACATATTATGGAAAGTTAATGGCAGGTTTTTTGGTTTTTGTAGATGAGGCAAGAGACATTTCTGAATATCTTACAGAGCGATTTCTATGCTATCAAAAACTGGAAGTACTTTTAGCTGTAAGCTTTTCCTTCCTCTGACTCTCTTTCTCCAGTAAGACAGACAGGTCAAGCAGTGAGAGGGCTGGTAGATGTCAACTAATGGCTCCTGTGTACTGGAGCACAGGAGGAAACTTCTTGGCTGCCCCAGAGAACAAACACATCAACATCATGAACATCAGGGGTGAGTCTGGCTTTTCTGTCTCTTAACTATTCTGGATTATTTCTTATTTCATTACTACTATGAAAGAAAAATGACTGTAGTTGATTATATTTCTTGTTTCAGCTGTTGAAGTAACATTAAGCAAAACATGTTTTTGAGTGCAGAGCGACTCTTAAGAGTTGTAGCACAGGTAGTTTATACAATTTGAACTTTTCCTCTTACTTAACAGGATCTCACTGTCACGTGGAGGCTCAGGTGTCTCGGATCACAGCCCTCTGTTGGGCTCAGACCTTCAGCTTGTGGGTTCTTGACCAACCAGCGGCCAATAAGAACAGACCTGCTGAGAGCCTGTTGTTGGGACGACTGGACGGCTCCCTCTGCTGGCTGCAGGTCACAATGCAGCAGATAGACCTGCATGTGACAAGTACCGAACTCACCCATTGCCACAGGAAAGAGGGTGAGGACCCCTCTACACACACACTGTTACTGCTTAAAGCCATACCGTCTTACTCCAATAGAGTGACATACTGCCAACTGACAGCATTCGTTTGTCTGTATGGTAAATTTAAAGCTACAGACAGCAGGTGATTAATTTAGCTCTGCATGCAGTACACACAATATCTTTATTTACTGAATATATAAAAACAAGTTGCAGGTTTACAGGCCATCACATGCTGGAATTATGTCTTGGCTGGACACAGTGTCTTCCTGGAGTTATTTTTAGGTGTGGACCAAGCAGCAGCCTCCGATTCTGAAAAGTAAAGCCAATACTGAAGCACCTTAAACCTACATTTTTTCTATTGGCCAGCAGGGGGTGACTCTGGTTGCAAAAAGAAGTCGGATTATATAAAAATCTATGACAAAATGACCCTACTTCTCACTGGATTAATGACCTCAGCAAACATTTCCCTGATGAGTTTATGGTCTCAACCGTTAATTTTAAGTCTTTTTCAATAAAGCATGATGTTCATTTTGTTAATCATGGTCCAATTTAAGATAAAATAGACCATAAAGCAGGGTATGCTTTAGGGCGTGGCTACCTTGTGATTGACAAGACCTCGGTGGTTTCCTCGTGTTCTCCGTCAGATTTCTTATACCTCTGAGCTGGGGATAGGAAGCATTATGTTTTTGAAATGCCTGTCCCTTTTGTGAACCCAATATCTCAAGAACGCCTCTATGGAATTTCTTCAAATTTGGCACAAGCATCCACTTGGACTCAAGGATGAACTGATTAGATTTTGGTGGTCAAAGGTCACTGTGACCTCAAAAAAACATTTTGAATTTGTACTCTAGTTTTGACACAGTTTTATGTAAATATCCAATAGGATAAAATGATAAAGTGATGACATTTTATATCTATAATTTCTGATCTGTCCTAGCTCCCCAGTGTGTCGCCTGGCACAGTGAGGACAAGCCTTTTGCAGTGGGCTATCCCAGTGGAAAGATCCTTTTGGCCACAACTGAGACCTATGAGAATGAGCAGCCTGTAGTGCTGTCTGTCTTCCAGGTTTGTTAATAAAACAACAAAAGACAACCAACAGTGACTGCCTTTGCTGTTTACACATTGTGACATGAAATTTACATAGAACCATTTTCCACTCTTCCTTCACTCAACAGGATAGTGTGAGTTCTCTCAAATGGGACCCCACAGGACACTTACTGCTCTGTTTGGGGAAGTCAGAGGTAGTGGAGATACTGGGACGCTCTGGGGGCACCTGGGTGACACTCCACTCCCTCATTCACACCAGCGCTGTCACTATTGCTGAATGGTGCCCACTCGCTGGCAGAGCGCCTGATCCTAGGCTCATGATGGCTGTGTGAGTTTACATAACTAATCCTTCTTTCTTTCTCTGTTGAATATTCTGCGTCTGTCTTAACATTAACCTTAACAACAAAAGGGTAACAATGCTACAGTACAAAAAAATCTCATTTAATTCTTTCCATGTTTCTGTAGAGGTTGTCAGAATGGCTCTGTGCATGTCTGGACACTGCCACAGGGGGGTACTTTTGTATCTTTGCCCAACCTACTGAACAACTCCCAGGGCCAGGATAAGAGCACTGATGTCAAGGTCAGTTTGGATCGGCTGTTGGAGATCCTTGTTACAGCCCTGGTTCTACTAATGTTTTAAACTTTTGGTATTATGAAATATTATCAGCATTTTATGTGGCTATTTTGTGTTTGCGGCAGTTGCCTCTGATTTTAGCTCATGTAATTACACAGCTCTGTTTCCTTTTATAGCAGGGGAGTGAGAAGTGTGTGCTAGTACTTCACGGCCACATTACGGCAGTGAAGTCCCTTTCATTCTGCTCCAGTGGGCTGGCTCTGGTCTCTGGAGGGATAGGGGGACTGCTCAACATCTGGTCCTTGCAGGTCAGAAAAGAACATTCACTGTGTGTTTGTCCCCAAGTGCAAAGATTACTTACTTAACAATCAACATTACCAGAATATTAAACCACTATTGTGTATTACTCTAACATAAATCTGTCAGTCTCATTTCAGAGTTTTAATCCTCCTCCTTTTCTGTGCATCTTGCAGGATGGTTCAGTCTTGCAGACTGTTACAGGTTTGGGTTCAGTCGTCAATACCACCTGGATACCAAACTTGGGTGTAGCTGCCTGCTTTGGGAGGTCAAAGGTAATTTGGGTCATTCATAACTTCAATTTCCAAGGCTTGTTTCCAGTTTTTACGCTAATCTAAGCTAACTGTCTCCTGGATTTGATTTCATATTTAGCATACAGACATGATCTTCTCATCTAACTTTAAAAAACTACTCCTTTAGGGAAGCCAGAATATTACAGTCCTTTTCTTCATTCTACTTTTACTAATGTGAATTTTAAATCAGTTTATTACTATAAAAGCAGATGTAAAGGAAAGTGACTCAAAGATGCAGATGCAACATTTCCTCATGCATGTGTCACTTTACACTTCTGATCTGTCATTGTTTCTTTCCCAGGATGTTTTGTTGATCTGCTGCACCCCCGACTGGATGAGTCAAAACCATGTGCTAGCTTCCTGTCGTATGGTCCTTAGAAGCCAGAACATCCTGGGTCTAAATCGGGCACCTTGTTTGGCCGTCTTCCTGGAGAGGCTGCCCTTGCTGTTGCAAGAGCAGTACAGCTATGAGCGGGTCATTACTAAAACTAGATTTTAAAGGCACAGTTCACCCCCAAAATTTTAAATACATGTTTTTCCTATTACCTGTAATGCTGTCTATCAGTCTAGATTGTTCTGGTGTGAGTTGCAGAGTGTTGGAGATATCAGCCATAGAGACTTCCTCTTTCTTTCCACTATGATGGAACTAAATGACACTCAGCTTGTGGTGCTTTAAGTGCCAAAAAATACATTTGAAAAACTTAAAGTCTCTTTCCAGAGAATATGACCCAGTTACGCAAGATAATTCACGGACCTTGTTGTGAGCAGTTTCATGTCGGTTTTCTTTCTAGCAAACTACACACACCAAGCAAATCACTGCGCAGAAAGAGGTGTGCCATTAATGTTTACATATTGTGCTGTCATGAGCATGAGCCTCTTGTTCGTGAGTAGATGCAGGCTTCCTCCTGATACGGTTGGCAGGTGTAGTTTGATAGAAAGAGAGGTCGATAAATAGCAATAAAGGTAAAGGAAAAATATCTATTTGTGATTTTAGGGGTGAACTGCTGGAGTGAAGTTGTTCATGTGTTGTTTTCTGGGCTGTAGCTGAGACATGATTTTGAATTTCTCCTCTTCATGCAGACCCATGTGGCAGCAGGTGACCAGCTAGTCCACAGTGCCTTCCTGCAGAGCCTGGCCTCCTTGACTGTTGGTTTGTCCTTAGAGAAACACCTGTGCCGCTACCCACGCCCCCCACACCACACAAGTCCCGATGCCCACTCCTGCCCATCAGAGTGGAGCTGGCTTGCCACTTACGCCACCACTGTCCGCAGTGCTGAGGCTATTGCCAGCGGTACTGTCTTCCCAGAATCCTTCAGTATTTCAGAGTTTCAAGAGGTGGATGTCACTGAAATCACCAAGGCATTGGTGAGTGATGATAATCACCTTGGTGCTGACTGAAATATACAAAAAATGTCCAAATGACAGCATCTCTTGAGAGACTTCTCTGTCTTCTAGGATAACAGTAAATGGAGCTTTAAGATGGATGAACAGCTGATGTCATGGGCCACCACCAGACCAGAGGTAACAGCTTGGCCATTTTGAAACAGTACACACAATACAAATTAAATTTCCCTTAAACTTACCATCTGTCTGCACATTGAGATTGTCTTTTCCTTTAGCTGGAGAGTTTTATAGTAGATGATAATTTCTGTTTCACCTGCTGTGTTTCTTAGGACTGGCAACTAGGGGGGAAGAGTGAGGTGTACCTGTGGGGGAACGGACGGTACGGACAGTTGGCAGGAATGGGAACCAACCTCATGGTGCCTACTCTTGCACCCTCTCTGTTACAGACACAACAGGTAGAAACTTTTTCACTCAGGACACAGGCTTTACCCTTGATTGCTACTGTTTCCTAATTTTTCTTTGCCTTTGTGGGTGTTTTTAATTGTCATTCAGGTTGTGTGTGGACAGAACTGTTCCTTCCTGGTCCAGTCCAACGGGACAGTACTGGCTGTAGGAGAAGGACAATATGGCAGACTGGGCCAGGGGAATTCTGATGATCTCTATGTCCCCACTATCATCTCTGCTTTTCAAGGTACAGTATTCATCAAGAGCCTCAAGTCAGAGCTGTGCTGCTTTTGGATGTTTTCATGAATTTTCATTCTTGCCTCAAACCATGTTTTTAAACACAACAGAAAAGTGGGGGGAATGGGGGGGGGGGTCTATTTTTGTTGCAGTGTTGAAATTTGATGTAGTAGCTTCTGCTTTCGCCTAAGTGTTGTTACTAAACTCCTTATTCTTAGTTTTGTAAGTTGAGCTTTACTGACTCTGAATCTGTTGGCAGGGTACGTGGTGACTCAGCTGGTGACGTCCTGTGGGTCAGATGGACACTCCATGGCACTGACTGAGACTGGGGAGGTGTTCAGTTGGGGAGATGGAGATTTCGGAAAACTGGGCCATGGTAACAGTGAAAGGCAGAGGAGACCCAAACAAATAGAGGCCTTACAAGGAGAAGAGGTCGTTCAGGTAGAGATAAAGCTGCTTTGAACTCCTATGGTTTTGAAAAAAAGTTCCAAAAGGACAAAATTTAAAGTGTGAGACATAAACAGATTAATTCAACTCCATGTTTTCTGAAACTATCATATGGCTTTCCTTTTTCTTCCAAGCTTGCTTGTGGTTTCCGGCACTCGGCTGTTGTAACAGCAGATGGGAAACTGTTCACCTTCGGCAGTGGTGAATCTGGTCGTCTGGGTCAAAGGTCCACGTCCAACAAGATGCTGCCTGAAAGGGTGGCTGCCTTAGAGGGATATCATGTGGGACAGGTAAGAAATTAGCTGTGTTTTAATTCTTAAACTCAGATGGTGATTTAGTCTCCACAGTGAAATACGAAAAATGATTTGAATATAACTCAACAAAAATAACTTGGATACCTTTCACAGGTGTCATGTGGTCTCAACCACACACTAGTCCTATCCCTTGATGGCATGGTTGTGTGGGCGTTTGGAGATGGGGATTATGGCAAATTGGGAACAGGTTCCTCTACAGCGAAATACTACCCTCAGGTAAGTTATAATTATCAAAACCTCCTTTGTATCCATTGCTTTTAGTGTTTATTAACTAATTTATTGAGTGCTTTTATACAGTATAGATGAAATATTTGTGTCTGTTCCTGTTTTCAGAAAGTGGAGCAGCTGTGCAATAAGGGAATTAAAAAGGTCTGTTGTGGAACTCAGTTCTCAGTGGCGTTGGCCTGTGATGGACATGTTTACACATTTGGACAAGGTACATTTTATTGTGAAAGTGGATTGTAAAAATGTTACTGTACCATGTCTCCATCTACTTTTCGAAACACATACAGTGTTTTTCCCTATGTGTGTAAGGTGGTGTCTGGAAATTATTTACTTGACCCTACTTATTTTATTGCGGTCTGTCACAGTGTCTTTTTTTATGATTCAACTAAAGGCCCAGACACACTAAACCAACATCAAACAACTAGTGGCGACGAAGGCCGACTCGCCTCATGTCACCTGGGTCTTGGCCAAAAAATCGCACTGAAACACACCACAAACACTACAGCCAACGGCCAAGTAGTGTGCATGTTCTGCACCTGTGTGAAGGAAATAAGTCTATACACCAGCAGGTGGCGGTAGTCTGTAAAGTTCTGTTTGCTGTGCGTTAGCGAACAATAACAGAAACATTTATGAACCATTTATGTTAAAGAGCTCCGTGGCTAAAAATATAAGAAGTTACAGAGTATCAGTTTGTTTTGATATCACTCCTTCTTGATGTTGTCGTTTACTTCCTTAAAATTGTTTCTCTTCTCATGCAGTTGAACTGCCAGTGTGTGTTTTTTTTTCACTGACTGGCTCCGCCGACTCCAACGTTGATTCAACAGACTGTATAGGCCAAAAGCAGCCAACAATAGCTGACTAGTGCCAACAATGTGGGAAACACCCACACTGCAAAAACTAGGATGATAGATACTCACCAGCAGCCCAACACTGACCATTGGCTGACCGTCGGCTTGGTGTGTCAGGGCCCTTAGAGTCAGCTAAGCCTGAACTTTTCAAATCCAGCACTTGGTGTTTTTAAGTAATAAAAAATTCATTTTTTTCCTGGGTCTTTTGGACTATTACCTGTCATAACATGCAACATTTTTTAACTGTATGTTACTTAATACGGTGTACTTTTTGCCCAAAAAGTGTCGATGTTCAACGTTTAAAAGTTCAAAGTATATTTTTGTTTAATGTTTGAAATGAAGTGAATGTTCTCTTCAAAGTGTTTCTGAATCAATTCACCAACTTACTTGGCTCAAAGCTGCATGCAGAATAAAACACACTTGTATATGCCACTGTGTTACTTAGCTTTCCTTCTGTTCATCACTCAGAGCGTCTGATCGGCCTGCCAGACTCCATGCTGAAGAATAAATCCTGCCCTCAGGTGGTGCCGTCTCTGGAGGGGCTCTTCATAGAAGACGTTGCTGTGGGCTGTGAACATGTGCTCGCCCTGTCCTCCACTGGAGACGTCTATGCCTGGGGCTGCAACAGTGAGGGACAGGTAACCAACATCGTCTATTATAATATCATACACTTTGAAAATCTGAAGTTTGCTTATGTTGCACTTCTGTGTTGTCTTTTATGTGTGTGTTCCAGCTTGGCCTTGGACACGCAAACCCAGTGAAGGAGCCCACGCACATAACAACCCTCCAGGGGAAAAACATCAGACAGATCTCTGCTGGCCGCTGCCACAGCTCAGCATGGACCACCCCCTCTACCTCGATGAAAAACTCAGGTACACACACAGCCCTACAGCACATGTTCACACACAGATACTCTTCCACCCTATGATCCGTGAAAGAGAATACACTCGGGTCTCTTTTCTGTAATCTTTGTCTCCAGGTGGCTCTGGAAGCTTCCAGCTTGGTCTTCCCCAGTCAGTTCCTCCACAGTACAACACTCTGAAAGACTGCAGCCCTGATGTCCTCAGCATGCGCCTCAGGGTACTCTACCACTTTTCTGATCTCATGTACAAGTCCTGGAGGCTGCTCAACCTGGATGCCAAGAATCCGGTAACCTTTGATCCCATTTTCTGACCTCTTTTTAAAGTGTTAAAAGAACAAATGTCAGAAACAGATAATGGAATTGCTTGTTAGCCCTCATTATTTTTTCATTGTGATGCCACATTTACTTCCTCCTGTTTTATTCCCTGTCCTTCCCTCTATCCAGGTGTCCACGTCACGCTATAGTTCAGGGACGACAGCCATTATCCGGGGTGATCTCAGAGGTCTTTTATCACCCAAGGTCAACACTCTGCCTCTGGTGCGATCCATCGGCAGAACAATGACCCAGGGCAAAACGTATGGGCCACAGATCACTGTGAAACGGATTTCCACAAGGTAAGGATGACAGTAATATTCAATCTCCTTGCAGAATCTGTGTGTCTTCAGATGAGAGCTGGTGGAAAAACAGGAGGTGACCAGAATAACTGGCTGTGTTTCCAATTGGCCAGCAGGGCTTATTTGCATTTCAGGACTTTTGTTTGGCACCTTGGTTTGCATGTTTTTTCATACTGCAGTTTTCAGTTTGTTGTTATATCTGCGTATTTGTTCATGAAAACTTTGATTGATGACCCCTCTCTTACACTCCCACAGAGGGCGTTCGAGCAAGCCCATCTTTGTGCAGATTGCAAAGCAAGTGGTGAGCCTGAATCCTCTGGAGTTGCGGCTTCCATCACGAGCCTGGAAGGTCAAGCTTGTCGGAGAGGGAGCTGACGATGCCGGAGGAGTGTTTGATGACACCATCACTGAGATGTGCCAGGTAGGATGGAAACCGCACAGAGAGGGGAGCAGCAGAGCAACAGACACAGCTATAAAAATACAGCCTGGAATATTCCCTGCTTTTTGTAAATTAACAATTTACGATGTGTTTTCACCAGGAGTTGCAGTCAGGTGTTGTGGATCTTCTGATTCATACTCCCAACAGCTTTGCAGATGTGGGCAGCAACACTGACAGGTCCACATTTTGTAGTTGTATTTTAATATTAACCAACTGTACCTGTATCAAACTCTCAAAAGAAGTCTCTACCTCTCGCATTCTCTGACTACCCTCACAGGTTCCTGTTGAACCCAGCGGCACTCTCAGAGGATCACATGGTCCAGTTTCGCTTCCTGGGCATCCTCATGGCTGTAGCTATCCGTACCAAGAAACCTCTGGACTTACATCTGGCTCCATGGGTGTGGAAACAGCTCTGCTCTATGCCACTGGGAGGTCCTGACCTGGAGGAGGTGGACCTGCTCACCTACCGCACCCTTCAAGGCATCCTTCACCTGGAAAACAGTGGAATCACAGAGGATAATTTCCATGTGGTGAGATACTATGCAAACTGCCTTCCAGCAGAGTCCACCCACAACCTTTTTCTTCTTTGTTTCCAAACCCCTCCCTTCCTTTCTCTGTACTAACCTCTTTTCACTCCTGCCATGTAACCCTCTGAAGATGATTCCACTGGATTCGTTCATGGCTCACAGTGCAGATGGAAGGCTGGCACCTGTGGTTCCTGGAGGTCAAAACATCTCACTAACCTTCGCCAACCGGACTGAATATGTGGAGAGAGCTCTGGACTACAGGCTGCATGAAATGGATACACAGGTTTGAAGTGTTTGAACTGTTAGAGAACGAATTGGGTGTAATTAGCAGACCTTTTAAAGGAGCAGGTGTGTAAGATGTAGTGGCATCTAGCAGTGAGGATTGCAGATTGCAACCAGCAGAAACTTCTGCCGAGTGCCAAGCGTAAACTCATGCTTAGGATTCCTTCAGTGTTTATTGCTCAGAGGATTTTTACTGTGAGCCACATTATCTGCAGAGGTCTCTGCAGGTCTCTCAGAGGCCTCTTCCTCTCTGAACAAAACTGACAGCAGGGAAAATCACATAATAAAACCGTTTCATGTTATAAATCAGTGTTTCTCCAGTGCTGTTCAGCTTGTCAGAGACAGTCAGCTCCCCCTCTGCTAATGTGTGCTTACCTTTTTATGCCTCTACACTGGCGATAGCTGTGGTCAGATGCATTATCGTTTCGGGTTGTCCATTTGTCCTTTCCATTCTTTTGAACACAGTAACTCCAAAACGCCTCAAAGGAATTTCTTGAACTTTGGCACAAGCATCCACTTGGACTCAATGATGAACTGATTAGATTGTGGTGTTTAAAGTTCAAATGCCAAGGTCACTTTGACCTTGTTTGTCCAGTTCCTGTGATTGTAATATTTTAAGAACAACTTGAGAGAATTTTCCTCAAATTTAAGATCAAACGCTCAGGAGGTTTTTAGCTAAGTTATATGCAGTTGTCTCTTCCTCTCCAAAACAAACAGACCACATGATTTAACCAGTAAAAACACTGAATAAAGCAGCCTTATGTTAAAAATCAGTGTTGTTCCCAATGCTGTTGGGCTCATCGTGGAGGGACTGCTTATTACGATGGCCAATGCAAAAACATGAATGGCTCTATCTGGAGCCAGAGTTTGGTTCGTCCTGTTCTGGGCTACTGTAGAACATGGCGGACTCTGTCGATGTGGACTCGCTCCCTATGTCTATATAAACAGCTCATTCTAGGGTAATGAATCAACAACGATTCTTATTTTCAGGTGATTATACACTAAGAAAGGTTACTTGTTATATTTTATTCCATTTCTGCCAATATAGTTCCCTAAATCCTACACACTGGACCTTTAAACTGTCACCACATAACCTGTGAACATGCAAACTGCTCTATATTATTTCTTTGGTCACACTAAGGTGGCTGGTTAAAAAATAAACATTAAACACATATCTTGTTACTAAATTCAGCAAACAGTTCTGACCCACACAGGCAGTATTATTGTACAATAAAAACTTGTGGTGTGGATTTCCCTCTGTTGTATCTGATACTCATCCATTTTAAACACCCAGTCTGCCCACCAGTTTCCATTAGTGCTCACTAGACAGCCTGTCTGTTGTGCTGTTGTTGTTCCCTTTATCTCGTCCTCAGAAGTATCAAAGCCTGATGTTGTTCTGTTGTGTGCAGGTGGCAGCAGTCAGAGAGGGCATGTCCACCATCATCCCCTGTGCCCCTCCTCTCCCTGCTGACGGCACAGCAGCTAGAGCAGCTGGTCTGCGGCCTGCCAGAGGTCTCCGTTGAGATGCTGAAGAAGCTGGTGCGTTACCGTGACATCACCGAGAGCCACCAGCTTATTGGCTGGTTTTGGCAGAGCTTGGAGGAGTTCACCAATGAGGAGCGAGTGCTTTTCCTACGTTTCGTCTCTGGCCGGTCCAGGTTGCCTTCCAACCCCGCTGATATCACACAGAAGTTCCAAATCATCAAGGTTGACAGGGTGAGGTCATCACGTATAAAAAAAAAAAAAAACATGTTTACAGGGAAAAAACATTTGTAGTCCAAATAACAACTTTCTTCCACATATCATTTACCTTCAGCCCGTCAACGGCCTCCCTACTGCACAGACCTGCTTCTTCCTGTTTCGCCTGCCTCCGTACACGAGCCAGGCCATCCTCGCTGAGCGTCTGCGTTACTCCATCCACAACTGCCCCTCCATCGACATGGACAACTACATGCTGACCCACAACACCGACCCAGCAGACAGCTCCGACACCGAGGACTGAAGCAGCCAGCTGTGGCCAACCTGGTGATGAATGTATCTTCTCCCTTGCCATGCACATTATGCACTGAACACAGATTTTTATTCGCCAAAACCTGTAAGGTAGTGAACTGTTTATATGTCGGTTGATTTGAAGATATGTGTAGTTTTGGTTTTCCAGCTGTGCGAGGTGTTGTAATTATTGCAGTGCTTACTCTGAATCAAAACTACAGGGATACAGAATAAGATTTTTAAAAATATAGGTGAATAAGCCACAATAAAGGAGTTAATGTGCCTGTTTGTTTGAAAATAATGTAATAATTTAATGACCTGTCCCACACAGGCAGTATTATTGTAAAATAAAAGAGTGTTTAAGTAAGGATTTTGGTGTATTGTATTTAAAATCGTTGCATCCAAATGCTGGTGTTGATGCTGCTGTTATTTATTATTATACTACAATTTAAGGTCAGTGGCTGGATGGTGTCTTAAATGCACTTTCCTCCAGAGGGTCACTGTGAGGCTGTGTGTGGATGGCCTAATGCATAATGTCCTCAGGGGTAGATGCTGGAGTGTACCCACCATGACAAGTACATGTCCGCATATGCAACATCAAAGGGGAGATGCAGCTGTTGGTAAACTGGTACTGCAGAGTAGCACCACTGAAAGCAAACTCAAAATGACTTGGAAGTGTATTCAGGTTTGTAAGAAGTGCATGCATTGCACTTTACACACACTAGTGCACAAAAACTGTGTCAAAAATACATGTTTTTAAAAGTTGAATATTCCAATGTTCAGGAAAATTCAACAAATTAATCTTTTTAAGCCGAGACAGGATTTAAGATATGCAAAATCAAGGAGAAATAAAAACATGAATGTGTAATTAACAAAGGCATATATGATGGATATTCACACTCATTTTGGTCCAACAACATAACAGTGCAATATCAAAAGTGTAAAATCCAGTGATGGAAAGTAGCTAAGTACAGTTACTCAGTACAGTTTTAAGTGTACTGTTGGCACTTAGTATATATAGGGCTGACCGGTTATGGTTCTAACAGTACCACTTTCCTCCCACAACTTATGTAATACATTTATTGTATGACCACTTACCCTTTGAGATTGCCTGTAAAATTTCATACGTGTGAAGAAGAATGCAGATTTTACAGCCATCGCTGATTTTCATTTACGAGATACATCAGATGAGTCGAGGCAGGCCGTCCCCAAACAATGCTTTATTTGCGATGTGACACTGAGCAGATATGGCAAGAAATTACAAAACCTCAGAGAAAAAGGATCAACAGCTGCCCTGTGTGGGCGATCACAGCAGTCAGAAAGTCTTCAGTGTGCAGCGAGAGGACATCTTGACTGGTTACTTGACTGAGGCAGCAGACTTGAAGATGACATCCATCGTGACAAGGTGTCTGCTAAGAACGGCCTAGGGTCATATGGTTTCAACATGGAGTCAACTGTGGGAGACAAAAAGGCTTGCTGGCAAGATCAGTGATGACGACAAGCAGAAGATATATTTACTTAACACTCTATCTGACAGGTACAGGCCATTGTGTAATTTTTATTATACCCTCCTATTGCTACAGCTTACTCAGGAAGCGGGGACAGGTTGTAACAATCCCTTGTGTTTGACATTATGAGACAGACAACCATTCAACCTCATAGTCACAACCAAGGGTAATTTAGAGTCACCAGTTATGCGGGACAACCTGGAGAAAACGTGAACTTAGAAGGGCCACAGCAGGCTGGCATGATAAACCCAGAACCCTCTATCACCTCTTCTTCATCTCTAAAGGAGCAAAAATTAGATGTTTGATCATACCTGGGTCGGTATTTGCATCAACAGATATGCATGTGCTGTCCAGTTGGTAGATAAACACCAGGAACTGTATCACAGTCATGTTGTAAAGATGGGTCATGTTAAGTTAAATGACCATCAGCAGCACTTTGCAGCTCAGCCAGTCAAAACTTTCCTATGTAAATTTTCCAATGTGCATGTAACACATGTTTTACATTTCACTCCTCACCTTCAGGGAGACATTTCTCTAAACACTCCGTCTCATCTTTAAAGTTGTTCCGGTTGCCCGCACACCCTCTATACATGAAAACCTCGCAGCTCATTGAGGTGGAGTTGAAGAAGCAACGTTCAGTGTTTAACAAACATAGACCTGTGTCAGGTGCTTTGTTACAGACCTCTACAGGATTCACTTAAACTTGTTAGACACTTTCTCCAATTTGGTTAATAACACCACAAATTTGGTTATCTCATATTCCAGCATGTCACTGAAGCGAAATCTGAAGCGTTACATCAAAGACAAATTATACTTTCACCATGATATTTCCAGAACCATCATTGAAGCCTTACAAAAGATAGTACAAGGAAAAATAACTTGTACATAATCAATAAAAAATGATAGAAATTAATTTGCAGAGAGAACTGGAGAGCTCAGCCAGTCACCTGATCATCATCAACAGGGGCCCCCTGGAGGGTCCACGTCCACCCCAGGAGCAGCAGAGAAAACAGAATCACTCTTTTCTCCATCCCTTCAGTCTCTGTGTCTAGCTCTCTCTGAAGTTGTGCCTGAAATAAAGCCACCCTCTTGTTTATTTTATTCTTTTATGCATCTCGGCCCAGACAGTGCATTGACCTGTGACTCACTGTGCTGTGCTGCCCCCACATGTATTCACTCCTGCAGACAAATAAATAAATAAATAAATGTTTTACTAGGCCTACATGTGTCATCTGACTTGTTTGAGCAGCTGACCATTTAGCCGTTGGACCTCAGGCATAAATCCAAGTATTTGTGTCATAGAAAAAAAACAAAGCCAACGAACATCTACATAACATCTAATAAGCGCAGAATGAACAGATGGTGTTTGGATGGATACAGTAGCTGAGAGTGAAGAAAAAAATGCACGTAAAGTCCTTACACATACAGAGTATAATTTAGAAACTGATTAAGAGCAATTGATCAATTTGTTTGTGTCATTTTGTTTCTATTTGGATGGATACAGTAGCTGAGAGTAAAGAAAATAAGACTATGGGGAAAAAGGGGGTTTAAAGGAGCAGTATGTGTAGGATTTAGTGCCATCTAGTGGTGAGGACCTGCAGATTGCAACCAGCTGAAACTTCTGCCATGTGCCAAGTGTGAACTCCCAGTTAAGGCTTATTTATATTCTCTTTATGTACGATATGATATGTCCATTTTAAATGTTGTATTGTATTATGTATTAATAAGCTTTCAGAAAACTTGTACATATACAGGTGAAGTGCACGTCAAGTACAGACAGAAGGCTCCGTCCATTTCCGTCTCTGTCTCCGTCTTTACCATTGAGCACAAATGAGCCCATTAGATTTCTTCAGTGTTCATTGTCCAGGACGTTTTTACCCAGATATCCACAGGAGTCTCATTCTCCTCAGAACAAACAGACCTGATGATTTAAACCAGGAAAAACTGAATAAAGCAGTTTCACATTAAAAATCTCTGTTTTTCCAGTGCTGTTTGATTCCTGCAGAAGGGCTGCTTACTATAGTGGCTGATGCGAGAACACGGATGGCCCTATCTAGAGCACATTTCAGTATAACAAATTTTATACTATGTTTATAAAAGAAAATGTTGTCATTTTGGTATAACAAAAACACAACGAGGCACTGGACACTTCATATTTTTAGGTGATTATGTGAGCCCGGTCTCACATCCAAGTCATAGAAATCTGGTGCTTGGGCAATGACTCAGAAACCAACAAAAAAGGCATCCTTTAACATCAGCATGATACGTGGCTGGTTGCCATTATAGTTTAATGGTACCCAGTGGCGTCAGAGGGAAATGCGGCAGGACAAGGATGAAAGTTAAGGCTGCAAATGTCCGACTGGGGCGGATGGGAGGGGTGCAAACACCATCCACTTTCACCTGAGAGAGCGGTGTTTGTGTCTGCGTCCTGTAAGGTTCTAAAGCCAAACTGTGTTCTTTTTTCCTGAACCTAACCACATGCCTTTTTTGCCCAACCCCAGCCATGTGTGTTTATTGTTGATTTTGAAAGAGACGGTAAATTTCCTGTGAAAATGAGAGTGTATTTTGAAAGAAGACAATGCACTTAACAAGCAGAACTTGACATGGTGTCCCAGAATATCAACAACCAATGCACCCAGAGTACATTGCACCTCATATGTGGACATAGAGAGTCCATGACCAAACACTAATATGTGACAAGGTCGGAGTGCGAATGTGTTGATTATACACTAAAGAAATCATACTGATTATATTTTATTTCTGTGAATACATCTCCCTAAATCCTACACACTGGATCTTTATGACTTGGCCATTATAGAGGAAAGGACAAATACATTTTATTCTACCAATCATTTATTTTTGTCAATACTGGGTAACTTGAAGGTACAGTTTTGGCAGCATATTATAAATGTGCATAATTACTTGATAGGTTCTGCAGAATACCAGTGTTGGTAACACAATGGTTTGATTTTTTTTTTCAAATCTCAATATAGTAATACACTACCCCTTGAAGTAATCACTATTCACAAGAATACTAAAAGTGTGGTTTCTCTGTTCCCACCAAATGCCCAATTGTACCAGCAATGGCCCTAGTACATCATTGTACAATTGTCGCTGTTTTTAAGTACCAATAACTTTTTTTTTAACTGTCAATTTTTTACAACACACAATCATGCAGGATAAAGTATAATGTGTTTGGTCACTGAGCGTGTCCCATGTAACTTTACAGCAAATACCCAGATAAAAGTGTTTAATGTATTTTTGCCACAGACTGTATAAAATAATGGATGTAGCTTCTGTGATATTCCCCATTGGTTTGTGGACTCCCATTCTGAAGCCTTAAGTTTGGCATTTCTGCCATCATCAGCTTGGGTTTTTTAGAGCCAGAAGTGACCATATTTGGACAATAGGGTGGAGCTGTGAATAAGCAGTGGGTGGATCTGACTTTTTGACTGAAGCAATGCCCCACAGAAAGCCTGCCACCAGGCAGATCACCTAAAACCAAGATGGAGACAGCCAAAATGCCAAACTTGAGGCTTTAAAGCGAGAGTCCACAAACGAACGGGAACAGCTTCTCTGTTTGGGTTTTCTACTAATTCCATCTTGTATAGTAAACACCAGGATTTTTGTCAACCACATTAATCTCTTGTAAACATTAGACAGGTGTAAAACACAGTAATGTATTGTTTTATTAGTAATCTGCTCTCCCTATAGTTCATGTTTTTGTATAACTTCGGCGTCAGTGCTTTGTCATCTCCTCAGTTTGCCCTCCGGAAACAGCTTCTCCTAATCCTCCAAAATCAGAACTTCAACAGTCCGATCACGCCGGTGTCGGGTGCTCTTCCTCTGTAAAAAGGAAAAAATGCATGAAATGCTTTGATCATATCTGGGTTGGTAGCTGTGTCAGTTTGCATGAACAGATGCATATGTGCTGTACATTCAGTAGATGATGTGAAACAGTAGAAACTGTGTCACAGCTCATGTTGGTGTAGTGTTAGTTGATGAGGTGGGTGTACTGCTGGGTAGATGGGTAGATTACAGAGGAGGAAGTGGGTATACTCTCCTGTATATTCGAATGACTTTTTGGCTGAAAGATGGGTATATTATAAACATCCAGAAAAAGAGGTCGATATACCCTGTATACCTGCATATACCCTGCCCTACAGCGCTGGGTCCTGTTAACTTTAATGTCATTCGGCAGCACTTTGGAGCTCAGCCAGTCATAACTTTGATATGTGAGTTTTCCCAGATGTGTGAGACATGTGTTTTGTATTTCACTTATTACCTTCAGGGTGACATTTCTGCATACAATCTGTCTCATCTTTAAAGTTGTTCCGGTTGCCCCCACACCCTCCATAGATGAATTTCTCGCAGCTCATTGAGGTGGAGTTGTAGAAGTAACGTTCACGATACGCCTTACATGGGCCTATGACAGGTGCTTGGTTACAGACCTCTACAGGAAGAGAGAGATCAATAATAACTTCAACTTTATTTGATTACTTGATTTTGCAGCAGGACAGACAAGGACACACAACAGAGCCTACAAAGGGTACACTAGGGGGTAAGGGATATAGGCACTGAATGTTATAGGCTCAGGAGAATAAGGAGTGGCAGGTTGACGTTACAACAATACGTGCTAAAATTCAGATTAGTAACCAACCATGGTAAAAAACAATAAAAATAAATATCACTAGAATAAATATAGGATTTAACAATACAGTTCAACAGCCATGGTAAAAAAGGAAAAAAAAACAACCTCTCAGACAATACATGAAATAAACATATAAAAATAATAATATGTTACTATTCTTCTTCTTATAATTATCATTAATATTATTGTTATTATTATTATTATCTATCATCTATTATTGATTCTATTGGTGACTTATTTGATAATTTATTTCTTTGTTTACTTAAACATTATTTCCTGAAATATGTCTTTTTCCTTATCAGTTGGTATCAACTAATTTATTCATTGGCTTTTCTTCATTTCTTGATACCACTATTAACTTCTATCATTGCCACTATTATCAACTTTATCATTTATTCTTTTACTTCATTTTCCTACAACTATATCCCTGATTATTTACTCACTTCTTTACTTTCCCCTTTTGTTCTTTCCTCTATTTTCTGTTATTACAGTACCACTGTTCACTCACAGCTAACCTCTTCTACAGACTGTATCAGCAAATCTATTCATGCTTTAGTTTTATTTATTGATTTATTTTTTACCTCTGCATTGCCTCCCGCTCTGTTTTTACTTATTATTATTAATACTATTACTTCTGTTATTATTGTGTTGCTTACTTATTGTTACTCATGTAAATTACAATACTGACATTGCTCCACACTACAGTCACATCCTACACACACTGTGAAACACATAAAAACAAATCACATTCTCACCCTCCTCTCCCTCCTCCCTCTCCTCTCCCTCCTCTCCGTCAAGTACCTCCAGCCCTTAATATAATAAATGGACATACATTAGCAGTTGTAGCACAAACAAAAACTCAGTTTTTGGTAAAAATTTAAAAAATAAATGAAGAAATTACTTATGTGGACAAAGACAATGCAAAGTATCATTAAGTGGTTGAAACATGGGACATAATTGACACCCCAGCCAGGAAAACTCTATTACTACACACACACACACACACACACACACACACACACACACACACACACACACACACACACACACTACAAAAATCCCTGCACAACAGACTACCCTTGCTACACTTGCACACCCCAAGACCTAGCACTTGATTTTTTCTTTTTAGAAATGTTGTTCTTGTTTATTTGTTTGCTTCACCAAATTCATACAAAAAGAAACTGTACCACAGTCATACTAAAAAGATAGGTCATGTCAGTGGTGCAGTGTAGTTCATAAGGTGGGTGTGCTGCTAGATAGAATGGCGTATACCCTACCCTGCACCACTGGGTCCTGTTAACTTTAATGTCATTTGGCATCACTTTGGAGCTCAGCCAGTCATTACTTTGATATGCAAGTTTTCCCAGATGTGTGAGACATGTGTTTTGTATTTCACTTCTTACCTTCAGGGTGACATTTCTGGATACAATCTGTCTCATCTTTAAAGTTGTTCTGGTTGCCCCCACACCCTCCATAGATGAATTTCTCGCAGCTCACTGAGGTGGAGTTGTAGAAGAAACGTCTCTTCTTCGCCTTACATGGACCTACTTCAGGTTCTTTGACACAGTCCTCTACAGGAAGAGAGGGATACAGGAAGTAGCACCAAGAGGGGGAGATAACCATTAGTGGGAACCTGACTCTATCACATGTCATGTCACTGCACATTAAGAAGCATGCAGTTAATTAGCAGAGTAAGTTGATCTCTGACCTGTTGCATTGAACGGAGCGCTGAAACGAGTTGCATTGTGTAGAGCTGTATCAGGCTCAGTTGCATCACGCACAGTTGAATTGTCCACAGCTACATTATCAGCGCGACCCTCAGCGTCTGCTGGCTCCACATTACCCTCAGTGGCCTTCACCTGTATCACAGCCACAGACAGACAATGACCTTTAAAACCTTTTAAATCCAAATATTCTACAACTTGTGAAACACTTTCTCCAATTTGGTTAATATATAATATAACTCATATTCCAGCATTTCACTGAAGCTCAATCACGTTCTGTGAAGTGAGACATTCATATCCCTTTTTTAAAATCTGGACTAAAAAGAAAGACTGGAGAGCTCAGTCAGTCACCTGATCATCATCAACAGCATCTCCCTGGAGGGTCCACGTCCACCCCAGGAGCAGCAGAGAAAACAGAATCACTCTTTTCGCCATCCTTTCAGTCTTTGTGTCTAGCTCTCTCTGAAATTCTGAGTGCCTGAAATAAAGCCACCCTCTTGTTTTTTTATTCTTATACTCATCTCAGCCCAGACAGTGCATTGACCTGTGACTCACTGCGCTGTGCTGCCCCTGCATGTATTCACTCCTGCAGAAAAAATAAATAGATCAGTTAATCTTTTACTTTGAACTATCTGACTTGTTGCACCAGCTTCAAACACTTAGATGTTGGACTTTCAGACATCGAAATTCCAAGTATTTGTTCATTCTGTGCATATTAGATGTTACGTAGATGTTTGTTGGTGTTGTTTTTTTCTGTGAAACAGATGGTGTTTGGATGGATACAGTAGCTGAGAGTGAAGAGTTTTCTTTAGTTTATTATTACCTGAAAATACATATCAATGTTTTTGTTAGCTTACAATGAACCTTAAAACCCCTTCTCCCCATAGTCTTGTTTTCTCCTTCTGTACTTGCATTTAAAGGAGCAGTGTGTAGGATTTAGTGGCTCCTAGTGGTGAGGACTGCAGATTGAAACTTCCCCCCTGTGCTGTCTCATCTGGCCTGGGAACGCATCGGGATTCCCTACAGGGAGCTGGAAAGCGCTGGAATGCTGGGAAGAGGGACGTTTGCAGTACTTTGCTCAACCTTCTGCCCCTGTGACCCCTGCTAGATAAGTGGTTGAAAATGGATTGATGGTCTCTTCCTTTCCAAAACAAACAGACGAGGTGAATTAAACCAGTGAAACTCTAAATAAAGCGGTTGCACATTTAAAAATTGTAAAGAGAATGTAGAGACATGATGGCTAACTCAGTTTGTGGACAAGGACCCACTTCTGGTAAAGATATCAATGGCTCATTCTAAGGTAATGAAAACACAATCATTTTCATTTTCAGGTGATTACACTCTAAAGAAAACATACATATATAATATTACATTTTGGCCAATATATCCCCGTAAATCCTTCACACTGGACCTACACAATTTTGGCAGCATATTTTAAGCGAACTCAATAATATAATATAGTTACTCCCTTGTTCTCCTTAGTCTTGTTTTTAAGTACCAATAAGTCATCTTTTTACTGTGAATGTAATGCAGGATAAAGTATAATGTGCTCGGTACAGATTACTCTCTCACATCATGATATTATTTACATATTGATGTTGACACAAGCAGAACTTTGCTCTCTCTACTCATCTGTGTTTTATTTGGCTGTAGGAGTGAATACATGCGGGAAAACGCCAGGACAGTTAGTTACAGGTCAATGCCATATGTGAGCGGAAATGGAGGAATGAAAAACAGTGATTAAGGATGGCTATGCACATGAACACATTTATTTCATTATAGTCAGATAAACATAAAAAGTACTGTACAACTTAAAGATGTTCAGTAGTGGATACATAAACACCTCATGAACTGACTCAGAGGAGGTTCATATTAGGTGGCATTGCAATTTTAGGCAAACTCAGTCACACATTATGACCACTGTATCTCTTTGTCAGTGCAGTTTTTTGTATTTGGCCTATGGTGTCGGTTTAATAACTTTCAGCACTGTCCTTCTTAATGGCTACATGATTCATTTGATTTAATTTAATTTATTTTATTTTTGTTCAGTATAATTTTATTTTATTTCCACAGATGCAGCTATGTTAGGTCACTGTTGATGCCCAATGTCGCAAAGTCATTCACAGAATTAGTAAACTATCCGATCTTTTCTGCGCATGCGTGATTTTTTTACGTCACTTTTATACCTGTGTTTTGGTAATTGCGTTGCCCCAGGTTGCGTCATGAAATTGTGTTTGAACTCAGCGGTATGTCTGAAATTAACTTCCCTAAAGTCCTCCGGCAATATTTAGAGAACCGGCAAATGACAACACTGACTGACAAGGTTGGGCGAAAGGGAGTCACCTGGGTGGCCAAAAACTACGTCATAAAAAGTAACGTTAGCCAGGTGTGGTTAGCTCAGTTAGCGTTAGCATTAAGTTAGCTGACGTTCAGCAGCTGCTACTTTGGCTGCAGTGGTTTATCTGGTAAGTTAATATGCTCGTTATCATTTGCACCAGCCAAAGTCTTTCAGCCAAAGTGTAACCGCATGTGTGTGTTAATAAGTTTAAATTCTTCCTAATGATATGTGAAATAATGTCAAGTCTCCATGCAGCAGGTTATCTGCGTCATGTAGAACTAGTCCTGTTCACACCATTAACACTTGCCTTAAAGTCAGAGGCTTTATGATAACTGCGTGTTAGACATGCATCTTATACTGGATGATGTTATATCTGTGTCAATACATGTTGGTGTCATATCTATGTGTAGACAAAATGTAGAGTGAAGTGGTCAGTGTATGACTTTATTCTACTTTTCTTTGTCTTTCTCTGTTTTACACAATATGTTTGGACAGAGGAAAGAGGACTAAGACAAGGAATCTACTCTGAAGATCCACATCCTGGCTACTGTCATCACTTCTGGTAAATATGCACTCACCCGCCGCTTAATTAGGTACACCTTGCTAGCACTGTGTTGGACCCCCTTTTGCTTTTAGAACTGCCTTAATAGATTCAACAAGGTGCTGGAAGCATCCCTCAGAGATTTTGGTCCATATTGACATGACAGCATCACACAGTTGCTACAGATTTGTCGGCTGTACATCCATGATGTGAATCCCGTTCTACCACATCCCAAAGGTGCTCTATTGGATTGAGATCTGGTGACTGTGGAGGCCTTTGGAGTGCAGTGAACTCATTGTCATGTTCAAGAAACCAGTTTGAGATGATATGAGCTTTATGACAGAGCGTTGACCTGCTGGAAGTAGCCATCAGAAGATGGGTGCACTGTGGTCATACAGGGATGGAATTTAAACAACGCCTAATTGGCACTAGGGGGCCCAAAGTGCGCAAAGAATATATCCCCCACACCATTACATCACCACTACTTGCCTGAATCGTTGATACAAGGCAGGATGGATCCATGCTGTCATGTTGTGTATGCCAAATTCTGACCCTAACATCTGTATGTCACAGCAGAAATTGAGACACACATGGGCACACACCCACAAATCCTAGACTTGACTTAATAATGTCACTAAAATATATAAAAGAAATGGTCTCCAAAAAAAATCTATAAATATTTGATTCATGTAATTTATTAGAGGACCCTTGGAATATATCAAAATGTGTTCAGTAAAAGCCCTTTCAAACCAAACACTTGAGTTTTGTTTGGAAAATTTTCTCAGTAAATTTGTTAAAACTGTTAAAACCCCTGTGCAACATTCATGCAGGGGAAAAGATATTGTGATGGATTTTGATTTTAGCAAGTTTCCGCCTGCAGAAATATGTGTGACCGGTGAAATCCTTTGTACCAACTGATGTCATGCCTCCAGGTCATAGTTAGCTTGCTGCCAAAATGGGGAATGTCTTATCAATTTGGTTTCAGCTTCAGTTTGAATACAATGAAGATATTAATATAGGCGATATGCACTTGCTAACATAATATGTTTGGGCTTCCCATAGATCCTTTAAGGAATATTATGCAGGATTAAAAAAATACAACAACAACAAAAAAAAAAACCAACCAATATGTAGACTCACACAAAAGTAATCCTTCTAAGTCATCACTTATGACCCACTAGCTATGTGTGGCAGTGTCTGTATCTGCAGAGAACCTGCCCTCTGCCTGTATTTTCTTATTATTTTGGTTTGTGCAAGACCTTTCTGGATGTCAACCTTTGGGTAGCAGTGTGTAGCCCCCAGCCAATGGCAGCGTGTGGTCAGGATTCTATAAAACGTAGCGACCAGGTTTCCCTGTTGTCTCCATCTCTCTGTTCTGCACTGTGGATACAAGCTGCAAGCTGTAAAGGCTGTGAAAGTGTTTTATTTCTCTAACTCACTGCTTTGCTCTTGATAACACCACTCGCTTCCTATCACTCTCAAGCTTGCTTGACCACCACTGCACTCTCAGTCTTGTGGAGCTGAGGAGGAGGGGCTAACATTAAAAACAGTAAGCGACAAATCCTGCATAGTTTGCCTTTGAAAAGTCCTAAAAGGCAGTGAATCCAGTCATCTCAAAAAAACCAAATGCTTCATATTAACATCCGGATAGCAGATCCAACAGCACTTGTATTTTGTTTCAGCCCATGATGCTGTCTAGTTGTCGCTGTACCCTGTACAACATGAAGAAGTGCAAATTCAATGACAATTGGCCATTTAATCAAGATTTCATGCACGGCTGAAGCCACTACAAGGCATTGCATCAGAGACTCTGTATTTTATGCAAAACTTTTTTCAAACTCGGCATGATAGGAACCAAGCAAGGACTGTGAAAATAATGGAGCTCCTTTGACGTCAACCACTGGTTTGTAGACTCCATTTCAGAAGGTTTGAGTTCAGCCTTTCGGCAGTTGCCATCTTCATGTTTTTTAGCCAGAAGCTGGAGCTATGGAGCAGCAAGGGGTAGATCTGACTCAGAAGCTGAGGACACTCACTGAGAGCAGCCCCTCCTTAACTATGTGTAAGTTTGAACCATAATAGAATTTAAACAGGTAAATTATATAAAATTGTACAGTTGCCATAAATGGAGAAATTAGCAATAGAGACCAAAACTGTTTGTTGTACCTGTTTCTGCTGTAAAGTTGGCCATTTGTGGCCATTTAAAGAACTGCAGTTTTTGGCACTCCTCATTGGGTTCATTGTCAGTCCTGGAGGTTGCTGCTTGGAATTCAGGCGATGGAATCCCACATGTGGAGAAACAAAAAAATCACCAAGAAAACTCACAAAAAAATGCCAATTCTCTTCTACCCTAATCTGCGTCACGACATGCGTCATGACAAAAACATGCGTCATGACAAAAACATGTTTTATGTTACAATAAACATTTGGACAAAATTGTTTCTAACCCTAAGTTAATGATGTCAGTGTGTGTTTGGTTCTTGTAAAACTGGTCTTAATTTCATTTGGAGTGACTTTAAAAAAGTCTTTGAATTTCTTAAATCTAGCTTTAACTCAATTGGAGCAAAAACAAAAGTATTTAAATTTTTGGCCATTGTATATCACATGAGTAAAACTTTGACCTGCTGGTGGCACTGGTATTTTTCTGTTACCTCTCAGGTGAAAAAGTGTTGCAACGTTCGGCATAAAATAGTGCGCTTATGTACAAAACCAGCATTCAAATTAAAGAGGCTGATTGAGAAAATAGGTTTTCAGGACTGCCAGCCTTCACATGAAAGGCAAATAACACACAAAGCAACAACTTCGCTCATTACAAAAAGAGACCTTAATTCAATTCCCCTGAGTCTAATGTTGTCCTGAGTCAGCACAGCTGGTGCGTCTGCAATTTGTCTGTGCTAGTGAGAGGTACGTCTGCTGTGACCTTATTACCCATCTGTTTCCCTGTGTGCGGTGTGGCTAGTAAGGCAGAATTCAACCTGCAGTCAGCAGCCCTGCAGCTGAGAGAGGGAGGCTTTTTCATGAGAGCCCTCGCCAGGTATAAATATAACATCCATCTATCAACTTAACAAGTACACAAAATTTGGAGAGGCCAGGGCGCTCTTCTGGTTATTGCCTCTGTGATGCAGGTGTGAATGCAGGTATGTCATATTAAATGCTATTGCAAATGTGTGTGGACACAAGAGTCATTTAAGGAGACTGGCCAGGACATTAACAGAGGTTAAACTGTAATGTACATCCAGCCACACAAATATAACAAATAAAAATATCCTGTCTGGAATTACATGCTTGAAAAATACATTATATTTGTCTGGTTTAGTCCTCTTGCTGATTGGCCTTGACCTGAAAGGAACTCACTGTGTTCGCTTGTACTGCTTTGTCTGCAGCTATATGAATAGGTTAAAGGAGAGGTAGGAAGACAACACAAAGACCAAATATGGGTTGAACTGTAGGAATAAACTGTAGCTTACTTTGAAAATAAACAGAATGAAATCCTCCCCGTCTGAATTAGATTATTCTTTTCAGTGGTATCAAATTATTTCACAGGGCTTCTTTTCTCATTCAGATCTAATGTGCAGAAGCACTGACACAGACAGGTAACCTCATATAAACTCTGCCACACTCCATCAGTCATTAAACCAAGGCCTTGAAATTAATATTTTATTAACATATAAAATTCCCGCAGCTGCAAAAGCTTCACCATACAGAAATTAAGTTTGGCAGATCAATACTGTTGACATACTGTAAGACTGGCTTCAGCTGTCATTATCAAAGTGGAAACAGACCTGTTTATGAATATGTAATACTTCCTATTCCCACAGGAGGGCAGTCTGGTTGTTGCACTTCGATGCATCACTTCACAAAGCAAGTTCAAGAGAGCATTGAGTATAAGCAGAGAGCGTCAACACACACACATACTCACTCACACACATACACAGATCCTGTATTGCTGATGATGCATTTCACTGTCAGCTAATCTCTGTCACCCTGTTTCTCCCAATCAGCTAATTTGATCTGTACAAATGGATGACATACTGGATGACAAACAGTATGTGGTCAAATTACTCAAACATTACACCTTTAAAAGCCTGAGTACACTGACACATGCATGTCTTTTGGATTGAGATGTTCTAGTTATGGCCAAATATGTGCAGCTGGCCTTAGTTTGCATCATGAACTTTAAAAAAAAAAAAAAAAGAAAGCAAGAACTGCTCGCGTGTCACTACTCTAACTAGGCCGCCTAGGCTTGTTTCAACCCAGGTGCAATTCACAAAAAAATGTGTTTGCTCAGTTTCAAAGAGGCACATGGGTAACTCCTAATTTATCCATCTTTTTTTCATACATTAAAAATCACAGAATTTTGGCTCTGTGAAGCCAAGACTGCAGGATGATCTATGACCTGCATCATAGGGCGCAAATCTCTCAGATGGCATATTTGTTATAAAGTGGGCTGCATGAATTAAGGCAGCGCTGGGGAGAGAGAGTGAGAGGGGGGTTGACATAATAATTTAGCGCACTGCATGGAAGCAATTCAGCAGGAGCACTGTGATGGCAGTGCAGCATGTATTCAGTGAAAGTAAGTATGTGCTCTGCCTTAGTTACACAAGCAAATGCTAAAATCTATTTGAATTAATGATCATGAGGTTTATGAGTCTTCCATCATTTGGCATGCAGATATCTAATTCCTGAGCCTACATAATTGCTCTGCATCAACTGCTATGTCGTCATTAGGCGTACAGTATGAAATGGCGGTCTTACCATGTTAAAGGATTAGCGCGACCTTGTAGGACATGCATGTATTCACTACATTGCCAAAAAAAAGATGAGAAGTTTGTTTCCTGTTATATTTGTATGTTACATATGAAGCTTCAGCCAGAGGGCTCTTAGCTTAGCTTAGCATAAGACTGGAAACAGGGGAAACAGCCAGCCTGCCTTTGTCCACAGGTAACAAAATCTGCCTACCAGCAGCTAAAGGTCACGAGTTATCATGCTATATCTAAATTTGTTAAGTTTGTACAGTCCTTGATTTGTAAAAATGCAAATTTGTGGTATTACATGGAGTTATGTGCTGGACTGTTTCTGGAGTTTTAACAGTGAGGTTTACATGAAACAAGCACAGACGTAGGAACTCACTGTTCTCAGCAAAGAAGTAGTCCAACACGTAACCCAGCGCATACTTCAGATTCCCATTTTGGTTCTATTAGGATTCGACAAATGACATAGTACTTTTGGAAAGATTCAGGCTAGCTGTTATCCCCTGCTTACAGCCCGTATGCTAAGTTTATAGCATATAGTTTTTTTTAACATGGGTAAACCTGCTAAAAATAGGTGATAGGTGATAGACCCTTTTCCTATTGCTAGTAGACTAGCATTCCTTCCTGGTTTTTTTTTTTTTTTGGTGTATCATGTTCTACGTGATACTGATGATCACCTGAGTGTTGTATTTCCATCAGTGCCGATCAGAGCTGGAGCTAATAAATACCCACAGAGTAATTTTACCCGCGTGTGAATGCCCTTTGTAACCTTTCCCATTACATACAAAAACCAGATTTTAGCAAGTGTTAGCAGGTTTTTTTTGTGTAGAAGAAAAGTGACTTAACAGACCAGAGACCAGAAACAAAAAAAGAAAACAAAACAAACAAACAAAAAAAAAAAAACCAGAATGAGATAATTTTCCAAAATGTTGAAATATTCCTTTAAATGGCATCAGCAGAGGCTCTGCCAGAAGTTCCTCTATTCCTACAACAACTCAGTCAGAGCCCTTTAACCACAAATGTCAATAATCCCTTACATGTTGCAGGGCCCATTTCCAGCTGAATAATTTACACTTCATCAATAACTGTGGTTTAATCAACTCAGTATTTGCTCAGCGTGTCAGCAACTTCATTCTCACATAAAAATGTCATGTGTTACATATATGTCACACATGGCTTGAGCAAGAAATATTGTGCTAGAAATACACAAATTTCATTCTGCCCACAGCAATATTTTTTAATTTCTTCAAATGTAATTGCACTCTGGTCTTTCTGCATTCAGGTTCTTGTAATAGGAGCAATAATCAAAATCAGAGTCATATTTTTTCTGCAGTTAACAGTTTCCTTTCTCTCTCCTGAGTTAAAGTTGTATTATCAACAAATTTATGCATTAAAGCAGTAGAATATGACCATGTTCACAGTTACCCTCCTGTTTCATAAACATCCAAAAGCTTAAAGTGTTTGCCATGAAAAATAACCCCAGGCTTAAAAAAACAGAATTGAGCCTGCTTCACTGAGCATGTTATTATCTCTTAGATGTCCAAATGAAAATTACACAATCACCAAAGGAAGTGCAAAGTAATTTGAATAATATATTTCTGTGTCTCTTGTTCTCCTCTACAGTCAATTGTTTTCTAAGCTTGCACTATAGGGTGGTTACTGAGAGAGATGCAGGTAAAAAGACTTCTATAGACTCAATTGTCATTTTAATAATGACAAAAAAGCAACGGTTTTGATGTAAAACTATTACATGGCACTTATTTTTTGAAGGTTATTAAGTCCTTTTAACTGAAATCAAGTGAAAACTGAAGGGGAATGCAAATAGAAGATAACAAAGTGCTAATGGATGAAGTGATTGTGACATTGAGAAAGTTAACAGTGATTTTCTAAACTGAGCTCCACAGCTTGAAAAATGTGGCCATCTTTTGTGTTTAGAGTAGACTGCAGCCCAGGACTGAACTAAAAGAACAAATAAATTAACATAGTCATGTTTTGCAAAACACTTGAGATGTTAATTTTTATTAGTAGTGAAACATTTGTCAAGCCTCTGTGAATTAAGCAGGTATCTCCATCCTGAATTTTTAATTAGTCAAAGGAGGGTGTGACCTACATAGTCTAACTGAGGCAACACAGAGATGTGACTGGTCACCTGACCCCCCCCATCCCCACCGTCAACATCCTCCTCCCACTCCCCTCCAAAATCAGAGGAGCTCATCTCATCTAGACAGTAAATGAATGTGGGCTACTGTGAAAACAAGGACACTTGGGTGTGGGTCAGTGGATAGCTGAGGTAACGCGGTGATGTGATGTGTGCCTGGGCTGCTCAGGGCTTGTTTGAGTGTCCTGACTGGCACACTCTCTTCTCTTATTACAGGACAGGACAGGCAGTGTCTGACCCATGTACCTCAGAGACACTTAAGACTCTGGTACAGTTTCAGTTGGTGATGTGATACGGACATGCTTGCCTTCCTGCCAGCTGACATGCAGGCTGTTGTGATATGTGCCAGATAAGACGACAGGAAGGAGGACATGGTGAAAGGCTTGAAAGTCTGATTTGTGGTTTCCTAACTGTGTGTTCTTGGAAGTACCAGAATTTTACAGTATCAGCCTGCAGTTCATGAGAAAACGTTTTCAGAATAGTTGACATTTTGGGAAATACACTTATAAGCTGTCTTGGTGGGAGTAAGGTGATCCTGCTCCCGTATCTGACCGTTAAATATGAAGCTACAACCTGCAGGTGATTAGCTTAGATAAGCACAAATCCTGGAAAAGGGGGAACCAGCATCCCTGGAGATAAACGAAACCAGAGGTGCATTTTTGCCTCGGGTCATTCACGCAAATTCGACTGCTGCAGTGTTTGTGATTATGTGCCCAAAGCAGTATACCAACTGTACAGACATTACCTCCATGCTAGCTATCAACGGCTGCACTGACCATATCCATGGGAGTGTGTTTGTGTGTTTGTGTCCACCTCAGCCTCCTCTTTATCTTATTTTCCTCCAGTCACTACCTTGTCCTCTCATCTCTATACATTTATGAAGGCGATTTATAAAGCTGTAGGGTATCTACAAATTTCACAATTTGAAATACTAGTGCAGTGCCCGTAGGAAGAATGTATTCGTATAGAAAAGTGGAAGCTTAAGTAGATTTTTCATGTATGGCCAAATGAGGCTGTGTTCGATGGTTGGATGTACAAAGAGGTGTACATACTCGTACATAGTGTTAATAGACAAATTGTATATTGGGTAAGAGATGGAGGTACATTGAGATATGGAGAGACACACAAATACAGTTATTCTGCGCGGCATGGAAGACTCCGTGCAGCAGAAACCGATGAAGAGCGCCGTAATCGCCTGGCAGACAACACTGCACTCCAGGCAAGGCTCCGTGATGCTGAGTCACCTGAAGTCCGAGCTGCCCGCCTGGCCAGCGACGCCTGTGCAAACTTTTCGGTGACCAAGAACGATATAGCAGTAGGATTCTTTGAACTTTTATTCCCTGAGGCGTGGCTATAGCTGCGAGCGAGATAGGCCTAGATTGGTTACACAGAGGCCTATGGGATTTTAACTTTTAATGATAATGTTTTGAATTAATCCAAAAAACTTCAAAATGAAGGATGCACACCATCGTGCCATGCGCAAGCCATATCCGAAAGCTTAGGTTGATCTGACAAACAGTCAGAGAGATATGCGAGCCACAGACACACACAGACACTTCCTGCTTTATAGATAGATTTTGAACTGGCACGGATGTGTATTCACATCAATTGGCACCACCTCAGGCGACTCTAATTGCCTCTAAAATTCACAATCGCATTCTGTCTGAACCACAGACTGTATAATAAAGATGGAGGACAGACAGCTACCCAAAAGTGAAGCAAAAACAGCTCTATCGCCCCCTGGTTGCTGGCTGCAGTATAGGTTGTAAACCCCTCCACTTCTATGTTAGCAGATGGGACATGGGCCGAACTAAGATCAAAGTACATGTCACATACATTTTCCCAAATATGGTTTCTGCCATTGAAGGTAGTTCTTGTTATTATGACGTATGTAGTAGTGGTTATTTTTCTGATAAGTGTGATATGGATTAGTTATTTGACATAAAAAGGGGTGTGACATAATGATTGACAGCTGTGTGTGCCAATCTGTGTGCTCACAATCGATGGTGCTGCTTGTGATTAGTCGGGCGGGTGTATGGGCGGGAACTCAACACTGTGGGGATCACTACTGCACAGATTGTGGCTCCAGATGACCTCACCAGCACAAAATGGCAGCACCCATATCCATATATGGCCATATCCATATTTTGGCTTCATTTTTGTACAGTTGGAGGAAGTGGAGACACAATGTCTGTCAGTCATTGCCTGAACATATAGTGGTCTAACTAAAATACAGCCCTGCAGATCTGTGACACCTCTTCCTAACATACAGCAAGCAAGCCAACTGTGACGGATGGAGTGGGGAAAAAGTGACAACAAGAGATGCGCAAAGCTTAGATAAAACAGAGCCTAGGAGGGGCTCTATTTTCACTTGCCCTACATGACAAGTGACATGTCACATAGGTGGTTCCCTGACGCATTGAGCAGGTTAGGACATCTTCATCGGGAAATACTAAAACAATCTAATGCTCACTCACTCACTCGCTTGCATCATGTTAATGATAATATCAGCATGCTAACATGCTCACAATGACAAACACAGTGATATTTAGCAGAACTTTTTTTTTTATCAAGTGCACCCTCTTATATTGTGAGGGGCTGATAGGCACATTTTGTTACTTTTGGACAGGGCCAGTCTTTTATGCTAAGCTAAGCTAATCCACTGCTGGGGGTAGCTTAATAAAACCTACACCTTGGAAAACATTTGTTTACATATTTCTTAGAAAGCACTGTATAAATCAAAATTATGTTGTTAGCACATTTATAAGCTAATTTGCAGCCTAAGGCCCTCAAATAAAAATAAATATGACCCTGCTTTTTCCATCAGGGTATCTGCACTTGGAACAGCCTATCTGAGAAGGACAAGGACAATGCCATATTTTAAGTCACACTTTAAACCAATTTGTAGATTAGGGTTTCTTAAAATAAATTTTCATTCAGGTATTTTTTGTCATGATAGCAACCTTTGAGCCACCTTTCACCAACTTGCTCTTTAGATGTAGTTCGCCGTGAATGACCTGTGGAGTGAAAAGCTGAGGTGTGTCATGGGACTCAAGGAGGATTAAAGTGGCACTAGGTGGGAACCTGGTGAGACTGCTGTGATTAATAATGCAACAGTGTCTGAAGGAGCAACACAATCTCCACATTCAACTGGACCTTTCTGGAATAAATCAAAAGATGCCTTTAAAAAGTTGTATCAGGTGCTCCTGTTTAATTTAACAGGTTTTAAACTGTTAAGCTATTTTTAAGTTTTGGTTTAGTGTGGCTCTAGGGAAGCCAATGTTTGTGTCCCAGTCAGTCCACCATTTTTGTCCCGATATCTCAACTATTAAATGGATTGCCATTTTTTTAACAAATACTTAGGGTCCTATAAATATTAATGACTTTGATGATGATCTGACATTTCATCTAACAGGACCAGCAGGTCAAAGTTTTAACTTATTCAGAGAAACATATGTACTACATAAAATATGCAGACATCAATAGTTTTCAGACAATGCATCCCTAATTACTTTACTGATAAACTGCCCTTTATCCTCTGGCTCCACAAGCAGATTGACATTTCAGATTTTATTGAAATACCTAGACAACTATTGGATGGATTGTCATGAAATTTAGTACAGACATTGATGTTCCCCACAGGATGAGTTATAGAAATTATGATGATCTGCTGACCTTATATCCAAGAGAATGAGTATGTGAACATGCCGACTTGTCCAATAGTGGGATATGACTTAGTACTTGCAAACTGATGGCATTCTTATTGGCCCCGGCTGTACTTTGTGTTTAGTGCTAATTAGCAGATAGTATGCCAACACCCCAAACTTTACAAACTTTACAGCATTGTCACTGAGCATGTTAGCATGCTGATGTTAGCATGTAGCTCAAAGCACTGCAGTAGGAACAGTCTCACAGTGGTGCTAGCCTGGCTACAGACTCAAAGTCATGTTACGCAACATTGGCCTTTGCAATATTTACCAACCAATCTAAAACAATCTATCTAAAACAAGAAAAACAATTCACCTGAGGGTGTGTAACACAAGCTTAAATGAATGTGCACATTAACTACTGCTGTCACTAATGTTAACTGTGCAGAAGGAGATCTCAGGTAGAAGGCAGGTGTAATATCAGCTGGTAGAAGCCGATCATAAGCACTTAACAGACTATTGTCACGTGAGGTTATCAGTAAGATCTTGTCATGCACATTAAGTTGAGTCAGTCGCCTGACATAATTCAATTATACGTGTGTTTTAGCTTGTGCCTCGTATGCCTGACCTACGGCACAGTCAGCCATAACATAACTCAGTCATTCTTTTTCCAGTATATTCTCAAATAAACTTGAGCGCATCATCATCTTACATCGCAACATTTACAGTACATTATATTTATATTTGTCTTTTCCCGCTCAGTACCATTACTCCTGCTACAATCTAATTTCTCCATGTGGGTCATCAGACTAATCTCATCTAAAGAGTGATGTTCCTCTGCCCCACCACTTTGGCTCTTTGGGAAACACCGGATGTCAATTCAGATGGCTTTAAAATTAACTTTAGTCTATTAAAATTCACTTAATATACAAAATCTAATTTTATTCAGATTTCAATTGTGGATGCAGCATAAATCTGTGAGCAGTGTCTCCTGGTGTGTCTTTTTGTCTAGACTGTTAAATTTAGAGCAGTGGTTCTCAGCCTTCATGATTGAGGGACCCCTTTTCTGTCACTGAGTAAACTGACGACCCCTGACCAAGTCACATGGCTTATGGATATTTCATATTATATTGAATGCATAACAATAACAGAACAAAACAAACTGTGCAATTATCCCAAAGACTGAATGCAATATGCAGGAAGTTCGTGTAAAACGATGATGATTTTTTGAGCAGATCATTTCCTGTGCATATTGCATCAGAGATGAGCGTTCCTGATAATTGTAGGAACTTTTTGTACAGTTCTCTGTCTGTGTTTTTTTTTTTAACAATTATACAGTAGTGGTTTATTTTCCCTGGCACTCAGCCATTTTCCTAATGGCTCTTGGGTTGTTTTTTTTTTTTTTAATTATTATTTTTTTATTGGAGTTTTGTTTCCAGTCAACAAATCAGACAGTGTCTACGAACATTAGACACATAACAAGACACAAAACAAGTACAGCAGCTCTCAATAAAGATAACATGATATAGGAGAAATACAAAAGGTGATGGATCAATGTTATGATGGATCAGGCTTAAAGTAGGCAGATGTCGCTCACACCAGTCCTTTTAGTAGAAGGGAGGAGAGGTCTGGTCCGATATAGTCCAGAAATGGGCTCCATACTCTGTAGAATTGATCTACACTGTAATGTATGACGTTGGTCAGATATTCCAGGGGGATCAGATCGAAAATGATCTTACGCCAGCCACAAATAGAGGGAGCCTTGTCATTAACCCAGTGCAAAAGAATGTTTTTCCTAGCTGCAAATGTTAGAATATTATACAATCTTTTGTTGGCTGCTGTTTTTAAATGGTCACTTGAAAGACCTAGGATCAAGGATGTGGGATCCATGTCTATGTTAACATGAAAAATTCTCTCCATTTCACTTATAATTTCAACCCAGTATCTTTGAAGCTTATGACAGGACCAAAAACAGTGAGTTAAAGTTCCCACATCGGTTTTGCACTTGAGACACAAAGGGGAGAGCGAGCGGTTGAAGAGATGTCTGCGATGAGGAGATATATCTTGGGTTGTTTTAATTGCAGAACAAGACTGTTTGGCAGAGAGTGAAGGCTTTGTGAATATAGCTTGTGTTCAGGTCTTTACCGTGCACTTATCCTCTGACATTTGTAAAAGTTTATATCCTGAATTAATGTTAACTTTAAAAGTCAAAATTTCATTTTTTGCAGAGATGAATAAAATCCTGAAATATAGGACTACTGTTTATATTTAAAAAATAAATAAAGAAAGAAAGAAAGCCTCGCAAACCCCAGTGAAGCTTTGACAACCCGAAGTGGACCCCCACACTGGGAACCACTGATATAGAGCATTATGGACGTATTTGGCCAGATGAAAGTCACAGTGTGATATGTTCCAAAATTAGGTGCTATGCATTTGATATTTCTGATTAGTTTTAGCAGGGTTAATAATGATTTCTGTTCATATTTTTATTTCATATTGCAAGCCACCCATCCATTTCTTTAGATAGTCTTCTAAGCTTGAGTCGTGGGTGCCATTCTCAAAAAAACAACCTGTTCCTCTGAGTGAGATGTAGTGTGATATTCTCATGCTTGTCACAAATGTGAGGTCAGCCAACCAGCTCCATAATCTCACCATTTTCTAGTTAGTGTCATGACGTCCTGCATGCAACTGACACAAAATACCCAGTGAGGCTCAGAGTATCCTCTTTCATTGATGATGCATCATCTGCTAAATGTGTATGACGCTGCAGCTGTAGTTGTCTAATATCTCGGGGCTTACAAACGTTGCACAGCAGAGTGTCCTTCCATCCCGCGGCTTACGGACAGTTCATCATCAATGGCTGCGGCTTTACCTCCTGTGGCTGGCAATGGGCATCAGCTCAGCTTCATACAGCCAAAGCTGGCCGGCTGCTCCCAGAGGTTGGAAGCCAATACTAAACAACAGAGCTTTCATTTTCAATGAGCTATTACGCAACAGCATCTGGGCAAGGGACCTTGCGAGACCAGCCCATCTTTTTTATAAAGCAGTGGTGATTACATCAATACCAGCTAGCCCCTCCCTCTCTCCCCCCTGTGGGATCAAAACACGAAGGGCATTCCTATTTGCTTTGTTGATTCCGAGCCAGAAACAGGAATTTCTCTCCCCCACGTACCCCCCCTCTCTCTCGTTTTTTATTTGCTAATGATGTTGAAATCGGGAATCATTTTGTATTCTCAGTAATCATGAACATCTGGTGTACGCCATCTGCCCATGTTGTTGTCTGATGGGCTTGACCATGATTATTAGTCAAAAAAAAGAGACATATAAATGTACAAGCTGGTTTAGGCTGAGCTATTTTTGTGAGATTAGTGATGTACAAATGTTTCCAAGCACAGGACGTGGCGTGTTATATGAATGAATACTTTTTGTACTTTTGTTTGATGGTCTGGACATTTAAAAAAAAAGGCTGCTTGGCATCAGAAAAAACGAGACAATGCCTTTGATGTGTCTCTGAATATTATATGCTGTTGGTTTTAAGACCCTCAGAGATATATTTTCTGGGACGACACAAGCCAATATATCTCCACTATAACAAATACAACCCTGTATTCACATACTGGAGGGTCGGGACAGAGAGATGATGACACAGGAGAAAGGGAAGGGCGGTTGTTGAGGGACCTAGTTAAGCTCCCTGTGAGCTTAAAATACCAAACAAAGTAGGGCTGTATCATACAGTATAAACCTGACACCTGGAATAATGCATATGTAGCCTCCTGTAGCACACACCAACAAACAGTATACTGCACACTAACATGCAAACATTCACACACAGTGACTGTCAAGCAGCCCATAGCAGCTGCCAAACTGAGCCTGCAAGATAATCACACAGATCAGAGTAGCTGTGGATCAACCTTTCACATCATTTATATTCCTTTACAATCTACACAACGCCTCAAAGACACCCTCCCTCCTCATTCTCTGTGAGGCACACTACTCGAGCCGTGGTTTTTACATCCTCACAAACATAAATCACTTCTTCATGTGACAATCAAAAGGAATAAAGAAACTAGCAAATGAGAGAGTTACAGAAAAGTATCACAGATTCAGCAGTGAGCGGCTTGCATGAAGTGAACATCAAAGGCGCTGATGGAGGCAGTAGAGTACTGCAATGCAGTGTGCGTCTGCATACATACAGAACAGTATGTGTGACAAACACAGAACGTATGGTATACTGCATGCATACGTGCATCACAGCAGGTGAGGTACAGTCTCCTTTGCACAGTGAACACACTTCAGCATCTGAGGGTCTACAGTGTATGCGTGCAGTAAAAAACTGTTAAATACAATTCATGACAAATACCAATTCAACTTGTTTTGATACAAGCAGTGATGGTCTGAATATTCAGATATTCTCACCACTCAGTCCGTGAGGAAAAATACAAGTCTGCTGGCTTGAATATACATTGTTTTATAAATAGGCTGATACTTTAATCAGAGGCTGAAAAATACATGTCTCATGCACGCAGAGCCATCTCAGGCAGACTAATGGGTCTTCAGTGAGCTGGTGCAGAACATACAAGTGGCTGCTGCATTGGGGCATTAGTGTGAAGAGCAGGAAAGAGCCGTGCTGGTCATGAGCACTTGAGATGCTCTGTATATTCACTTGAGCATGCTGTTAATACACCAACCTAACATTACCAGCACTGCTACATGTGTGTGCACAGACTAGGCATGAGCTTGAAAACATGCATGAGAGCATGGGTGGAGCAAGGTACTGTAGGTATGATACTTGAAGGTTCAGTGTGTAGGATTTAAGCGGGTATATGGCAGGAATGGAATATAATAAAATAAGAAAATAAAAATCGTTATGCTTTTGTTACCTTAGAATGAGAACGGGTCCCTGTCTACTGAGATCACCATGTTGCACCGTCACAGTAGTCCAGAATGGACAAACCAAACACTTCCTCCAGAAGTGTTTGGTTTGTCCATTCACCTTTTACATCCGCCATGGTGGTTAGCCCCTTTGCATCTAAAAGAATACAGATTTTCTAACATGAAACTGCTTTATTCTGTGTTTTTAGTGGTTTAAGTCACCGGGTTGTTTGTGTTGGAGAGGAAGAGACCTCTGTGGATTATGCGGCTCCCAGTAAAAACCTCATGTACATCTGGATTTTAAGTTATCAGAGAAAAAAGATGAGCACATGTTAGCAGGTTCTGGGTGAGTGGCTTGTTTGTAACAAGCAGAGCAGCGTCAGGAGACACTGATATGTAATGTGACACTACTTTATTCAGTGTTCCTTTACTGTTTCAAATACCTGGTCCAATTCTTTTGGAGAGGAAGAGACCTCTGCAGATGATTTGGCTCTAGGTAAAAACCTGAACAATAAACCCTGAGGGAATCCTGACTGTGACTTTGTGCTTGGCAAATAGGAGAAGTTTTAGCTGGTTTCAATCTGCAATACTAACTGCTAGATGTCACCAATTGCTACACACTGGTCCTCTAAGTTTATTTGGTGACTCGACATTTCTTCCTGTTTCAAATGTTGCACAAGTGTTTACTCTTGTTTTGGAGAAAATTGACCGAATGCAGACTGACATATTCTAGCCTAACAACCTACAGTACAAAGGTACTAACCCTGGCTTATATATTGGATTAGATTATTTTGTGAGAATATTCAGCTAAAAATATTAACTTTATTACTCCAGATCTGATCTAAAATTGTATGTTAGGCATCCATGAAAATACAATTTATTAGCCGACCTACATAGAAGTCCTTGTATGCCGTAGTGCTGACGTCAAAGCCTTGAAGATTATATTTTAAACAGGGTCTGTGATTTATCTTCAGCTTCTTGGTTAACTGCAGTATTAATCATACAGCGAACTGTGTCTCGTGTGTAATCTAAAACCTGCAAATGCAACCAGCTCTCCCCATGCCTGTGACGTTAAGGTTTGTTTATGTTCAGATAGAGAAAGAAAAAATACAGTGAAGAATTCTCATATTGCATGATTGCTTGATTTTATTTGTGTTTACTGTGGATGTTAATGGAAGAATTGTTCAAGGTTCTGTAGCATTGCGTCCATGTGATCATGTAAAACTGTCTCATCAGTATTGCCCAAATATGCAGATTTGCGTAGTAGTATACACTTCTGCGACATTTTGATGGTCTCTATTGTAAATAAATGATAAAATACAACATTCATAAAGCCCTTTGTTAAGGATAATAATCCCAGAGATTTAGTCTCAGCTCAGATGGATTGTCCTCTCTTTGCACTTGAGGTGTCTGTGATCAAATCTTATCCTGCAGTGCCGGTGTGAGTGTTGTAGATAATACTGTTCTAGTGTTACACACAAAGTGTCAGGTGCCCTGGTTGCACTTGTAAACACAACCCAGTTCACAGACTGAGAAGAAGTGGCACAGTGAAAGCTGAGAGCTTCTGCCCACCTTTCCAGAAGAATCGAGACTGATTCTAGCTCATAGTCATTGAGTTAAGCTTGCACAGAGGACAGGCTTAAAGTGCGATGCATCATGTAAATGTGTAGGTTTATACTTGCTTTAATCGTGATGATAAAATAAAATAAGTAGAGACTGGATATGCTTATACACACACACACACACACACACACACACATACACACAAAGGTCCAGTGGTGTCCGTGCAGAGAGGAGGCGCTAACTAGGAAACACTTGTGCCCATTAGCAACAGCAGAGGCTCCCTCATTCATCATTAAAAAGTGGATTTAGTTGGCTGTAACCATCATGTCTGGGTAATAAGGGACGGTATAACACAGTTAATTAAAATAGACAAATGGTCAACAAGGGCATACATGGAACATTTCCCTCCAACCATATGGAAATTCAGAATGATTCATTCACTATAGACTATATATAGTCACTGTTCATACCTATTCTCAGAAACATTTTTATCCTGCCTAATGGTATGATATGTTTTATGATTAAGCACTTTACAATAATTCAAGATTTTACTTACCATGGGTTACTGCAAGTACCTTAAAGTGGCCACAATCCATATATTTTATAATAACAGTGTATCAAATGACTGAAATGAAAATAATGTGGCCCACAAGTGGCAATAAAGTCATACATCATAAATAAATCTGATTTGATAAAGAACTGTGGCCTGTATTGTATATACACATTAGGAAGTGATGATGTGAGAGTGACAGAAGATACTGTATTCAACCTTACCTAATAAACACAGAATTACGATTATTATAAGATGTAATCAGATGATTCAGTTTCTATGTCCACTTTATATGAGATTATATCATGTTTAGATAAGTGTATCTATCTTAAGAACGTCCCTAAAAAAATTGCATCATAGCATTATATAAAGTAACAACAGAATCAGTCTTTATAACGTAGACAACTGTTCAAAATTAGTATGAATTGTTTTATCTCTCTTGGAAAAAAACCCGGAATCACCATGAAGCATATTAATAGCAAGAATTGCATAATGAGATGAAACCAGGGGAGCGGTACACAGCTGACCTCCCGGGGTAAGGATGCTGGCAGAGGGAAGCTGGGGTGGGAACTGGCTGCATTTGGACTGGTAGCTGTACCAGCTGTCTACCACGTGTTACACTGGCTGCGTTATTAGTATGATGATGAAGTCGGATAATATAATCGAGACAGGCTTTTTGTTGCATAAGGGATTTCTGTTAGCCACAAAAGGAAGGAAAGCTGTAGAAATGTTAGACAAAAAGAAAGCAAAGAAAGACAGCAACTGAACAACGGTAAATGAATGGGAGTGCTTGTGAGAAATGTGTGTGTGTGTGTGTGCGCATGTGTTGTGTATGAAGTTTATTCATGCATGAAGTATGTACAACTGTGTATGTTTGTTTCAAGCTGATATGCCGGGCTGGCACACTGTGTTCAATTAAGGCAATGCTTTGGCTTATCAATCATGATATAGCTCATTCCCTGTGTGGCGGGCGCTCAGTCACATGTCCAAGACAGCTGCTGTTTACTGTTTGCTGCTGCTCTCTGCAGAACATTATGTTGGGTTTATGGCGAGTTTACATCATCACTTTGGGACGCAGCATTTTGCCTTTGGATCTAAATGTATGGCTGTAAGTGCACATATTTGAAGGGCACAGGCATATGGCACAGCAAGAGACACGTGCTGTGCTTGATTAGTGAGACTTCAGACTGACCTTCCATTGAACCATCTCGTGCATTGACTAACAAGGACAAGGAAGAGGAAGGTTCCCTGTGCCCTTATGTCCATAAAGGTGGAAAGTTGAGGGCAATCCATCAGTGCATGTACATGTTCTGGCTCTGAAACCTCATTTTCTTGAAAGCCTTCGCATGGTTATAACATCATTCAATGGCTGGACGCTGCCAGCTTCCCGCAACCGCCGACTGTGAAATACAGCGACAGTTTGTATCCACTCAGCTGGAACCTTCCTGTATTACTTGATAGCTTTCTGTCAATGGGGTTACAGCTGCAGAGCCAAAGGTTTTTTCACATGTGATGCATGACTGTGTGATGTAAGTAGGTGGACTGACTCTGAGTCATCCATAGTCTGTCCCGCCAAGGCAGATTTATTGCGAGTTTGGAAGAGAAAGCAGTAGATAATAATAAAGGGAACATCCACTAGCCTAGATACTGTCCACTGTCCTTGAAGGCGTACTATGCAGGAATGGTTGTTTACTGTCTGAAAACACAACTTTCAAACATGGCCCCTCCTCCTCACACTACTTGTACACACCAGGCCTTCAGGAAGTGCATTGGGCTATTGGCCAAAGAGGGAAATTACAACTTCTGGTTCATCATGTGATGCCATTGGGCTAAAAAAATCTTTTTCCCATAGACTTACACTGGGAAAGAGAGGCCTGTAAATCAGTGAATACAATTTTTGAGCATCACAGCTCCTGCGAAATGACTCATTTCACTATCAGGACTTGATCCATTCAATCCAATGACGTGGAAAATCTAGAACAACCACATGATTAAATTATTTTATCCCCATTAGAGGAAGGTTATACTTGAAGTTAGCCATTCGGCTCGTGAAGGTTTCTAGTGCGCCTACTCTGTTGGTACAATGATGCACAAGATCTGGGTAATCTTACATCCAGGAAGTCAGTCTTTTTTGGCTTCATGCACCACTGATGAGCTATCATAGGAATGAATGTGGCCCCGCCTCCAACACTGTATCCAGTTCTCTTTATACATCCATGTTGCTCACCAGCAAAAGTGAAGGTAAAAGCCAATCCCAGATCCTCTCATGTTTTAAAATGAGCTTTTGCCTCACTGTATTTGTGTTGTTATTCAGCGCAGTGCCTGCAATTTCCATAGCTTGGATGTGTGCTGCTCAGGCCTGGAATTTTGTAATTTCAGGGTCAAGGTTATAGGCCTGCAGTGGAGCACAAAGGCCACATGCGAGGGCGTGGGACAAAAGGTAAAAAATGCAATTTGGATTTCACTCAAATAGGAAAATTCATCTCCAAGAATACAAATGGCTTTTTAATAAAGAGATTGACACTTCTAGAGAAATAAAAACTGTGTAATCAAAACTATTATATCTTTCAGAGTGCTGTTAAGACATTTTTAATGTCTCCTGGACGCAGTCTGATGAGGTATGTAATTTGAGTATGTATGGTCACTAATATTTACATCACATCTAAAATAAAGCAGCAGAAAGACCCCCAAAACAATCTACAGCGCAGAATAAGCATTGCATTGGAATCCTCTTTCTCGCTATCTGTCAAATTTAAACTAAATATTTACTGACAATTGAGCTCTGGTTTTGTCTGCCAACTCCAGCGAGTCTTTTGCCTGGCTTGATATTCTACTATCTTCACCAGCCACTTGTTTATTTTGGCTCTTTGCCATTTTGTGCTGTCCAGGTAGTGTATAATCAGCTTGTATGAGCTTGAGGGCTGAGAGTTACTGCCCACAGTTTTATGAACAATGTTTTGATTTGCCAGGAATCAATATTTATACTGTGACCTCTCAGTCAGGGGTGGCAGCAACATTTCTAGAAGCAGCTGGGATTTTTCTGAGTGCTGCATTAATTTGTTCAAGTACAATTAACTAGGATTCTTTGCAGTTAGATATTTGTTGTTGAAATCATAAATGCATCACATTACATTATGTGTAGATGAGGGTGATGTTACTCTACATTCTACATCCACCCATCACTTGAAAAGAGACACAAAGTCATTGTTGGTTTTTTTTCATAAGGAATCAGATGTAAACTTACATTGATCCTACTAGTGTTTTTGGTGATTATTACAACTCATCAGATACTGATGCTTGGTCAGTGGCCTGTCAATGTCAGACACCAATGCACAGAGGCACCCTTTATTGTGTGTGACAAGATGGTCATCGTCTTTGTTGACGCTTTTGGCAAATACCATAGTATACAACACATTCTCACTCTGACCTCGTCACATATCGACTTTTGGTCATGGACTTTCCACATCCAGATACAACGTGATAGGTACCCTGGATGCGTTGGTTGTTGACGCACTGGGCTGCCACATCAAGTTATGCCTGTTACAGGTATTGTCTTCTTTCAAAATACACTTCCATTTTCACAGGAAATTTAACGTTTACATACAGTCTCTTTCAAAATAAACACACTACATCAGTACAACACAGTAAATTGATATTTTTTGTTCCTTCAACAACTAATGCACATGGTTTGTTTTAGGCAACAAAAGCACGTGGTTGGGCTTTGAAAAAAAAAAACAGGGTTTGGCTTTATAATCTTACAGGATGCGAACACCACTCTCTCGGGTGAGAGTTAGTGTTTGTTGGACCCATCTACCACCCCTCTGGCCCTCCCTACTCAGACTTTCACTGCCCTAGGTTTTGTTCTTTTCCCACAGTGTTTCCCCTTGACGCCACTGAGCATCGTCAAACTATGAGGGCAACCGGCCACATATGCCCACGTTAAAGGACAGCTTTTTTTGTCAGTGTCTGATGCCGCAAGTCACTACCTAATCACCGGATGTCGACGACTGCAGAGTGAGACCAGGTTGTAGTATAAAGAGCAAAAAAGTGTATTTTTTAAACACACCCTAGACTTTCTCCCAGGAGCCCACTGTTTGTGACTCATATAAAACCAAAAGTCAGTCGAAGTATTTTAACAATACAGTGTGCTTGTATGTGTAGCATAGTATACTAGGAGGATATGCCATGTGACATTATATTGTGATAGTGATTAATGTGCTTTTTTTTTTTTTTACCTAACCAGATGCTTTTATTTTCTAAACCTAAGGAAGTAACCCTATAAACAAAGTTCTTTACCGTTTTTCATTTTGAGAAGAGATTATGCATTTAACTAGCGGATACTGTACATTTTCTGTGAAAACAGGTTTATTTTGAAAAGACACAATGCATGTAACATCTGTAAATTGACATGCCCTCCTTAAACATTTAAAATTGATGCAGGACGGGTATCATAGGATGATGTGTAGGGCCATGAGTTGAGAGTTAGAATGTGTTGTTGAGTCAAGTAAGCCATAAATAAGTCCCAAATTGATGTATATAGCCTACATACAGAAATAAACATGAGGTCAACATTATGCTACTTACTAGGCTACTTAGTTTAGACCTCTTGGAAGTCATTTTTATAATTGACTTTTATTAATTTGAGGCTGTTTTTGAATTGCATGTGTGTGGCAACATTAGTGACAGTAGTAATAACAATAAGATGTAAATATCTTTACCAATCCAATGGCTCATGACATTGACCCTCAGTGTCAAGGTGATTATTAACTAACACAAGAAGCTATTTATACATTTAATGAAATAAAAGTAATTTAGCAGCATCTGCTGTGATTCACAACCACAATTTCAACATCTCTCCAAGCAAGTAATCTCTCCCTGCTTCATATTTTTGTGCTGAACTATAGGTTAAACATACTGTGTCTTGACCTGGACCTACCTCCCTCAGCTCATCAGCCACCTCATATCCTGCTGAAAGCTCCGTCACGTTGGCTCATTAATCTGCTTATAACCAGCAAATGATATTAATAGCTATCAGAGCATTGTCTTATCAATGACAACGGTCTAAGATGGTTAATCTTTCTCAGCCATGTGAGCTGTGTGGCTCTGGATGGTACGGTATGGTCAGTCCTCCACTTTGGTCCAGATTGAAATATCTCAACTATTAGATGGAATTGCCGTGATATTTGATACAGACATTCATGTCCCTCTCAGGATGAATTGTAGCCAATAACTTTGGTGATCCTTTGACCCTCAATCACAGCCACACCTGTAAAGTTTCATGACTGCATCTTGCACGGTTGTGACCCTGTTGTGCTGACAAAATCTGACCAAACATAGAGTAATATAAACACCTGGCAAAGTACCTAAAATGGCTTCTATGGTAGTTCTCACTACAGTAGGTGTCTGCAGGACCACATTTTGCAATGATTGCAGGCACACACACACACACACACACACACACACACACACACACACACTCACAAGCTGAGAACAATAGATTGCTGCGGCTGGCAGTGGGTGCCAAGAACACTTATGGTGTTAGAAACGGAAGGAAATTACATCTAGTTTTGAAGTGGATTTTTTGGTCTCTGTGGCAAATTCCTCTGACACCCTATCTATGCTTGTATCATTTTGAGATAATAATGTGACATAGGAACTATAATTTCTTACAAGACTTCATTTTGTATTGTGTATAAAGACCAATTTCACTGCTTCTTTCATTTTTTGAAAGAGTCCCAGCAGCTGATGTATTTGGTGGAGGGTGACAACATTGTCCAGATGTGAAAAAGTCTGTAGATTCTTTCTGGTTCACAACATGACGAATCACAAAGCAACTAAAAACAGGGTCAGCATTAGGCCCCAGCAAATTACGCCTGACTAATATCCAGATCCACACAAAAAGAACAGAGATTAAAATGCAGTAAAAACAAGATTAGGTCAGTCAATGTGACCTCCAGCCGGTTAATGTTGCAATGTTTTTTTAAGTATGAGACAGGCAGTATAATAAAACAGACTAACAACTGTTCTTCCTCTGGGGAAATAAGAGTTGCAGGAGATGAGACAGAAGAGGAGCTTTGACACCTCCAGCTAACACTTAAAGCTAACAGAGTCATGCTGAAGTGTTGGTTAAATGTTGAGTCTACTGATGTCAAGGCTGATGAGCTAAGTGAGTCATTAGTGATTGATTCATTAGCTTGGGATCGAACTGGGGCACCTTGCCATTGTGGGCATCTTAATTATTCATAAGGGTGAGCTCAAAGAACTTAAACCTGGATTTAAAGCTTTGTCCTGAGCCGCTTTTGGTTCTGATGAATGTTTAAAAGATAGAGAAGCAATATAAATGACAGTCACTTGATGTTACTATGGAAAAAATATATTACATGTACTGGCCAGTCTTTAATTAAACAAACGATTTAGTTTCTTGCTGAAAACAGCAGCATTGCGGTCACAATTTCATTTCTCTTAAAACTCTGCTGGGCCACATTAGAGAAATCTTCTTATCATCTTAATTCAGTTATTAACAAATCAGATAAATCACTCACAGACAAATGATATCTTTAATCTGGAGTGGCAGTTTAAAACAGGCACCACACACTTTAAAAACTTGATTCCTAATGGTCGATTAAACATTAAGGGATCCTGTCAGTATGAGTGTGACCGGGAGGTTCTTATCACACTTTCTGATCCAGGCAAACAGAGTGCACAATAAATATTGCATTGGTTTAAGACAGCTACAGCAATCTGAACCAATGTAATGCGTCAGTGACAGATTTTGTAACACGTTAAAAGCAAAATCAGTGGAATAATTATTACGTCTGCTAAAGGATGTTCTCCGGACCATTGCTTTACAGCTAGCAAAATGCTATATACATGACCAGCAGACAGCTTGTTTGCTGTATTAAGCCCCCAAATACACACTGCATTTCTCTTTAGCACCTAAGACATGAGAGAAATGCAACAAAATGAATTCAGGTCATATTTCAATACAGCAGTGGCGCAGGTGCCAAGTCAAACATCTTGTTTACTCTGCTTCTGATGGGGCTCATCATCAATACAAGGCAAGCAAAGACACATTTCACATTCAGGTCTGTGATTCAGTTTCCAACAAAAGCCTTATGGGTAGAATAATTTGCAGCGACATCCTGTGTAATACGTGTATTAACTTTGATAGACAGGATTAAGGCCTGTATTTGTAAAAAAAATCAAATACATTTTAGCATTGCTACATGGAGGCTGGCTAATAAATATTTAACAGGGACAGTGAGGATGGGAGTAAAAGGTGTCCAGCCATCACTCATGTTTAAACGCTTAGCTGCTACGAGGTGATCCCTTGTTATTACAACATATCAGTGAGCCTGGTCTAACATAGTAAAGTAGCTGAGGACAATCAGGAGACAGATAGCCCACATGAGACTCTCTAATCAATAGCTCCTTCTCAAAGTTACAACCTCATAATTGTGAAGTGATTCTTAATTATCTGTCAGCATTTCTCCACTCTGTTTCTGTCGAGAGTTGGCAATATTACACGTGGTTAATGGGCCTTTCCTGTAGCAGACATTTTGATGTGTCAGGATATGCGCAGGTGTGACTAATAACCTTAATGATCAATTAAAGGGCCCCCACAAGACATGCCAATCAGCCGGTGTGCACAGCAGCAGGGCCTTGGAAACTTGCTTCGCCAGTCTTGTCTGCTAGCTTTGTATACTTGGTGACCACAGCAACAGTCTTGTGACAGGAGAGCGCAGGGCTGAATGACAACTGAAATATAAAGAAATCAAGGTCAAGTTTGTTAAATGAAGAATATGTTTATTGGATGTCATTTCCAAACAGCTCATTTCCTATGAATGTACAAATAATAATTAAAAAACAACAATTTATGACAGGAACTCCAGGGGACAGATGTTCTTTTAGACTTCTGTATTTATGTGTCATTTGTATTTGAAACTAATATTTGATCAGTCTTAAATTCAGAATTAAGCAGGGCTGAATGTCCAACATCTGGCTGAGGGACAAAGCCCTCTTTGTTTATAATAGAATAATTACTGATCTATCATTACTTTTTGTATGTTGCTTTTGGTGTTAAGTAAGTGTAACAGAAAAAATTAAAATTATAAATGGGTTTTTTTTATTATCTTTGTCATTTCTGACAATGAAACAATAATTACAGTAATTAAAGAATCACCCTGTAATTGATAGCATCCATGGCTAGAATGGCTAATGGCTAATATAATGAAAGTAGTGTTATTTTTTTAATAACACTCAATCACGTATTGTACTAAAGCATAAGGTAGCTGTTGTAGCTTTTGTTTTGATTATGAACAAACGCCATGACAAGATCAAAAACCTTCAATGAATTTATTCTCTTCCTTCATCTGAGACTTTCTTGTCACGAGCTGCTCATAAATCCTGGCTTCTTTGTGCGGATTTGCAGATCCTAAATGGAATCATTTGATTGGTGGAGCTCGTTTGGGGCATCTTGGGATTAAAGACTGCCTGAGGGGCTGAAGTCAAGGCAAGATAGTTCAGAGATTAAGAGACTTTGTAACTGTGAAAAGACCTTGGCTCCTCCTTGACCTCCCCTGACCTGGACGCCTTCACCTTCTGATCTGCTGCGGTGCATTTTACTGGAGTTTGTGTATTTTGCTTTAATCTAACAAACTGCATTGATTGTATATTGAGGACATTTGTCATTGTGCATGTGTACGTCAGCGCTATCTCTTTTGTTTACCCTTTTTGTGTGTGAAATGTATAATCAAGACTGAACACCGTCAGTTTTCCAAGGTGAGTGCACCGTATGTGGTAATGGGTAGAGTGGCAGGGAACCTCTTTCCTCTGGGAGATTTAACCTTGCTGTGCTGCTGAGGCAGCAGACCAAAACACCAGGAAGCCCTACAGCCTTGACAGAACAGGAAAAATATAGAAAGCTGAGTGATGTGTTGGGGTTTAGGTTGGACAGATGAAAAAGTAAGAGGTAACTGGAGAATAAAATGGGTTGGGAATAGGGGAGGGCTAGAGCGTCACGACTAAAAATGTGGGTTGAGAGGAATAGTCGACAGGAAGGCTCAGTGTTTGGACAGAAAAGGCAGAGGATGGATGAGGACAGAGGTGACGTCACAGGTTACGTATTTGCGTCTGTAGAGTACCCTTCACTTCATTTCCCCAGCCTTGGACCTGGAACATGTCGTATCCTCTTACCCTAAAACGTTCAGAATTCATCTAAAGTAATTCCCTCCTCTTGTTCCCCGCCCCAAACGCAGGCACACGTACAAGCATGCACACACACAGAAGGACACTTGTCTGTCTGCAGCTGGCTGTGGTCTGCGCTGTCTGGGAGCTAGAGTACTTCAGATCACCATGGATTACTATGGGATTTTCCCAGCAGCCTCTAAAATCTCTGGCTTTCAACGTTTAGGCGATTTGACTTTTTGGAGCCATAATTAACATTTGCATTCCTCTCATACTCGGCCAGCCATGACGTAGCCCTCGTTTTATTCCGGAGTTTCAACTTGCTCATAGCATGGCAGACATGTATACATTTCAGAAATGATAAGGATGAAGCTGAACTGCAGATCATTTATGTATCGTAAAAACAGGAAAGTCATGCTATTTAAACAAAGTCCACCAGTTATCAGTACATACTGATGTGATACAAGACATCACTTACACATTTATTTGTCATTTATATGAAGAATCATACCTAATGACAGACGATATGAAAATAGCTATGGAGAAACATACTGAGATAGAAACTTGAATTTTGTCCAGCTGGTTGTCCACAAAGAAGTGCCTGCAGCCCCACTGTGAGGTAAAATCACTGTATGCGACAGGTGCCTCAGAGAAAATAGACAGACAGCCACACTAATATGGCTGATATTGAAAGTAATAATGCAGACAGACCAAAAGCTCCCAGAAGCCTGTTCTTATATTAATATTGTCTAAAGTAAAAGTAAAAGAAGAGACTCTTTCAGCCCTAAACTACACAGAGCTGGAGTTGGTCATATAATAGTGAGAACAGCACTCCCCTAATTGCTCAACAAAATTGTTCCCAAAGATTCAGAGAGGTGAAAAATACTCTCGTTTCATCTTGATTCTTGGGACAGAAACACAAAAGTGTGATGGTACAAGCCCAAGCAATTACAGATGCATTAGCTGAAGCACTTTGAAGACAGTTTTACTTGAAATCTGTACACATAGGACAGTGCGGGCAATGAATGGGAACATTTTGTAATAGCTTTAATGTGCAAGTCAAATGAGAGTTTCTACTCAACCCAAATGGTTATTTCCCCAACTTATTTTAATTCAGTAGATGCTGGGCATTAACCAAACAACTAACAAACCCTGTTCTGAAATCAGTTCAGTGTCTTACAGTATTGTTAACACTTGGTCTTTGCAGAGCAGACATAATGACAATACTGCAGCAGGAAAGCAAACTAAGAGGAGGAAAGGACAGTCCAACAAACCAACATTGCTGAGCACACACAGGACACCCTCATCACATTCTTGTTTGGTTTTCATTACACTGAGTTTCAGATAAGACTGCAGACAGAGAAACATGGCAACTTTCTTAGATTAGTATGGAAGAAAACATGATAGCATTTCTAATGGGGTTTACTCCATTATTCAAGCACTGTGGTTGACCCTGCGAGTAGATGGCTAAGAAGCCTTCACACACCAACACACACAGGCTATCCCCACACACACCCACCCACCCACCCACCCACACGTGCATACTGGTAAACGCTTTGCTCAGCAAGGCCGGGGTGGTCCATGACTGTTCTGAAAGACGCCACCCATCAAGGGATCAACGGACGTCAGTAAATCCATTACTAAAAATACTTGCCAATCCTTTGGGATTACTACGCGTAGCAAGTGGACACTGTGTATGCCACAAATCTGGAATTAGGCAGTGAAAAGCTGTCAATGGTGCATCAACACCTGATCCACTGTCTAGGCATGTGTGTCCTCAGGGCAAAGGTGCCTGTAACTGAATAACTTCAACTGACCTGCAACACATGTTACAATGACCTTTGTCAACTCTCTTAAAAAAGGTTAAAAGCCACTTTTAAAAAGTCAAATTTTATGGAGAAAATATGTGCTTAAAGGATTTACGCATTGTTTGCAGTTAGAATTGAGCAGAATAGCATGAAGAGGAAAATCCATTATTAAAGTAAGTGCATGCACATACTTTAAAATTAAATAGGTGATAGTAGGTTGCAGTGTTTCAGTTTTGTCGGAGAACGTTGGGGCACAGACTCAGTAGATTGAGCACTTATCACTAATATATGTTTTTGGAACATTGAACAGTGTTTCCCACTGGGCTACTTGCTCCTGCTCCATGTTGAGGTCAGGGCCAGATTCCAGGGTGAGGCACTGTGTACACAGTGAGCTCTAAAATTATTTACTGGTAATAGCCAACAATAATCGGTCCTCCACACTAATCAGGATCAGGTGTAGGGCCACTCTATTGTCTGAAAAAGTTGGGTTACATCCAGGTTAGGCAGGCAGCCCACTGTGATATCAGGAGCTAACTTCTGCTGTATCTCAATTCCATACCAGAGGATACTAACAGTATGTTACTGTATACACATGGCAGCCCAGGCACCAGAATAAAATGTTGGTGTTGTACATACCTACAAACCACTGACATATTACATTTGTACATTTCATTCATATGGAGGAATTCAGATTACATGTATATGAGCAGAGTTTCTCATCTGGAAGAGGAGGGGATGGTAGATGGGGTGACACCTAGACAAAATGGCTACAAAGCAGCAGACAGTAGTAGACCACTGCCTCAGCAAAAGCGATTATTTTAACAACAGGTCAGGACATTTCTAACCATGTTCATAGCAACAAAAGTGGGTATTTTTTCTACAAGAGTTAGGGCAATTTCCAGCCATTTTTGTAGTGACAAAAGTGAGTATTTTTTACCGAGAGGTCAGGATATTTCCAGCCATGTTTGTAGCGACAAGAGGTCAGGACATTTGCAGCCATGTTTATAGCAACAAAAGCAGGTTGTTTTTTTTTTTTGGTACAAGGTAGAGCCATTTCCAGCCATGTTTGTAGCGACAATAGCAAGCATTTTTTAAGAAGATGTGCGGACATTCCCAGCTATGTTTCTAGCAAAAAAAGCAGGTATCTTTTAAGGAGAGGTCAGGACATTTGCAACCATCTTTGTAGCAACAAAAGAGGGTATTTTTAAATGAGACAGAGCCAGCCATATTTGTTGTAACAAAAGCAGGTGTTTGTTAACAAGAGGTTGGGGGAGTTCCATCCATGTTTGTAGCAATAAAAGTGGGTATTTTGACCAAGAGGTTGGGACATTGCCAGCCACGTTTGTAGCAACAAAAGTCGGTATTTTTAACAAGAGGTTGGGATATTTTCATCCAAGTTTGTAGTGACAAAAGCGTTTTTTTTTTTTTGTTTTTTTTTTACAAAAGGCTAGGAAATTTTCAGCCTTGTTTATAGTGACAAAAGTGTTTTGGTTTTTTTTTTGGTTTTTTTTTTTTTACAAGAAATGAGGATACTTTCAGCCATGTTTGTTGCAATAAATCCAGGTATTTTAAGCCAAAACCGAACCCTAAACAAGTGGATTGTGTGCCTTAACCTAACCAGAAGTAAACCACAGTGTTGTCACAACATAAAATTGAAAACTGAAACTTGAAGAAGTGTAAAGTTTCAACATATCCCCAATATATTAAAGGTACGAATGTAACATATCAATGGTTTTCAGAAATGTACAATTTCTTCAGGCGATTGGTTTGACACATTGTCTTAATGTACTGTTATGGGACAGGAAAGTAATGTGGAACAAACAGGAAGTAAGTGTTACTGTACAAGACATTCACCAGTAGACATCAATTGACTTTTACCTAGAAGTGCCACTGCCGATCATACTTCACAAATGGAAAGTAAAGTGGTTTCTTAATTATCCAATATTAATTAATTATCTCAACTTAATCTAATCAATTTAACACTCTCACTATGATACAGTTGTATCCATATCCACACCGACTCATTTCAGTAGACTTAATTTTGTCACTTTGGTGAGTACACGATATACTCCAAACCTGTTCAGATTTGAATGCAGTGTGGAATTGGGGGGCACAGTACTACTTTGTACATCTGCCATCAATCATGACAACCAATGAGAATTCACCAGTACTCACACTGCGTTCATGTCATAAGAAAGTCGCTGTCACTTCTACCTGCCCATTTCTGATTTGCACAGTAAATAGCGCTCATGTCAATAACTTTTTCTGACACCTGCCAGATGTCCGACTCAGGGCTTGATAAACTGTAAACACGGACGCCTCAGGTCAACGAAAGTCTATAATTCAAGGTCAGGGGCATAGCAACAGATTCTGGGCCCTATGCATAAGCAGTTTCTGTGGGCTCCTAATTCTTCCTTTCTTGATCCATGTCCCTCTACCTGTATACATCTCTTTATCTTTTGACATTTTTTTTACAAGTCACTTTGCTTTCTTCCTCTTTCTTTTCCATCTGTCTTTCTTTTTTGGAAACCCAATTCTCCTTTCTTGGGAAAAGACAGTGTATGTTGGTGTTCCAGCAGCATAAACAGTTAATCACTCACTCGGCTCTGGCTAGAGTTAAGAGACAAGTCCTAGTGACAAAACCATTTTGTGCTTCAAGAGATGAGAGGGGCCTCAGAGAACTTCCACTATTTTTTTTATACAAAGTTTACTCTTTCAACCGCGCTATTCAGCCAATGTTAGTCTAGTTAAACAACAGTGTTATATAAGTCAGAAGTTGTGGGATGCATGTAGAGAATAGCTTTATGTGTGGGTCAGGTATCGGTCAAACCTTTAGATATTCCCTTTCATACTATGCAGCTTTAGCCGCTGACAATGTGACAAGACCTTGTTAGCTTTGAGTCACACAAATTCTTATTCTTACATTGTGTTGATGAGCAGGAGATGACCATTAATTCATGGATATGAGTTTAAAGGTTAAGTGCAGCTGAAGGCTTGTGGCTGCATAATCTGTAGAGGTTAAACACGAGCTCAGCTGTGTGGATCTAATTATGATATGATAATGCCAACTGTCACATTAACCTTACTGACATGTAACTCGTTTACTTATTTGAGTGATGCATTAAGTCCCATTTTTGTACCCTGTTGCAACTGACATCAAGTTAAGGAACGAGATGTTCTGCAAATGTTTTATTCTGACAGTTTTTGCTGAAATATTGCAGAGTGTTTTTCTATTGTAATGGGACGAGTTCATAGCTCGGTGAAATTGCTCGCTGGCAAGGAAGAGCAACGACGGAACGGTGTGTTTCTCTGCCGTCCGTTAATTGGGTTGCTCGTTTTGATGTTTTCATACCTATACCCCATCATTTTATCGTAATCATCTTCTTGACTGAGCTTTGTAATGCCCTCATTTGTTTATACCAGTCAGTTTGCTGATTAAGTCAACCTTGGCCTCAGCTGGTCCCCGTCCAATGCCTCAGCCTCATCCCTGAGGTCCATGATACCCTGATAGTCTCAGCTGGAGACGGACCAAAGCTTGCAATCCTATTACAACACTACCATCTTCCCAGCCCCAATCATGGTTTAATTAAAGCAGTCAGTCATGGGACAAGAGTCCAAAGAGGACAAGTGAATTAGTAGTCATGTCTGGCCCAGGAGGTGGAAGATTTGTATTTTTAATTTGTGTCAGTTATTGAGCTTGGTCTCTCGGATGTTTCAGTGACACTAGAGGTGAATTACAACTTTTAACTCCAAAATTTACTTTGTGATGGTAGGACATCTAATACAGAGGATGTATTCCAGTACACTCATTACAGTATAAAAGATCAAGCCTACCATTTTGTTGTGAGCACTACTCTAAAGGTTGCCTCAAAATATTGAGAGTAGAAACAAAGCCTCTCTAAAGGATAAACTCACTATACATTGAATGACTTGCAGAAAATGAAAAGGGGCCAAGGGGGGCATTGTAACACAATGCTGCCATCCTGTAGCTGGCTGATGCTATTTGTGGCATAAGCAATGGCTGGCAGAGCGGAGGTATGTAATGTTTCATGTCCAGATGAGGTATTGACTGTAAGCAGAGATGACTGGCTGTAATCTTAGAGACACAGTGCAATTTCAGCAGGGCCAAAGAGACCATCATGAGGAATCGGGAACACATTTTATCATGCAGCAAGCAGGATATTCGGCTCAACATTTTCTGGATATTCTGTACTGTAATAACTCTGTACTCTAAGGCAGGATTAAACCCCACAGGGATCATCTATGTAATACAACATGCAGTTTATACAACTGTTTCATGTAAATGTCCAAAATGCAAAAGGTTAAAAATCTCAAAAAGATATTACAGTGTTTCTGTGACTTCCGCTATAAATTTGATGACAACATGATAGCATCTCATTTTCACATTCTAACCCCACACCCAGCGCTTACTACAATAACACTGTCGTTTTATTGGAGGAGTTACCCTGCAGATTCAGATGCATGACGACGACACTTGGAATCAGTGACAAGATTTGTTCAGAATGACGTTTAACACAACAAAATTCCATCCAACACACGTTCCCTGACCGGTAAATATATTCCTCTTGTGTTTATACCCTGACATGTGAATGAGTCATCTGGGATTTGCACTTTGTTCAATATCAGTATTACTTTAAGCCATAAATCTTATGCAACATTTTTTTTTTCCTCAGTCAGTACCCATCCCTGCCCCATTAACTGTGTAACTGAAGTTACACAAGCGTTGTGTAGGGGAAACAGTTGGCATGCCAGCTAATCCAACCCAACACAAACCCAGCTGAGAGAAAAAAATGCACAAAAAAATCAAGGGATGTCTGTTTCAATTACGATAACATTTGGATCATTACATAATAATCCACTACTAAACATGCAAAATATCTGAGCTAATGTCCTCTCTAGTGATGAACACAGCCAGCTGCGGTTTTGTGTAGCCATGAAAAGACTAAGCATGTGGGTTCAGTGTGGGTATGTCATGCCACATTGTGGAGAGAGTCTTAGTCTTAGTGAATGAGGCTCTCTGACTGTTCTAGGAAGAGTGTCTGTTTTTATTTATTCATGAAGACTTAATAAAAGCTGATTCCAAGTGGTTCAGTAAATGTATATTCACTCAAACACCAAGCAAGAATGTTGATAAAAGTTTTAATTCACAGTAAATGTATACAGATAAAAGTTAAAGTATCTGTGTCTCTACAGTGATGGTTAAAAGTATTCAGGATTTTTGTTTGAGTAAAAGTTGCAACACCTCCATGGAAAACTACAAGTAAAAATGCTGCATTTAAAATCTCACTCAAGTAAAAGTACAAAGGTAAATTATTACTTTAAAATTTCTCAATGGTTTCTGATGCATAAATGTGTAAGCAGCATTTTGTAACTTTACTTTTTCAAGATGGAGCTAAATTTGCTAATTTCTTTAGTCTATTGTCGGGTAGTTTAACCTCATAGCAATGCATGATATTAAATAAACTCGTGTGATTTGTACTAAATCAAAAGTACTAAAATTGTTAAATAAATGTAGTGGAGTAAAAAAAAATGAAATAAAATATTTCATTCTGAAATGTAGTGTAGGATAGGAATATAAAGTGGCATGCCACAGATATACTCAGGTACAGTACAAGTACTTCAAATTGTGAGGACAGTACTTGACTGAACAATAATAATAATGATACTAATAATAATTTTAGTTATATAGCACATTTCATACAAAGATGAGATCCAAAGTGCTTAACAAGTCGAGATCAAATATAAATAAACAAACAAAATTTAAAAAAAGAAGAAAAAAATGTCAATTTTAGCCATAGCAATAAGTGAGACATAAACAACCAAACAAAACAAAAACAATTTGGTCACAATACAATAAAACCTTAACATTTAACATTTTACTTTGACACAACTTTAACACTTTGATACCAGTAAAATTGACCCAGACTGAAAGACAAGTTAAAAATTTAAGTCTTTAATTTCTTTTTTCAAAAATCCAAGGGAGTTTGCAGTTCTAGGATCTAAGGGGAGGGAGTTTCACAGTTTAGGGCTATAAAAACAGAAAAAAATACACATATATTGTGCGCAAAAAAAACCAAAACAACAAAGACTCTGAAATATATAAATTACTTGGATACCTCAAAATTCATGTATTCAGTGTACTCAACATTCTACATTCAATTGTTGGGAGCTAAGGAGGCAGTCAGTGCTGCTCATTATAACGTTTACTGCTGACATTCAGTGTTGGTTCCTTTTAACCCTGACCACGGTCGCTCCCTAATTGTAACAAAGTGGTTCTTGTTGTAAGCTTAACAAAGCGGTATGTCTCACTGAAACCGTAATGTTCTCCTAACCCTTACACAGCTGTGTTTGTACCTAAACCCAAACCTTATTAAAAAATGTCTTATTCTTATATTTTTGAAGCTGTGATGTTGTTGTCAGATCAGAAAACACTTATATGTGTTGTCTTAGAGGGCATAAACCAATAAGATATTTTGTTGTTTGATTAGGAATGTTAGCTCTTTTGATAATTGATAAATTTAATATCAGCTAACTAACAGATTAATTGACTAATCATGTTGTCTCTACAGTTATCTACTGTACTGTCTCCTGTGTTGCTGTCCTGTGTTTTTACTCCTTTTCCTTTCTCCGTAATGAATATTCCTTCCACATCACTTAAACTTTGTGCTGTTTTGTAATTCTAGTCTCTTTAATGTTATTCTGTCTGGGTCTCGTTTCCTCCTTTTCTCCCCATTCTGACCTTTTTCTGTGGTGGATGTCACCAAGAATATTCAAGAACTTTATTCAGGTATACATTTAAGCAATTGTACATAACTTGAGTATTATTCTTTTATACCGTTTTATACTTCTACTCCACTACATTTCAGAATGAAATGTTGTACTTTTAGCTGCACTGTATTTATCATATAGCTAAACAGCTACTTTACTTTATAAATGAAGATCTTTGTATACAAAACGTGATGTGCTTATAGCTATTTTGATTATGGTTTAAGTCATTTTTAATGCAAAATTCCAAACATTTGATGGTTGTAGCTTCTTGCTGCTAATTTCTTTTTTTTTTTCTCTTTTTTTTTTTTAAATTTTGATGTTTAGACCTGGGTGCTGGTGGTGGTAATGGTGGAGATGAGATGAGATGAAGAGGAGTGGGCTTTTGATGAGCTTGTCCTGGGCTCTGGATAAGGCAACTGGAGGTAAATGGGTGGAGGAGGGTGCAACAGTTCCACCTAACATCACAGCAGAGAGGAGAACAGATTAAAGGTTTGGCACTGGCAACATGATTGGCTGAAGGAGATCGTAGCAAAGTTTGATTGGCTAACTAGAAGGGGGAACACCCATCGTCAGCTGATTGGAGGAAATGGGAGCAGGATAAAGAGAGAATTGTGAATGAATATAGCATAAAGAAAGTCTTCCTGATTGAATTTATGCTGAACTTATGATAATAATAACAAATCAACTACAACAGAAAAATTCTTGCTTTTACAGTATTAATGTATTAAGGCAGTGCGTATGCACCAACTGTGTGTGCAGCCTGTCGCAGTCGCTTAAACAATTTCCCTTTGGGGATCAATAAATTATTTCTGATTCTGATTCTGAATATAATGATTTACTTTATAACAGTATACAGGTAGTTCTCATACACTGTTGGTACATTTTTCTACTAAAGGCAGTGCACCAAAATTTGTACATATCCTATGTAATCATGAGCGAGGATTTCATATACAACCCATGTATTTAGGTTTGGGTCACGTAATCATGTGACTGATGCTCTGACTGGAGTAGTGAAGGAAAGATGCAGGTTGGGGTGGTGGATGGTTCAAAAAACACAAGACTTACCCAGGACTTTCCCCAGGAGACCAATGTTTGAAATTGTGTGAACTTTGAGTAAAATTTGAGTTATTCTAAGTTATGCATGACCATATTTCTTTTCCTAAACCTAACCACAGTAACTTTATTTGTCTAAACCTAACCAACAACATTTGAGGGACACTAATTCTTAGGGTAATATACAAACAGTTATATGAGGATACGTTGCAGTATAACACTGACAGGGACATTTTTCTGCAGTGAGTACTTTTACTGTTAACTCTGTCAGCACATTACTGTGTACTTACATATTTTTACTTGAAGGTCCAGTGCATGGGATTTAGAGGCATCTAGCTCTAAGGTTGCAGAACTGAAACTTCTCCTATGTGCCAAGTGTGTAGGGGAACTATGGTGGCTGAGGCAAAAATGCAAAACGCAAATGAGACCCTGTGTCCTCATACGAGGACATCACATTTTGGGTTTACTGCACCTTATACTTCGTTCTGTTTAACTTAGACCTGTTTCCTCATTCATGGACACGTTTTTGTTCCATATACTGGCAGTAAGAGCACAATACATCAATCCATGTAAAAACAAGATGGCAGCCATCTCTGCCAAGTCAGTCTGCAGCTGATCCTGACACAAAAGTGGACAAGCTACAAAATCTGATCACATTTTATTGTTGAAACTTGTTTATGTATGATTTAAAAAGTTTGCACTTTGATATGCAATCAAATTTTTACCAGCAGTAAGAAGATAAGACACTATTAATTAAAAATTACACATTTAAAGACATTGGGGTTTTATTATCATTTTGTTTGAGGACATTGAGACTTAATCATCATTGACAATGTTTCGTTTTTTATACCTATTACATCCTACTTAATGCATACCAAACAAACGTTCGGATCTCAGGAGGCTAGAGCCAGTTTTGTTCGTCTGTTCTGGGCTATTGTAGAAACAATGTGGTGGACTACGTAGAAGGGGACCTGCTCTGTATGTAGATATAAACCTCTCTTTCTCAGGGAAAAAAAAAATTAAATTTTTCAGTGATTAGCCTATAAACTAATGAAAACAAAGTTATGACTATTATATTCCAGTTTTGCCAATAGATGTCCCTAAATCCTACACACTGGACCTTTAAGTAGCCTGCAGTATTTTGAACCTGCAAACTTTAAGTCTACTTAAGTAGCCATTTGAATGCAGGACTTTAACTTGTGATGGGATGCTTTGATAGTGTGATATTAGTACTTTTACATAAGTAAAGGATCATTTTTTATCAGTGAGACATTGTCCAGGTGGCTGGTTTATCTAAACGATAATGAAGTCTATAATACACTGTCTGAAAAAGCTGATATGTTGATTTAACAAAGTTTTGGGATGTTATAGGAGACGCATTAGAGGTCATCCCCAAATTTATACATCATATGCATTCTGCAGACATTACCTAATCAACTCTTACTTAAAATGCACCATGCGGATGATTGTATTTGGAGCACATCATCTATTTGGAATGCATAATGAAGCTCAGGTTACTTGTATGCGAACAAGTGCTTCCTGCAACTATAGACAGTACATTGCCGTCAGTGCATTCACACTCTAAATGTTGGATCATATCTGCAACACCTTAAAAGGTGTGATTTCCACAAGATGTTCAACTAGTTTTTCTCACATGACCAGTAGCTCTAACTACGATCACACCGACATCACAATCTGTTTCACCGTGTTGTCTTCTATTATCACTCCTCAGTAGGAAACAAACCTGCCGCCAGTCGAGCCACAGGAGGTACACATGCTGTCAATTCATTAGAAGGAAAAAAAAAACGCGTCTTCATTAACTTCATATAGCATCCTCTGTGCTCCTGTGATATCCCTCCCGCCCCTGTGTGATGCTGGTGGGAGAGGAGGGGAGAGGTGACGGAGGGGGCTATCATGAGCCACATTATGTAAATAAGGTGCAGGGGCATGTGCCAGTTAAACCGCAGTGCCGTGCGAAGTGAGACAGAAGCAGAGGCTTTGGACGGTTGAAGCCGGGGCCGTCGGTAGATGGCGGTAACCCAAGAAACCTGATCCACAGGGTTCTCGGGCACTCTGTCTCAGTTTGCAGCACTCGCACTGAAGGCAGAGGAGCTGAACAGTTTGAAGGACATAATAGAAAAAAAAGAGAAAGCCCAGGAGAGCTCACGGCGGGTCCTCTCGAGTTTTGCGCGCAGCCCTCCCGAGCAGGAGACGGAACCCTTTGCCACCAAGAAAAAACGGGAAAACTAAAAACGCCATGGAAGACAAATCTAATTCGTTCTCCAGCAACAAGGAGGAGAAGGCGGATGGGAATAATGTTTTTCAGAGGCAAGACTCGATACAGAAAAATAACACGGGGAGCCAGAACATGAAGGACCACGGCAACTCAGTGGGCTTCAAGGGGGAGCGGGAAGAGGCCATGGTCGGTTTTGACGATCTGGAGGGGGCGGCCAGGCAACATGGTTTTATGCAGAGGCAATTTGGGGCCATGATGCAGCCCGGAGTCAATAAGTTCTCCTTGCGTATGTTCGGCAGTCAGAAAGCCGTGGAGAAAGAGCAAGAGAGGGTTCAAACGGCCGGATACTGGATCATTCATCCATATAGCGATTTTAGGTAAGAGCTGGAAAAGACACCTGCTCACCCACCCTACCCCCCTCCCCTCCCCTTTTTACCCACCCCTCCCGTCACCCTAGGGTCTGCAAGCTATACACTTTCACACATAACGCTCTGTCATCGGCACACGCACAGCCTGCCCCGAAGCGCTAATCTACCTCTGTATTTAGGCAATCAGGCTTCCGCTGGCTGAAGGCTTCACTGACTCAAAATGTGCCCGGAGAGTGTGTGTGTTTCATTGCGGCATTTTTATTAGAGTAGAGAGGGACGCATTAAAGCTACAAAGGTGTATCAGTGAGATGTCCTTGGAAAAAGGATGGTGAATGTCATGATTTGAAAACACACACAAGCGCACCTTTTCTCTCCTCATGATTGTTTCGCAATAACAGCACAGTGTCAGGTCCTCATTGCGACATATTCGACCCGTGTAGGGGCGACAGTACCTGGACACAACGTGACAATGCCACTGCACCATCACGGTTGTAAACATTTCATTGTAGGCGGCGGTATAAGACGACGGGCCTGGGTAGCAAAGAAAAAAAAAAAAAAAAAGATGCACAGAATGCGGTAAGATCGTGCACGAAAACGATTAAAGAGAAAATGGCCGTGTTTTGAATTAATCAGTCAAAATAGATCATGCAAACATTTGACAGCGCTGATGAATGAGTGATGTGTTTTTGAGGGAGGAAATGTGATGGAATGTGTTTGTTTCAAAGGAGCTGATCATGCCACACTTCCCTGCTTGGCATTCACTAAATGCCACAGTGACATGATTGTTGGTATTTATGTGGCTTGTCAATCTCTCAGCTGAACACTTATAGTGTATTCTCCTCAAGATTGAAAACGACACTGTAAAAGCTGCCTGGTTAAAGAGCCCATATATCACACATGTATGATAAGTAGTGTTGCAAATGAGCCCAGCCAGTGTGAGCCCAAACACACTGCTTCTAATTTGCCTTAATTTGTTTCACATTTCTGGCACAGTGCGTTCATATGGTAAACAAATGAGATCAGGTACAGCCAGGACCGGTCCTCCACAAGCTGCGTGTTTACAGTTCACCACTCAACCAATTAAGCATCTCATCTGGCCCAGTCTCTGCACCAGTGTCCCCTGGCACAGCTTGACGGTGACAATCATCCCCACGTTTTCCATTGAAGCTACATGTAACTTGCCAGGACACGTTGATCCCTCTCCGCCTTTAACACTGGAGCTGTCTGTGGTCCTGAACTCAGAGCAGGCCTGAGTATGCAGCACTCTGCTCCTCACAGCTTTTATACTGCTGCTGCTGCTGATTCAGAGCCGCTGGAGTCTGCAGGCTGAATTCTAACATAAAGAATGGAAATTTATGACTGAGTGGCTTTGCTTTGCTTTTATTGATACACAATGGTTTTAATGCGACGATAAAACACATCACGGGTAGCTCTAAAGTGCACTTACCATGTAATCACACATAAAGAATAATGCTAACTAGGATATCCCGCACTCACCCACACAGAGACATTGGCATATGCACATGCCCATGTGCTCACGCAGATGTACAATGATGGTGGGCAAGGATTAGTAGTACAACACAACAGTCAATGAGCTTAGCAATCTCTGAAAACAATTATGTAAGGAGATTGACCCCCCCTCTACAAGATGGCCAAAGGGTTAGACCTGAACCATTCAGTGATATGCATACCTTTTTCACAGCTGGCAGTTAATAGGCTGTGTTTGTGATCTCCTGTGTGCTGAACTTTGTTAAAAGTGATGGAAAACTAGGGAAAAAGCTCCATAATGGGGAATAATGGATTATTTAAATGTAGTCAGACATAGACTATGTATGTCTGAGAATGTATTCTAAATATGAGACATATTGGCCCATGAATGAGAATTTTGCGATTTAATCTCTGCTCAAGGAGATCGGCCCTTTTATTTCACCGACTCAGCCTCCCTAAGGCTCCTTCCTCGTGACATTTTCCAAAGGGCGTTTTTTTTTCCATAGGAAGTCGTTGTCCTCTAGCCAGTTTAAAGACACGACCCCTTTATGCCAGTGAGACTGCCTGGTGGCTTGTACTTTGAGGTTATTTCCCAGTGCTTCAAGCTACCTATCAGGCTGGTGCATAAATGATGTAGGTGCAAGGGTACACTTAGTTTGGCAGCTCCTCTTGTACTGTAGCTTAAAAGGTAATCTAGTTCTCAACTGTGGGGCTTAACCTAACTACCTAATTATTGGTGTTAGTTTGCTGCAGGAGTGTATCTCACTATTATTGTTATCTATAAAACATTTCCTCTCCCTTATTCTTTTCTATACTGTGGCAGAGCTTTGTATGACCAAAAAAAGAAAACACTGTATGGTCTTTTAATGAAAACTCTTACGTAAGTACAGCCCATGAATGACACCACTATTCACACGGGCTTTATAACGCTTTGTGGGAGTGTTTGAAACTCAATATCCAACATATTCTTTGTACACAGTGGCTGCTTAAAGATTAATGGCAGGTTAGTAATATTCATTATTCATAGATTTTTAGAGAGGCCCCATGCATGGCCTCATACACCTCGGGTTATGCTAAGAAGAGGCCTTTGTCGTAGTCTGAAAGACTCTCAGTGTTGTTTTAAAGAGGCTGCCTGCTTGGCCAGGACCATGGCCATATTTTTGTTTGCTGTTTTATGTTGATGTGCCAGCTGGAATGTATCGTAAAAAAAAATTAGCGGGCACCTTTTTTATGGCAACCTCTCCATGCCATTTAAAATTAGAAGATGTGGAACATTGTAGCTGATTGACACAAATGCATTACCCTCCAAGTGACAGGTCTACAGCACATGATGTGACGATTTGTACTTGTATGTTGCTTTTTAAAAACCTTATCAGTCAGAGATGACTTTGACCTCCACTGATTTGATCTAAAATCCCATTTTTCTCACTGTATTTATCAGGTATGTCACCTCTTGTCGCATGCTGTACTGGTTACGTTGCAGATTGGATAGGGTCGGGCCCTGCTGAGTAAGACTGTATGGGGTTCCCTCTGTTGCTTGGCAGGAGTGGTCTGGCATTGATTATGATGGAGCACTTGTTGTAGGGAGGAAACCTACAAGAAGAAATGAGCTGCCTGGATTTGGAGCAGGATTGTTTGGCTGAAGCTGATTCTTTGATCTACAGCAGGGGCGGTAGCTCCACTATGATCGTTGGTGCTTCATGGTCTGTCTTTTTTTGGGTTCTGCAGCTCAAAGATTGTGGCTTATTGGTCCAACAAATTATAAAAGATGCATGTCAGCTTTATGTCAAAGAACTCGTGTGGCTTTTTGGTTGGTTTTGGTGCTTGTTTGTGATATATTGGGGTAAGAAAAGCTCATTTTTTATTAGTTTCATACAGGGTGCATACATCTGGCACAGGAACCATTGCTGTGTCTGCAGTGTTACTGCAGATCCTGCTGTGTATAGGGACAACGATCCAGTGATTGCTGCTCCCCCTTTAATCAATCAGAACAGCAGTTTGTTGGTGTCCTCCAGAGTGGGTTGACAAATTGAAGAAGGACTTGGCATAAGAAATGAGTAGCGGTAGTGCAGGGTGCAGAGCTCTTCTGGGTGTGAATGCATAGCTGGGGCAGAACGTCTGGGCAGGTATGGGCTGGAGCTGGAGGTGAGTGTATTTGGAGGTAAAGCAGGTGCCCCAATGGAGCCTGAAACCAGGAGTTTGACTGGTGACTGAGTGCATTGCTGAAGTAAGAGCTGCATTCACAGCTGGGTGCACATGCTCTTAGCTACTGGTTTGACTGGGGCTGAGTGCAGTCTAGAGATGAAGCATTGAAGCAAGAGCTTTTTTACAATGATGCAGCAAAAGCTGGGTGCAGTCTTCGAGCTGTCGTTGGAGCTGGCTGCATTGGCACACTTCGTGACTGGCTCTTTAAAAAGAAAGGGGGCAACTCATTTAGCTTTCAGACATCTGAAATTCTCTTGTTTTCAGGGAATTTGTTTATTCTTAAACTTTGTCAACAACTTCTCTATAATGCAGCAGGTTTTGCTGTCTCCTATTCTATAGTTTGTAATTCAAGAAGAGAAACACAATGTTTTATTCATTAGATAAGTGGGTGTCTTAGAGGTCTTGTACTGTATAAATGCTTCCTACACAAGTCATGGGATAAACAGAAATATCTCGGAGATGTGGGCACTCTGTGGGCTTGACTATATTAATATGAGTGGAAAACATCACACATTTACATTACTTGAAAAATAGCAATTTAACAGATGCCAATATGGAATTCTTGAGTGGTACAATGGACTTTCTGGATTTTCCTTTTAAACCCTATTGATCTTTTGCAGCAATTAGTTTATTACTGTATTGCTTGTTTATGTAAATTACAATGTTTCAATATGATAACAAAAAGAATGTAGTTTTATTGTGAGTAGTACTGTTTTGTACGCAGTTCTATAATTTAGATCGTGAACATTGACTTTTTGGTCCTGTTTACACCTGGTATTAACATACTTTCTAGGCGATCTGATTACATGTGGACAACTTCAGGTACAGGTGAATGCACCCTGTCCTCAATACATCATCAGAATCAATCACTCAGACCACATTCAGAGGTGGTCTGGGCCACATTTGGCCACATTCTTTCAGCAGTGTGTACGCCACATTGAAGCTGACGCCCTTGCCTATATGACTTCTCACTGGATATTAAGCAAACTTTCAGTTGCTGTTGTTGCAGAGGAACAACTGTTTCCTGTTTTCTGTTTCCTACTCACCTCCTGGTAAACAGTCAGTTTATTGTCTGTCCAGTTAGCACAAGCTAGCACAGCAGCAGCCATTAAACAGTCTCGACAAACTCACACCAACACAGTATCGACTCGACTCTTGTCGTTAAACCAGTCTATAAATGCTAGGTAATGTTAGCCACATGATGCTAACAGTTAGCCTCTCACTGGTGGACTCTCACCCACTGTCCCCAACTCAAAGCTTAATTTTATTTTGCGTAAAGGTTGGTTTGTGAGGCTTGCAAAGAGCCGCAGTGACACACCTCTTGAAAAATGTGACTACATGCCAGGCACCATAGATGCTACAGAAGTTTGGATATCACAGCCGGTCCCAAGTTCTGGTCCCAACATGCATGTGTTAAAATACATGTTATGTACAATCCACTGCATTAATATGCCTGGCACGTACAAGAGGGGTCTGAAATTGGCCTGAAATTAGGCATAAAACAACTAATGAATTGGCGCTGAATTAATAAACCTCCTGTCAGTTAAAAACAACACATTTGGAATTTGCAAATGGAGAAGATGAGCGTGTTTATTTTGTCATAGAATGAGGAAGTGAGATCCAATCACATGCGGTGACTTGAGACACACATGGAGATGCACTTTAATGCCAGGTATGAACAGACAAAGATTGGATCACCCAAAACGCATGTTAATAGCAGGTGTAAACAGGCTCTTTGAAGTCTTGATTTTTAATTTCCTCTTTTATTTTTTCTTTCTGCTCTAATACAGTTTTCTTATTTTAACCACAGACTAATTATCTAAAGTAATATATGTTTTCTACAAAGATCCCAAAAAATATGGTCATAATCATGGTGTTTCTTTATTTTTGTTCGCCTCAGATATGAATAGTTTATTCAGCGTATTTTGTTATGAAGCAATCAGAAAGATGAATCATAGCCGATGCCATCACTGCAGCCTCTTATTAAACATTTAAATATACAGAAAAAGTAGAACTCATGCCATACGTACATACACTCACACACACACTTTACTCTATGCACATTATCCCAGCTAAAGGGGTAACATTAAACTGAAAGGTTGACAGTAGTGTGTGTGTATTCAAAGTGGTATGATTTATGGTATTTTTGGTATTAAAGCTCTTGCTCGTTGAGATTATTGCATAAGTACTGTATGTTTCTACCATTAAAACTTGAGAGGACTGAATAGCATCAAATAATCCAAAGTACATCATGTTCTGTGCTTTGATTCCCCACTCAAGGTGTTAAGTTGAGGCTTTCCATATGAAGAGTTTGCTCCATAGGCTCCAGTTCAATACCTGCTGGTGTAAAAATACCAATGGTGGATATTATGAACCACCTAGATGACCGCTACATAGTTGAAGTGAAGACAATTATCGGACACATGATCTGTGGATATTTATAAAGCCAAGGCCCCGTCTTAATTCATTCAAACAGATCCATTACTGGGTGGCCAGCCAGACAGGCAGCCTGCCAACCAGCCAGCAAGTCCATTTCCATCTTCAACAGCAGCAATGGATGGGCAGCAAGGTGGAGCAGAGGCAGGCAGGGATGGCGTCAGTGGAGAGTTTTTAGCACGAGATAGGATTCCTGAAAGCATCTATTTTCATTCACGGTTGCTTGGCCTTTATCGAGGCCCAGGACACTTCGTGAAAAGAGCAGGGTGCTGATGAATCACTTCTGGCTCTGTTCATCACAAGACAGAGGGCAGGGACATTAACACAGCCAGGAAGGATGAGAGGGTCTCATTCTAACAGGGCCCTGAATACATACAGCAAGTGCCAGCAGCACATTTCTTGATGTCCTTGAATCATAGATAACTTTGGGGGCTGACAAAAGACTAAGAAGACATGTAGGTAACAACACAAGCTTGCCTGGCTGTCAGAGCTACACGTGCTTACTTCCCTTTGTAGGATAGTGTGTGAGGATGTATGACCCTCTGCACATCCACACAACTCAGTCCTGAAGAATTTTCTCTGTGATTGTTAGTTGTTTAGGCACATTGGTAGCATATTACATGATATATGATAATTCCATCACAGAAATAAAGGATAAGACTTCAATAACAACCATAACATTGTTGTTTAGCCACTTTAGCTGCAGGGGTCAAGGAATGGCATTTGATTGGTCGGTCCCCCACTTTGGTCCAGACAGAAATGTCTCAACAAATATTGGTTAAATTGCTGTGAAAAGTTGAGCAGATAGTCATAGTCCCCAGAGGGTGAATTCTGCCAATTTAGTAATCCCCTGATTTTTCCTCTAGCGCCACAACAAAGTTGATATTTGTGGTTGTGAGCAAAATGTCTCAACACATTGTGTAATAAAGATGGACGACATGACAATTCCCTGAAAGTGAAGCCAAAACATCTAGGTCACTCCCAATGGCTGCCTGCAGCATAGGTCATAGACCCCGCCCCCTCCTTGTTAGTGGTTTTAATTAAACATTAAATGCTAGTACAAAGGGGGTTAGCCGTCATGATTGACGGCTGTGTGTGCCAATCAGCGTGCTCGCAATCAATGGCACTGCTCACGACTGGTCAGATGGCGGGAACTCAATACTGCAGAGATCGCTATTGCACAGACACTGACTCCAGATGACGTAGGCGGCTATTATAAGGATATTTTGGCTTTATTTTTGTACAGAGAGAGGAGGTGGAGATGCATTGTCAAACCTGCAAAACTAATGACACTTCCATCATTCTCAGCTGTACCCTGTGCTGACATTAGCGTTTATCTCAAAGCACCACTGTGTTTAAGTGCTGCTTTGCAGAGCTGCTGTACACTCTTAGTGTTCTTTATTTCCTTCTACTTAAATGATGTCTAGCTTCGCTCTTACAGCCTTAATGGAGGATTTTTGATGCAGATAGTGGACAGCTTTATACCCTTAAACAAAGTCCTCCAAGTGCAGTCAAACTATTTGGAAATGTGGGTCCACTCTGTCTGCATTAACTGTCTACAACATGTTTTCTACTTTGCATAACTGATACATATGTGTCGCTTTACAGGTTCTACTGGGACTTGATAATGCTCATCATGATGATGGGGAATCTAATCATCATTCCTGTGGGAATAACCTTCTTCTCAGAGCAGACTACCACCACCTGGCTGGTCTTCAATGTGGCCTCGGACACCATCTTCCTGGTGGACCTGGTCATGAACTTCAGGACGGGGATCGTCAACGAGGAGAGCTCCGAGATCATCCTCGACCCCAAGGTCATCAAGATGAATTACCTAAAGAGCTGGTTCGTTGTGGACTTCCTCTCCTCCATTCCAGTGGATTATATCTTTTTAATAGTTGAGAAAGGCTTTGACTCGGAGGTATATAAAACAGCTCGTGCCCTGCGAATCGTCCGCTTCACCAAGATCCTCAGTCTTCTGCGTCTGTTGAGACTGTCCCGACTCATCAGATACATACATCAGTGGGAGGAGGTGAGTATATGTATGTTTGTGTACATCAGCGAACGGATTAAAATACAAGGAGATTAGTATAAAAGCAGAGGGCAGGACAGTGATACAGAGTTATGGGTGTTTAGATGGTGGCTCTCTGGCTGGGTGCTTTTCAGAGCAGCACGGTAACAACCTTGAAAGGTTAACGCACAGATATAATTGCGCACATTTAATACTAATAGGTGCTGTCAATCATCACTGGTCAGAAGGCTTATCTGTGGATAACAAGTAGTAATGTCAGTCCCAGCTCATTGATGGGTGAAATTAATTCAGAGTCAGTAATTCAAAAGAAATTGCCTCCAATTTCTTTTTCTTTTTGCTTGTTTTGCAAGAAATAACGCTTTAATTCAGACTATATAGTAGGTATGGATTCAGGGTATACTATAATCTAGGCTATTTTTAATAAGAGGTAATATGAAGGTAATGAATATTAGACGCTAAATGAACTGCTTTCCTAAAGGGGACCTATTGTGCTTTTTCGTATTTTGTTGCTCATATATACTGTTACAATGAAGGATGTTCATAATATACATGTCCAAAGACTAAGATAATGAGGTAAATATACGTAGAAATAATCCTTGTGAGCAAAATCCTCAGAGTCTACACCGTTTTGAACACTCTGTTTACAGCAGTTTTTTCTATTCTACTATGACGTTTTTTTAAAATGGTCATCTGCTCCGGGCACGCTATACCACAAGTATTTACATTATGCATACACTGCTACATGTAGCTACATGCTAACGTTAAGGAAACCTGTAAACTTGATCGTCAATGTTTTGATTTTCTCCCTGATTTCGGATCATATTCCTGCTGGAACATGTCGGCTTGTGAAGATTTTGGATTTTTCACATTAGAAATTGCTGCTGTTCTCTGTTACAGTCATTCCCCGGTTGCAGTGATGGTGCAGAGACACAGAGATACGAAAGACTTGGAAACACTGACCAATTAGAGCAGACTGGGCTTATTTTTTGAAGGGGAGGCCTAAAGAGACAGGCTCTTAAACAGTGTCTCAGTCAGAGAGTAAATACAGGTGTTCCAGCACAGACAGTATGAGGAAAATAAAGTGTTTTTTGATCACTAAAGCATGTAAACATGTTCTAGTAGAAAACTAAAATACAAGTATAAACCTGAGAGTGAGCATAATAGGTCCTCCTTAATGTTTTGCTGGTGTGGTTGTACTAGATGACTCTGATTATGAACATCCACAAGGTTAAACCCCACCGGACATAACTGAGAGTGATACATTATTACCCTCCATCGAGTCATTGCACTCCCTGACTCAGACTGTTTAACCAAGCTCTCCTCCTCCTGGTAACGATTTCATTACACACCTCAAGATTGTGCTTCTCCGTATCATGACCGAACCATTCCGGCAGATGGATATATTTTAGACATTACGACCAAAAGCGCCGACATTACATTTGATATGAAATGGAGTTTAGATAAAATGAACATGGTAGAGTATAACAATAGCCGCTCCCCCTCACCTCGTCCTGAACGTCCTTGCTCCGCAGCTTCCTGTCTGTCCCTCATTGTCTGACTCCCCTGTTGTTATCGCCGCTGTTATCCACGCTGTTTGCTACACTTGTTGGAGCAAATTGTGTTTTTGTCATGGCTCAACCTGAACTTTTATTCTTTGGAGTGCACACACTGTAAAAATACATTTGGCAAAGTAAATGTTATGATCCTAAGCTTTTACAAGTGCACTAACAGCCATAACTTAGTGTGAATAGTGCAATTGTGCAGTGTGTCCAATCCCCAGCCCCCATGCTATGGATCAGTGAACATTCATAGAGCAGCAAAAGATCATCTTTGCTGGAGTACCACAGAGGCAGCAGACTTTTACAGTATTTGTGGTATCTTATATTTTTCTGTCAGTATATGCTTTAAACTGTGTTATATTACCCACCCATTCTGCATAATGTGGCATTTGGAAAACAAAAGCATTATTCACGCTTCAGTAAAGCATTACTCAAGCTCCAAATGTGGGTTTACTCTAAGATACACACACACACGTCACAAACCATATTCTGAAAGTAAGCACCATATGGATTGCAGTTGCCTGGTGTTAACTTGTAATGTACACATATGGGGAAAGTCGATTATGAATTTCCAATAGGGGCAGTACCTGTATACAATTTTGCCATGTAGTTTGCAGCGCTGCATGCAGTGGGAGGATAAGATGGTATGGACCACGTTAGACACACAAATAGACGGTGCCGCAAGGTTAATGAAAATCTGCAGTGAGCATGCAGGGAGGCAGGCAGTGCAGTATATATAGGGATGTGTCATAATGCTCGGATACAACAGCAGAGCTCACAGCCCTGCACTCTCACTTCGTCTCTCTCATGCTCAGTCATTCCTCTTTGTCTCCAATCGTCTCTCCTCTTCTCAAACTCTGCCTGCCCGTTTCTTCCTCTCTGGTTCTTCCCCTCTCTCACCCCCTTTGCATGCCTTTCTCACTCCTTCACTCACGGTATGCAATCTTTTGTCTTTTATCTACATGTTGTTTTGTGTAACCTTTGTATGCTTAAAAATACAGTAGAGAAATTTAATACAGTTATTTTGGTGTAACCACATTAAAAAGACACACTGAATAATAAAACAACAGCAAATCAGACACGTCCACAGGAGACGTGAGAGGAAAGAAAAGGCGCTGGGTGGAAATATTCCAAGCTGTCGTAACATGTTAGGTGTAGGATGCAGGATTAGCGCTTTAATGGGGGGACAAATGCAGTCTCCTGCCGTCATAATGGGTTTCAAGCAGTGAACCATCATTACATCAGCCCTGGGATGGACTCAGTTAGTTATTCAGACAGTGAGTTTTGGCAATAAATCATCTCCCAGCCTGTATGTCCGTCATTCCGTCATCTGTCGTGTGCTCCCTGCCCCCCTCTTTTCACTTTGTCACCATCTCTTCTCTCCATCTGCGAAGTTAAGAGGGCCGTTATTTCATCAGCATCAGAACTGGGCTAAGTCAGATTTGTTGTTTGGCCAGTACTCTCTGTCGGTCTTATTCTGTGGTTTCTTTTTCTACTAACAGGCCTCGCACTCCTAAAACCTTCATTTTTTCCTTACAGGAGCAGAATTTTCCAGCTTAGTGTTACAGATACAAGACATATACAAGATTATAAGGAGTATTTACTGAAAACAATGAGACATGAAGTAACACATAAAAGGGACAGTGCACCACAAAATCAAAAACACATATTTTTCCTCTTACCTGTAGTGCTATTTATCAATCTAGAGTGTTTTGGTGAGTTACTGAGTGTTGGAGATATTGGCCGTAGAGATGTCTGCCTTTTCTCGGATATAATGGAACTAGATGGCACTTGGCTTGTGGTGCTCAATGCAGCAAAAAAAAACTACATTTGAAACACTCAACAGCGATGTGTCTTTCCCAAATTAGTCAAGATAATTCACAGACCTTGTTGTGAGCTTTTTTCTTTCTACTGAAGTACACCAACCAACTGTATCACTGCACAGAAGGAAACATGTATCTACTCATGGCCAAGAGGCCTGTGCTCCTGACAGCACGAGATGTCAACATTAAGGGCGTCCTCCTTGGCTAAGCATAATTTTCAGCTAGCTCATTTGTGCTATGGGAGCTAGCAGTAGATGCTTCTTCCTTCTGCACACTGAGAGGGTTATCAGGTAAAATTGTCGAGAAAGAAAATAGTTCCTACATGAAACTGCTCACGACAAGATCTGTGAATTATCTTGAGTCACCAGGTCATGATTTCTGGAAAGAGACATTGCTGTTAAGACGTTCTGTAAAGTTTAAGCACCACAAGCCGAATTCCATCTAGTTCCATTATATTGAAGAGAAGGCAGACATCTCTTCATACAATATCTCCAACACTCAGTAACTCACACCAAAACAATCTGTATTGGTAAATAGTACTACAGGTAAGAGGCAACATGTGCATTTTTTATTTTGGGGTGAACTGTCCCTTTAATGTGTTACTTCATGTCTCAGCTCTAGTACTTACTTTTCCCTTCTTAAAAGTGCTTGTGTCAGAACAGGAACCTCTTACGGACAGTACTGCTGGGAAGTGGCTGCTGGCTATTATGGCTGTAAGTAAAACAGCTGAGTGGCAACTGTATCAGTGCCCACGAAGGAACTGATGCATCTTATTTAAGCTACTCACTCTGAGTGTCACTCATTAGAGAGGAGTAGTAGATGACTCCATCTGGCTGTGCCAATTAGTCAGAAAAATAATGATGGCAACACAACAGCAACAACAAAAAAATCTATATTTGATGCAATAGTTTGATTAATTATTAATGCCACCTCTACTAGATAACGAGTACGATTGAATTTGTAATTTTGTTACACAAGCTCTGACCCCAGCTTTCATGCTGCTAGATGCTACTATTTCCAACTGTATGCACAGTTCTCTGTGTGTTTGTTCAATCATTCATTCATTTGTGTGCTCACACATAATTATTGCAATGCAAGGTGCTCAGGGAAATTGCAGCATACAGTGTGAAGGTCACGCAAAGCAGTAAATACGCTGTGTACTCAAACACCACAATTTAAACAAGCACGCACCAAATGGAAGCTGGCGCACTGTTTACACATCTGGAAGTAACTCGGTGGTTTTTTTCTTATATCCTTTTGATCATGTAAGCACTTAAATTAGACCCTTTTAGTGATTCTAAGTAGCATCAGCATGTTTTCACCGTACGGCATGTGTAGCTTGAGTCATGTGTAACCTGCACGCTACACAGAAAGTGTTTTAGACACTTTGTATGTGCGCCAGAAAGGGCAATGAGAAATGTAGAGCAAGTTTCATCTTCTGCCTAGGGAAATGTTTTTCAAGGACATGTTGTTTTGCCTCTCTAACAAGATCTTAAGTATTTTGGTCATTTTCAGAGCAAATTTTTACTGAAGTACTACTGTTTAAAACATTTCTTTTACTGTGGTGAATTAGCGTTTTCGTTTTAGGCTGTGCAAAATCAACATTTTCATATTAACAGTGGGTCAGTGTTATGTGAAAAGTGTCGATCAAAGTGATGAACCGATGGAGAACTATCACCTGCAGTTCTCCTCAGCTCTGCAGAGCATTTTAGCATCTTGGAGCTCATTATTTTGGTTTTAGAGTCGCAACTTTCTAAAAGCGAATACTGGATTCATTCATCAGGTGGCCAGAAACATGACTCCATGTTGCTCTGTCTGTTGAATGTAGGCGTCTATATTTGCTATATAGGCATCTTAATAATCATTATCAGCTTTATAAGTTGATGATAAAAAAATATTTTCAAAGAGTAAGTATTAGCATTAGCATTAGCAGTGCCAGACCTAGCACAATTGGTGCCCTCAGCGAGCTTCCCCTGGCAAACAACCCCCCCTTTCACCCCCCGGAATAAAAAATATCTTGTATTTATCACAAACAAGACCAAGAGCTAATGAGAAAGCAAGACAAATACACAACTTAGGTAACAAACAACAACAATAATAAATAAGAAACAGTAAAAGAATACAGTATGGGGGGGTTATTGTGCCTCCGTTGCCTTTTCATTTTCTCTTACTCTAACAAGGGGGGTTGGTTTGGCACCTATAGAAAGGTCTGTGTCGCCTATAGAAAGATCCGCCACTGTGCATGTGTAGTAGCTCAGTATTTCTCACCCAGAAACCCCTGACAAAATCGGTTCCTAACACTCACCTATAGCTGCCCATGGGAGAATTGTATTTAATGGCTGAGTATTTAATAATTCAATGAAATAATGAGAACAGTTATCGGGGGCATTTTTTGCCCTTTCATCTTTAATTTCACAGGCATTTTTAGATCTTTCAAGGGCATTTTTGCCCCCTGCTCCTATTCATTTCTAACCCTGCTTCCCTTATGTTTTCTTATTATTTCATGTCCTCTCAGATACAGAGCTAATTATCCCAATGACCTTACAGTCACAGTGTTTTTTTCCCTCAAACTTCTGCTGTTACTTTTGGATATGTGCTAATGTCGGAGAGATATTCCAGGAATAGATTTAGATACCACCATTTTTTGCTTCGTTATATTTACTACAAACATGCACACCAGGGGGATAACATTTTTAAACTGCTGCAGAGAATCCCCACAGCTCCCACTGCCACATCTGGCTCATCACAGCCACCAGGCCTCCTGCCAGATCCCAGCTCAAGCACAAGGGCTCAGGTTGAGCTTGTGGCAGCATACCAGCCCCCCAGGGGTGGTTGTACCCTTTCCAGAGGCCCCAGGGAGAATTTGTCTGTCGCTCTACCATTGTTTAAAACTTGTCTGTAACAAATCAGTTGACCCGATCTTTACACTGTTGTATTTGCTGTAATATTTAAGTCTCACTGTAAATAACAGCATGTTTTATAATCTTGTACTGTCTAGTTCTAGTATATTGACAACAATTAAGAATAAAGAACCCACAGCAAACATGTGCGTACTAAAAAGAGGAACATCTCAGCTTTTTTAGACACTGGTGGTTACACTTTTGACTTAAAAAACTGACACAACACTGTGCTATGGTCTGTATAAGGTACATTATATGGTCCACACATTACAGTTAAGTCTAAATATTGTCAGTTTTAGTCATCAATGATTGCTTTTTAGGGCATCTGTTGGGATCTCTTTATTTATTTTCTGTGTTGCTGCATTGAACATTTACATGAATACATTAGTACTACATTTTTGCAAGATAATTTAGCAAATCGCGCAGCCGGAGAGCTAACAGTAGTCTGAGCATGTATAATCCCTACGAGTCTGATGGGAGTAATAATTGATATATGGCAATATAATGCATATATCTTTTATTGATAAACTAGCTGTAAAATCATGATGTTTTCTCTAATAAAACTGTGGGAGATTTGTCTTATTGACATTTAACTGTGAAACTGTTCTGCTCTGTGGCAGCTGAGGCCTAACATTTGAATTATGGCACACCATTTGTGTGTGTGTGTGTGTGGTCGATCAGTGTGTGTCAACAGCACAGACTCTGCCGTGTTTAACACTTTTACATTAGTTAACCATTCTTTATAAATACATCATAATACATTGACTACATGTGGTAAATGTATTTTAAACCATTTTCGTTTTAAGTCAGGAGTAGGTTTCCTCGTTAGTTAAACAGATATTGAGGCGTATCACAGTACATGTTGTCTGGTCATGTTGCAGAGTCAACTGTATTTTGATACCGTTGTAACACACTATCAGACATGGTGTGTTACACTATGATTGCCACCCTCTATAGTCACTATAAACATACTAGAGTAGCAGGACAGGAGGTAATGTTACCGGTGTCACCTACCACTCAGAGGTGCAGAGCCTCCGCAATCCGCATTAATATGGGTAAGATACAGTATTGTTCCTGAGTGGTGCACTTTTTTTCCTTTGCACATCCCTTTCCAATTTCTTTTTTCTGCTTTTGAAAGGCAGCCCCCGATGATGAAACTGTGTCATCATCTCATGCCATCATGTCATCACCAGAGTCGGGTTTGTGGTATAAATATGCCCTCAAGCATAATTTTTCAAGGGCCTCTGCCAATCAGATGCACTGTATACGTTCTTCCCGAATCATTCATCTTGATTTATGTCATGATCTCTGGCATGCAATAAGAACTAAATTAATCTTTTTTTTAAAGGAAAATTAACTGAATGTGCGTGAGGCACATTGCAGCAGCCTGTAGGAAGTGGCCGCTATGCTAGCCCGCTGTGTGCAGCTCCACTTTGTCAGCGTCAGAATCATAGAGCTGTCATGCAGCATCAATGTGAGAGACTGAGTCACTTCTCAAGATCAGATTGTTCTATTAATTCGCTGCTAATGAAAAAGACACTGGTTTATGATTTATCTTTTAAACTGCCTCGTTATTTTGTTTTTTTGTTGTTGTTTTTTTTTACAAAAGATAGGCAGCATCTTCTAGAGCCGGCTGCAGAGCATGATGCAAGCGATCTGTTTAATTATAGCGTCTGCAGTGATACCTTGTCGAAAGCAAAGGTGCACGGTTGATTCACAGCTCAGTTGGTAAATTGATCTGAAAGGGGGGAAAATGTGAGCCAACTGACCTGGGTATCTAGTTCACTGCGTGGGAGCAGCAGAGGAGACGTTAACTACATCACGCTGGCTAAATTTGGTCTCCACGATTGTGTGACAGCCTGACAGCGGACCTTTTTTTAATTCTCCCATCTTTAGACACAGGATGTCAACAGACTGACAGTGGAGGTGTAAATGTTTGTCTGCACCTTTTCACAGTGTCTTATGGTATTTTTGTTTTTTTTTAGCTTAATCGCCATGTTGAATTTAAGCCTAGACAGAACTTTAAAGGTGTTTCTTGATATATATATTGTTATAGAAATAGCTTTTCGTTACCTGTTACACACAGCATGTCTTATAATATACAGTGCAGTTACAAAATTATATACATTAATGTAAAGAAAAAGGACATTTCACATCAGGGTATAGGACAAGAGAATAGGACTGCAAATAATGATTATTTTCTGTGTCTCTGTGTATCACCTCTTTGGCAGATATAATAGACTATATAAAATACTGGACATTGCCACCGTGACATGGCTCATTGGTTTGTGGGCTCCCCTTTTGAAGCCTTCTGTTTGGCATTTTGGAAGTCGCCATCTTGAACTTTTGGAGCCAGAAGTGGCCATATTTGGACATGAGGCTGGAGATAACCCTAATGCTAGCTGCTAGCATGCTTAGCATGGTGCTTTTTATGGCTATGGTTAACTGTAATAATGCTAATGCTAAATTTTCCTAGTGAAAAACAGGTTTCAAACCATCAAAACAAAATCTACATCGTGGAAAAATTGAATATACGACTCCTTGGGGGTCTTTTAGTAAAACTAAACAAGATGGTTTTAGGCAACCAAATTGTTACAATCAACTTTCATGAATTGAAAACATATAGAAAGAGTGACAGCTACCGCTATGCTTATACTCTGGGTATTTGGGGTTGTGTCATGGTTATATTAGCTTAACAGCGTTGTCCCTGTGGTAGCGACTTGTCAGTAGATGGCAACCCCTTATCAGTCAAAATGGCCATGCCCATTATAACGCATAACTTAAACCCTTAATAACATTTAATCAGGTGACTTATATGAAAATTGACCCTAGTACAGTTGTTATGAATGTTGAAATTGGCTGTAGAGACCAAAACCATTTTTTGTACCAGGCTGTAAACATTGTTATTTATTCTGTTAAGTTAGGCTTTTTAACCGCAGACTGTAAAAATAATGGGGTACTGTGCTACTGTGATGTCATTCATTGATTTGTGGCCATCTATAATTGTGTGTAACTTTAAGGCTTAATAAAATGTAAATGGGTGGGTTGTAAAATAAAAAAAAAAAAGTCACTGTACAATTTTCATGGTCAGGGAAAATTAGCTGTAGAGACCAAAACCTTTTTTGTACCAGGCTGTAAACATATTTATTTCTGCCATAAAGTTGAGCATTTTAACATGGGTCTATAGGGACTGACTGGCTTCCAGAGAAAGCCTCAAATGGCCATTAGTTTTTAGCACTTCTGTGTTGGCTTCATTTTTCAGCCCCGGAGATTGCCACTTGATTTTAACTTACGACTCTGTTGTGATTGACTCTGTTTTGGAGGCAGCCTCAAGTGGCCATGAGAGGAACTTCAGTTTTTGGCACTTCTGCATTGGCTTCATTTTTCAGCCCTAGAGGCTGCTGCTTGACAAAGACTGGCAGGGGTTGCATTTTTCTCCAACCAACAATCCAAGAGTCAAAGTTAACATATTCAGTGTGTACAATATAAGAAACTGACAGAAAGAGCTGTCATCGTAAGATGTAAGAGGAGATCATGATGAAGCCACTGTGTGTAATTTGCCACCTCAGCAACAGATAGTGTGCCGTGTCACAGAGATTAGTCGGCTTTGGTTTATAGACTCCTGTGGAGTTGATTCACCTGTCTCTGAACAGGCCACGCCAAGTCCTCTGTGCCATGAAGCCTCCGCCCCAATCCCATACAGGGACACAGGTGCATAAGTACACACACACACACACACACACACACACACACACACACACACACACACACACACACAGAAGGTGTGCTGAATCATGAAGTGCTGAATCATGTGTGAGGTTGAAAGAGGGAGCAAGAGAGACAGATGGAAATAGAGAGGAAGAGAAGAAACAAAGGGAGGGGGGCAGTATGTTTTACATTTAATCTCTGAGTGTGTATCAAACAGCAGCAACAGTGATTCTTGTTCTATGCTCCCCTGATTGATTTTATATTGTGTTGAGCCTCTTTCGCTCTGTAATTATTACAGCTTGTAATTAAAGTAAGGACAAAGGTTATTTATGACCCAGCAGTGTGTTTTGTCTGTTAACATGCAGTCGACCTCTGCTCTGTTTGCACCTACATGCAATTCATCACGACTTTAAACAAAGACAACATGAATCTCTACAACGCATTCATCACCAAGAACGAATGACATTTATAGGAGGGTAACTAAAAGGAGCCTGGCCTCATTACCATGTGCTCTCAAATGTCATTTAGTTGTAGGACACACATACAGTAGTGAGGAGCAGGGATGTGACCGGCTGCAGGACTCTCCTCTGTGAAAGAGCTGTGTTGGAGCAGAGTCACTGGCTGATGACTGTATACAACTGTTTCCTGTTATGAGATGTGATTTGATGTGATTAGAGTTGATTTGCTCTGATGTGATGTGCGAGGCAGCGGATTGTTGCGGGACTGTGTCATATCTAGAGGTGACATATGACAGCTTGGTGCTGTAGGGCATCTGGTCTTTTTCATTTTTCCTGAAATATACTGTAAATATCAAGCTGCTGTTACCTTGTTTGGGTTTGCAGCAGCAGAGACAAATAATGGAAATAATGACCCAAAATGAGTGAGTGAAGACATCAAATCAGAACTGATGAGTAATTTAAAAGCAAAACACTCACATGCAAATAAACAAGATAATCTCTGGAGTTCAGTTTAACACTTTGACAAGGAAGTCTGGTAGTGAAGATTTATAGTAACTTTGCTAGGAAAGTTGTACAACCCAGGACATGTTTCAACTTTGGAGCAGGTGTTAGTTAGCCCAGATTCTGTATTGCTGCTGCATGACGCACAAGTAGCCAAGGCTGCACAGCTGGTTGTTTATATTTAATGCCCCCAACAACACGAACTTGGACATAGGTTGTTGTTTTGCAAAGCACACAAAGGTCTGGTTTGACTCAAGGGCATGTTGAGGACACTGAGGGACAACCTCTCTGTGCCTGAAGACGTACATGTCATTTATCAAACAGAGGCAGCAGCCTGTGTGTCACGAGTGAAGTTTACATTTCATTTGTTATGCATTAAAGGAGGAGATTTAAGTCTGGAAGAGTCTCACTCTTGCATTTTTTAGGTTAGTACATATGCAGAATATCTTGTATTGTCGATTGCTGCTGGACATGAATCATCCTGATAACAGCAATTCACCACATTCAGCTCATTGTGATTGTTTTTATTATGATCTGCAATAAAATCTTCTATCGCCCATCCCTATTTGCAGCTGTGATAAACCTGGTATCCAGTGCACAATGACATTTTGATGAGACATTTCTAGTGTGCATTTGGATACAGTTACGCAGGAGTCCAGAGAGACATCAATCATATCACTGCCACCCACACCCCCTCCATGCAGCTGTGATCTGAGCCTCTGCTGGAGCGGTTGCTCTGTCTGGGTCACCTGTCTCTGCTTTGGTGCTTCTCCGCTGTTTGAAGTGACTTTTTGCTGCTTTTTGTGTTCAGTATTTCACAATACATCCCTCCATATTATTAGAGTTAGTTTTTAAATGTTGAATGACTCATGTTGCATTTTAAAAATCTATAAATACAGATTGTTATGATTTATGACTAATAGATGGATTTTTTTTTTGCAGGTGTGTCTTTATAATCATAATAATTGAGTCGGACAAATTCAACCACTGGTCTGCTGAGCTTTTGTAAAATAAATGCTCATTATGCTGAAATTACTGTTTATTTAAATGGTGTCTGGTGGGTTTGGGGATAGCGATTTTGGGGCTGTTTCTGGTTACACAAAAAGGATCTTACTCTGTAATAAAAAGGTATATCTCTTTAGGGATCCTTTCCATAACTTGTGAGACACTTGGAATTATAATCTGAGTGTGTCAGTGGCAAAAACAAGCACTTTTAGTAAATGTACATTGATGATGCACAACTGCCCCAAGTGTTTAACTGAAGCCTGTTTTGCCGCTGCTGGCTGCAGTTGATCCCCTCATTACTGGACCACTTCAAAAAATTGTTGTTTCCATCAGTCACATAGACACAAAACGTGGGAAAATAGGGTCCAGGTTGTAAAATACCAAACTTACCCTTTAAATAAAAGGTTCAGCATACATTTGACCATGTCACAAATATCACCTGGAACACCTACACCTACAACAGTAATAAAAGAAACCTGTAACAACAGAATTAAGCTTAAGTTTAATATATTATCAGTAGTGCAGTGCAGATACAATTAATCAATATCCATAATTGGACAAACACATAGTTGAAGCAAATGTGTTGCCCAGTGCTCCTCAGCACTTGGCCACAAAACAGTGAATTCACTGTTCCTTCTTCTTCACTCTTGAATTTTTCATCAATGTTCAGGCTCCATAGTGGTGTTTGTTTTTGTGCATATTTTATCCCATTTGGTTGAGCAAGTCTTAAAACAGCAGCCCCATTTTATGGAGAAAAGCTAACAAATTAGCATTTTCATGTTAACAATGAACGTGTTTTGCATCTTTTTTTATTCAGGTTTGACTTTGTGACAGGATAGCTTGTGAATGCCTGTATTTACGCATTGAACAGTTTGCATTTTGCTGTTGAAGGATGAGACAGGGTACTGTAGCCTCTTGGTGGTCGTTGTCATAAACAGATTTGGGAACCCCCCCCACCCTGTATGTAGTGCTGTGGAGCATGACGGGGCAGGCTGTAGGAGGCGAAGCAGACCTTTGTTGTCTCGAGTGTGGGAGCTGCAGCCGGCGGGGGGCTAAAGAGCTCTGTCACGTGTTTTTATGTGTGACAATCTGCCTGTCACACATTTGACAAGTTGTGAGGAGGGGGACCTTTCCCTGTTTAAAAGACAAGCACAGTCTCATAGCAACAGCATCAGTGTTTAATGCACTGGACAGGAATTGGTTATTTTGTTTTTGCAACTACAAATATATACAAAAAAATGTGCTTTTTAAACCATATATTGTCATTTCTGCTACCACATTGTGCGCCAGTAAATATATCAAAAAATGTTGAATTATCTCTTTACCACAGATATTTATGTAGTACTGAACTCAGATTGTGGGGTGCAGTTCTTTCTTTTAGTGCAGCTTTTAACAATTAATCTTTTCCAAAACAAACATTATCTCTCTCCCTCTCTATCTGTTTCTATCTTTTCACCCCATCTCACACAGACACACACACACACACACACAAACAGGCTAGTGAACACACACACACACACAACAGCCTAATGGACTCCTCCAGTCCAATTTTGTCTCGCAGACAAAATTGAAGGACAATGCTTTTTCCCCTCTCATGCTGTCTGTGTTGTTGTCCTCTCTGTTTTAAGACACGGCTCTCTGACGATGAACATAATGTGCCTTGAATCGTGTTCTTGCTCGGCTCACTGAGGGAAGCTCACTCTTGGCCCACGGGGTGGAAAATCCCAGACTCCACCGCCTGAAAGAAAGAGTTCTTCCTCCCCATTCCCTGTAGATTTAACCCATTTTCCCTTGCCAAGTCACTCAGTGCTCCTTCTGTTGCTAGTTGGTCTTGTTAAGTGCAGTAGAGAGTGTTAATTGCTTGACCATATGGTTTAGAGTACAAAGTTAATTGTCAGACTCATGGCGTTAAAGTGGAGAGAAAAGTATAGCTTTAAATACACTGATTATAGTGCCACATCTACGCTCTGCCTCTGTTTTTGTTGAGTCAGAGACTGGAGGTAGTTTTACAAACACAACACCATAAATACAAGGTGATTAAAATCAGTATGTCAACAGTAACGCCTGCACAGCAGCTCTAATACCCAGTTTCATTAAAACTTATTGGTTAAATGAATAAAAGTGTGGCTTGGAGGTGGTGTGCAGGTGTTTCTCTTGATATATCAAACACTGAATGTACCACACACTCAGTGTGTCTTCTAGATACCTTCATAAATAGATCAAACAGGAAAAGGGAGGCTAGAAAGCATTCAAGTGAGAGGAAATATAGGTTAAAAATAGGCTACATCGTCAGCACCCATATGCTTCAAGCTTAAAATAAATAAAACACTGTGTTCAGTGAAAATGTATTTCCATATTAGGTAATGTTGTTCAGGATCGCTTGAAGCCTGTCTTATGTCAAAATTTTAAAAGATGAGCTCATCTTTGGCAGAAATGGTATATAATATTCATAACTATGTTTTCATTCGTTTATAATCATCTAAAAAATAGGAACATTGTGTTTTTGTTACCTTCGAATGAGCTGTCCATGTACAGAGTGGGTCCTCTCCCAGAGTCCGCCATGTTGTTTCTGCAGTAGCTCAGTATGGATAAACCAAACACTGGCTCTAGATAGGACAAGGTTTGAACTGCTAATTATATGACAGCTATGACACACACTACTGCTATACTTGAAGCAGTTGACGGATTCTGTTTATGAAAGATGTCTTTTTGCTTCTGTGCTCTGCTGTTGTATGTTAAATTACATTACCAAACTGAGGCCTTAGCAGGGGCGCATCATCAGGAGAGGTAAACCAGGCAAGTAACTTAACTTGCTTAAACCTAACCTCAGTAACTTGTATCGTTATTCGTGGGTTGCTTTTTCCTAGGATATCATATGAACCGTTGTATGAGGATAAATTTGCTCATATTGGTACATTTTGCACGACAATTATAAACCCCCTTAAACCTCCCACAAAGGCACTATACTGTACAGTGTAACCCCACTGCCCCAAAAACTCTTAAAATAGGGGCCCTTGTGCTACCGCGTGACAGCTAAATACCACTGGTTAGGACTGTCATATGTATAAGGTTAGGTGTAACCGTCACCGTGCAATGAGACAGGGTCTCAATGGACTTTTTTGCCTGGCACCCCCCAGAGTTTGGATCGACAAAAACATGCTATAGATCATACTCTTTAAGCTTAGATTCCTTATATAATACCCGCTGCAGGCTTTACAGGTCGCTTTGTATCATACTGTCACTGGAAGCTGATGTATGACATTTCAAATGTTGTATCCTCCTCCACTGGGAAAACCTCCATACGTATATCTCTCTGTTTTCATCTCTTACTGTCACTGTCAGTCTGTCTCCCAGTTCAGCCCTTTATTTGATGTAAGATATAAACAGACACAGTAAAGACAGAGAGACAGAGAGGCAGTGACACCGAGGGGCAGACTAAGAAAAAGAGAAGGGACAGTTTGTCTAGACAGGAGGCCAAATCTTATACAATACCAAAATAAACGTGTTTGAATCATAAAGCTAAATGGAGTCAGGTTTTATGCTATACAAATCAGAGAAGCACATGCACTGCCATCTTCTGTCATTGAGCCTGGGGTGTAACTGTTTCAGCAGCCCCACAGCAGACAAACAAAATCAACATCTGCTGTTTCCTCCAACATCTGCTCCTTATTTTTTTAAGCATAGTTTTGTTTTTATACTTCATATTTTGATATTCAGCAAAAATATAAATAATTTTCAGAGTTCTGAGTGAGGAAACAGTCAACGAGAGCGGCTTTGATCGCCCGTCCGTCCCCATGGGATATCCCCCTCTGAGCACAAGTTTCCTTGGGCATGGTGTGCACAGTACAGTGAGCAGACAGATGACAGATATAGTCTTGGGAGAGGGCTAAAGTGATAAGTGTGGAGATTAAGCTAATCTCGGGTTATTTTTGTTCGCTGCACTGTTGTTGGTGGTTGCTGTGTGTGTGCGTGTGTGAGAGGTATGTTGGGAGGCTCACACTAAAGAAAACAGATGCATTGGTGATCCCTGAGAAAAGCTCTTATGATCTGTGTACTACAGACCCTGACTGATTCTCTATGAGGCACATAATGATCCCTGGTAACGCCACTCATGGCAAACATATCCTGTAATGATGCTTTGTGCACGATAATTAATTTGTAACTAGTGAAGCATTTAGGGTTTTCCTACTCGCTTCCTAACAGTTAATGTTGTGGTGGATGGATTTACCACAGTACGCTTCATCCATCTGTCATAACCGCAGCTGTGCTCATCTTTTCAAGTCTAGCTGTTAATATGGATCTAAAAACAATCATTTATAATGTGTCATATAGGGAAATGTCTACAGCAATGAGCTATTATTACAACATGGATGAGTGTTAGTATGGATGTCCATTTGTGACTACAGCACAGATTAGATTATGTAGCATATCAAGTGTAGTTGCTCATGATGCTACAGCTAACACAGTCAGAGGTATGTGAGACCAGATAATGTTGTTGCTCCACTCTGGGTTACAGTATCTGCCTCCATAAGGCTGTCTGTTTACAGTATTATTGCATTGTTATGGTGATGTGGCACTTAATGTTTCGCTGAGTCTTTTTCCACATCATGCTAAGAAGAAACATGGCCGCTATTAGAGCCGTCATAAGTTGCATTTGCACTCCAGTGGCCGCAGTAAACAGGAAGGATCAATTTCAGTATCAGTTTAATATATTAATATATCAATATCATTATGTATGAATGTTTCACTAATCTAAACCTATGGGACTGTCTCTTTTGGGAAGAGTGTGCCCTCGCTGTAAAATGTGGAGGGAAGGGTCCATCTTGCTGATGTTTGCATGAGCACAGCAGGTCACCCTGTGCAATCCAGTCAAATCCCTCCTGCTCTCACATGGGCGCTAATCTTCCCTGACTGCCGTCTTAGCACAACCACAACTCAAGCTCCAACACTCGCCCTTCCTCTCTTTCACTCCTCCATGACATCTGCAAAAACTGCATCTTTGCTGTCGTCTTTCTTTCTCTCGCTTGCCTGCCTGCAGTATTTTTTCTTTGTAAATTAAGCATGGTCAAAATTCAAATAATAAATGCCCACACGATGATACTTGAACTCCTCAAAGCCTAAAATTAACCATAAAGTTGTCAGACAATTACATTTATTTTAGAAAACACTGTGTGTCTGTGTTTGGAAAATCCCATTGAACTTTAAAAGAAGAGTTTAAGAAAAAAAAGGGAAAAGTGGTTTGCTCATGAGTTGCATTTCCATCCACCTCTTCTTATGTTCATAAAGAATTAAAATCTCAATGTTGCTCAAAAAAAAAATCTCGTAGCATTGCAAAAAAAAGTTTTACGCTTGGGGGAGGTGGAAAATTAAGTGTATCGATAAACAGTAAATGCAACTAAGTGACTCAGCGAATAAAATGACATACTGTCATTACATTACATTATACTTTCAGGCCGCTGCAAGCTCTTTTTGTCGTATCTGGATGGCTTTCAAGATGCTTATGCTCACAGGACTTTTTCGCAAACTCTTCCAAAAGCACAGAGCTGTAGTGTTTATAACTCTTTATTTCCATTTTTGGGTGTGCTCTCTGTTATTATAAATCCACTGTTTTCGTTTGTTTGAGGTTTGAGTCGCACTCTTTTAATTAGGTCATCTTGTGGCGCCCTCGTCTGCAGTGGTAACTAACTCCCAATATTTGCATAACAGTAGTGGATGGAAAAGCACATAAATTAGCATTTTCTTTTGCCAATTTACTAGAATATTCCAATAAAATTTGCACTCCAACTGGATGGAAAATCAACTATAGTAGCAAACTAGCAAATGACATAGACAGCGGAATCAACACCCGAATCTGCAGCTCCCCTCGACTTTATAGAGCTTTAAAGTGAGTGTCAGTTCATTGCTCAGGTGTCTAACCTGCAACTTTACTGTTTTGGTTCACTCTCATCGCTCTTGTAGCATTGCTTTTAGCTGTTTTTAGCCATTTTTAGCAAAAAAGCTTTAAAAAAAACCCTCCATACACAACCTGGTCAGCAGCAAACAGCAGACAGACACATTTAGTGACTAGCTGGTGAACATAGAGGAACATATCAACCCAAAAAGTTAATGATATGTCAATCACAACTTGTTTCTGCTGCCCCCACATGGGCAGAAAAATCAGTCATCCCAGGCTTTATTAAACTAAGAGGTAAATGGTGATATTAACTTACAATACAAATAAAATAAATACTGTAAGACATTCATACTGAATAGTCTCTAGAGAGGCATTACTACAGATAGAATCATATCAAAATGTGTTCACTAAACACATTTTATCTTTCTAAATATTTTGCCGAATTGATCTGTTTCTGTTTTCCGCCTCATATTGATGGAGCACGCCTCTTCGTCACCTCCCTGTTATCTCTCGGCTCTTTGTCTCTCTCCCCCATCATAGACTGACTGACAGCATCATTCCAGGAATTAAATCAGTGTCCTCAGTCAAACTGACCTGCTGAAACAGACTTGCATAAGCAGACAATTGAAGGGAAAATGGGTCATATGGTGAAAACAGTTGTTCTCGAACCTACTGTTTTTTTTTAACAATATGTCCAAACAGATTCATTTTGTTCTCTCGGAAAATCTTCTCATTGGACAGATGAGTTGTCAGTGCACAGGTGCCGCCGCCCGAGTTAAAAGCATTGCCTGTGTTTGGAGATGTCAGTCATGTGTACATGTTTTCTTAGAGCTGATGTTGTTATTTTGTTACCGCTGCTCAGGTTACAGGTACAAATCAATAGAACATTCAACCTCCTCCTCATCCATAAATACATTTGCTTGTTCCCCTGATGCTCTGAGCCTTTCCCTGCATAGAAAAGACTTTTATACACCTTTAGAGACATTTCTAAAAGAAAGTACATAAATTAACACCACTACATTAATTGCATACATTGCAACATTATTACAGTCAAAAAGAAGGCTTAGCACTACTGTGTGGGTCACAATGTGTAAATACAGATGGAAGAATTTCAGATTTTTCTGTTGCGTTTCAAGTTAATGTTTATTTACAACAGTGTCCATGCAGAAAACATCATAAAAGTGACCCCTGTGGCTGCGTGAGCTCCTGCCCCAGAGCATGCTGCCTCTGCCAATGCAGCTCTGAATGGTTGAGCACGGATTTAGGCAGAACAGTAGTGTCGAGGTTATCAAGCTCACACGACCAAAATAGACGCAGAGCGGGTGAGACAGCGGGCAAGGCAGCTACGCTCACAGTACAGTGTGATGTGCTTAGTGGAGGAACAGGAGAATACTGCTGACGGACACAGAAATGATGGAAAACAGAGCGGATGAACTCCCATAGGAAACAGCTACATGGGCAGAAAGAGTCTTTATTTTAACTCCCGATTGACACATGACCAAGGGATGACTTTCCCAGTTTAATGAATGCATTGGTTGATGGTTGGTGTTAGAGCTAATCCAGGAAAGAACAGTCGCACCATGTCCTTTACAGCACCACACATGCCATCTATTTTTATTCAGCACTTTCACTGTAAGTTGTCATATATAAGAACAAGAATCTGCTGAGGTCACAAGGCTAAATTCAAACATATGTAGATTAAATGTGTTGAAATATTTATATCAACGTAGCTGCATAAAATAAAAAACAAGAGCAGCATACAAAACATAAAAAAGTTTCCAGTCTACCGTTTGTTTTGCGAGTTGAATATTAAACAACAGACTTTAAAGGAAAGCTAACTGTGGGTAACACGTCAGTGTGTGACTCTCAATGAGTTCTAGCTGTAATGTGCAGTTATTACTACAGTTCCATCCTTTGTGGCTCATTAGTGGCAATGAGTGCAGCGATGCAAATCTTTTATTGTCTTTGCAAGAAATGCTCTGAATTTGAGCACCTGTCAAATGTTTGTTTCTTTCATTAAAGCTTTGCTGCTGAAAAGATGAACAATCAGGTGGTAACAACTTAAAATGGTAACAAGATGAGTGAGTGGTAGGGATTTGTGTGGGATGAGCAGCATGTTACAGAAATGTTTTGTATTATATTAAATTAATATGAGGAAGAATAACAGAGACTGAGATTATTTTTTATTATCTTTTGTCCTTTTACTGATAGTTTAGAGACCAACAATAGTCGAAGGTAACTTAGTACATCTATAAAAGTACTTAACTTAAAGGAATACTTCAACCCCCATATGGCCATTTGTTTATCAGTTACCCGCCCTGTGTTAGGATAAATTAATACAATAAAACAATAACAAAACTACATAAAAAAATATGTCAACAAACTCACACAACTCGTCAAGTCTTATTTATCCAATTATATGCTCAGTACTTCCCAAACAGGCAGATCTTTCTGACGGGGAATTGAACAGAAATTGAAATGTATCTATGCTCTCTTCAGTTTATTAAGAAGTTTAACCTGGTTGAAAACTGGGAGCTGCTGGTCTACCACTGTCTCGATAAGTTAATTTGTTTGTGTTATTGTGTTATTTGGGTGTTTTTAAAGGGTAAGTTTGAAGTCACATAATATCACAAACAAACTAAGTGATCGAGGCAGCAGTAGACCAGCTTCTTATGTGTTTAGCGAGGTAAAATTACTGTTTTTGTTCCACTTTCAGTTCAGTTCCCCGTGGGAAAGGTCTGTCTGTTTGGAAGGTGCTGAGCATACAACTGGATGAATGAGACTTGGATTATACTGCACAAGTTGTGTGACACTTTTATATGTTTTGATATAGTTTTGCTGTTGTTAAACACAGATCCCTATCAAGAATTTTCTCAGTTTTGGATTCTTCGTTCATTGTGGAGGCATGCGAGAAAAACAAAATTTTCTCCATGAATTCGACACAACACTGAGTAAGTAATTCAAATACAAATGGTCAATTGAGGGATAAATATTCTTTTAAGTACATTTTTGAAGTAGTTATACTTGACTCCTACAGGCCCATTTCACATTACATTTGTGTAATGTGAAATATTCTACCTTTTTTTTGAAGCACTTTTATAGATATAACTACCCTGAAATGCATAAAGTAGTTAAAATAAGCCTCAGCTTGACCAACTAATACTGTTAAAATGATGCCTAAACATTAATGTATCAATAATTGTAGTCCATTGTCATATATATAATAATAGCCTATAAAACTCTGAAAGGGGCCATTCTGCTTACCTTTTTTTACTTCTTTTAATTGGGTGTCTGAAGGTCCTTAAAACGTTTTAAGATGTCTTCCATTCAGTTTTATAAATACTAGGCTTTAAAAGTCAGTAAATAGTCGTACATTTGAATTTCTGAGGTCTTAATTGCTACAAACATTTTATCTCATTTCATTTATCCATGTTTTAATTTCTTTTTGTCAAAATAACTTGAGCTCTTTAGCATGAAGGTCCAAATTTGACTACAAACCTACCACTGAACCTATTACAGTAGTTTATATTCACACTTACCTGTTAGTTAAATGTAGATAAACCTAACATACTCTAATAACCATATTCCTACATAAAACCTACCTCTGCACTGGACTACATACTGTACTACTTACCTTTATACTAACCTGCAGTGCTTTAATGAGAAAATGATGATTTGTTCAAAATATTGGTTTTAAATTTGGTTAAAAAATACCTTTAGGAGTCTTAAAAGGCATTTAATTTAAGTGTCTGATACCTGTAGACACCCTGTTTAAGTATTAACCAGTATTTCCTCCATGGATATCATGCTCTGCAGTGCGTGTAAAGCAGGAGTGCACGCAGTGAAGAAATAATGACCTCCTCTTTAAAGAGTTCCCTGTTACATTAATAGATCACTACTTGTTTTCTGGCTGTGTAAAGATCCCATTGATCACCACCTGCCTTTTAATTAAGTCTCTGGCTACAAATTACTGTTGGGCCTCATTACCTAAATGTACTGCTGCAGATCCAGAGCTTTTTATGCAGAGGAACAACGGTTTTCACTCAGCTCTAACATGGCTCGGGAAGAACCAAGTTTCATGTATAACATTGCTGAAAAGATTTCCTCTTCTTGTGTAGTCAGGTCTATTCTAGTCTGCATTGTAGACAGATTTGCAGACTGATTAGCTCCTCTGAGTTTACAGTGTGCTGCCTGGAGCACTGAAATTATGCCAACTCTATTTATGTTTATTTATTGCTGAACTATACATGCACCAACATGATTGCGCATAGGGCATTACAGGCATGTGAACGGTAATTATTTCCGGCAAGCTGCTTTTCTTTGGGCAGAGAGAATGGCGACAGGAAGTCTATTTCCAGTCTATATAAAATATTCCATGTTCAGCTTTATCTGCTAAGACATATACACTGTCTTCATGAGTTCTGTTGTTGTGGCTTTTCTTTTATAAACTTTAAAAGAAAACAGTTTAATATCCAACAACTTTTCTTGTATACAGAAGCAGCAGGAGGAAAACATGAGACTTGCTAAATCCCAGTGAATTCCCATTACATGATAATATGATTTTTCAGATCCAAGTTCAACTGTAATTTTGTGATTAAGCAACACCAAGAGAGATCCAAAAAGGAGATTTACAAGACGATGCTAAGCGGGAGAATTCCAGATTTTCCTGGAAGCAGTTTTGTCATCCTTCAATGTAATAGCCAGTGGTGGATTTAATCCCCTCAAATTAGTCCCTCGCTAATCCTCACTAACCTCAAACAGAGGTCACTCATGTCCAATTTGAAGATGCATAAAGAACACTTTGTAATTGCGTGTTCGAGGCCCACAGCTTGATGATGAGTAATTCTCCTGCATGCTCTTTTCTCTGCACATCAGATGTGAAAAATCAGCCTACAGTACAGTACATACATTACCCTGACAGATTGCAGTGGAGTAAACACTTTAAAAGTTGAAGTGAAACACATGTCGGATCACCTCTGTGAATTTCATATGCAGACTGTAACACATGGACTAAGTTTTGGTGCCTGCAGTGTTTTAAATCCTGTTTTTAGAAGTATACCTCCCAGGTTGGCATCCGAACCCTCGTCTACTCTACGGTACTGTACTGATGAATGGATGGGGACGTGCCAAATGTGAATGAGTGCCGCGTTGGCTGGACACAACTAGCATGTGACCTTGTGCCGCTATCACATCACATCTTGGCTGTTTGTGTCTACTGTATTAGAGGATTATGCTGACCTATGCCCCTGTCCCTGGTCAAATTTAAGCTTGATGCACTTAATTCTAAGCCTATATTTTGCAGATGCCAACCGAGAGTATTGGTGGTGCTTTTGGCTCTCGGTCAGTGCTACCTATTTCCTGTAGTGTTGCCGTTAATGAGAAATGTTCCGATGGGGACCCAGCTTGGACAGTTGTTGTGTCTACCTTTAGGGACGCAGTTCTGACGTGTTCATTTACTGCCACTGTCTTCTTCTCCTGTGTATTTATAATGTGAGAAGGCAGTTTTCAAGTTTTTACAGGACCCCTCTTAACCTATGACACACGGGCACAATCACGCAAAGTCACAAACACAGTAACTGCACTGAGTAAGTGGAGGTGTTGGATTATACAAGGCTTTTACACAGGCTACACTTTGAAACTACATGGATCGGCACAAACAGAGTGTGACAGTCACAAAATTAAATCAATAAATTGACGGAGGAACAACCCAACAACACATCAGACCGCAGAACTGCAGAAAGAAGCGGGGCCTTGCATGACATAACACAGTGTAAGCTTGTACTAATGCTGCTTTTGCAGAGCAGCTTTGCTCACATCTTCTCAAAAACAAGCAGAGGCGACCGAACTCAGAGAGTAGGACAGGCTGATACTGCAGCCAATCAGAAGCTACGAATCTCCTTAAGGAAAAGCACTTGCTTAACTATTTATATGGCAGTCGACAAGCTCTTACATACCATCCTCCTCTGCAAACAGTTTTTTGTTGTTGTTAAAGCTGAAACAATTAATTGATTAGTCAGTCAACCCAAAAAATTAAAAATTAAATTAAAAAAAAAATTTAATAACTGTTATTGGCAGACATTTTTGTCTTTGTAGCTGTAATAGCTTTGTAATAGGGTCGCTATGCTCAATCCAATTGCCAGAAAAAGTGTTGGCTTTTAATGTTCCTACAAACTATGGATACGTTACATTTACATTTTTCAACAAAACTGTGAATAAATGTGTGGTTATTTTTAGGCACAAAATCACTGGGTTATGGTTAGAAAAAGATTGTGCTTTGACTTTAAAATGCTTGGTTTTAGGGGACACAATCCTAGCAGGAAAAGCAGCAATGTCTGTAAATATCAGCACTCATTATTGCCACCAACGGGTCACACCAAAACATGCATGTTTATGGGCCGTGAAGCAGATGGAAAAACATAGATGGGTCGCTACAAAACAACATGACTGGAGCCTAAAAGGCCCACAGAAAAACAGCAGTGACTCTCAAAAACACAACTGGTCTTGTTGTTTGTTGGTTTCAAACAGTGGTCTACAGCTTGGCTGCCGTCTCACTTCGGCGACATGCCATCCACATACCTCTCCACCTCCCAGTGACGCAAAAATGTTGATATGATACACATGAAACTTGCAAATGTAAGTAATCTTGGTTTACAGAAATGTATAATGCCAACATTTTCTTTTGGCAACTGCGCTGCTTTGCTTCTTGGCGTAGTGCAAAGTCACAGGGAAATAATCCTTCTGTGTATTTCCAGAGTTTACTTTCCTCGCTTTACTCAAGCCAGCATTTTTCAAGTAGCTGCTGCAGCTTGTTTAAGTAACTTCCTCAAACGTGATGACATTTCTTTTACTTGAAAGCTTTAGTAAAAAGGCTGAAACACCGTCAGTGCTGTGTTAAGTTTATTTTTAGATCTCGTTTGATTTCCCTTACTTCACATGTTGGCCTATATTTTAATCCTCTCCATCAACATTGTGTGCCGCGTAGACACACTGCCGTCTCCCTGTCTGTGGCCTCAGTGTAACTCCTAAACGCCCGGCTGCAGAAAGTTGCTGAGTGATGATCCAGTACCTGCATGTTGGAAAGATTCTTAAGATCTGACGATATATATCCTGAGCATGATGTAAGAACTGCTCTCAACCTCAGTGACATTGGCCTTCTGAGTCTGGACACTCTCTCCCTTCACACCCTGTGTTACTTTTGTTTCTTCGAGCCTTTGCTGTGCAAAGGTTGTACATATTCAGTATATTCTTTGTCCATTACAAATAAACTGCATATGTAGACATTGTTTTAGTCTTAACAGAGTGTATTCCAGCAGTGGTAACAACTCCAACACCTCACTGTTTCAAATTAAAATTCACCCTCATATATCCCTACCTCACAGTGAAGGTTATCCTGCATAATCCTGTGACCTGACCAGTGATCTACACCCGGAGCCTCTATTATTAACAACTCTATTAATAGAGTAATACCTCGTGGCTACCTGCTGCCACTAGCAGACTTTTCAAACTGCTGCCCCCTGAAATACGAACCCAAACAAATCCCACATTGCGTTAATGAGTTTCTACATCTTTCCTCTCTGCTCTCCGTGACTCAGCGTGACCCAGAGGTCACAGAGGCTTCCCAGCAAAGTGAAACAGTCCCTGGGAATTTGTAAAACCTCTCTGCAACCTTCACACACACCCCTATCCCCAGCCCTGAATTTTCCAGAGTCCCTTTTGTTGTGTTTTTCGATTATGCATTAGTTAAAGGAGGAAAGTGAAGACAAGCAGTCAGCCCTTTTCTATTTCTGCCTGCTGCAAATCATTTGCAATTCAAATAGGGACCAAGGTGCTACTTCCTGTTTTCCAGTCTTGTTGCAATCCTCCAAGAATGTGTACCTTTATTAGTTACCTTTCTGTCTTTGTTGTCGTCTCCCCCGTTCTCTCTTGCCCTGTGCCTGTTGTTCTGTCCTATTATGTCACCAAACTATGATGACTGTGAAGACACACACACCCAACAGAGGGAGAAAGAGTTCTGCTAAATTAAGAATAAAGATGTAGGCAGCGGAGGAGATACTGGGTGCGTTGAGACAGCCATCCTGTAAGCTAGTGGCTAATTTTAGCCTGTGAGGGCAGTGCACTGTATCCCCCTGTGGATGAGTTGAACCATAGAGGGATCTGAGCATCAGCTCAGCCTCTTGTTCTCTCATCTGTTCTGTGTGTGGACACTGTCCTTTGTGCAGAAAGGTTACAGGACAGTCACAATAGGCCTGGGTGGAGAGATGTGGATTCAAAGAGCTTTTAAAACACCTGGTGTTTAGGGGGTGGGGGGTGTTAATCGCGCGCTGATTTTGCATACGCACTGCAAAACTGGTTCAGAATCAGCACAACATGAAGTCCATGCTCAGGCTGTTTCTTTTCTGGAGTGATTGCACTGTAAGCTCATGTCGATTGGCAATCAGATTGTATGTTTAGGATTGAAGGGATAAATCGACATTTGTTTTTTTCCTACGCTGATATTAAGGCAGTTTTAACTACCTTACTGTCAGAACTAAAATGTTATAAAAATAATCTCTAGGATCTGAACCCTACTGTGCATTTAGAGATGATTCTCTTGATGCGGCACCTGCACAGCCCCGTTACACAGCAGGAGTGATGAGTGAATCTTAAATCCTTAATTACAAACCAGTTTGCCATCTCTTTTTCACTGATCTGATACCCCCCATCTGCGTTCTCCCATGCCTGCTCAAACTTTGTTCCCCATAAGAGTAGTTAATGCTATGAAAAGGATTTGCATTGTGATCTTTAAGATAAGGTAATAATGTTAAATTGAACATGATGCTGTGATATTCTATATTGAAATGTCCCCAAATGTAAAATCTCTTCTTTGACACTAAGAATAAAGTCGTCCATTTTCACTGGTGTGCTGTGATGTAATTCCCCTGCACTCCTCCTGCTCCCGCCGCCCCCTGGTGATTGGATCGTCAATCTGTGATCTCGACATTATAGCCCAACTTTATTGCTCTGTATGAGAAGAGGAAGTAAGAAGTCCTTGCAGTTTGGTCAAAAGTGATCAGTATTTGTCCAATTTCAAGTATAAAAGCCAGAAAAAGCACAAATAGAGCTAAAGAGGAAAATGAAAAGCAAATATCACCAAAGTAATGATTGGACCTGGAGTAAAACATGCTATTAGAAAAAAGAAATGTTTGATATAACAAAAGACTGCTCATTTCTGCTCTTATTCAGGTAAAATATTTGAATAGAGAATAATCCAATGAACTGTGCATTTACACATATTGTATGACTTCAACCTTCTACACCTATCTTCTACAGTCTGGCATCATTGTAGTGTTTTTATTACTTAAGATTTTGTTTTATTATCAGCATTAAGAACTTTGAAACTTGTATCACTAGTGTGGAAAAACATAGTTGATACAAATGTTTACCATTTCTCACTTAGTTCAATTTCTTTTAAGCTCGTGTCAGTGTGGTGCAACATACCCCGAGGCCCAGTTAAATTGTTATTACACTTAGGATTAGCAGAATGGGCAGTTTAAAGAAAAAGAAAGCCATAAACTTAAAAATAGACACAAATTACCTAAAATCTTTCATTGAACAAATTGGCTAATGGCGCAGGTTTATTATGCACAACCCAGCAATCAGCAATCGCCAATCTTCTTCCTTCCATATTTAACTTTTTTAGAAGGAGAAATTGAGCCTCAGCGCGAGGGTGATTATGGAATAACTAACCTGGAAAGAAGTAATGGGTTTCTCATGCTAATAGGAAACTCTAAATTAGTGCCACAACCAGCCGGGCGTGAGTCAATTCTCTTCGCCCAGATCCGACGTGAATTAAACCGCTTCACATTGCACATACGCTTAGTCACCCTGCTGATGACTTTCTGTTCGGAAATTTCGTGCTCTGATAAAATAATATGCATTTAAACACAAGTACTGGATGATTATTCCAGATGAATGCACTGCCTTCATCATTCAGTATTTCATTCACCTCACTCGCTCTGCATTACCTACTCTGTGCTGTGTGTGTGTTTCCTCCACTGGTCAGTTTGTTTTGGAGAGAAGCCATGTTGAATTATACAGCTCAACATCTGTGAGATGCAGGCACACACACAAACACACAGACACTAGGCTGAGGCAGTACCTATTTTTACATACCGCCATACCTTCCTGACATTTCACTGAGGTATACAGTATATAGCCGTATTTGTGGGGAAAAAAATAAAACTTAAAAACAGAGCTGATGGTAATAGAGACAGGCCACTCTTACAGAAAAAGATGGACTGTGTAAGCACCTAATTATGACCCATACGTTAATTGAATGGCAGCGCCTTCTAGTGGCCAGAGTAATTATTATAAGAGTAAAGAAGGAAGTGACATGACATACGTGCCTGTGGCATAAAAAGCAGCAAAGTAATGTTGTATAATGCTTAAAGAAGTCCCTACAGGGTGGATGGGAGGGGTTGTGGAATGGTCAAACTAACCAAGGACTTTCACCTAGGACCACAGTTTGCCTTACCCAAAGTCAACGTTGATTTCATTTAGTGTAGTTTGTTAGCATGTGCAGCAAACTACGCTACATATGGGATATATGTGACGTCTGTCTGTCATATGACATACGTGAAGTTATGCTAGTAACAAAAGTACTTATTCAAAGCCAAACCTCAATGTTTATTTCTAAACCTAACCAACTAGTTTTGTTGCCTAAACCTGACCACAAAGTTTTTTTAGTGTAATGTAATATAACTTCTTAATGTTAAGTATGTGTTGAAAACTGCACTTGTCAGGACGGTCATATGTCATTTTGGAAGTCAGTAGAAATCAATCTATTCTGTTATTTAGGTACAAAAATAGTGTTGGGTAGAAGTCATTGTAGCATGTAATTATCTTGTCTAGAGTGTAGGGCGATATGTAAAAGTTTTACAATCAACCACCGTCAGCCTAACAACAAGCAACAAACACTATGTTTGTGCTGGTGTGTGTTGCCTCCTAATGTTTCAGCTGGGAGATGTGTTCAAGCGGCGAGTTTGCTACGTTCTACATGATCTCTTAGCTTTTTTTGCTGAATGAATAAACAAAAACAAATAAATCACAAAATTGTTTTCCTTATTAAACAGAAAAATACAGCCGTACACATTATGAATTTAAGTTTTTTTCGTTTATTTGCCTTGTTAACTCATTGTAAAACACACTTCATTCAAACTTAGTCCTAGTTCCAACAATGAGCAGCTCTGGTTTGGTTGAAATAAACCCTTAATTCACTCAGATTGATGTGAAAATATGCGAGCTCCTCCACTTCTGTCCCCCAATTTCTCTTTCTGCCACTGCTGGCTGACTTTTTACTAGTCCTCTAACGTTATCCCCACCACTCGCAGTCGCCTTCTTTCGCAACTCAGCTGCCAGTTCCACCAGTTGAGACTAACCTCTGGTGGAACATGCTGCACACTGTATTGCCTCAATACAGCACCTCCCTATCTTGTTTAATGGAACGAGGAGCTCTGTATTTTTAATGGTACTGAAAATAATACCTTTGGAATTTCTAAAATACCCTGGTCTACCATTATACCTTGATACCACATAACCCTTACATACACACACACACATGCACACACACACTAGGGACAATAAATTCTCTGCTGCCCAAACAGGCACACCATGCCCTCCACTTCAAAGGTGACTTTGTACTTTTGTGAACGTTTTAAGTACCTTTTTAATCTTTTTTTTCTTAAATCTTTTTGTATCTCTGAAATACCAATACATGTGATGTTCCAGAGACACTAACAGATCTAAATCTGAACCAGCGTCTGTCTGTGTTTCACAACATAATGTACTTAAACATGATGTATGCTCAGAATTTAAATGTACATTTTCACACAACAAAGGAGTTACTGAAGACGTCTAACTGAGGTCTCTCTGTGTCTTTTTCTCTTTGGCAGATTTTCCATATGACCTATGACCTGGCTAGTGCAGTGGTAAGAATATTTAATTTGATAGGGATGATGCTGCTTCTGTGTCACTGGGATGGCTGCCTCCAGTATCTGGTGCCTCTCCTCCAAGACTTCCCCCCTGACTGCTGGGTGTCCCTAAACGGTATGGTTGTAAGTATTACACACTTTTCTCTTTTGTTTGTTATTTTGGCACTGGGTATATGTAAGAGGGTTTTTACATTGTATGGCTACATACATGATATTGTGCTAAAGACACATGTCCCAGGAAAAACAGCACTGTATTTGAATTGCAGTATAGAACTAGTTCGTACTGGCAGTGTAGTATGGTGAGAAAAATATAAGGGCAGGCAGTTTTTTATTCTAAAATAACCCTGAGTGGCTGCTTAGCTTGTAAATATACTCATATGTTCAAACCCTATGATATTGTTTTAATGGTGCAAGAGCATAGATGAATTACTGGACAGGCCTACTGGATACAGACCTATAGCCCCCTCTGCCATCACCTTCAAAATGTCCCTTGAAGAGACAAGTACCAACCAGGAGGAGACTCAAAATAAACAGAAAGAGGCGTAAAACAACTACAAAAAGACACAAAACGACTACAAAAAGATGCAAAGAGACTCACAGTGACTACATAAAGGGGCAAAACAACCACACAGAGACATAAAGCAACTACAAAGAGACTCAAAATGACCACAGAGAGGCACCAAACCACAGAGAGATGCGTAACAACTACAAAGAGACACAAAACAACAGCAAGAAGAGGCTAAACAACTATAAAGTCTGTGTGTCTTGCTCCTATGCAGGAGAGGTGGTGAGGCCTTCTGCATGTCTGTGCACAGGGGCCCATTGTCTCATAATCCACCCATGTGCAATAGAAAAGGTTTTAAGACTCACCGATGTGTTTGCCAAATGTTACGCTAGATAAAAGATGTAGTAGTTCTATCTATGACAGGCGTGTTGATTAAAAAAAAAGCTGCAGCGACTGTATAATGAGTATTTTTTAAAACATGAAAAAACAGGCTTGGGCTGTCTTCTTTTGGTGTTTTGTTTTGATTTACAGCAGTGTCGGGCTAATTTGGTGCAGGAATCTACCTATAAATAAGAACTGCAGGTACATTTCATCAGGGCCATAGTTGGAGGTGCATTATTAATCTGCCAACCTGCAAAGAAACATAGCTTAAAGAGGCAGGGAGACAGGGTTTTTTTTTTTTTTTTTACAGTGCATAAATACCAGTGGTAATTTAAAGGCCTTTGTGCACTGAGTCAGTTTATTTCAGCTGCGTTTTTTAATCTGTCATCTGAAAAAAAATCATTATGCACAGAAACCTTGCACACTGAGTCTGATGCGTTTTATTGTTCTGTTTGTTGCGAAAATTTGCAATAAGTGACAAAATAAAAAGACAAAAAAGTCTCCTCTGGAGTGACCTATCTGTCTGTCATCACTGCCTCCCTGTTTTGCATTTGGCACCACAGCTGCATGAAGAGGCGGAGCTCTCCTCCACATTATGTGCGGTCCACATCCTCCTCTTCTTCATCGTCGACCTGAATATTACTGTCTGACCTGTTGAAATTGAGCTATCTGAGTTCTGAAATGATTCTGTGCACTCTGTTCCTCTGTCTTGTCACGGCTGTGTCCCTCCGCCACATTTATTCACTGATTCTTTGTCAAACGTCTCTACAGGCTTCTGACAAAAAACAAACCTGTTACAAAAATTTTAATGACAAACAAAGTTCGTCACAGAGTTTTGGACTCAGTGTGCAACATGATTGACACAACGTGAGGTTATATTTATTTTAGACGTGCAACAATTTTGAAAGAAAAAAAAAATGAAAAAGGCCTTAACTGTTTTGTATTTTCTTGTTCGGCTAGTGTCAAATCTTTATTAACATTTGCAGCAGCATTCTTTATTTTCCTCGATCTTTTTGTTTAATAGTATTTACACATATCACATTTTTCTAAACTACTTTTGTTTATATATAAAAAGATAGCAATAAAATATGTAGAAAGGGCTGCACACTGTAGCCCCCTTGAGTGCAGTTTATTAGCACATCCACAAGTCAAGTCATTTTATAAGCTGCACTTCAGGGAGCTACAGTGTGCAGACCTTTCTCCATGTTTTTTTTTATTCTACATATATTCTACGTGGATTTCCAAGCAGAAAATTGCATAGTCTGAGGTCTCTGGGGACTCTCTCCCCTCTGTATGTGCTTTTTTTCTTGTGTGAACTGTTTCCAGTTTTCCCCTCTCTTTCTCTGAGTTGGGGTCAAACGGACTGTGGTTGCTTCTCTCAGAGCAATGTGATAGTGTAGAAGTGTGTACAGGCCTCCCGGGTAATGCTGATTGTAAATGCTCGCCCAGGGAACTCTCCTGCCCTCTCATCTCCCTCTCCCTGACAAACATTTCTGTACTCCACATGCACACTGACTGCTTAGAGGCATCGGACCGGAGGTGCAAATGTCAGCTTTCCTCAGCATCACAGCCCTGTATCCCCCACTCTTATTTGTACTTTAAGGCAATGACTTGCCCAAGTGAGCCCAATACCAACTACCATGTGTTATTCATCCCAAACAGACATCATCCATCTCTGTTTGCACCAAAGATGAATTCGCAGTGATATAATTTTCCACTTATCTGTCACAGTTCATCCCTGCTAATGGTTATATACACAAAACAGCTCCTTCATTTACAGCAGCACCACAGATTTTTTTGAAACCAAACTATGATCAACATGGCTTTGGATTCATATTTACTTGTAATCTCTGAGCTTAACTATGAACGTCTCTTTGCACTTGTGCTGTGTGTTGCTCCTTCTGCTCAGAGTGAATCACATATTCCCCTTCCTGCATGCAAATCGATATGAAATGGGAATCATGTAGAAGGCTAATTTGCTTCCATTTGTGCAGTGGAAATCTATAGGCATAGCTGTAACTTGCAAAAGGGTCTCTAAAACTGTAGGATACCTGTGTTTTGGGCACTTACAGGTGAGATAAAACAATGGTGACGACTGGTAAAATCAAACTGGAGTCATTTGTATGCAGTATGTCGAAACAACATTACAAAGATGTCTCCCAGCTCCTCACAGATATAAGGTTTCTAGTGATATGCTCTGACTGCAGTTGCAGACTAGCACACCTATATATAGCACAGAGTTCATCTGTTTGGGAGTCTGAAGAGACAATAATGCTTTCAGATCTCAGCAGTTTCACAACTTCTCGGATTAGGATTACCATATATTTCATGAATCTAGCCCAGTTTTGCTTCTTGCTTTCAGGTACCAAAATACAGATTGTGACAGTGTTGAGTGTGCTTAAGAGATTGCTCGATATAATTAATCAGTCAATAGACAGAAAATTAATCTGCAACAATTCTGAAAAGCCAAACGTTTTCTGGTTAGAGCTTCTCAAACAAAAGAATTGTCTTTTTGGTCAGACAAAACCATAGATGTATAATGATAACCAGATACCTGATGTCAAAATGGCACCACTTCAGTCCGATGGAGTTGCTCACCTGGTGTTTCTATCTTCCAGGTTTACCTCTGCCGTATGCAGTCCACTGAATATGCGCAGTAGTGTTTCTTGTGCTGGCCCCGCCCACAAATTCAGCTCCTTACATTGTGATGACATTACAGATTTCAAAAAATCGCTTTTCTCTGCTTGAGGAAAGTTTAACAAATATAAAACCTCTGTGGATCAAACATTCATAATAGCAAGGGTCATAAGTGACCTTGTTTGCAGTTCAAGGTGTCCTTGTAACAGTTTTACAGACGTCTGTTTTGCAATGGTGGTCTGTGAAGAAAAGGATTTTTAGGCCACGTGATTTTATGGCAGATTTCCGTCTACTTGATGGCTATGTCAAGATAATGTCCCCTGATATATGCCTCTAACTGCATTACATTGTTAAAAAAACTAAACTTGACTTGTGGGTTCACATGGGACACAATCGTCTCCTGGGTGAAAGTCGTGTGTCTGTTTGACCAATTAACCACCCACCCCGTGCTCCCACCCTCCCTACTCAGACTTTCCCACTCTTACCACCACGTTGTTGCCACAGACAGGATTGTATCAGAGCAAGGTGAAAGGTCGGTGCGTCCTATAAAGACACTGTAGGGTGTCTTGTGTGTCTGACCAGGCTGTTGTATTTGACACCCTGGGAGTGAGAACGGTTTTGCTTTTTAAAAACAATACACATGTGGAGTGCAGCACACAGTTGTACTCCTTCTATTGAATACAAAGAAAGTTCCACAGAAACAAGATTTCTAAAGAAAAAAAACTGCAGATAAATCAATAAAGGAAGCAATCAGAAATCATTTTGATATATTTTTAATTCCAGATTGCATTCTCTATTGATTTATCCTCAGGTTTCGTGATGAACACATTGGACCTAAATGTTCAGAACAAAATGAATGCTAAAAATAACTGTTGAGAATAATTATTAGTTGCAGCCCTCAGTAAGACATATTGGAGGAAAAATCTTTGTCTGTGTAATTGGTATTATAGGATGTCAGCAGCTAACATAGTGTTACTGACTGTAATGTGGTAGAATGAGCAATTTGTGGAATCTCGTCCCTGTGGATCCTCAGAAGTAGAGGCCTGTGTGCTGACTGCGGTCTGGCAAATGCAAAGTGAAAAGCCCTGCCCACATGTGGGATTCCTTTTCTCACACCATCGCAATGCATTAGTGTTCATAAGCTCGAAATCTTGATTAGATATCGCCCCTTCTGTTTACTGCAGGTGTAAATACATAATGTGATCCTTCTGGACTGTCAGGTGAATGTTGTCTTTAAGGTCGTGTCTTTCAGCTGCTCAAGAAATAACTGCTTTAATTCAGATTGCGTCATAAATCTTTTTTGTTTTCTGTTGTTGGCTTGGTACTTTCTGTCTCCAGCTGTGAGGAGAAGAGTGGGGCCATCGAGGACTGCAGATACTGCTGAGTGGTGCAGTACAGGGTGTAGGACTGTTATCTTCTTGACTAATGGCCTGAGAGTAGCTTCTTACTCTTTAGAGGCTGCATTTACTTAATCACCAGACAAGATAATGCTGCTGTCGCTGTGTTGGCTCGGGTGAGAGGGTGAGGGGATATTGCTTTTGTCCACATGTACAATGTAAAGATATGTGTTTAGAAACATGAAGGAACACGTGCGTTTTGTGAGTGTTTGTGTGCGTGCTGTTTCTGTCTAGGTCTCATATTAAGGAGACAGACAGCTGGGCGGTAGCCTGCCGAGGATTCATGTCTCAGAGAGATTTGAGAGCAGACAGAGAGACAGACACTGTAGGTAGATGAGACAAAAACAAAACGGAAAGCCTTGGCCTAACCATGCGTAACCACCCTTCAGCCTCCTTTATCCCTGAACCACCCACTACTTTCCAATCTCTTTCTTCCTCAACCCCAGACTGAGTCATTTTCAACAGCCAGAGTCAGAGTTTATAAATTAATCAAACTTTACTTTTTTTATATATATATAACTCTCCTCTCTTATGACACGTCCTTCAACATCAGAACTCATTGGTTTCATCTGAGCAAAATGCAAGACTACTTTTGTCCCAATGTTAACAGCTGTGGCTGGTAAATTATTTGGTGCGGAGTACATTTCGTTGGTTGAAATTGACCCTTCCCGAGTCCTGTCACTTTTCGCTTTGTAATCAGATACCATTTGATTAAACTTTGGCAGAACCTTGCTAGACTTCCTCCTTTCCTGATATACTTATAAGCTATGTGCGAAGCTTGTATATGTCGAAAAGTATGCTAATTTTAGCAAAACACTAGCTAGCTAATGTGGAGCTACATCAAGAGTAGTGAGTGTTTCTTGGCAGAAATCAAACAGTCATGGGCCGTTTTCAATTTATGCTTCAGCAAAAGGTTTTAAGTCAACTGACAGATGGCTGCTTCTGTGGACAGAGACGCTAAATGCAGGTCGGACTCGGTGTGGATTGAAAACTATTATCACTGTGGTGACAACGGTAATCACACGGTGTGACAAAATATGACGATGTCTGCAACATAATAAAATCCTCCAGGTGCGCAGCATAAAAGAAAAGTGTTGAGTGACACTTTTTCTCTCTTAAAAACACCTAATTTCTGTGGCACGATACTTTGAAAAGTGATTAGCACCCTACCATAAATCAGGCTTTAGACTAATGTGAGATCATCAGTGTTAGCCAGGTTTACTTCCTCTTTATTTCTGTGGTTAGGTCAAAGAGAATTGGCAAAGGAATGATAGGTTGGTTGCTGACATATTTTTAAAATGACAAAAAGATCAAGGTTAGCGTCCCTTTCTTTATATTATCTCTGTATGTACCTTTTGGTGTTATTTATTTGGATACACGTGTCAATATATTCTTCCTTTGCATACTGTAATTGTTACCGTGTTTCCTTTTGTCAAGCTTGTCAAACCTAACAACAGTAATTAAGGCGGGCGGGACTTAGGATAGGTCAATTATTGGGTGTGTCCCTCTGTGTGAAATGTTTGATGATAATGAGATTTTAAATCACACTCATCTGGTAGTGTCTTTGTTTCAAAAATGCAGGAGTACTTCCACCTGAATTGTCAAGATGTCAGGCACGGTTGGTACAGACAGCACTACAACAAAAGCGGTGTTTGATTTTAAATGGCTGTCTCAGGACATTTGACAAGATCACTTTTGTTACACAGGAGGCTGTTATCATCTGGAGAGTGCACGCGGTTTCTCAATACCACACATAAAACAGGCTGCTGCCTTGTGTAGTTCAACCTTTCTGTTTGAGGGTGTGCTAATCAGGGAAAGTGGCCACTGCATACTTGGATGCACATGATTGGAAACTAAAAGAAAAACAAGAAGTCATCTCACTCCTCAGAATGTCACTGTTGTTGTTGACATTTATTTATTACCCTTCATAGAAAGACAAGGCTCTTACCAAGGTGACAACATTAAGTTACCGCTATATATTATGCAATAGGGAAAATAGCAAGGGAGGTAAATACATACCAAAGCTCAGAATAATATGTTGGAGAGGAATAACAGTCCTGTGTAACTGACAGTCACACCCACACCCAACAGCTAGAGATAAAAGGAAATTTAATTGGTAACTACTAAGAGCAAACATGAAGATCAGATCTAATGATTTCCTTTACTATTATTATTATTATTATTTATGTTATATATGATACAACAGAATATCTTTGGGTTTTTCACTGTTGGTAGGATAAAAACAAGACATTTTTAGAAAATTTTGACAACAATTTTTTACAGTTTTTTGACATTTTGTATACCAAAAAATTAAAGGAGAAAATAAATGGCAGAAGGATTGTCAATGAAAATAATCATTGGTTGCAATGCAACTAACAAACCCAAAGTTACAACCCTGAGGACAGCAGGGGAGCGCTCTGCAAAAAAAAAAAAAAAGACAGCAACAGAAAATAAATACAAAGGAGAAAATTCCAGAAATGTTATGCAGGCCATCCAAGAAGGATCCTCTGCTGAGCATGAGACAAGGAGAACCACAACCTTCACACTGAGATACACCGCTGTGAGTGCTCTACTTGCCAACTTCCAGTTTGGTACTCGTGCAGGCCAGCAGACCCCTGCACTTCCTCGCTTATGTGTTCAAAGACTGTTGCGCCTTCTGTGCACTCCCAGGGAGAACAGCTTGTAGTTTGATTACGTAATTGAAAAATGAATATTGTGCATCACTTTTTTTCCACCCTCTCTCCCATGCATGGGACAGCTTGTCGGGTTTTAGAGTTTTATATGATTGAGTAATTAAAACTCAGTTAATGCGGATGTTTTTGTGCTCGTTCTTTTTAAATATGGATAAAAAACACACGAGGGAGGCATTTACCTGGAATGAGCCATGATAATGAAAACCCTTAAATTAAAAAAGTGATGATATTTGGCACAGAGGAAATGTATTTTCTTTGGCTTTCACTAAAAAGTAATGTTGCGTTGAAACTAGGACAGCTATTGAATCAGTGTGCGTCAGTGGGAGTACAGATGAGTAACCACTCTAATTTTTGTTGTTTGCCCTATGAGCACTGATGCTGTTGAGGGGTCAAATCCTGTCCTTTGCAGCAGTGCATTACATCCTGTTAGTCTCATAGTTACTCATTGGTATCGACAACAACCAAAGCCTCTGGGTCACATTCAACACTGGGACGATGGTGAAGCATCGATTGCCTTCCCAGTCACATAGCCAGTGACATCTTGTGTGACGGGGCTGTTGGAGGCACCATGTGGTGACGAATGAATTTAAATGCTGGCAAGTTGTTAAACACTTGGCTTGGTCTAATTCTAGAAACTTTTAAGTGATTTGAATACTTGAGATTAGTTTTATCGCACGTGACAATGACGTCTGTGAATTCAGTGCAGTGTTGTGCTCAGAAACAAAAGGCAGAGCTGCTGAGTGATGAATATGCAGCATCTGATGTCACTTGTTTTGCTGCATCCAGAGCTTAATTATATTTAGAACTCTGGAGGAACTGAATACATCTGCTGTGTTAGCCACATTCATTAAAATCAAGGGGATTGTAGAGAGTAGGAAAGAAGTAGAAACTGCATTTTTTTGTATTAATACAGCAATGACTCACTCTTTCCAAAGAACAGGAGGCTACAGTGCAAAAAAATAACAGTTAAATAATTCTGTCAGTCTGGGAGATTTCTGTTGGAGCCTGACACTTTTAATATACAGCTGGAAAATACATGTTTGATTACTACTGTAAACAGACCAAAAAAAAAAAAAAAAATCAAGTACTACTGTATGTGATGTAAGATTGCCTGCTACGATCAAAATGCACTGCACCAGACCTGCTGTGAGTCACCTTCTGTAATTGCAAGAAAAAACAAACTTAAGGAATCAAACCAGTAATAATACAGACATTATTGCTGCAACGTTCGGTTATCAAGGGTCTCTCTCTCCCAGTCTCTCAGTCACATTTTACGCCTACATCTCCAAGATGTTAAATCACAGATGGAATTTCTTTTGCCACAGAGGTCAGTTGGCAATTATACATTAGTTTCTGCTGCCATTTGTGTGAATTTTCATTCTTTCCTGCCCTGTTTTGGGGTCTTATATTCTCTGCAACAAGTCACATAACTTGTTGCATTGCCTCAAACATGCAACTTTAACCAAAGCTGATTTACTGTCACTTTGACAATGTAAAGTTTTTATTTAAATGAATTTAAATGGAAAATAATCATTAGATTTTTCAGAACACCAGAGATCATATCTAAAATGGGCCCAACACATCCCAGCTTATGTTGGAGAAACTGTGGAACATTTATTGACAATCACACCCATATATTTTTGTAATGTCCGAAGCCCGGTGTATACTGGAGAGAGGTATTTGATGCCCTTAAAGATAATTCACAAGCTCCTACAGTAGTACTACTGGGTGTTATACCTGAAAGTCTGTATGTGAAAGATAAGAAGTACCTCTTACATATATTACTAACAGCAATTTTAAAGTACATAATCATCAGATGGCTGAAACCAAACCCTCCCACATACAATACATGGATCCAAAAAGTCTGGGATCTCTATCAGAAATTACATACTCATTAAGACCACAAAAATCTGCCTTTACTAAACGATCATGTCTTTATTAATACAATGAGGTTTATCATCCAGTAGGGCTCTGCTAAACTTTAAGTTTTATATTCCCCTCATGCACATATCACATATGTACATTATAGGTCATAAACTGTAGAACAAAAACTGTAGTTTTTCAGTATTATCATAATTAGCCGACTATAGACTGTATATAAAGATGACACATCTCCACTTCCTACCCCTGTACAAGAATGGACGCTGCCATTTTGCACTGGTGACATCATTAGAGCGAGAGTCTGCACAGTAGTAATCGAGGGGGGGAGCCGCACTCTCAAGATCCTGCCCATTCACCCGTCAGACTCAAGTCTGAGTCAATTACAGCTGTCAATCATTATGTCACACCCCCTTTTTATAGCTTCAAATAACTAATTAATATTAAACTTATCCAACAAATTTTAGTTTGGCTCATGTCCCATCTGCTAATATGGAGGGGGCGGGGTTTATACTGCAGCCAGCCACCATGGTGGCATCATGATGGCCTAAATACAGTTTATGTGGCTGATTTTACAGCAAACAGGAACTGGTTATCAAATTTCATATGGACGCTACAACTCAAACATTCACAACTCTAGTAAATACTAACCACCACCACTATCCTTTATTGTAGAGGGAGAAAGTTTAAAATTCTCTACTGTGAATTGTCCATCAAATTCTTAATTTTTAGTGACTACTTGTGAATTCTGCATTAAATTTGTTTAACAAAAATATTTCAACCAACATCCATTCTTCAAACTGCCTTTAGACAACTTTAGGTGGGCAAGATATGAAAACATCCTCAACACTTGTCTCACCTGCTCCTTTTAGATTTCACAGCTCATTTTCAATCATAAATCAGTACTAAAATATGCCCCAAAATAACACCTGAATCATATGTTCTATATATAAACAAGTGCAATCAGAAATATGACATACAGTGCAATGAGATGTGACATCAATTCCGATCCCTATATAACCTGTAATACAATAGGATTATATGACACGCTCATGCAGTGCAGACATTCCCGGTAGGATCTGTTTATGTGTGCACCGAAACACACACAAGGACAAATAGCAAAAGGTGCGGTGAGTCACCCCCGGCTTATCGGTTTTCATCCGGCAAAACTGCATTTCACTGCTTTTTCATGCCTACGAATATGTCAACACAAACCTTCTGTGGTGTTGCCCACCATCCCGACCACACATGCTAAATGTACACATGTGAAAGGACACCACAGGCTTATAACCTCACAAATAGTATTTGTGCCAGTTACGTGGAAGGGTGGGTTTGTTCTGTGTGTATGTGTGAGTGTATGCGAATAGGTTATTTAGTGTATGTGTGCTACAGTAACTACATATTTCTGCTACAGATATTTTCATTACAGTGTATATTGTGGATAAAAATTGTGGTTATTTGTATGGAACTTGAAGGCCGTATTTTGTTGGCTTAAAAAAAAATCAAGCTGCCAAGACAAACAAACTGGACTCTATTTATTATTAAAACTGGCAAGTGTAATTATCACAAATTTTCTAATCAGTCTCTGGAAGAATATACTAATCAGCATGGAGATGAGAATTGGTGAGTCATCCAGGGCAGATGATTAGCTATAAATTTACTCATTTGCTAAATCCCAGTTGATGAACAGCGTGGAGCCGAGCAGAACGAAGAAAGCCGTGACAAAAGGAGGCACCAGCGTGTGAACACGATGAGATGCGCTATATTACAGTGTGGAATGTGGTAACTATGTCAGCCCATGAAAAAAGACAGAGATTAAATACATTTTCCAGAGGTTTCATATTTCTTTCATTTGCTATTCCGTTACGGGTGAGATAGGTATTCTTTATGGAGCGCCTCCTCAGCATTTCTTGTTCACAGAAGGTGAAACTGTTGGAGGAGTCAGCAATTTGGCTGTGGCTACAACGTCTGAACCGGAGGAGCTGTCGCATTTGTCTCCAGATAGGAATTTACTGGGTTTCACAAATGTAGCCTCGGTGGGCCTGTTTGGAAGCTCAGTAGAGATTTTGCATGTCTCCGGGCAAAAAGACACACATTTGACATGTACTGTATTAATGAGGAGTCTAAATCCTGCTCTGACTCCCAGACATGACTTCTTCTGAGACTGAGACTGACAAAAAGTGAGAAAAAATAAATCTGTGAAATCTGAAATGCAACTATAAAGGGAGTACATCTTCATGCCTGGTATAGTGATACTACCTGACACCATGGATGGATTATAAGATGGGTGTAAGGCTAGGTTCCCCCAGGGGCCAGGGGTCCTACATAAGAGCCTTTGAAGTGACTGTTAACAAGATTTCCTAATACATAGTAAAAAAAGGAGCCTGATGTTCTTTAAAAATCTCAAAGGTTGCCCAACAACTGGAATATGCTTGGCACTAGCTATTTTTGTACAATGTATCATCCAATCATGTCCAAAATCTCAGTCGATACTTGAAACTGTTATCAAAATACCAGTAACAACTTCTGAGCTAGCAGCCTACACGCTTAATGTTTTATCTGGCGTTTTCTTTCTTTAGCCATTTTAATGTGAGGGCCCAACTCTCTACATGCAATTTTGCAATGGCACCATTGCTGCATCATGGGCTTGGCACAACCCAAGACAACTGTAACTGATTTAAGAAATACAAACAACCCAGAGCGATGGTGACAGAGACAGGTGTGGCCAGGGGTATTATGTTTTTTGAGTTGTCTGTCCATCCAAAAGCCCCGGTCATAAAAGCGATATCTCAAGAATACCTTGCGGAATTTCTTTAAATTTGGCACAAATGTCCACTTGGACTCAAAGATAAACTGATTAGATTTTGGTGGTCGAAGGTCAAGGTCACTGTGACCTTGTGTTCATCTCATTCTTTCCTGTAGTGTCTCAACAACACCTTGAGCGAATTTCTTCAAATTTGGCACAAACATCCACTTTGAGTCAAGGATAAACTGATAAGAATTTTGTGGTCAAAGGCGAAAGGTCAAGGTCACTGTGACCTCGTCTGTTACATTCTTGTGAACACGGTATCTCATGAACACCTTGAGGGAATTTCCTCAAATTTGGCACAAACGTCCACTTGAACTAAAGGATAAACTGATTAGAATTTTGTGGTTGAAGGTCAAAGGTCACTGTGACCTCACAAAACATGTTTTTGACCATAACTCAAGAATTCATACACTGTTAATAACAAAATTTCACACAAATGTCTAATAGGATAAAATGATGAAGTGGTGCCATTTTATAGCCAAAAGGTCAAAGGTCATCATTCAGCGTCATAACTCAGGAACAGAAGGGGAGACATTTGGTCAGATACTGAATTGGTGACTCTCATCTTGGGTGCCCTCCTTGAAACTGTAGTAATAGTATAGATTTTCTGTGTTGTCGGGTTGAAGATCTGTGCGAAGCATCCATGTTTTAGAATGTGTAGCTTCTTTGCAGCGACATTTGAAGCATTGTCTACTGTCATGGCTGCACATGAGTCTGGACAGGCATGGATGTAATCTATAACTGCAACTTCACTGGCTCATGGAGGCATACAACCATGAGGCAGTAATTCTAGTTCCTTCCTGTGGAATTATGATGGGTTCAGCCAGACCTCACTCCAGCACTTGCACAAAATGAAGTGTGGAAATAGATCTGGCTATGCGAGACTAATCTCGTCATGATCCATCCATGCCTCATAATACCTCAGTCTTAGATGCATATTGTCAAAAAGTAATGATAGATAATAGGAGTCATGGGAGCTGATCCTGAGTGACAGAATTAAACTCCTTCCTGGTTGCGTCTCTGCTTGTTTCCCAGTCGGCAGCGACGGATCAGGTTCTTTTCAAACTTAGTAGAGCAGAGTAGTGAAGAGATGACATTGAAATGGCTTCACATAAACCCAGCTGGACACATTATTGGATAATAGGGGCCTCATGAACCTGACTTGAGATATTATTGTATAGTTGAAGGCACACAGGATGACGTCACTTTGCGAGGAGAACACATGCCGTGAACGATGAAAGGAATGACTCTTACCCAGCGCAAATCACTCCCCTTTGTTTGTAACAAAAAAACTGCTGAAGAGAGTTGTTAAAGACTGACTCACTGCATTTTCAACCAGGAGGACTGTTTAACACTTAAACTGATTCGTTATGTGACTGTCAGCTGACTGTGGCTCCGTATTTCTGTTCCCGTGCCTCATACACACTGAATCCTATTACAACACTTATAAAGATCAAACCTGAGAGATGGGACAGCAGTCCAGGCCAGTCCTCCCCTCCCTTTTCAGTGCCCCTTGCTGTGAAAGTTGCCCGGGGCTTTGAGGCAAACAATTCCTCAGACTTCTGTAAATAATGCAAGGAGTTAGTTTTTCAAGTGCTTGCAAACATTAACTGCTTTCCTCCCTTTGGCATGTGGGAAAATGAATAAAGCCAGGTAGGTCCAGGCAGAGAGGGTGTTGAAAGACTGAGTGAAAGAAAAGAGAGAAAAGGAGACAGGTAGAAAGTTCAGCCACTCAGTGAGGGCATTACTCTGTGAGGCATGAAGAGCGTGCTGGCAGAGTGTTTGGTGGAGATTCAGTGATCCATCAAAGGAAAGCCTGTCTTTCTATCGTGCCTGCTGGAGAGCCTTCCCTCCCTGCCTTGCCTCGCAGTAACTCCCCCCACCCCCTCTCTGTCTCTCCCCCTTCCTCTCTCTCTCTCTTCGTCCTTGCAGAACGTTTCCTGGGGTAAGCAGTACTCTTATGCCCTCTTCAAAGCCATGAGCCACATGCTGTGCATCGGGTATGGCGCCCGGGCACCCGTCAGCATGTCTGACCTGTGGATCACCATGCTGAGTATGATTGTAGGAGCCACGTGCTACGCCATGTTTGTCGGCCACGCTACAGCTCTAATTCAATCCCTGGACTCCTCGCGCAGACAATACCAAGAGAAGGTAAGCATTATGAAATTATAATAATAAATACCTGAGATTATTAAGAAGATTTGGCCGACATCATTTACATGATACTGGATGTTATTTCAATTAAGTAACTGCATGGTATGAAGTGCAAATCTTTCATGTTTTGTTGTTTCAAGGTAAGTAATGCTAATAACCAGTGGGATGGTCTTAAAGTATTAATCTGAGGCTTTTGCTCTTTCCGACTGCCATAAAATCCTGCTCATTGGAGCTAGACTTAAATAAATTAGGTCTTCTCTCAGTGGCCCCATGGACCAATGGGTTGAGCTCTCACAGATCACAATATCCGGGGCGATGACTAGGAAAGAGGATTTTCTTCCCCCAAGCAGATAACATAAGGCCAACGGGGTGAAGAGGTCTATGACACGACCAGCCACCTCATTGTCTGTATGCTGCCAGGGAACACATTTTGTTCTTCTCTTTCGTTTGAGTTCCAATTACATCAGTTTTTTTTTTTATTTATTTTTTTTTTTTTTTGCGTGGAGGGTGATTATCCAGCATTTCAGCCGAGTCACCATCTGTGTTCCCGCTGAGGGGCCTGGGCAATTCCCAGAACACACGGACATGACTGATGCACTCAGTGCTCGCACGCAACAAACCTGAGTTTAACTCCCAAACTTTTCCTGCGCTCATGCCGCAGAATTCCATGTAGATACACCACTGTCGTGCAGGGGATTATAGTCCTCTGTTGTATGTTGTGATCCACTTAAGTTTATAGTCATGATTAAAATGAGGAGCTGACCTTTAACTTATGTGGTAACATCGATGATGTAAGCACAGACGGACTGATTCATCTGCCATATATGTAGAGGGTTTGTTTTTTTTAATGTACATAGTTTGTCAGAGTTTCATGTCATCAGAGTGAAAGAGTGATGAGCAGAAATTGTTCATGTCATGGTGTTGCAACTGTAGTCATCATGACATTTATATTCACAAATTTTGTGTTTGTGCTGAAATTATAAGTAGTTTTAGAAGAATAATCTGCAACCTTTTTTAAAATCAAGGAAATGCTTTAAGTGTCTTTTCAAGCAATAATGTCAAACATCCTCACTCTCTTCACTTTTCAGTACTTGCTGTGTGTTGGTCGAGCACTTTCTCAAGCAGAATTTTTTACGTTTTTTCGACATTTAAAAGAGCAAAAGATTAATCAAGAAAATAATCAGCAAATGAGGGTTGAGATTCGTGATTATTTTAATTGTGAATTAACCTGCTGATTATTTTCTCAGTTAATACACACAGAAAAGTGTTGGTTCCTCAGTGGTTCTTTGGCGTGAGTTGGGGTGCTGTAAAGCACAGCTTTTTAAGCCCCTGTATGGTTCTTTAGAGGTTCTCCACTGGTTCTGTCCCCAGTAAACTGAACTGAACAAAGCTGAAGAACCAGTAGAGATCTTTTGAAATCCCAGTATTATTCTTTAGAGGTTCTCTACTGGTTCCTCAACTTTGTTTAGTTCGGACTACTGGGGAAAAAATCACATTAAATAGCCTACAAACTGTATTTTTGGAGGATAAAACTTTAAAGCAGTGGCTCTTAACCATTTTGCCCCCATGTGCATGAAAATATTCCAGGTAATGTGTTGTGTTTTTCAGTAAGAATTTAGTACAAGATTCTGAATCTTTCAAGCCAAAATATCATACTTAAAGTAAAAGTGTTATTGATAAGCATATTGACTCCTCCGTGGTATTACCTGGCATCAGTCAAGGGCCACCAGGCTGAAAAATTCTAAAACAATATAATGCTACGTGGGATTCTAATGGCTCTATTTAGCACTTACCGACAAAGGGGCATTCAGCTGTATCTGAATCAGAGAAAAGAAGCAAATCCTCACATTTGAATGAATGGTAAACATTTTTGCTTGAAAAAACGATTGAAACAATTATTTATCGATCAACTAATCGATGAATCAACCAACTCTTTCGGAAAATTAAATGCTGATTAAAAAAAAGACCGTTAGCTGCAGCCCAGCTGTATTCATGTGAGCATATACACAGACTGGACTGGACTGATACACAAAATACACATAAATTATCCTGCAGGGGACTGTTAACATGATTCTTATCAGAGTGTCGACAGAGTCACCTTGGCTGTGACTATAACAGGACATGCTAAAATACCAGTTCATTAATTTGCACCTTGCACATGAGAGCATTTAGTCGTTATCAATTCATTCTCGAACGACGGCCTGACCTTGCCAGCTGCTTCTATGTCAGTGAAAATCTACAGAAACGACCCCTCCATGTTTGGTCTGTGGTTTTTGGTGCAGTGTTGCAGCGTTGTTATACATGGCGCTTAAAAAAATCATCATTAGGAACACAAGCTTTTATGCCCTAATGCAAAATACAACACTAATTGCTGCAGTATCATTATGGTCCAAAGCCACCCACAACTCACAAATTAAAAAATGGGAGGAAATGGTGAAATCCACATAAGGAAAAGACTAATCTAGTAAACATCATGCTAAAGAGGTTAAAGTAAATGTTACTGTAAAATGCTTATCATTGAATTTAATCATCCGTGAACAGAAAGAAAGGAAATCTAATCACCTATTTAACATTGGGGTGGACCATTTTTCCATTTTTAATCTACACCTTCTGCTTCCCAACCCTCCAGGGGGGCCTGAGGAAATTCCCCCAGGAGAATTTTTTTTAGATATTTAACAGCTAAATTGACCATTTTCAAATATTCAGAAACAAAAATCTATGATCAGGAGTTCTCAATATTTAGGGATCCAGCATATGATTGAGGACCGCACAGGAAAAGTGCACACACTATGACTTTTGTAATGACTTTTTGATGACTTTTTTTGTGACAGACAACACTCATCAAAAACCATAACAATCAACAGTGATATAGCCTACATAACACTTGTATTACATTCTGGTTTTCTACGTTTTAATACATTTGAAAGTAATGAAATAGACAGTGCAGTGTTTGAAATTGATTGTACCTACCAACAGCAGTCGAGCAACAGCTCCTGCTGGGGTACGGCTAAACCACTTTAACAAACCACACAGGACCTCACCATAAATTACAACTTGTAATACAACTAGTAATAATAGCAGCAATATGTGAAGTTTATTTATGATGATAATTGCATTTGCTAATAGTTATTTTGGATGGTGGTGCATGGTTTCCTGTCGTAGCACAGCATGTTTCTTCTTTATATTTTCTTCCAATATATTGGGGCGGCACATCCCCTCCAGTATATTTCATAATTACCATCCAGCCTCACACTAGTAAACAGGAGGTCTTGTCATTAATTCAGGTGTGGACAACAACAGAACTGATAGCTGATCAGAAAAAGCTAAATTAATACAAAACTAAAAAGTAACTTTACCAAACAACACCACTTTCAGTTCCATGAGTATTTAATTACCAGCATGAGGCTAATTTCTTCATAAACTTGACTTTATTGTAATTCAAAACATAATTATATGATTGATCATTGCCAGATACACAGATGTCACAGCACATTCCACCAAAAGCTAATGACAGAGGGTCGCCCACAGCAAACAAGTCAGCCGTTTCAAAGTCGCTGTTTGAATTAGTGACATGTGTCTCGCTCGGTATGTGATGTACATCTGCTTCACAGCAAATCTGCTTAATCTACATCCCACTTTAGCCTCTCCACATCCCTCCGGGCATCGAACTGACAACGCTGAGGCTGTGAACGTCGTGTTCGTGGTAACAGAGCCCCAGTGTGGAGCCAGATTCAGCTCGGGCTGATTTGCTGCATGGCTGTGCATATCAGTGGAGCAGGCTGAGGAGCAGCAGGGATGAGTTCAGGGTGCTCAGCCTGTAGTCATTACATCTATCACTGCCACAGCTGGGGGGGGTTGGAAACATGGAGAGACGGATGTTGGTGTGAGGATAGACATTAGCTAAGGACGGTTGGGGGATGCTTATGAGAAGATGAGGAGAAAAGAGAAAGAATGATGCAAGTAATAGTTCTTGTCGATATGTTTTACTCAAAATACAAAAATCTTTTTCGTGTTCTCTTATGTTTAAAATCAGAGAAAAGAAAAAAAACTGCACAATCAAAGAAGACTGATTTAAGGAAGATGGAAGGAAACAGACTTATGAAAGATATAGAGGACTCAGAGGAATCGCAGGAGGGGGTGGAAGGAAATGATGGTGTAAAGCATGCATGGTCTCAAGACATGCCTGCTGTGATGCTCTGGTGCTGAATCACTGTCAGCCAGCAGACAGCTGTGTGTCATCCAGCAACTCAAGAATTCTGCCTTAAGACATATATAATCTGTGCCTTATTTCATATACAGGGCTTAGAGTCTAATGTAAACCGTCTGCCCTGATATACTGTACTAGTTAAACAAGGTTTAAAACACTAACTTGGGATTAAACACGTTGAATGTGCAGCCATCTGTGTCAAAAAGAGTCCAATAAAGACAGTGAATACTGTATGCATTTTTTTGGCATTTGCATTATAGAAGCAGCCACGCATAAAAGGAATAGTTGGTTTTATTGGAGTTAGTTTAAAAGATTGTATCCACTTTCATATTTGTATTTTACATATGAAGCTACAGCCAGGGGATGAAGTCAGTATGCTAAATATGTTAGCATTAAGACTGGAAACAGGGGAAACAGCTAACCTGGCTCTGTCCAAAGGTAACAAAATCAGCCTATCTGCACCTCTAAAGCTCCATAATTAACAACTTATATCTTGTTAAAGAAACAGAACAGTGAAAGGACAACAGTTTGTGGAGTTATCTGGTGTAGCTACTTCTCTCCAGGCCCTGGCAACGACATAGTCCAGCACATATCCCCTGATTTAACCACAACTTGTTTTTACATCAGCTTTGGAAAGAGGCAGGGTATCTGTTACCCCCTGTTTACAGTCTTTCTGCTAAGCTAAGATAATTGTCTGCTGGCTCTAGCGGTATATTTTACACACAGATACGAGAATGGCATCAGTCCTCCTGTCTTAGTAAAGCAGCCCTGTCCCGCCTGCAACTCGTGCAAAACACTGCAGCCGGACTGTTAGCTAAATCCAACTGAAGATCCCACATCATAGCAATCCTCATTTCCCTTCATTGGCTTCCCGTATAGTTCAGAATAGACTTCAAGATACTGCTTATCACATACAAGGCCCAACATAGTCTTGCTCCTTCGTGCAGTACATCTCCCAACTCTTACATCCTCACACCCACTCCAGGCCTCTCGGATCATCCGACTGAGATTTCTCATTCATACCCTGCTCCCTCTGCAAACCCAAGGGTCCACTGGGCTCTGTACCTCTAAATCTGTTTCGCCTCCTCTGTTCGATGAACTGAGTCTGTAAACTGTTTCAAAAAAATTCTTAAAACCTATCTCTACTGACTTGCCTTCCCCGCATAGGGGCTTCAGTTCATTTGTGACCTCCACATTTCTATATATGCCCATGTTTTACTTTTATGCATCTATATCCTGTGAAGCACTTTGTTAACTTTGTTTAAAAAGAAAACTCTACTCACTTATAACTTTCCCATCAAACTCCTGGCAAGAAAACAAATTTCCCAAATGTCAAACTATTTGATGATTTTTTTTTCTCCCCAAATGGGTTTTTAAAATTGGACTGCCATTAACATTTCTGAAAACATTTTACTTTAGTTTTTTTTAACAGCTTTGTCAAAAACAAAATTGGTATTTTCTAAGCCAGACATACAAAAGCGCTCGATTTTTTCATTCTCCAGATGACACAAATAGGTGTCAAATCCATTTCTCACAATCCATTTGATGCAAACACCAGAAATCTTTCTTCTTGACTCACTAAGTCGTCCTTTTTGTCTAAGAACACATTCACCAACAGCAGGTACCTTTTTTGCAAACAGAATATTAATTATATTTAATTGGCATTTACCACATTTTACAGTACATGACAATTTATATGTCCATGGGATGTTATTATTGGCAGATAACAAGGTGTCCCTCAAGCTGTGTTATATCAACAGGAATGCCCGACAGTGCCCCTGGCAGGAGCAGAAGTGGGTTAAATTTGTACCAAATGGTTCATCCCAATGTGAGTGTAGTACTGGCTATCTCTAGAGAGAGAGGCATAAAAAGAGAGATATGGATGGTGAGGAATGTACTCAGCATTTATCTAAATTGCTCCATTAGAAAGTATAACTGGATAATTAACCAATAAAGTAACACATTTAGGAATAAGTCTTCATCATGAAAGCTTGACATGACCTAAAGCTGGAGGCCACATATCAAACCTGATGTATCCGGGGCATCGTGTCAGTGCCTGACGCTGTGCAACACTCTCCAGCTTCAACTGTGAACTCAATCACAGTATCACCTTTCTGCAGCCAGGAGAGGAATTAATGAAGGAGGTGTTGTGACTGAAGTGTCGTCTCTCTCGTTGACAAATCTCTGTGGGCCGTGCTTGCATCACGGCGGCCGTAGAGGCGGCCACTGGCCTGGACAACCGACTTCACAGCTGCTGTTGGCTCTCGCCCACTTCTCTATTGTGATCACCAGAGGCAGTGTGGGAGACAGTGTTTATTTTCAGGTGTCAGGGCCTTGGACTGGCTGGGAAGATTGTTTTCACGACCCTGGCCCTGTCTATGGAAAAACCTGTGTGAGGAAACCGAGACTGATCAAAATAGATGAGCTTAAGTATTTTCTCTCTCTTTCCCTCTCCTTTGGGTCAATACTCGCCTTCAGGTTAATTTGGGAAAACTTTAAACTCCGAGTAAGATGAAATTAATGAGCCAGAGACAGGGCGATTCTCACATCTCGTTACTGGCTGTACTGCACAAATGGAAAAGTCCTGCGTCCAGCCATGCATGTGCAGTAAGAAACAAATGTGTAGGGTCACAGGTCATCTGGCTTTCTGATAGTGAGGCCACAAAATATTTCATCCTTTTAATCTATTTTCTCAGCTTTTCTCCCCCTCGCCCTCTAGCCTGTGTACTGTACTGTAAGTGTAATATTAACAGCAGTGGTTTTAATATCATTGATTCCTACCAACTCTTAGGGAGATACAACCCTCTACATCCAGGGAACTGAAATATTTTGTACTTGGTGAAAATTGTATGTAAGGCACACAAGTAACTTACTAACCAATTAATTATATAAAAATCCAGTGTGTAGGATTAAATGGAATATAATATTCATAACTATGTTTTTATTAGTTTATAATTACCTGAACATGAGAATTATTGTGTTTTTGTTACCTTAGTTTATATCTACATAAGGAGCAGGTCCTCTTACATGGTGTCAGCCATGTTGTTTCTACAGAAGCCCAAAATGGCCATCTGTATTTATGCGTTGGCCATCTGTGTTCATGCGTTTTCGTGTGGGGCACCATAGTTCTCCTACATGCTCAGTACGCAAGCAAAGTTTTAGATGCATGCCACTAAATGCTACCTTTGACTACTGCTGCATTTTTGCGCAATCGGTAATCATAGAAGTATCTGAAAATCACAACAAATAATTGCAAATTTTGCCTAAATATGTAAATAATGGATGCTGCAGCAGTCCTGAATTCTAATTTAATTAATAGTTAGGCTTATTTATGTATACATTTTTAAAAATTACAGAATTACGTTACCGAAATTGACACCATTTTTATTGTTTTTTAAAGAAGCCACTGGTTACTGCTAAATCATTTTGAAATGTACTAATTTTCTTTTCTTTTCTTTTTTTAATGAAAAATGAAGTGAGGTGACACATTTCAGATCAATAAAAACTAATGTTGCTACATTAACAGCACTTATACTGACCAGCACAAGTCATAGATTGAGACAGTTTCAAAGTGTTTCACATACGTTTGAACATGAACAGGAAAAAAAGGAGAAGGAGTATTACAGACAAAAGAGAGGGAATAAAATCACTATGGCATCATCTTGGCAGACGCTAAAAATCAATACTGTACTCAGCGCTGCTCATGTGCTCGGAATCAAAGAAATCACAACGAAATATTCAAGAGGTGTCACGCAAATAATTATCAGTCATGCAATCTGTGCCATCTGCTTTGTTTGTACGCAGCTCTTAAATCTCTTCAGGATATCAGGTATACCTTGCTAGTTCACATTAGATCATAGCGTGGTTGCCCATTAGGACCGGGCTTCCTGCATGGGTGAGATAATCGGAACTGCTACCTTGGCCTGACATAGCCCCGAGCCTGTACTTGTTCCTACTTTTCCTCCACCACCTGCCTCCCTCGTTCTGTCTCTCTCCCTCCCCACACACGGAACCAGGACATGGCACTGTGACTATGTGAGAGCACGGCTTGTCCTCAATACAGAGACACAAATATACGCTCGGCGAAGACCACACTTTTGTGGAGCTTTGTTGTTTATAAAGGTGTGCTCTTGTTTGTTTTACTTATTAGCATTGTCATTCGAATATTTGGGGTATGTGCAGTATACATGCAGCAACTGATATGCATCTGGTTTCTTTGCCTTCTCAGTACAAGCAAGTGGAGCAATACATGTCCTTCCACAAGCTTCCAGCAGACATGCGGCAGAAAATCCACGACTACTATGAACATCGCTACCAAGGCAAAATCTTTGATGAGGACAACATCCTGAGTGAACTCAACGACCCTCTCAAAGAGGTGAGACAACTTCTCTCTTAAGACCCTAAGCTGAACTGAAGCATTGGCTCCTTCACTTATCAACATTTATTAATCTTTTTGAGAATTGTCATTTGAAGGTTTTATTTTTGGAACAGGTAAAAAAAAGAAAAAAATCTTGACAGGTAAGCTGTCACACAGTGGTTTTACTTCGGGAACATGAATGAGTTTATTCCCTCAAGATGAAGAGCGAATCTTCATTTGGCGCCTTTAAGTGCGCAGGACGTGAAACTGAAATACCAACACCTGTCATCTCATCTTACAAGGTCAAAGGAAAAAAACAGCAAAACGGATTCTCCTCAGCATCCTGGGTGAACCCAGACTGAGCATCCGTCAAAGATGTGAAAATATTCTGCACAGAAACCTGAGCTTCACTTGTGGTAAACAACCTGAGCTCCAGAGCTGTTTAACAATCGCTCTTTTATTTATAATATTTACACGTCGTCAGATTAGCACAGATACACAGCCTCAAGGATCAACTGAGCACGCTGTATATTATTCACAAAGAGGTAATGAGAAGGAATATTGAAATTTATTGTGGACTCAGTGACCAGTTTTTAAGTTCCAGCCTCATCCCCTCGTATCAGCAGATTACATGGGTAATTAAGCAGAGGTGGATGGGACAGGAGAGGACTGAAAAGCAAAGCAAGTGTAGGAATCGAGACCATCCCTCATGTAGCCCCATTAAGTCACCGTGCAGCGGTGTGGGGAGTTGCTGCACGATCCCAGACACTCACGGGGAGGTGCAGGGATATAAAGGTATGACTTACTACACAGAGAATCCTACAGGCTTAGTCGGCCGTGCATAGCAAGCAAAGTTAAAATCTGCATAGAGACAGCCTCGCACAATGAAAGCTATGCCCATGGGACAGAAAGATAAAAACAAACTGAGTCGCACCAGAGCAAAACAGGACACATGAACTAGCTTGCGTTGTCATTTCACTGAATAACTGTTGTTCTGTCTTCTCCCAGAGAAAGTAGAAGAAGCAGGTAATTTACAAAGGCGAATTCAGGCAAAGGACCACGTCTCTGTGGCTCATTTTCTACACAGTGTATTACTGTCAATTATTTTCCAATAAGGCAGCCCTCAAGAGAATCAAATTGGAACTTTGATGCATGGTAATGCAGGTGAAAATGAAGATTAATTAGTCTTCAGCTGTGCGTCTGATCATGCACTGTTTTATATATATATATATATATATATATATTCACATAATCATGAGTCAGTAATTCATGTATAACCCACATTATCAGGGAGGCTGCAATCACCTGACTAATTCGCTGATGGGAGTAAAAAAGGAACTAGTTCAAAGACTGAAAGTCCGCCTTAGAAGGCAGGTAGGGGTGTAGGATAGGATCACAAAACACAAGACTTTACCCCAAGAAACCGGTGTTGGGGATCGAAAATCATGTGAACCTTGAGTTATTTTAAGGAACATCATTACCACGTTTCCTCTCCTAAACCTAACCTATGTACCAAACCTTTGCTTGCTTAAAACTAAATCTGCATAACTTCACTTTAAGTACATAACATCATTTGTTGTATGAGTAAACATTGTTCTGATTCAGGATCCTGTTGTTTTGCTTCTTCTCCTCTGTATTTGTTAGATTCTGTCCACTTCTTTCATTTTTACCTTTTTCCACCAAAGTAGCTCTGGTTCCTGAACTGGTTCTGTTCAGGACTCTTGGAATCTTGGCACTATCCAGTAAACCAGCCAGTGTTTCCACAGTTTTGAGCGGAACCATTGTAACCAAGGAGATGTAATCAACGGAGGGTGTCGCACAATGCAAAATGGAAGTAAACGGTAGCAAGATGGCAGATTGCATTGATTACCTGCAAACTTTTGATCTGTTATTTTTGGTCCAAATTCTCAAAATATGCTTCAAAATTAGTTGCAGGATCCTGAATCAGAACGACATAGCTTACGATATATATTTTATGCAAAGTTATGAAGGTTTAGTGTAAAGCAATAAAGGTTGGGTACATAGGTTAGGTTTAGGAAAAGAAATATGGTCTCGATCTACCTTAAAATAACTCAAGACTCACGACTCACTTGGTTTTACATGGTGGGGATGGAGTATCTGTTGACGGTTTTACAATCTTTCTAATCCTGGTACTAGTAGAGATGCATGACTCTGATACTGATATCGAATATCAGGCTGACACTGACTCGCATCGGTGACAACGGGACCGATCAATTCTATGTTTATGATGACACATGGCATAGTACATCCCGGTCACCAGTGCAATGGTAGGCCCCACGGCTGAATGAGCTACTATAACAACATATATACAACATGTCAGATCATATCAAATTTTTGGAGGTATTTTTAATTTATATCTATGTATTTCATTGTTTCATTTTGTTTTACAATGTAAGAAAGCTATGTTTAAGTCAAGCCTGATGTTGCCTTACACATAAAAGAATGATCTCAGTCACTTCCACATACTTAGGCATACAGCCTCTAGTACGGGATCACTACTCAGTATTAGCCGCAACGTCCAGGTGTCAGGACTGAAAAAGTTGGATCAATGCATCTGTGGCTGCTACAGTACTAGTAACTCTATGGAGTGTAATAGATTGTTTTTCCTCTTATGAATGGTATGCGCCCTGTTTATTCCCATTCTCTAAAACTGAAGGTTTTTATCTGATCATTCATTGGAGAATTAGGTAACTTGAGGGTTGACTGTGTAATTTGTTCACAATTAAACCCAATGAAAACAAAAACAAACAAAATTTGAAGCAGCTTACAAGAACCATGGCTTAGAACAGGTCAGAAAAATGCAGCGAGTGAAACAAGGTGAGAACAATACTTGGCTTTGGAAGATTACTGAATGCTACATTCATGATGTATTATCAACAATTAGTGCCAGGTTTTAGCTTGATAATCTTCTGTGGTACCCACCTATACCTCATGCTCACCTACTCTGCTCTGAGACCATGCCTTTAAAAGCTAGATGAGTAATGCCAGCCTTCGTGTGAGTGCCAGTGCCACCTTTCTAAATGAGCCCGCTTTTGCCAGCTCCCATTTAAATCATAGACTAAAAGCAGCTGTACACTTCACAAACAGTGATAAATTGTAGCTTATTCGGTTAGATACATCTTGATCTGCCAGTGTAGCACAACTAATGGCACCTTTTCTGTTGTTCAAGGCTCAGTCCAATTGGCCTCTATAGGAAAGTGGCCATATGTTTTGTTTTTGAGGGATAAAGGATGGGAGCAGTGGGGTTTGTTTTTCAATCTCCACGTCCCTCATCTGTACCCTGGTCCCCAACCATTTAGCAGCCAGAAATCACTTAATACAGCTCCATGCCAGACCGATTCCAGGTGGACTTACTGAGGAATAGCTGAGTCCAGCTGATTGCCGCTGAGTGTCCAGCGCAATTTTGGGGGTGCTGACTTATAGGTCAATTTGGGATCAGAATCAGCTCCACTTAGCAGCACTCAGACTCGCTTTGGGCTGAAGGAGGGCCATGAAATCAGCCCAAGTGTACTTTAACTGATTCTGGCAAGTCATTCATCACAAGTCTTGCATGAGTCTGTCAACCAGATGTGCCAGATTGAGGCTGCTCGAGCATTACCACTACCTGCCATACACATGAAAACTCTGATTCAGTGGATAAAACAGCTTTGGGTTTGATGTGAAGGTCAAAGGTAATGAGGCTTACAGAAAAGTCCTTGGTTAATCATCCTGGTGTGCAGCTATGGATAATGGTAGAATTCATTTAAATTCCATCTGCTGAAATACGAGACAAAAAGGTCAAGTGATTTAGGATTTAGGAGGATATACTGCCATAAATGGAATATAATATGATAATCACCTGAAAATAACCTTAGAATGAGCTGTTTATATAGGGAGGGTCCATGTCCACAGAGTCTGCAGTGTTACACCGCCATGTTTCTACAGTAGCTCAGAGCAGACTAACCAAACACTGGCTCTAGATAGGGCCATTTGCATTTTTGTGTTGGCCACCATAGTCAGCAGCCCCTCCACAATGAGCAGAACAGCGTTGGAAAAACACTGCTTTTTAACATGAAACTTCTTTATTCAGTGGTTTTCCCTGTTTAAATCACACAGTCCATTTATTTTGGAAAGGAGAAGACCTCTGCAGATAATTCGGCTCATGGTTAAATCCTCCTGAACATCTGGATCTAAAGTTATTGGAGAAAAAAGATGAGCACACATTAGCAGGTGCTGGGCTAGCGGCTTGTCTCTGACAAGCCAAACAGTGTTGCAGAAACACTGATTAACGCAACGTGAATCTGCTTTATTGAGTGTTTTTACTGGTTTCATTCACCCGGACCATTTTTTTTGGAGGGGAGGAGATCTCTGTGGATAATTCGGCTCCTCACAAAATCCTTCTGAATAATGAACACCGAAGGAATCATAACCAGGAGTTTACATTTGGCACCTGGGAGAACATTCAGCTGGCTGCAGTATGCAGTCCTCACTGCTAGATGCCCCTGAATCCCTAAATCCTGCACACTGTTCCTTTTAAATCAGTGTATCAATATCATAAATATTTGTCATTACTCTGTCTATATGTTATTAATACCCTTTACTGGTTTGTTTGGTACACTAGGAAAATGCTGTTAATTCCCATTTATTTGACACAGGTGATCCATCACATCAAACAGTTTGTTGCTCTGCTGCAGCTGTGGGCAGAAACCACTTAAAAAACTCTCCTTGGTGTTGCTTTCAAGGGCACTCCAACATCCAACAATTGATTGTTTGCTGCCCAAAAGCATTTAATTGATAAGCTCTGGTATCGGAAAATCTGGTCAACAAAGGTGCACCAGCAAACACAAAGTCAGAAAGTAAAAGAAAGGAAAAAAACTGCACCGCATTGAAAGGTTTGCTGTTCAGCAGCTATATCAGATGTCCATTAATGCACCAACAGGAGAATTTTCCCAACAGCCCCTGCTGTTAACTGTATTACCACAAAAAGTTGAAGATTTCTGCAAGGTTATGTTTTACACCAGTAAAACAAACAAACAAGAAAATGTAAAATATATATAAATATAACCATGTAAAACATATGTAGTCTGTTATTAATGTGCTTAAATATAACATCACAACCAGACTGTTTTGGTGTCCCCCAATCTCCCCTTTCCTTTCCTCTGTTTCGCTGCCTCTTATTCTCCACCATATGACAAATCTTTAAATAGGCATAGCCAAAGATTGTTTCCCCAAGAGGACTCCTGGCTGGGCATGAAAATTGCTTACTATCTAATTCATTAGTTCTGGTGCATGATTGAGGTCAGAGCCCCGTGGCATTAGCTGACACCGGCATCTAGGGCTGAGCTAACATCTCTTTGCGAGCATCCCAGAGATTGGTTATCTCTCTGTTAATGTCCTGTTGTCACTGGAGGAGAGTTATCCCTCATGGGGGGTCAACAACACACCGCCGCAGATGCCAAGTGCCCCGGCTTTCCATCTGCACAGCAACAGAGATGTGTGGGTAAACAGACAACAAGCTCCTAATCTCCTGCTGGGTCTGAGGGGACAGGATGAGACCAGAGAGATGGCCTGCAGCCGGCACCAGAGGGCAAACTCATCAGGATCTGACTTGTGTGCCAAAAAGTTTCGTCTCAGGAGTGATGGGAAGTGCTTTAGAAGTATTAGGGATAAAGCAGCAATCGAATTCATTTATGCCCGCAGATAAAAGCAGCAGAGATGAAGGATTTGCGGTGGTGTTTTGTGTCAGGCTACCTAACCGATGCTCATTTTTCAAATTGTACGTGGAAATTACCACATTATTTATGGCATAATCTAATCTGTTTGATCAACGCCTTCTTTTTTCTTCCTCCTCCAGGAAATTGTCAACTTCAATTGCCGTAAACTCGTGGCCACCATGCCTTTGTTTGCCAATGCGGACCCCAACTTCGTGACAGGAATGCTGAGCAAGTTGAAGTTCGAGGTCTTTCAACCCAACGACTACATTATCAGGGAAGGCACAGTCGGGAAGAAGATGTACTTCATTCAACATGGTGTAGCGAGTGTCATCACCAAGTTCAACAAGGAGATGAAGCTGACTGACGGATCCTACTTTGGAGGTTAGAACAAAAACAATCTGATATAATCATTTATAAATTTGCCACATGAAAATCCAAACATGAATTATATACGTGGGTACTGCCATGCAAGAACGCCATAATCGCAGTCACGCATGCATTCCTACATACGGTTATACATTGAGACACAAGTCTGGCCTGAGGTCTTGCGTTTGATGCTGTTTGAAGTTAAGTTATTGTGGATGTAGATTCTCATTAACCAGTGTTGGACGTTAGTCAGCTTCTACGGTTATGTAACCACTCATCTGGTTGTTGGAGTAGGCCAAGGCGTGGATCAGGCATCCCTTAGGACACACAGAGGATCCTCCCCCACCCTCACACATACACATGCATGAACTCTTCTCCCCTTCCATACGTTCCTGCTGCATATACTTGGCACTAACAAGAGCAGCTAGTGTAGAATCAGGAGCTTTTCCCTCGTTCTGTTCTCCGCCTTCATCTCTCTCTTTCTCTTGGCACGGGTCCCATTCCCTCTCCAAAACATTACAGATATCATAAATTTTTAAAATGTCAAATGTAATTTCATTGCACGTTGTTTACTTGGACACGACAATGTCTGCTTGCGGATTTTGTCAATGTGAGAGCAAAGCAAAGTTTCCTATTTTAGAGGTTCTTGCATATTTTATCTCATGAGTTCATCCCCACTATGGAAGGAGGCTGAGGAGTCTAAGAATACCTTCGCTTTGGTGTGTGTTTGCTGCATGCAGTTCATGTCTCGCAGGCAAGCCAAGGAAGGCAGCGAATCAAAAAAAAAAGAAATGAGTCGTCTATTTTTCCCTGCTTGTTCAAACCACAGGATTGCTGTCATGCCACTAAGTGTGCAAAGCTACTTGCTTTAAATATGGGATTGCCGAAGGAGAGGGTGCATTTTCCATTCTGCATAGAGTGGACATGTCGCATGGTAAGATATGTGGCAGTTGCAGTGCTGTTCAAACAATTAATCCCCTGGGGCTGCAGCTCAAGAGATATTCTGCTAAAGAGTCATTGTGCCACAGAACAAGTAGATCTTGTTTGAGAAACTAAGCTAAAATGTCAGGATAAAACCTTCGGCCAATAAGGCTCTCACAAATGGATCTTAATGGCGGTGAGTGTGATCGTATTTGTCAAACAACATCAGACAAAAAGAAAAGAAACTGCAGCAGTTTAATTGGCTATTGTTTCCACTTGAGGACAAAAAATAATAATGGTAGTTAGTCGACTGAACAGTGTTGGGTAATGCTTTATTTTGATAATTAGACGCTTGTATACCATCATTTAAATTCAACTGTTAGATCTTGGGTATAAGACCTATGCTGTCAATGCTAATGAAGGCTTTTGACAGAGCACACACACAAGAAGATTAACCCTTATAGGAAGCTAAAACTTTTAGTCTTATGTACCCCCTGATGGTCTCTCTAGTGGCTCTAACATGTAATTAAGTTAAAGCAGCTATAATTAGTATTTTTGTAATAACTATGTTTTAGATGACAGTGTGACAATGTGAGAGTGGTGGCTCCTATTCAGAGAAGAAGCTACAAAAGCTCACTGCACACGATCTTCCTAGTGCCAAACAGCAAACAGACAAAATTAACAATTAGCTGGTGAAAAAATGGAAGCATTTTTTTGTTGTTAGAGTCAGAAAATTCCCTCAGGAGTTGGTAGAGACCAAAAACTGAGCTAAAACTAAATTGATATAGGACTTAAATTCATCAGGTGACCAGATACACAACTCCAAATGAATCATCATGATGTTTTGTAATGGCTGGATGTGTAAATAAGCAACTGTTTGCTAATACATTCGCTCTATAAACCTAAGTGATGATTCATAAATTTTGTGTTCACAATTACTACCTATGCCTCCAAGTGGCCAAAACCAAAATCAGTTTTTGCAGATGTAAAGCTGTAGTTGGTAACTTTTATAAGAAACAACCTTTTGTCATATTTGCCAAAACATTCTCTACATTCTCACAGCATTAAATGAGATGAATAATCAGTGAAAAAAATCTGACTCCTCTGCCCACTCTATTGCCTTGTAGCGCTTCTAATGGCCTTACTGCATGTTAACGAAAATAACCAAACAGAGCCGAGGAGTCTTAAACATGGCTGCCAGTCATGTCAAATCACTGCTTGTGAGCAGCTGTCAAACTGTCAAACTAGGCAGCGCTAATCAAATATGAATACAGATTCTGTTATATTAGCTATTTCTCCCCTCAGATGTTTTCTGAAACATATTTTAGTGTACTGTTTAGCTGTAAAATGAGAAAGTTTGTGACTGGGCGATCATGTTGGAAACAGCAGATCTGAAACAACGCCCACCGGCCAGAGCAAACTTTCAAATCAAATCCAAAAATTGACTCAAATGAATTATCACTTATCAAAAGAGTTGTCAGCTGACTTTTCTGTCAATCGACTAATTGATTTATCAAGTTATTGTTTCTTCCCTAGACTGGAATATAATGGAAGCATGGAGTTAAATGTATACTATGCAAGACATAAACACAACATTCATTGGCCCCTCCTCCCTACATTGCCTCTACAAGCTTCTGTTTAAAGGAATGTTACATTGCTCATAATAGAAAAAATAATTCTTAAGCAGTCTAACTAAGGTAACCACTGGCACGTACATGTCCAACAACTCTGCATCACTATTCATCCCCATCCTCTCCTTCAGTGCTCACCAGCAAAAGTGAAAGTAAAGGCAAACCCTAGATTCACTCGTTTTGGAACAAGCTCTGCAGCTTGGGGTCTTGCTTTGCTATATTTGTGTTCTTTTTGGTCCTGTGTTTGTAATTTTCCTAGCGTCCTCTTGGATGCATGCGTCACTGCCTTTTTATAAAGTCCCGACCTCACCTGCGCGTTACTGTTGGGGGCTACATGCCAATTCCCAACGGTGGCAGCCAAGGAACGTCCTGAACACAGCAAAATAAGAAGAAAAAAAATAAAATAATGGCAGAGGATAGAGTCTCTGCAGATGAACACACCAACACACACCTATAGTGGGTCATAGGTGATGATTAAGAGGGATTACTTTTGTATGAGTCCTGCATAGTATAACTTTTTTTTAAAGGGCAAATTACCAGGCTTCCTGCAGAAGATGAAGTGTAGACTGTTCACTAACAAGAGTCTCGACAAACAGCTCTGCTGAAAATTGACCTCTGGAGACTAAATTTATAAATCCAGGAAATGTGTTGAGGCAGCTTGGCAGTTAGTACTTTTCAGGGATTTTTGGATTATGGTTTTTCAAGCTTTGTCTAAAAACATTTTGAAGGTTATTCTGCACCACAAAATATTAATTCTAACTTTGTTTTGTTTGCTGTCTCATCCTGTGTTCTCATCCTGTACAGAGACTCACAAAGAACAGCTCAGTGCAGATTGATGTAGCAGAATACAAAAGGAGTTCACACTGTTAAAGAGTTTACAATAGTCTCCATAGAGAACATGGAGTACATACAGTAGATGTCCCCATTTAATCTTTTAATTAAAAGATATGTGTTTTATCTGTTCAAATAATAAAGGGTGCACTGTTCGCTTTGCTGTGTTCTGTGTGTGCCGGGCCACCTGCTGTTGCCTTCTGCCCAGCTGGTATTTTTACCCGTTTGTATGGCATTAGTAGATGAGCCCCGAGTTGGGAGCAGCTGGCTGTACCAGGCACCTCACTCTTCCCCCTTTCCTCCGATGATTCACACTCCCCTTACAACCAGGCCAAACCGTGGGCAGAATGAGAAATCATCGAGGGGGACTGAGACAGACACAGAGGGAGGCAGAGCGAGTAACAAAACCGAGCCTGGCCACAGGAAACTATTAGCATAGTAATGAGCAGGACATCTATGAGGACAGTAGGTCACAAAGCACCTCCAACCACGGTCAATGCCACGCCTGCATGCTAAAAAGGTATCATAGTAATCACTCCTGGGCCTCCGTGAATGGGATTACATATTGGTACCACATAGCTCTGTGGTGAAGTCACTCTGAGGCTAAGGGACTAATAGAGTGTAATGCTATGACAATGACAGACAGCGCATGAAAATCCTTATTGGGCTTTAATATCTTAGTCATACGGGACTTCCTCTTTCCTCGGTCACAGCCGTGGAGGGTGAAGAGGAAGGGGAGCTGGTTGCCATGAGTGTATGTGACACATGAAGTGATGGCAAATTTCCACAAATGCTCCTGGGGTCAGCTGTGATGCTTTGTGGCTAGGCAACAGACACGTGTCAAACTGCATCATGTGAAGTGTTAATGGGGCCTTGCCTTACACACACACACACACACACAGACAGCTTGGAATACACTTGTACACACACAGGTCTTTCAGGTGACAGCGTCAATATTTTCCTTAAAATGGGTTTTGAAATATCTGTCTGTTCAACGTTTGAAATTTTGTCAGGTTTGCCACCTGCAAGGGACAGAGGATGGTAAAAAATCAAAAATGAAAACTGTGCTTCCATGCTGGGTTCTAAATTACTTCAGGAGTCCTGACCAACACATAAGAGTTAGTTATTCACAGTAGGCCACAAATATCCACACATTATATTAGTATTTGAAGAGAAAGCGGGAGTGTAGCTGCACATTTCTGATGTGTGATGTTTGTATGTATGTAGTGATAATGCAATGAACGCAGTAAGCACAGTCTAAAAATACAGACTTTTCCCGCTTTCTGTCGGCTAATCATCAGCTTTTATGTTCTCAAATAATCACTCACAACTGGGGTTCAGTTCGGTGTGACAAAATGAATAAGCACAGTTTGAACGTGTTATTCCAACAGAGAAAAAAGAGCAAGAAAGTTTTGTCTCCCACCGTTGCTTGTTCCATTATTGTACTGTTGGTAAATTCAGTTTTGGGGTGGTGTGGCAACCTGACGACTGAATCAAAGCAGAGCTAGGTGAGGCAAATTGTCCACTTCACTGATGTTTCTGAGAAGAAGTAGAACCTAATTGAAAGGCAAAACCCTCGGCCATCACCACATATGCCTGTGGTTCTATTCCTGGTGTAGCAATTACTGGGTTGCATTCATGGGAAGATGGCAAGAGTTCTCATCCTTGTTACTTTATTAGTAGCCCCTTTTGCACTGCCTCTTCAAGGAGGATTTTCACACTGTTTTTCTGCCTCACCGTTCTATTTAAAAAGTACAATTGTAGAATAGGGGGGCAGAGTTGTCTCGCCCTTAAGCCAGCATCAGAGGTGGTGACAGTGCTGAAATAATATCTCTAGAAATGGGACAGCAGGCAGGACAGGATCAAGGGTGGTACGGGTGAGACGTTTTGATGGCGTTTTCACAATCTGTTAGGTATGTGACACACTGCGGGAGATGTAAAAAGTAGTTGTTAGCAGGTAGTAGCTAACTCAAAGAAGAAGAACAGTGGCTTAAAATGTCTGCAAAGTGGGAAAATAATGAGGCCCGGGAGCTTCTTACCTTCTGCGCAGAGGACGAGATCAGCAGCCATATATGAGAGACAGTAAATGATTGCCACGTTATACCATTGTTACTGTACTGAGCTCTGCAGAGGTATATGTTATATGTAACACTTAATGTGGATGCTCATGTGTTACATGTCACGCCCGTCACGCCTCTCTTGCTTCCGTGATGCCAGCATATTATGTAAAATCACACACTGGGGCGACATGATGCTGCTGTTGTTTGGTTCTGTGTAAAAATGCAAAGGAGGCATAAAGAAGGGACTTCTTAGCGACTCTACAGCGTGATCTTTGTGTAAAGGGCCAGTGATTCCTACCAGTAAGTCAGGTTGCCTTGGCATATCTTGCTAAAAGTTCCCCAAACTGTACTGGTCAAAGAAGTGACATTTTTGGAACTATTCCTGTTCCCTTTCTTGTTGAGAGTGAGATGAGAAGATTGATACCACTATAAGGTTGGTACCCCACAAAATAAGTTATGTACGTAACATAAAGTATTTACTCTGTGAAGTTAGGAGAAGAAGTCAGGAAAAGAAATATGGTGACGTTGTACCTTAAAATAAATCAAAGGTCACGGTTCCTGATACAGGTCTCTTGGGGGAAAGTCCTGTGTTGTTTGTCCCATCCACCACCCCAACCTGCCTTCTTACGCAGACTTCAGATCTTCATACTACTCTCTTTCCTCCTGTCAGTGCTCAGGTCAGGTGATCACGGCCTTCCCCATTACGTTTGTTATACAGGAATTACTGGCTCATGATTACATGGGTTACATACGAGTTGTGGTGCATTACTTTTTGTAGGTACACACACAAACAGTGCGAGAGAACAGCCTGTGCCCAGCTCTTCCTACCAGCACCTGTAAAGCTCACTAATCATCACCTTATTAACTGTCATGTAACACATTTATCTCTGGATGTAACCACACAGTGCATCATGCAAGCTCGTGGATGGACCCCTATCTGTCTTTGTGTCTGCCTCTGTTTCTCCACTCTATGTGAAACTACATTTAACAAGACACAGGTTTTTCTCTCTCTCGCTGTCTCCGTCTCTGTGTATCTTCCTGTGTTAACAGAGGTACCACTTAAAGGGAGCTTTTCCATCACAACAGCACTAACACCTTATTCACACCCACAGCTTGAGAGTGCTGCTCTCACATCTTGTGCACACTCATGGCGTAGCCAAGTCGTCACGACAAGATAACATTTAACGACTTAACGAAGATGGAAGTTGTGCTGTAGATTGGACAGAAGTACAAATGTGGGCGGAGGTTGAGCGGTGTTGGTGGATGAACAGCATTGAACAGGAGCCAAGGGAAGTTGATACTTAGAAGGCGGGTTTGTTTTATGAGCTTATAAAAAGAAGAAAAATGTAGGCTGAAGGACTGGGGGGCGGTTAGATTGTGAACTTTCTGCCTCGTGTCATTGATTCATGAAAACAATGAGGAGATCAAGCGCTCTGAGTGTCAGGTTATACCATCTCATATCAGCAGCACACATTTATTTACAGCCAGCTAAATAAGATGGGGAAATGCAGATTGGTTTGCATGTCCTATTCAGGCATCTAATTCCAGCAGCAGTTTGAAATCGTCTTGTCTAATCACTGCATCATAGAAACTGGATTTTAGCCTGGTGTTATTAACATCAGCAGTGAAAAATTTCTTTTGGTCATTAACATTTTAGGTCTCATTACTTTAGGCTGAATCAACAGCATGACCTTTTCCTCTCAACATGAGTTCTGTTTGCAATCATCTACTTGCTCTTCAAAAGATCATAGTGCTTGAATGACTGGTAGGAGCGATAATAAGCATCCTACGAAGAGAAAATGAGCAATTTTGGCATTGCAATCTGAGAGTTTCATCCAAAGTCACATTTCCAGTCAGAGATGTGACTGTACAGCAGATTTATCAGACAGACCAACCTGAACACATCACTGTGTGTTGACAATCAGTGGTGGATACTGACTAAGTACATATACTCAAGAAATTCAGTACAGCTTTGAGGTACTTCACTAACTAGTATTTTTATTTTATCTTTTACCTACATTTCAGCTGGCTCCCTGAGGCTGCTACTGCAACAGGAAAATAATTTTCCCTCAGTGGAAAATGTAGTCTCCTAGAAGCTTATAGAAGCTTATAGGGGCTTATTATATCCTCCTAGAAACTTCCAGAACAATGAGATGCAGCAGTAAAACTTGGTGTTCTTCAGGCTACCTTGTGAAGTCTGTTCAAACAAAGAGAAACAGTCATTACAGCCAGTGATGCAGACTGAAAAATGAATGTGCACCTGGGATTGAAGCAGCTCTTGTGAAGTGGATTGATAATGTCCGGTCATGTAATGCCCCCTTGAGTGGGCCCTTAATGAGGCAAATTCAAACTAGCGTAAGCAATATTTATATATATCATTCAGTGGGCAGCATTTTTCTACCAAATAATTACTTTTACTTTTGATGCTTTAAGCACATTTTGCTGTTAATACTTCTGTACTTTTACTTACGTAGGATTTTACATGCCGTTTTACTTATAATTGTACTTTTACATTGTTGCTTTGCTGCGTCTCGTCAAGCAATCTGAGTACTTCTTCCACCACTGATCAGGATACTAAAAACTACAACAGTGGAATTCTTTTTGTAGTTTCTACTGAGACTCTTTAAACATATCGGTTATGGTCCCATTCATATGTGTGTATATTATCGGCATATATTTTAGGACAGTCTGTCATTTGTAACCTCAGTTATCAAGTTTGTGCAGTGCTGTTATTTTAATTTTAGCGGTAAATGTTGCTACCAAGCGACAAACACCAGGGCTGAGAAATGAGGCTAATTTGGAAGTGCCAGAAACAGCAGGTCCTCCAACCAACACCTGAGGCCGATTCTATAATTGAGTCAGCAATGTTAGAATGCCCAATTTCACAGCAAATAATCATGTTTACAGCCTGGTACAGCTAATTTCAACATTCATGACAACTATAACTCACTCATTTTAATGGTAGTTAGGTTTAAAGTTATACGTAATTAAGGGTGTTGCCGCTTTAAGTGACAGGCTGTGTTCGAGGCATCACCCCTTGCTCTAGTCCACTTTATCCATTTAGTTTATTCTATGCCTCTTTATGCCTCTTTTTTAACTTAACACATAATAGATGACTAAACATTACCGTAGCATTTTCTTCAGGGCTTCTGCCTCTGGACGAAAGAGCCGTGTAGGTTCGGTAGGAAAGTCGTGTTCCTGGTGGGTGGATCCTGTTGCTGCTCCAGCCACAGCTATACCTAGTCATTCAAACGGATGTCCAAAAACCACTGGGTGACATAACTGTAGTTACGTCCATTGTTTTATACAGTGTTTGGTAGCTGCATGTATGCAAACAGGAAATAAGATGTGTGCTATGTTATTATCCGGTAAGGATGGGGGGTGCAGGGTGGAGTGTTTTGATGCATCGGTCGATTGTTCTAACTGCAACACAACACAAAGTGACGTGTTCTCTTCACATCTCTTCATGTAAGATCCCACAGTGAATGAGCAGGAATACAGGAATGCTGCGCAAATATACCCCTGTTTAGTCATGCATTACGTTTTGGAGCTGATGCAGTGCATTGATGAGGTGATGCAGTGACGCCTGACAGGCTTTTTTTTTTTGTAAAGCTGAGTACTGTATTGTATTATAGGACCATTAGCTCCATGCAGGATGATGAATTACGTTAGTATAATGCTAGTGACAGCAGCGCTGATGAGCTTCTCATTTTATTTACATTCACATTAGCTTCTGCTTCTCCACCTTTTGTAATCTTGGTTCATCTCTATGGTAATCTGTACTGCAGTTACTGGGATGATTTCCTTTAATATCCCTCTGCACTCTCCACTTCTGTTAGTGTTTCTTCATGTGTCAAATTTTTTATGCTCTCACTCTTTGTTCTCCTTTGTGTCTCTGTGTCCCTGCCATACAGAGATCTGTCTGCTCACCAAGGGCAGACGAACTGCGAGCGTGCGTGCAGACACCTACTGTCGACTCTTCTCCCTCTCTGTTGATCATTTCAATGAGGTGCTAGAAGAGTACCCCATGATGCGACGCGCTTTTGAAACTGTCGCCATCGACCGATTGGACCGCATCGGTAAGACCTGCCTACATCTAATCCCTGTCCTGTCTGATTGGTCGAATCTCTTGCCTGTCATCGTGCCTTGTTGTCTTGTCTTTATCAGTATTCGTTTGCCTTCTTTCTTCATAAAAGCATTGTGTCTGCCATCTTGTGCTGCATGACTGTATGCTATTGTTTTCTTTTTTATTTTATTGATGTTTTTTTTTCGTCTCTTTCTTTGTCTTAAATAACATTAAAGAAAATTTGTTGTAACCAGCATTAATCCTTCTAAAGAACCAAAGTAGCGTTTTGTGGTTGGATTAACTGGAAGGCAGTGCATGTCGCTGTCCGGGAGGGAGTCACTTCGCCCCCTCGTTGGTTTGGTGTTGACCCCCCCACTGGATGTCAGCGAGTGGATGGAAGCTAACCTCACATGCATGTGTGTCTGGCCCTCTTTCCACTCATCTGCACTCCTGGGTATGAGCAGCACCCCACCCCATATCAGAGTCCTCAAAAATCAACCAGACCCTGTGAAAATAAACAGAGAGCAGGGCCAGGTGACATCAGGGAGTTGTTTCAGGCATTAGCTATTCAGTCCAGCCAACAGGCAGGACGCTGTGTAGTTTCATTCAGCTTCTCATCAGCAACATATCCTTATTCTCACTGTCTGATTTAAAACCCAACCTGGCCATGACAGATTATAGCAGAAATAGAGTGATAATGGTTCAGACACACGTATATTTGTTAGAGTTAAAAAAGGGGCACATGTATATAACGCAAACAGGGCAATAATTGGTTGCATTGACCCTTATGTTGCACACTCTCCCCCTCCTTATCCTTAAAAGTGTTCAGTCTGCTCTTATACTTTGATTGGAACTGAGACACTGATAAATTAAACATGTAGAATATGATAATATGAAAGTGATCATTTTTTTAACTGACTGACTTTGTCTTCGCTTATATTTTTCTGCAGTAGAAATATGTATCTTTTTGAAATGATAATTTTCTCCTTTTATTACCTTTTATGTATGAATAACTTGACGATAATAATTCAGCACATTTCATGGACATCTCAGTGTCACATTCAAGCAATGAGATGAATGTAGTGAGTATAGTTAAGGTGTATAATGAGGATTATTTTCAGTATGTGTTGACATGTGAGACATTACTGAGGGTCTGGTCCCTGACCCCTTTTTGTTAAAAAATAAAATGACAATTCATAAGAACTTGAAAAAGGCAGGTTTAGATTTAAAACGCACTGTAATGTATTTACATGTGTGAATCGCACAAGTTTAATTCTCATAGCACATTTCTGTTTTCTCTGGAGCTCAGAGTATGCTGTCAGTGAGGCGGCATACAAGGATGTTAGGAATATTCTGACAATAGTTTGACCAGTGTATTGCCACCTGTGACACCTGGCAAACACAAAACTTCATTTTTAAATTGCAGGTGGATGCTTTCCAAGTAAATGAATATTTGCTTTTAAGGCGACGGGTTATTGGTGATGAATATGATAAAACATATCACGCAGTCCTGCTGTTTTATAGATGGCTCCTTCCTCTTTTGTCAAACAGAAAAAAGGAAAACTCAGTAATTTACAGCTAATCTTTGTTTCTTATGTAGCAATAAGTGGAATTTGTTAAATAAACCACTTTGGAAATGACTTATGGTTTATATCGTTAGTTTTTATGGCTGCCACACAGACTAGCCAAGCAGCTCAGCATTATGAATGATTAGACAAACTTTTATCCCTGCCAGTAACACTAGAGACCAAAATGTTTGTCGATTTGTTTCCTTATTATATTAACCAGGAAACGATATTGCCTGAAATACAACACTAAAGTTGAATTTGCGTAATGACAGTGTGCCAATGTTGTCTCATATCAGTGGTTAAAGCTTGCAGTCTGTATCTACTTCTCTATCTGTTATTGTTGTTTTTCTTTGTCATGGCTTTGTATCTGTGTATTTTTTTGCCTGACACAGGCACGTCAATATTGAATTTGCTTTGCAACCCGAGTGTTGACTCAACATTGAAATACTGTAGTGTCAGGCAAGTCAAATAGATAGACAATAGATTTGGAACAAGACCACTCAGAACCAATGAGAATCCAACAACAGATGTGTGTCACTGTTGAGACAACCTTTTCTCCTCAGAATTACGCTCATATGCAAACTGTTTTTAAGGGGAAACATAATGGTGGCTGGATGACTGGATTTCTATCAAAATATCTCACAAAGCATATCTGCAAAATGTTCACAGCAAATGTCATACTTACCATATCTGCAAAAGTTAAAGGGACAGTTCACCCCAAAATCAAAAAAACATATTATCCTCTTACCTGTAGAGCTATTTATCAGTCTAGATTATTTTCGTGTTAGTTGCTGAGCGTTGGTGATAAAGGCTGTAGAGATGTCTGCCTTATCTCAAATATGACACTAAATAGAAATGTCCCTTTCCAGAACTCATGACCTTGTTACTCAAGATAATCCTCAGACCTTGTTATGAGCAATTTTTTCTTCCTGCCCAGTCTTGAATAATCAAGTCATGATTTCTGGAAAGAGACATTGAAAGTGAGTTTTTCAAACATATTTTTGGCACTTTGAGCATCACAAGCTGAGTGCCATCTAGTTCTATTATACTGGAGAAAAGGCAGACATCCCTGTGGCTGATATCTCCAACACTCAGCAATTCACACCAAAACAATCTAGACTGATAAATAGCACCACAGGTAAGGGGGCAGCATGGTGGTGTCGTGGTCAGCATTGTCGCCTCACAGCAAGAGGATCCCTGTTTCGAACCTGGGCTGGGGGGTTTGAATCCTGAGGTGTGGGAGCCCTTCTGTGTGGAGTTTGCATGCTCCTCTGTGTTAGCAAGGGTTTTCTCCGGGTACTCCGGCTTCCTCCCACAGTCCAAAGACATGCAGGTTAACTGGTGGCTCTAAATTGGCCGTAGATGTGAATGAGAGTGTGAATGGTTGTCTGTCTCTATATGTTAGCCTTGCGATAGTCTGGTGACCTGCCCGTGACTCCCAACGGGATAAGTGGTTATGGAAAATAAATGACCAAATGAATGAACTACGTGTAAGAGGAAAGATATGTATTTTTGATGTTAGATTGAACTGTCCCTACTAAAAGTTCACCATCCCTTTTTATCCAACTGTTGCATTAATGTACAGTTGTGGTAAATGAAACCACTCAGTAGGATTTAGGGAAAGAATGTGATCATGTTAAAATTTTACTTTAATACGGGACACAAACCTCCATCTCCAGCTTTGTGCTTTCATCCACCTGTGAGTCAACACCCACACTTTCCCCCATGCTACACAAACATCCTCCCAATTTTTCCATTATATCTGAACTGTAATAACTAATTGTGAAGTAGCTGCATATGAGCGTAATTCACAGGAGACAAGGTTGCATTTTTTGAACTCGCATAAAATGAAATAAAAAGCTTTATTTGCCCTGTAGTGAAGTCCCTTCACAAAACACTGTATGCCGTTTGGCCTCAACAGTCCAAATCTACATTTGCCCTTTTTATGAGAGCTACCAGCTGAGTTAGCTTTTCACCAAATGTGATAAAACTAAAGCTGCCCACTCTGACTGACACTTCTCAGAGTGATATAGATTGGATCCATCCTTTCAGACTAACCATGAAGGGGGTTTTGTCTCATACGAGGGAAGATACTTTGTCATGATCCGTGCTGGTTGTATCGTTTCTATATATGAACTGCATTTGGTTACATGCTTGTCTTGCTCTAAAAAGGAAAGAAGAAAAGTAACCATGCTTTGAAACCAATAACGTGTTGCACATTTGACATTATCTTTTATCTATCTAAAAATTATTTGACCAGGAGTCCGTCTTGAGACGAGCACATCTCGTTTTCAAGAGTGTCCTGGCCGACGAGTAGGCATCAGGTAAACACTTTATTCCAATTCCAATATTCGAACAGGGACAAATTGACCTGTAGAGGCTTGCTAAATGGATCCGGTCTCAAATTCATCCTCCAAGAGTTTGACCTCTTGTTGGAGGTTACATTAACTGTTTAATTCCTACATCAGTGACACATAAATCAAGTCACCCACACCAGTCCTGCAGATGTTTTGATGGACACATTCAAAATGTCAACAACTAAGACAATCAAAGAAACAAAAGATATCTCATTCAGTGTCACATGCCCATTTTATTTTGTAAGAGATTTTCACAGAGTAACTAACTGGATTATGAGCACATGCCGAGGTCTATTGGTGTGACATTTTTTATTTTATCTTTGAACCCTTTGTTCAAAGTGAACTCACAAACAAAACCATGTCTGCAGATTAGTAAAAACTTTACTAATGCAATGCCACACACACTTTTTGTTACATGCAGAAATCTCATTTCATTATTTATTCATGTTTTCACCAATAGAAAAAAAAAGTTTGTTTCTGATTGTCTGGCTTGAAATATGAATTCTGTCTTTTGTGTAAGAAAATTGGGAAAATATTTAGGCTTTTCTGACACTAATCAAAGGAAAGTGTCAAACTGTATGTAGACACAGAGCTGCAGTAATGTCATGCTGACTACATGTGGAGGGCAAGAGATTATTTAATCCATTAAGAATCATTTTCTCACACACAGTTATCCTCTCTAAAATACGTTCTTAAAATGTCCCTCATCAAGAAGACACTGGAAAAAAAAACATTTCCTGCAGTGACTCGTAAAAAAAATAAAGAAATTATTGGTGAAATTATTGATCAAATTGCTTTGTAAGTCAGAATGAAAAATGTGTCTCTGTAAAGCCTTGAATGCATCTCAAAACTTGTGTATTTTATTTTTAACAAAATACAGCCTTCATTATTTATATGATGTTTGTGAACATTATGATGTTTGTGTTTTGCTTGTTTGTTTCTTTATTTGTTTGTTTGGTGTGTTAGTTGGCTTTTAGACTGTTTTATAACACTTATGTTTTAGATGTCAGATATGGGTTAATTACTATATTTCTGATTTTTTTAAAAATCATATTGTTTGAAGTCTTTATATTAAATTAATCTCACTGGTTCTATTTGTGCCAGTAAAACAATTTAGTAATGCAGCACTGTAATAGTATTATTTTGGTGATTTGACCCATAGCTGATCAATTTTTATTTCAACTTCACAAGTTATATATGTTAAAAAAAGAAACATTTCTTTACTCATAAGTGGTGTTTACATTTTGTTTATGTATTTATATGTTGTTGTTGTTGTTTTTTACTTTGATATTAAGGGAGAACATTTCCTTTTTACAATCCTCTGGTAGTGTTTTTAAAGTAAGTTTAAACTGTAAGGTAAACTGCATTCTGCAGACGTGTTCAGAAATGACAACTGGCATTTATTTGAAAAGCAGTTCAAGATATTTTGAGTAGAGTTTTAAATATGGAGGACGAAAAATCACTTGGGTATCAGCAAATAATTAATTAAATAAATAGATGTATAAATAAAAATAGCAATAAATAAATAAATAAATGTATAAGATAAGTAAATAGATATGAAAATAAATAGAGTAATGTATAAATAAATGCTTAAATAAATACAGAAATAAACAAATGCCTAAATTAATTAAATTTAATAACTAAACAGAATATCAATTTACCATTTTTGTGCAAATATATTTATTTATTCCTGTATTTCTGTATCTGTATATTCATGAGGCAGAGGATCCTTACCTCTGAATTTATTTATTTATTCATTTTGCTTTTATTTATTGCCGTATGTATATATTCCTGTATTAATTTATCTATACATTTATTTATATTTGATACTTTGTCATTTTTCATCCTCCATTTTAAAGTGTGTTTATTATGGGTTCTGTCTGTAGAGATTTGCACTTATAAAGAAACCCCAGCTTTTTACGGTCAGAGCAGTCTCGTATTTCTGTAAGAAAAAGGTGTTTATTAAGGCACAAGTCACACTCACATGTCACAGATAGTGTGAGTGTACAGTGTTTCATACAGGGCCATTTACAGAGATGTAGCTCAAGTAGCAATGTCTGTTTCCAGGCTGGCAGTTGGTGAGTGCTGAAAATGAAATGCCTAAAATTTTACCCTGAGTTTGACTTGTTACAGTATGTATATAATTCAGATAAGTTTTTTCTCTGTAGCCATAATGTGGCATAGAAAATAGCAGCTTTCTGGGAGAGGATGTGAAGTGCAATAATTCTGCTTTTAAAAATATCCTAAATGTAAGTGTATATATAGCTCTAAAGGTCTGTTTAATGATTTGATAAGTGTCTATTTGTCTTCTGCACGGCCTTAACTGACAGAGAAGAAAAAGAGGATAAAATGTCAAAGAGAGATTAGAGGAGTAGAGAAACAAGAAGAGGCCAGGAGGGCTGCAGGAACAGCAAATCATTAAGAATACCCCTGTGTCTAACTACCAGCAAGCGTTCAGATCCTCACAGGCTATATTTGGAAGAATAATGAATATGTGTTGTCCTTCCAATCTACAGAGTTTGACCCTGTCACCTTTAAAAATGCTATCAAAGAAGCCTTGTAAGTTAACAGTAGTCTCATAGCATGTGCGTGGTGCTAGTTTTAGCTGTCAGCCCGACCCTGTAGTGACTGTTGCAGTCAAAATGGCTGCAAAACATAACATCAATCCTATCTTATAGCTGAATGCACGGCTTGTTGGCAGCCTTGAGAAGAGAAAGCCAACCAGAAAATGCTGCTCAACTGTACACTCGGTGCAGAAATCTCCCGCCCTCAAGGACGGGGCTTAATGATTGATTGACTGTGGCTAAAGCCTTCAGCCCACTAAAAGTCAACTCTGTCTTCTTTACCGACAAGTAACGCTTCACAGCCTGTCGATACTCGAGGTCAACAGTAATTACAGGAAACGCATCCTCTAAATAAATTTGGACGCAGTCATTCAAAGTAAAGATGTTAAATACATTCAATTCTTCTTTTATTATTAGTGTCAAATGTGGCAATTCTTTCAACAAAAGACCAGTTTCAAGACATCTATCATGTTTTTAGCACCACTTAGCATTTTACCACAGTTTTGCTCCCTAACTCCCAAAGCCACAAAAGTGGTCGGTGTTTAAAGAAGCCATCTGTCAAGCTTTTATTATCACGGTTCATGACTTGTGACAGGCTGGGAAAGATTTGCAGGCCTGTGGGCTCAAAATGCCCTTTATAGGGCGGAAATAAAGCACTTTTAAAGTCAGCTTTTTTACTGTATTAAAGAAAAATGGCAGACAAATTCACTCTAAAGTAGAACAGTGTGATTTGAACATTTTATTTATAAAAACTTGAGAGAATTCCGTGCAGATTTTAATGATAAAGATAACAGCATTCTGTGGTAAGATGAGTTAAGTTTAGTTTTCCATTAAGGTATTTAATGTATGATTATATTTACAATCTGTACCCTCTGTGGTAGTGTGTTAGGAATAGATCTGTGTCTCTTTCTTTACTTGTTTTTATTGTCACCTTGTTTATAAATTGAATAATTCTAATTGTCCTTGTGATGTGTCTTAGCAGAGCTGTTACTGTGATTTAAGTAGTCTGTGGCTTTAAATATATTCTTAGAGTCTAGACTTTTTGTCTTTTCTTCGACAAAAGCTGTCCAGTAACGTGACGTGTGGGTACAACTCATCAGTATTCTTCTGTGTCTCATCGTCCACATCAGCACCTTCACAGTCTACGCTACCACGTCACACGTTCAGTAATCTTTGTCTCCTTATGTGTCCTTCACTCCTTCCAAACTGTGTATTTCCCATAGTCATTACCATTCAGTGTCCTTTACACTTTATATTCAATATGAGAAAAAAATGAGTGGACGTGAAAAGATGCAGCTTGTAAGAGTTGAAATTAGTTGTGTGAAATTAGAGGAATCAAGAGGATGAATCTTCTCTGTTTAAGATGGGGTGACAAAAAAAATTCTTTTCCTGCTAAAACGTGCAAGCTGCATCTTTATTATTACTGTCCTGAATCCTGCCCTTTTCCTGTGGTTCAGGGCAACCAAAGTTTGCCATGACTGTATATGCTCACCTCTCCTGACTGCACCCCAACAGGGAAGAAGAACTCTTTGCTGCTGCAGAAGTTCCAGAAGGATCTGAACGCCGGCGTTTTCAACACGCAGGAGAACGAGATATTGAAGCAGATTATCCGTCAGGACAGGGAGATGGTGATGATGGTGGACCGCAAGCAGTCAGTCACCGGGATGAACTCAACACCAATGTCAGGAAACTCCATCATTAACTCGCCAGCCCAACCTCCCTTCCCCACTGCCTTCAGCACCAATCAGCTCCAGCAGTCCTCTGTTCCCATGACCTACAGTGCTTCAGCTATTGCCAATGCCTCTGCTGCCCGCATGCTGCCAGCCGCTGCCGCTGCCGCTGTTGCAGCGCAGGGGGTTTACCCTGCTCCCAGTCTTTCCCACGGCAACCTGAATTCATCCTCAGTCAACCCACAGACCCCACTCCAGCAGCAAGGAGCGATCATGTCGCCCTGCTCCTTCACGGCTGCTATGTGTAGTCCGCCAGTGCAGACCCCTCTGGCTAGCCGGAGCTTCCAGTACGGCTCGCGCACAGCCTCCCAGCTGTCGCTTATCCAGCAGCCCATGGCTCAACCGTCTCTACCCACACAGCAGCAGCTCGCCCAGCAGCCTGCTGCGACAACTGCAGCCGCAGCCTCTGCAGCACAGCAGCAGCAGCAGCAGCCGTCACCTCAGCAGCAGCAGCAGGTCCCTTCGCCTCAGCGGGGAGAAGTCCACAAGAGCACACAGGCTCTGCAGTCGGGCAGCTTGAGTCGAGATGTCAGACATTTATCGGCCTCCCAACCATCACTGCCACATGACACATCTCTGGGGCCCAGAGTGCACCCAGCCTCAGGAGACTCTCTGGCCTCCATCGTGCCACCAACGGCGGCAGCGATCCAGGGAATGAATCTGCAGAGCGGCATCCGCACCACAGTGCCCCAGCGTGTCAACTTATTCCGGCAGATGTCGTCAGGAGCCTTGCCCCCGGTGCGCTCGGCTGCGGCGGCAGCAGCAGCAGCGGCGGCGGCAGCATCATCATCCTCAACCCAGCACAGGGAATCCCCCGGATCTAGGAGAGATTCTGTCCTGAGCAGTACGGAGACTGAGCAAGACAAAATGCGTTTTGCATCAAATTTATGATCCCATTTTTCCCTTTTCATTTTTTAAACTTAAATATGTTTCAATTCATTTTTAAAAACGGAGATACAACAAAAGAGATAAAGATGAGGAACTTCAGCATTTTTGTTTCTCTCCAGTTTTCTTCTAAAATAACCTCATAGAAATCCTGTACATACAAGCCCTTGTATTATATTTTAGACACATTGTCTCCCTAAACTTAAGAATGTATATTATACAGATACATCTCTCTTTTCTTTGACGCCATATATATATATACATATGTATATATATATACTGCTGTGTGTATGGGTGTGTGAGAGCGTGTGTGCATGTGACCGCGTGTGTAAAATCCAACTAGAATATTTGGCGATGGCAATTTAAAAAGCTGTAGTATAAACATGAGTCTTCCTTTCTGAGAAATATAAAGAATTATATACAATGTATGAAGTTTTTTTATTTATTTATTTTCTTTTTGCTCTTTTGTTTTTTTAAACTGGAATGCATTGTGGATTCTGACAATGACACATATATATATATATTTTTTTTTTTACCATTAAGAAAGAGAAAAATTGTCTTCTCCTATTAAGCAGCTTTAGGCACCACTGTGGAATTATACATGCAAGCAACTCTGACAAATAATCTCAAAAAGCACACACTCATGAATGAATCTCACACCAGTTTCCTGAACCTTCATTTCAGAAACCAACACAGATACTGTAACTAAGTGTTATGTTGCTCTCGGCAACACAAATACAGTATGCTGAGCCACTATATCCCCACAGCGGCTCACATACAAACCATGACAGTGTTATGGGTCCAAAGGGAATAGATAATAGAAATGCTGCTTTCTTTGTTTTCTTTTTTCGAGGAGAATGGAGTGTGGAGCAAGATATGGATGGATGCTATTGTTTTCTATTTCTAATTTCAGATGGCTGAGATGTTACGTAATGTTGCTTAAAAATTCTGTGTATATTTATAATATTTATAAACTAAAGATTATCACCATTATGCAATAGACTGTGACATAAAGATTACCTATATGTGTGCTGTAAATAGTTTTGTAGATCTAGTATTTACAGATACTGTGTGGTGCATTCTCTATCATAACAATGTCTTACTTCTATCAGGAACCTGGATATCATCTATACGCGAAAAAGGTTTAGTGACAAAATACATATGTTTCATAAGAGATGAACAAACCTTAATGCAATAGCTAGCACTACTTGATGCTGAGAAATGCCTGATCGGAGGACATTTAAGAATCCCTCTCTCTCTGTATACTATTCCTAGCCCGAGTGTAGGTTTTGATTTCACATCACGTGAACATATACAATATTTACTAACCATACACATCTTGATTTCAGAGTCGTCCTATTGGAAGTAAATGTGTCTTTTCTGTTACATTACATTTTGAGCATGATTCTTTGCTTCACAGTCAGACTGATTCAGTCAGGCCCTCCAGGATTTTGTGGCATTTTTGGAGATTTGTGATGTGAAATTCCTGAAAAAATGAAATGCAATGAAGTTTCTTGGGCAAGTGAAAATTGCAAAAATAGTTGCGATGCTATCTCAAATTCATTCCCTGTTATTATGAGAATTCAGTGTTTCCCATAGAGTAAAAATCTATTTATGTTGGGGGGGTTGCTGCTGTTTGATGCAACACTGAAGGCCATCTCCTCCAACTTTTGTGCTTTTCCTGCTCTCTCTGATTAGCACGAGCTAACACAGCAGCTATTCAACCTATTAAATGGTCCGAACAATAACTCCGACACCGAAAAGACTTGACCCATAAATAACCATTTGATAACAACAGTAATGCTAAAAGTTAGCCCTGTCACTGTGTGTGTGTGACTCTGTCCCAGGCATGGAGCTCACACTCCTGCAGCAGTAGAAAGAGAGAGACAGAGTAATGCCCTGTTCACTCTACAAGCCTTGACTAAACATCATCTAAAGTGTGTATTGTGTCAAAAAATATCTGTGTTTCATCAGTGTTTGAGGCCCATATTAAGGTTGCATTTTACCACTAGCTCTCTTTGAATCACTGTGTGCACCACAATGCAAAGAGAGCTAGCATAGCCTCAGCTAACTAAGCTATATAACACAGCACGTCAGCTAGAGACAAACCCTATGACTGGCTGATGCTTCACTGTGTCAATGGAGCGCTGAAAGAAAGTTTAGGAAAACGACCTGTAAACTGTTGCTGAGATTGCTCAGATTGTGAACGCAGCATAAGAGAGGGGCAAGGCAGGGCTGAGCAAATCAATACGCTGCACACAGCTCTACAATAAAATTTGATTTTATTCGTTTTTAATTGTCAAATTTGCAGTAAAGTTGCAATGAATGGACAAATTGTAAGGTCTCGTAGGATTCACAGGGATTGGGTGACTTCACATTAATTGTTGCGGTCACAACATCCTGGAGGGGCTGATCATTTTATGACATATCATTCGAGGGCGTAAATGAGGCCTATGTTTTTTTATTCATCACACCTTTTTTTCATCTGCTTCTTGAGTAAAACTGTACTGTACGCTGTCATATCACATGAACTGTAGTTGAAGAGCCTGGCACGACATTTTCAGCTCGTACACTTTAGGTTAAAGACGTCACTCAAATGTGCCGAGGGGAACATTTTCAGCGAGAGGTGTTTTTGTGCTGCTGCAAGTCAGATAAAGAATTGCTGGTTTGCATTAAGGTTTCTGTCTCATGTAAATCCATTTTGTGGGCTTAGGTACTCTAAACTGACCTGGACTGATGTTGAGGCAGGGAAGCAAGGTCAAGCCAGAATATTGTGACTCTGTCAAAAAGGATAAGAGCTATTTTGAATATTTTAATCTTACAGTAATAAAAGTATTTCATGACTCGACTAAAATAAGCCAGCCATTACGGCTTACAGGTCATCTCCGTGCACATACAGTAGATTTGTGCACGAGGCCTTCCTGCAGTCTTCACACAGCGAGTCAAACGCGACAAAGTACTCTGCTGTCAGTCGTGCAGAATGTCTGTAAAGAGTCATAGTGTTCATGGCACCAAACATCCCATCAGTTCAGAGTGACTAAGCCCTCTGAGATGCCGTTTTAAAAAGATTACAAGTCTTCGCTACAGATTGTGTCGATAGTGTACCAATACAGTCAACCCACCAAATGTCATGAAAGCATGCACTGTCACAAATACTTAAAAAGATACTATCTCAAAAATGTTGACGTTAAATGTAATGTTAGATTATGTTTTGTTCATTGTCTGTCTGCCTAGACGTTTATCTGTGTGTGAACAGAAGCATTGACTTTTTCACATGGACATTCTTAAGTATTTGTGCCTAAACTATAGCCATGTTCCATCCTTTGTTATGAGTGTGAGCTCGGTGCATTCGGGGGAGGGGGGGGGCACTTCTGCACACAACTGCGCATTCATTCTTACTATAATCTATGTGTTCTATGTCTCAGTGTTTTTAGACAGGAAAGGAGTACGCGACGATGGCCAAATGTCTCAAGTTTATCCAATTGGTATCTTTACTTACAATGTGAACTTCTAGAGGCAGGTTTTTTCTAACATTCTCGGTCAAGCTATATAGAATATTTATTGAGGTCATGTACAGTTTAAAAAAAAGGAAAAAGTGCAATCTTTAGCAGTAATATCACGCTCAACGAGACATTGTGTAAAATTGGAGCACCTTTATACCTTTCTTTGTAGCTAGCCACTAATGTTTGGGTTGAATATTGATGTGTGGAAGGAAACTGGCCAAAGCGAAACATTCATTGTCTTTGTTTTAAATTGCACTTTCTGATTTACTAATAAAAAGAGAAGGTACAGATTCTTTCAGCTAGGTTAGATGTTGAAGGAGAGAGTAAGGGAGCAACATCCCCATGAATTTGTGCTGCCCTGATCCTGTATGAGGTTCTAAATGAGAGGTGGGGATGTTCTATTTGCAACGAAGAGCGCTTAATCGTGAATATGCCATAGTGTATAGGAACTAGTACACAGTCAAGATGGATAGCAGCAGCACTGTTGCTTTGTGCTGTTTTTGATACTTGCCTTTGGAGGGAGAGCTTCCCAACTATGTGCTTTTTTCACTATCACAACTAACATACTGGAATGGGCATTAATGGTGATGTACAACACAAACTAATGAGCTTACATATTAGCAGTATAGAGACTCTCAACAAACCAGCACATATATTTGTATATTTCTTTTTGTTTGTTGTTTTGTTGGTTTGAGAAAAACAGAAGAAGAGATGCAAAAAGGAACTGAGAATAATAATGCCCAGAGAGGACAAACCAAATGTTTATTTGGTTTTGACGACCGCAGGTTTCATATGTTTACTGATGATATGCGCAGTGGAGAGAGAGAGAGGGGCAGGAGCTACGGCGAGCTGCTCGGTCCTCTTAAACCCACTCACATGGTCATTGTTCAGCTCATTTCTGTAATCCAAGGCTTAGAGAAAAAGAACTGTCAGTTGGTTACTTGATACAGACGCAAGAAAGGTAAATGTAAACTTTCTTACAACAATATGCAGACAAACAGTGTTTGTCAAAAAATCTTTTTGATTTTTTTTTGTTTATTTTGTTTGTAAATAATAAACCTTTAAAATATAGAAAATAAAAGACATATTGTCATTTAAAAACGAGTGTGTGTCGTTCTATTGTCAGCATCAGCACTGTGTGTGGTGCAGAGGTGTGGACCCGAGTCACATGACTTGGACTTGAGTCACAAATTTGACTTGACGACTTGATGAACTCAGACTTGCAACTTGACTCAGACTTAACCACCAGTGAGTCGTGACTTCACTTTTGATCTAAAAATACTTGATACTTTCCCCAAAGCCTAAAGGTTGAGCCCAGTCTCACTACGAAGTCATCGAAATCCAGCGCTTGGGCAGTGACTTGCAGCATCAGAAACCAACAAAAAAAGGCGTTCTGTAACATCGGCATGATAGTGCAGCCAGTTGCCATTATAATTTAACGGCGCCCAGCGGCATCAGGGGGAAATGCAGAGGGACAAGAACAGAAGTTAAGGCAGTGAAAGTCAGAGTGAGGCGGGGGGGAGGGGTGGTGGACAGGTCCAACAAACACCAACTTTCACCTGGGCGAATAGCGTTCGCGTCCCGTAAGATTCTAAAGCCAAACTCTGTTCTTTTTTCCTAAACCCAACCATGTACTTTTGTTGTTGAAGGGAAAAAACACCAATTTGCAGTGTTGTACAAACATAGTGCGTTTATTTTGAAAGAGACTATGTTAACATTAAATTTCCTGTGAAAATGGAAGTATATCTTGAAAGAACACAATGCATGTAACAGGCAAAACTTGACACAGGGTCCCAGAACATCAACAACCAAAGCAGCCAGGGTACCTTGCACACTGTATGTGTATGTGGAAAGTCCATGACCAAACGTCAATATGTGACGAGGTTGGAGTGAGAATGTGTTGAAAGGTTATAAAGTATTTTTTTAAATTTTTTTAGAACAACCAAACAACACCAAAACAGCCATGGAACATATACTTTCTAAACCCAAAACCCCCAAACCCACCACAAATGAGTTCATTTCACTTTGTTTCCTGAATCAACTGACATTAACGCCATTAGATCCCAGCAAGTTGACACTGAGTTTCCCAGATCCATGTTATTTGAACCAATCTGACAACATCCAGTCATGTTGCAGGAGAGACCAATGAAAAAAAAACGACATTACTGAGCACCAGTTGGGAAAAAATGATATTAACAATAATTTTGTACACGGACAAAAACAATAATACATTGGATTTATATAGCGCTTTTCAGGATACTCAAAGATGATAGAAAAAAAAACGGTTGTCAACAAAAAAGAAATCACAGTATGCAAAATATGAGGGTCAAAAATTACAGACAGAGATGCCGCGACAAGTATTCATGATTAATGTGAAATTAAAGTGGTATTTAGCTGAAGAGTGCATTCAGGACTTGAAATTCAAATTTTAGGACTTGGGACTTGAGTGCAGTGACTTAAAACTTACCTGTGACTTGCAAAACAAAGACTTGGTCCCACCCTGGGCGTTGTATGAAGACAGGCACTTTTACTCATTTACGGTTTGATCAAGAGAAAAAAAAATGGAGAAATGACTTCAGAGGTGCAGCAGTGATGGAGAGGGTCATAGAGTATTCAGGAATAGTGTCTGTCAGCAGTTACAGGCGAGGTGAAAAATCGCTCCATGGGGCCACCAGGGATTTCCATACATTACCCTCAATCCAGTAATCAGTCATAATGTCGTCATACAAAAGACAGACTTCTCTGCACGACTATGGACTGATAGATGGGAGCAGTTACTAACAGATTTTTTTGATTGCATTTTCAAGAGATTTTTTTAAACCAAATTGTCAATATTTGCTTGTCCCAGCTTCTCAGATATCTGGATTTGATTCTTTTCTTTATCATATAAGTTAATGCTGTTGGTGAGACAAAGCAAGGTAGTCAACAAAAATGTTACTATCAGCTGACATTTAATATATTAATACATATTAAATTTTTTAAAAAAAATTGTCTTTTAATAAAATTTCATGAATGAACTCTGAGTACTTCACACGAGGCTGTATGTCTCTTCCCTCCCAATTTCAAACTGAGCACAGCTCAAATTGCAGCGGCGGTTTGCGGTTACCTTTTGAAAGCCGGGCTCACAGGGGTTACGCCAGGGTGACGCATGCTTCAGTTGATCTGTGGCTCCGTTATCAGAGACACACTGCCCTCCATTAGGCATTTATGCTTCATTAAATGTGAGTAATTGTATTCAGGGGGAGATGAATTTTTTAGCATGTGTTCATGTGACTTAAGATGACAACCAAAGTTTGTTTACAAAAGCTATCATCACAGGAGCATCGTTACCTGAGAGATCACCTTTGCAGTAATGTAATATTAATAGATATTGAGAATATATTGATATCCATGTCATTTATAGAAAAATACATATACTGTTGCACTGCTATATACAGTTTCTGGACTGAACCAAAGCAAATATGTGGTGCATCTTTAGTCTAAGAGCTGCATATAGCTGCAGTGTAATCCAAGTCTCATTTATCCAGCTGTCTACTCAGTACTCCCCAGACCCTCACCCTTTCCGACAGGGAACTGAATGGGAAGTGAAACTTATCTACGCTCTCTTCAAAGCCAGTCTCCATTGACAAAAACAGTAATTTTACCTCAAATTTCATGATCTTCAATCTGAGTTTCCTCAGTTGTCATCACTGACTGAACATTAAAACTTAAGTCTCATACTACATGATGCGTGCTTGTCTGTTTAAATCTGTCAAAAGATGATGTGACGGTCTGACAGGATGTGGTTGAAAGCACTGGAAAAAAAGATGTGTGGACTCTTCTAAATCTGCGTTACCGTTCTGCGAGTTACAGTGCTCAGCAGGAACAAAGCACATCCATTCATCTTCCATTCAGCTGGTAAAACTGTTCAACTTGTGTTTAATTATAGAGATAGCTCGCCCTAATGGGATGAATGAATGGACTGATTAGCGTGCTTGCACACTGGTAATGGAACTACAGCCAACATTATTAACCCCTATAAAAAACAACCTGATCCAGAGTCACAGTGCAGTTCTGGCAGAATTTGTTTTTGTGGCATGGATGTGATGTTTTAATATCCACTAAATATCGATTCACTGTCATGTAGAATTCTCTTCACAGTGTTTCCTCTGTTATTTCTGCATCTGTCATTCTAGTTTGTGAACACTGAGGACAGCACAGTAATAAAACTGAGTTTATTTGCAACTAGTTTGGAGCAGTTTGACTACATGACATGATCATCCTTCTGGTTGGGCTGGGTAGGCTTCTCTTCATGAATAAAGGAGGTAGACAGGTTGATTCTTAGGGCACCAAAACGTCCAGGACCGTGGAAGAGAGAAGAGCCAACCAGGGTGAGTGACGTCCATAACTTTATTTTGTTAGTATGAAGCAGAACAAGTTATTATCTAGTTGCTTACCTTGAATAGCATAAAAGCTGCCAACAAAGACACCACCTTTCACTTATAAAATATTTAACTACAGTACAGTCTTCTTTGTTCATGGATTGTCCAGGTTATATCAGGGGAACTGTGATGTCTCACCAGGTCGTTATGAATGCATTAGTTGGTCTAACTCCCAGGGTGCACCTGTCAACATAATTAAAACAAAAAGTCTCTCATCCCAACATCCCTTCATCTGTCACTCCCTTTCATACCACACTTAGTTGACCTCTCTTACAGGCCCTCATGTATACGGTCAGGATTAGTCGGGGTTATCTCCTTTGAAATAAGACTAAAATAGGGTTACAGGCTTAGGTTTGACCGTCACTGATCCAGCCGTAACTCAAGGTTGACAAATGTGCACATGTGTTTGCGTGAAGGCATTGTATTTGTAGAAAATATTATTATTATTATTATTATTATTATTATTACCTAGTTATGCAAAGTCCCCTAGAAAGTTAATAATGGATGATTGGGATAGTTTTTTGTGTAAGCTTTCTTTCCATAAATTCAAATAATGATCCAAACAGATGACACACTTCTGGAATACTAATTCCTCTATTTGAGGAGGAAAGAGGGAAACATCTTTCCACAGTTTATATGGTAAGCTGTCTCTCACTGTCACAACAACTCCCTTCATTTTGTCCTCCAAAGTCACTGAACCCTTTACAAAGTAAAAAAGATGCTTAAAGTCCAAGGGTTAGGGGTTAGTTAGGTGTCACTGGTGCCACTCTCCTCTGCAGTAGATTAACCAGGATTAGTATGTGATGGGTCAAAAGGTAAGGACTAAACTTAGATTTGGGTTTTAGCTATTTTTGTGAGCAAAACACACCTTAGCAAAATCCAGCTAGTCCATGAAGATTTCTGTGGCAGATTAGGGGTCCATACACATACAGAGGTCAGGAACAACAAGAGGTCTGGTCATTTGTTTGAACATATTCGTCCAGTTCACACACAGGCCAAAACTGAAAGTCGTTCATCAATATGATGAATGATTTTGTTTTAATATTCACAAAACATTAAATACATACGCTTGTTGTCAGATAAATATATTATGTTGATCAATCATCACAAAATGGACAAGAAAATTCAAAATACAGCTAACAATATGAACCAGTTCAACCTCAATTTGTGCCGTATGCCTGTGCCATTTGTTGATACTTGACATTGTTACTGTATGTGCCAAAAAACGTCAAGTGTGTCAAAGCATAAATTGTATTAATTTTCCCCAAGCTTATTTTACTAGAGCTAACAAACTCCGCTGCACTCTGCACCTGCACTTTTTACCTGAGGCATTATGTTCTCATTGTCTGGCTGTTTGTCCGTTCATCCGTATATCCCTACGTCCCATCCTAATAAACATGATATCTCAAGAATGCCTTAAGGGAATTTCTTTAAATTTGCCACTAATGTCCACTTGGACTCAACGATGAACGATGAGGTCAAGGTCAGTGTGATCTGGCATCTTTCTCATTCTCATGGACACGGTATCTGAAGGAAGGACATTTCTTTAAACTTGACAAAGACGTCGACTTGAACTGAAGAATAAAATGATTAGAATTTTGTGGTTGGGGGTCAAAGGTCAAGGTCAATTTGATGTCGAAAAAATATGTTTTTGGCCATAACTAAGGAATTCATATGCAAATTATGACAGAACTTCACACAAATGTCTAACAGGATCACATAATGACGTGATGATATTTCATATCCAAAAGGTCAAAGGTCAACTTCACTGTGACATCAGAGTGTTCTGCATAAAACAGTCTGTAAACTGTAAGGGAAAGGCATAACTGTTTGTTTCTTTGTTTTTTGAGATGCTGTGTTAAAATATTGTTTAAAACGAGGCAGAGAGGGATTATTATAATTTTCTTCATTCATTTATTGCATTCATTATGTATTTCCATGTGCCTTTGGCCTCTATGATCCATGCTTGCAAATAACAACACAGAGGTGGCGTCTTTTACAGAAGGATAACGACTGATTGCTGATTGAAGAGTTGTGCAAAGGAGTTTCACACAGGTGCATTAGAGATTCATTGTTATTCAAGTAGCCTAATTTCTGTCAGCTGTGAAGAGTTGTTAGAATTTGTTCAACACAGGTAATACAACAGAGTTTTGGTCTTACTGTAAGATCTGTGTTACCAAGTGTTACCATGTTTGCAAGAGAAGAGTCCTTTAGAGTTCTGCTGCAGTGAATAGGGATAAGAATGAATCTAATCATGCTGCACCTCTTGACTTTTGAAGTGTTATCGAACTGAATTGATCAAATCCTTCTAGTAAAACAAGTCGTTCCACAAGGGTTGTGATGCTAAAAGAAATATCATGTCAAGTGATGGCATCTCATGACACTATTTCAAATTGGCTTTAAACCTGACGCTGTTCCTGGGGGCTTCATGTTGCAGGGTCAACTTCCTGTTTGATGCTTGACCCACCCACCTACATGTTTTCACACTAACGAGGAAGTGCGATTTTGATTGTGGTTTCATAGCTAGGACTCAGCAAAAAACATTTTTATATTCACTTTCCAGGTGAGAGGATAAACCCTGCATAGTTATACTGTCCCAACCTTATGTCCTATTCACCCTTCACTTGGACATCACGTTTTCACTGTTTCCACTAATGTTTCATACATTATCTGTGCAAAAGAAATATTGTTAATTTGCTCTGTGGATCTGTGTTGAAATACATTGAGTCAGATATAGTTTGAGGTGCGTGCATGATACCATCTGTGTAGCCATTCTGTCATGTTTTAATCTCAGCATTACATTTAAAGAACATACGCTTTAACCTTGGTGTGACCACATATGACTTACAGCTAAATTTGCTTGTCCTTTAGAATGATGTTATCCTATACCGTGGATTTAATTATTTAGGATTGCATATCAAAGCATTTTATTTAACCTGCAGCACTGGGGTCGACAATCATGTAAGTTAAATCATACCAAGGACAGAATGATAGAGAACAGCCACAGAGTCACTTTGGAATAAAATATGCACTGTTGGGAGTTCTCCTGACAAATAATGGATATGAAATTTAATTACTTTCCCATTCAGATGTTTTCTAATGAATCTGTGGAACAAATGGTCATAACTTGTGATTTATGTTGCAACAGTTTACCATTTATCAAGGGCTTAATGAGCTTCTCTGCTTACCCTACACAGAGTACTTTATTGGGTTTGGTGGCATCTCATTGTGCTGCTTTCAGATATTATATTTCTTAAAAACAAATCATGCTGAAAAGCTTAAAATATCACAGATACAAAAGTATGACTGCCGTAGAATAAATATGAAACATTCTAAATGTCCTGTACATCAATTTAGACACATTCCCCAAAATTACCGTACACATTTGGCAGTTTTGGAAACTCTAAGGTCTCCACTGCAAATTAAAATGAAGTTCTTTGGTTTAGAGGGTTAAAGGAATGCCTCACCTCCCTAAATTACCAATTGTCAATTATTTACAAACCCTGTGTTACACTGAATTTGTGAGGAAAACTTTGTTTTTCTCACGTGCCTCCAGTGAACGAAGGATCAAAAACTGGAGGAAGTTTTGATGAATTGAAGTCATAGTCTATCGTGTTTAAGAGCACCAAAATTATATCAAAAGATTTGTTTACAAATGCTCACACAACTTGTGCAATATAATCCAAGTCTCAGTTATCCAGTTATATGTTAAGTACTTCCCAAACAGACAGACCTTTCCAATGGGGACCTGAACTATAAGTGAAACTTACAGTATCTATGCTCTCTGTCTTCCATTCCTTGTGACTTCCAGCCCATACTCGGTGCAGAGAAGCAGAGAGAGAAGACGAAGCAGCAGAGAAGTGGATGAGAGCAGAGAATATGGGACTGTTGGAATATATATATATTCCTCTAATGCAATGCAATGTTACTAACCGTCCAAATGCTCCTCTGTTATCATTTTTCCAAGCAATTCCTTACTGCATGCACAGCAACACTTGTCACTTTTCAAAAAGACAGTCCCTTCAGTTTGTGTCCTGTTTGTCCCTCGTGATCGAATTTCATCAGGCCAGTCGAATCAATGTCAGCTTAACTTCCTCCCCCCATCACATTTCATTTCAAACAATCACCTCAAGACATTTTGTAACATTAAAGAACTGAGCGACCGTCCTCAGGTGTCGACATAAAGGTCACACCCACGAGGAGCGATAACTGTGGTAATCCACAAGGTGATTTCTGACATGCTCCGATCTGAAATTAGTCATATTTATGCAGCTTTTCATTTCGACAGCAGTCCAGAGATTGATTGTGGACTGTGTTTAGAAGGGTCACCTCATTTCCTGGTTTGTCCCACGGTCACCCACCTCCTTTCGCATCCGATATTTCCCCCACTGTCCTGAGTTAGACTCATTTCGCTCGGTCAGTGTGTGTGTTTGTGTTTACTCGGTATCTGTGCAAGCACTGATGAGATGCACAATGTCCTGGCCTGTTGGGCGAGAGCTTCCTGGGAGCCAAAACAGTGGACTCTGATTAGAATGCAAGAGCAGCCTTCCTCTGCTGCTTTGTCTCTGTGTGCATTTGTCCACAAATCATACACACCCACACACACGCCAGCCGGTCTCTTTGAAGTCAGGTTTATGACCTTTTGAACCCTCTGACCTATAGATGGGAATACAAATGATTTGCCACTTTAATATCCTGACCCTGCCTTCTCAAAATCATGCTTTCCTGTAGCTGTATGAATATAGAACAAGTCCATAAACTGTAACATCAGAAAATATGCTGAGATATGATGCGCACTACAAGTAAAGTACTCATTACATACTTCCTTTAAACATGACTCTCACAGCTCAATCACACAATTTTCTGTAAAAGCGTACTGGACTTGATTTAGATCAGGCTCCATCTATTTACTCTAATATGGACAGCGAAAGGTCAGAGGTTATTATGCATTGCAGTGGAAATGGAGTCATCTCATTACGCATCTTCTTCAAAGAGGAAACAGCAGGAGCGCCGCCTCTGTGGGCTGAGCTCAATATTGAAGCCTGTATAGCAACAGAAAAGTCAATCAAGATTAGCTCTGTGAGGTCTCTGTCTGCTCTTCACAGGAGGCCATTTTCAATGTGGGACAGTTTCACAGTGCAGCTGCACAGAAATGAAATAAATTTGGAGTGTTGCTCCGTATCTCAGAGCTCAAAGTGTATTTCCATCCACCAGTTTAATGCACATTTTTTGCTTATATCAAAAACTGAATGAATATTCATAGAGCACAAAAGAGGCAGAGGAGGAAGTGTTGGTGTATTGATAAAAGCAAAGTATGATGGAGTGCAGGGAAATGTGCTTACAGAATGTATCATGGCATACATGAAGCTTTTGCGTTAAATGACGAAGAGAATGACCGAGACGAAAATAAAATGGCAGACGAAAACATTAGCTCTTTGTGGACAGATTAGTCCGCGTTAGTGTTTTTTTACTTGGTTGGTTGGGAAAGTGCGGCCAAAATTTACTTGCCCAAAATCTATTTATATTTGCCCCTACAAATTGTTTTTAAATAGTGGTTATCAAATCACAGCAAAGACTCAGCTCCAGAAAAAAAAGTGTTGAGTTATTCAGTGCCGCTTGCCCAACTGGGCAAGTGAGTTGTTAGATTTATTAGCCTGACGTGGCAATTTACTCGTCTGAGGCAATCAGGCGATCCTTATTGTTGAGCCCTGCATTACTATCATGGCGTAGCTCTGTTCCTTGTGAACGAGGAGATGTGGAGGGGAGAGTAGCCCTAGTTTCCCATTTACAGAGCCAGACAGATTTTTTTTCAGCACACATACAGAACAGCTAGTGGACCACAAGGAGGTATTTGCTGACTCTCACAAAAATAAATTAAATAGAGTAACTGAGTGTACCTTTGATATGTGGAACAAACTAAAATGCCATATCTCCATCATGTTTTATTATGAGCATCTTCTTCTAACTGGTGAATTAGCATCACTGCTTATCTCAGTGAACCAACTTAAAATATTCATATAACAATAGTGGATGAATGCACATTAATTTGCGTTTTCTTTTGCCTGATGACTAGAAATTTGGTTAAAATTTGCTCTACAGTTAAATGGAAACTGGACTGATGTACAGTGCTGATATAAAATAGGGAAAAGCTGCAAGTCCTCCTCACTTTCGAGAAAATGACAGTAACCAGCAAGTGATTGGTAAATATTAAACCTGTCACTGTTTCATTTCCAGTTTACTGAACAATTGATCCTTGCAGCTCTTTCACATGAACCATTAATACCAAGCAGACCGCACACAGCAGCGTCTCTCTGCTGTTGAAGACCAGAGACATTTCCTCTGCCTAGCAGGATTCTTTTTTTTTTTTCTTTTTCTGTTTTCTTACTTGCGTGTGGTACCCAGATGTGCTGTGAGTCACTTTAACCTTTCCCGAGCACCTTGCCTTCACATAGCATTTAACCTCAGATATGACTGCTGGACGTCTCCGCTGACCTCGCGGTGGAGGTTGGAGGCTTCTTGTTATCTTGTTACTCACACTCTCCTTCTCTTTCTCTCTCCCACACACACATATTTTGCTTCTCCCTCGGCAGAAGCCTTCCTGTATAAGCAAAAGCTGAATCCCGATTATCAGCAATAGCGTTTTGAGAGCGTGTCCAGGAAGGAGGGGGACAAACACAAAGCAATGAAAAATAAAGTGAGCAGCATGAGGTAAAATGAGATATGAATATCATTATATTAGCTTCCTTGCCGTGCTTTATCTACTGGCCCTTTACCACTCACACACCTTTTGATTGATGAACTGTCAGCAGATGGTGTTTGTCGTCTCCTTCATGGAACACATCTTTCCATCAGTTACACTTAAAGGATATCTTCAGTTCCTGCATTTTCATTTTCCTCTCTTACACCAAAATCTGCAGTCAATACAAGGCCGACTAACAAATTATATTCTGTGCAGCCTGTGTCAGTGGAGCTTAGAAGCTTTTATAAGTGTTATTGAGCTTATATACAGTGACATGTGGCATCAAAAACCAACGAAAAAGGTGTCCTTTAACGTCGGCAAAATACGCAGCTGGTTGCTGTTATAGTTTAACAGCACCTGGCGGTGTCAGGGAGAAACGCGACAGGACAAGGACCAAAGTTAAGGCGGCAAAAGTTCCACTGGGGCAGGCAGGAGGGGAGGTGGATGGGTCCAACAAACACCAACTTTCACCCAAGTGAGCAGAGTTTGCGGCCTGTAAGATTCTAAAGCCAAACCCTGTTCTTTGTTCCTAAACCTAACCACTTGCGTTAGTTGTTGGAGGAAAAAAACATCAGTTTGTGGTTTTTTTTATCGAAGTGGTGCGTTTATTTTGAAAGAGACTGTATGTAAACATTACATTTCCTGTGAAAACCAAAGTGTATCTTGATAGAAGAGAACCTGACACGGTGTCCCCTAACATCAACAACTAATGTACCCAGGGTACCTTGCACATAGTTTGTGAACGTGGAAAGTCCATGACCAAAAGCTGATATGTGACGAGGTCAGAGTGAGAATGTGTTGTTAGTTCAGATGCCCCCCAAGTCACGTTTTGCTGTCATTAAACACTGACCCCTATGACGTTCTCCATTTTTTGTTTTTGTCCACCAGAGGCATGTAAGAAAAAGCTTTCTTCATAACTCAGTGAACACGGGGTGAGTAACTGATACATAAATGGTCTTTTGGGGAGGTTAAGTATTCCTTTAATAGTGACCAAATAATATAAAAATCCATAAAGCTGTTTGATAATTACAGACAAAACCTGCATGTAAGTCTCAATGGGACGAGACAGCAGACTGAGGCTAATTGTTTTTTCAAAGATTTAACAGCCTTGATTAATTTATCAGTGCGATCTACTCCTTTGCATTCCTATACACAACAAAATAAACAACAAGATTAAAATTCCCCCAGCATCTGCACAATGTAAAGAATCAGTACGCACACAATAAGGGACTAAAATGATTAGAAAGGCACAGAGCACCACAGGTTTGCCTCAATCCAATTGAGCTTCACAATCTAGAGATAATAGCTGTCTAAACTGCTGATTAACTGCAGGGAGAAGCACATTAGATCAGATACTGTAAGAGGGGGATGTTATTAAATTTATCCAAAAAGTTCATTTTGTGGCCTCTCCAATAATCATTTATCTTCATTTGCGAGCACAAATGCAATTTAGACATCTTCATCTTTGAAGAGGATTCATTTGTCACTGTGGTAAACACCAAAACTGTATACATTTTATCCAGAGATTATTGTCTTAAGCAACATTTTATTTGACATCAAACATATGACACACTCATCTCTGGATGAGTACATCGCCCCATGAGAAGCTCCGTATCTTCAGTCGCTCATCTGAATCCCTCTGAATGACTCACGGCTTTGATCCCACACACATGTAGCAGGGGCCCTCTGAGGGGTCTCCATCAGCAGATTATCTTTTAACTACATCAAGAATATCCCTTTACCAGACCAACTCCTCTGCTCTCCAACGTTAATCTGTCTATCTGAACGAGACAGGATTAATACTTTCCCAGAAATGCCAGCCTACGACGTGAACAAGTGAAGGGGCAAAGGGAAACCTGACATCCACTCTCTGATCCACTCAAGGTCAAGACCTCGTACGCAGCAGACATTGTTGACAAATGTGCGCTGAGTCTGAATCAGTTGCACACTGAACTGATTTACAGGGTTTTATATCACACATCACAGGACACAGAGGTTAGGATATAACAATACAGTTTAAAGCTCATGGAAACTTCAAATCTTCTCTATAACACTGGATATTCATGACTCAAATGGCAACAGTCAAAGTCAAGAAAAAACTTTTAGTATTATTTATTAAGAGGGTCAGAAACTTTTAATATATTTTAAATGCTTCATTGGGGCTGTGACAACAGGGTTTGATCATATTTGAGTGACAGTAAATAAATTCTGATGCTTTAAGGGCCAACTGATTAACAAAATAATCAATCAGATGAATATCTAATAAAAATACTGCATAGCTGCAGCTCTAGACACCATAACTTACATCCCTCCCTCTCTTAATACATCATTTTGTTATATGGATCACTGTACATTTATTATAGTGATCTGTTCTGTACACACAACATCTATGCATGCCTGTCGGCCTGGAAAAGGGATCCCTCCTCAATTGCTCTTCTTGAGGTTTCTACAATTTCTTTTTTTCCTGTCAAAGGTTTTTTGGGGTGTTTGCCTTGTCTGCTGTGAGGGTCCAAGGACAGAGGGATGCTGCTTGCTGTGAAGCCCTCTGAGATAAATTGCGATTTATGATATTGGGCTTAAATAAAACAAAACTGAATTGAATTCAAATTAATTGTAAAAATAAGTTTTCAGGGTTGTTAAATGTACATTAATTCTTAATGTGGATTTAATAACACTGTTAAAAAAAAAAAGAAAAACATTTTTTCTTCTCTAACATATTGCAGTCTTGCTTGTCTTTATTGTTCCTTGATTGTCACAATTTAGATGTCTGGAAGTGAAGTAAAGCTGCTAATGATTATTTTCATTATATTTTATTTCATTTCATAATAATCTGCCACTTATTCAAAGACAGACGCATCATTAACTTGCAAATACTGAAATCAAAAATGCTTTGGAGCAGACAGTCTCTCACCTCTCAAACAAGAGTAGCACTTTTCATATTTACCACGCTGCCTAAACCAACATCGTCAAATACTTAGGCAAAAGTCAAACAACCACCCAACAAAATTTGACCTCTGCTACAACAATTAATTACACCAAGATGGGCTACAAATACTTAATATAGTGAGAGAAAGCTGAAACTTGCAGCCAGATTATGCAGCCCTCTGCAGCAGGAGGTCTGCAGCCTCATGCAATGAAATGGTCCAATAAAAGGACTGATGACAGCCACCACGTGAACTAATGATGATAAAACCTTAAACTTGTGAAGCAGTGATCCTGGGCATCTCTGAACAACTTAATGGAAAGTCGGTGGAAGACCAAGCGGAAGACAGCAGCAGCAGCAGGACTTCATTGAACTTCAGGTTGTGGCCATTAGCTAATATTAGCTAACATGTCCAATGTTCATAAAATGGTCAGCTAGCTAAGTGTTAAAAGGACAATATATATATATATATATATATATATATATATATATATATATATATATATATATATATATATATATAAAGTTGTTTTGAAGACCGGATGTGAAGCACACATTTACCGGTATCCTTCCTGGAGTCACATGTTGACAGGTGAGCTTGCTAATGAAAATGCTAATGCTAAGCAGCAGAGGTAGAAGAAGCTAATACAGTAGCAGGGTTAGCAGCTAGCTAACTAGCTAGGTAACGCTAGCAGTAGCAAGAGCCTTATGTTTACAATACTTTTATAAATTAAATAGACTGCCTTTTTAAAGGGTTCATTGGATCTTGGTTAACTACACCTAGCTAAAAACTTATACAGTGTAATACAACAGTCCTGCAGTTGTATGAGATACCACAATTTAAATATACTCTTAGTCTTATTTAAGTAAAAGTAAGCATTATTATCAACAGAAGCTACTTAAAGTAATGTACTATCTATGCCTCCTAAATGAGCTTTGTGTTGTTACATTATTATGTATTATACTATTTGATTTTTATTGCTAGAGTAACATATAAGATTTATTTTAGTAGAGCTAATTGTTGTAATTCAGAATTGTTCTTATACAGGGTGGGGGATGAAAATTGACAGTATAGTATCGCAATTTTCTTGTGTGGCAATATCATATCATCCCACACTGCTAAGTATAAATTTTCTTATTTATATTGTTAATTAGCAAATGTAAATTAAACTTTGAGTAGCCTATTTGAATTATACATTAATTGCTTGTTCAGTCCACTAGATACATTTTGCTACTGCAATAACAATGACTGAAGTGAGATATACAAAGAGAAAATGTTATCTTATTAGATAAAACAGATGTTGACAAAGTCTTCCTTTTGGGACATAATTTACAGTTGAAAATAAACTGCAATTTTATCACAATACTGAGTGTATCACAACATATTTTAAAATGCAATAATATTGTGTTGTGACTTACGTAACATGATCTAAGCAAAGGGAATTACATGATGTTATTTAGTGGAATTTATTGCACTACAGCTATTGTAATTTAGCAGATGGTAAGTTTGGCTGCTGCATCATCGGTATATGTAAGTATGTCCAACATAGCTTCCTAGAGGCCAAGGTGATTTCTTTAAGTTGCGTGTTTTGTCTGGCCATCAGTGGTGGAAGAAGTCAGTAGTGGTGGCATGCAACTTCGCAAATTAACAAACACTGGGATTAAGCACAATTTTAGGTACTTGTACTTTATTTGAGTATCCTAAAACTTAAATTAAAAGCCTAGTCCCAATTAAACGCCCAGTCCCCTTTACTAGCTTTTACATTTATTCAAATAAAGGTCTGTCTCAATTCGACGTCTGGTCTGGTTGCCAGTCAGTTCTTTTTTTAATAGAAATCCTTTGGATGTATAAAACCTGTTTGTTCGCTGCCTCAAATTATGTGTCCATTCCTCGATTACCCTGTAAATTATTAATATTCCTTTAATCCATAAGGGTCCTCAGATCAAAAGGATCAAAAGGGTTTTCAGAAAAGTTAATCCAAGTTTTGAGTATTGTTTTAACAGGATATAGTGGTGTTGTGTCGGTATGCGGGAGCTGTAATCCTCAAGTGATGTCACTCATTCTGTTGGAGCTAAATCAGTATCAGTTACATTATCTAACTAACATACTAATCATTACTTTGTGATTTTTCAGAATATTTTACATGAATGAACATGTCATGAACTGATGAAAATACAAGTTGAGCCAACTCGAGGTTTTCAAGTAAAAATGGATATACACAAGTGAAGTGCAGATACCCTAGAATTGTACTTGACGGCACTTAAATGTACTTCCACCACTGATGTTAAATATCACAGCAAGGTATACAGTTTAAAAATACATAACGGAGAAAAGCAGCAAATTCTTGCTAGCAAATTCTAAGCTAGAAATACAGAATGATTGTTATAGCAACTTGATGAATAACTTAAATAATAAATTAATTTCAAAATTGTTACACAATAATATTATCTGTCAATCGACTAATCATTTCAGCTGTACCAACAGCCATAAGCATACATTTAATTACATGGGTCACGCTGTGGAATAATTCCCCTCTAAGCTCAAATGATATCACGCTATGAACAACTGTGCAAGCAACAGACTTTTCCCACACAGTCAGATTCAGATCATTTAATTAAGTAAAGAGCAATAAATGGAAAAATATTCTATTACAAGTAGAGGTCCTACGTTCAGAATTTTACTGAAGCAGAATAATTTTAAGTATCTTCTCATTTTAAAACTCCTTTTAAAAACACAGTTAGCTGCTTGGCAGTCTATAATCTATAACAATGCATCATACAAGATGATCATATTTAGTTAAGTTAGATTTTAATCTGCATAACTACTGTAGCTTTCAGGTAAATTCAGAGTAGTAAAATGAGTGGTATATCCTCATCCTCTTTTGAAAGTCAGAGGCAACACAAAAAGGAAATGCTAAGTCCCAAAGTACTTGAATATATGAATGAATATATCTAGTTACTTTCCACCACTGGTGTCACATGCATCCTCACAATTTCACTTACTCAAAATTCTACTTCTGCCTGATGCTACATGTGATGTTTACATTTTACCAGCATGTGACAAGATTATTGAATTCTAATGTAATGAAATGAAATGATATATGATTACATAAGTGCACCACGGATCATGACATTGTGTTATATCATCAGTTCCCAAAGGAAAAGAGCAGCCAGTTGATAAGGTCCATTGTGGATGAATATTTTCTTTCGGAGAAGTGCTTACAACAATAAACAACTACAGAGCAATATTGTCGGATTATATTTGATCTGAGGGACTGACGTCGGCTTTGTTTTTGAGCATGACTGACCTGAATCTGGTCCGACAAATCTCACATGTGAGGGCATCCAATTTTAACACTGCATACCGATGAAAGGTCACATTGATTTAGATGATATATAAAGTAAGGTAGACTGTATGCATTCTTGTCACCTTAACAGATTTTCCCCTCTTTCCTGATGTGATTTATGTGTTGTATTTGAGAAATGTAACAGCAGCGTCTCTTCTAAATGTAATGGCAGCACTTATTTTGGACATTTTGTTCCACGGTAGTATGCTGAACCTGTTCGTCTTATTTCCATGCAGATAGCAGTGTCATTATCTTAGCGAAGTGATGCTACTTTAGAAAACGTGAATTGAAAGTGTGAGCATTTTGTACCTGCTTTTACTATATGCATAATCAGGGCTTGGCTGCTGTGTGTTTGCAGGGACACATTCTGGTAATGCATTTTGTGTCACGGTGTGCCTAGATGGACTCAAATCCTGGCCATTCAGTATCACTTAGTCATCACTAAAGTAAACTGTAATCTGGTCAGTTGGAGGGCAAAAGGATGTAAGAGGTTTCCCTCTGGTGTAGAGCCCTATCCTAGACTCCATGGACATGTGACACCTAATGCCTCCTACGTAACAGTAAATAATCCTGCCATCGTTAAACCCAGCCAGATTAAAGCAAATCCCTTATGAATTGATTTTTTTGTTGTAGTTTTCATAACCATATTAATGATATTATTATGATTCTCCCCTTCTTTTCCCTTCTGTGTATCATCCGGACAAAGATGTTAACAGATTGCAGAACTGTCGTGGCGGCTGCATACAGCGCAGAGTCAACATACACCCGACGCACCATAGGGAAACAGACAACAGTGTATGGAACTCAGGCTGGCTAACGTAGCACGTTCAGATGTACAAAACATGTATTTGTAATTTAATGGATTGAGAAGTGAATGACCTCTGCAGCCTGTTAAGTCTAAGCTGTGGAATCCGGAACCGTCTGTTAGACGACATAAGCTTTTTATTTTTTTTCCCCGAATAAAATATGAAAGGGATCTGATGTAATTCTATTATGGTACTGCTACTGCTGCTAGTTCCTCTGCTAGTGCTTTTACTATCACCTCTACTACTTCTAATTTCATTAAAAGTACTCAAACTACCACCTGTACTGTTTAACCATGACTTCACTGGAAATTTCTTTTGTGTTTGTTGCACTAAACTTTCTTTTTTCCCCTGTTCTCGTAGAGATTAGACTCCTGGCTGGGCGACAGACCAGCGCTGCTGCAGAGGGGACGACTACACTGGGAGTGCAGGTGATTCATTACTTCCACATACGCTGCGTCCTTGATACACGACCTGCAGAGTTCAGTGTCACACATGGGAGGAACAGTGGGCTATTGTTCATTGTACAGTTTCCTTGTCAAGTCAGTATTCACAAGATTCAATTAAATTCAAAACAGGCAATTTGTCCCTGAGTGGACAATGTGCAGACGCACTTAGAGAAGGTTATACATACAGTAAGTTTAAAAAAAAATGCCTACAAATGTATATGAATCATACATAAAGGCAAAAAAAGCCATATATTTATTTTAGTGAGGATAGTCTGAGAATCAAGATGATAGTATAGTGCAAAAAATCTGTATGAGATTAAAGATACTGGTTTTACAATCGACTTGCTTACAAAAAAATTTAATTGTACCATCATTTCAATCAGAAATATATAAATATTTGTTCAAATTTCCTTTACAGTCTACCTACTTTCTTTCCAACAAGTTCCCACCCACAATAACTCTCAGTTCTTTTTATTTCTGTTGCAGCATGTCAACACGTCTTTAAGTCTCTCCCTGTCTTAGGTCAACAGATTAATTTTCCCATCTGTGGCATTCACAACTCATATTGTGCAGTTGACTCAGCTCCTTGCATGACAGATGTCTTATGCAATCCTGATATAATCTGGCTTTAAGGTTGGACCGATGGAGACTTTGTAAATTATTTCTCTTTGTGCCATCATAGTTGTCTTAAGTAAGAGATATTTGTGGCGCCTTTTACACGCAAGACCTAGATTCTGAGAAGTGTTGTTGTAGTGCAGATTTGTGCCCCAATTCCTCAGACAGCATATGCAGTACATGCTGAGCTATTCTTAAGGACAACCAACAGTGTATTTTTGTCTGTTTTAAGAGCCATGGTTTTGTGAAACTGTCATACATATTACTGTTTTTTATACATACTATACAATAATATGAATAAGGATGTGCTCTTTCTTTTACATTAAGATGCTACAGTCTTGTAAACCGGCCACTAAGCAGCATTTTATGTATTCATGGGATTTCTGACTGTATGTTGATCTTCAAACAAGAATGCAAGATAAAAGAAAATTGTGGTGTCACAAGTATCATTTCATTTTTGTGAAACTCATGAATACATAATATTAGACCGGAGTCTCACTGGAGAGATGAAAGCCTGTTAAGGGTTAAACATAAGCATGTTAAAAAAAAAAAAAAAAAAAGCCATCTGCGTGACCTGACATCCCCTCTCATGTGCAGAACCTGCCCTCGCTGCTCTGACAGAAGCTATGTGATAATCAAATGGTTTGCCGTGTCATCAGGAGGAAGTATTACATCACAGAATGAATGCACATGTACAGATGTGGTGTAAAAGTAACCAACCAGACACTGATGATCAGCCTGAAGTAATAATGGGCACACTGAATGGCCATGTGGCTGTTACGCAGTCAGTCACCCGCAGCAGCAAGGTTGCACTACTTTGAACCCAAAGGTGCTTTAACTAATACATAAAGCAACAGTACATTATGTTCACTATTTCTACCCTAAAGAGGGCTGGAACAATCTGTCTGCATCATGCAGTCCATCCAATAGCTGTTAAGACATTGGATGGATCACATTCCCAAACAGTGGGCACTGTTCACTAAAATGTGTGTAGAAATGTTCTGACGCTGCGCACAAAATAGATGTGCATGCAAAATTATCGTCAGATTCATGACATGTGCACCATCCAAATTTGTTCTTACTGCTGTTCATATGTGAAAGAATGAGATGATGACGCGATGCCTACAATTCCAGTTGCTTCTCTGTCAGCTCTGTTAAACTTGTACTAAATTTAGGGTCTTATGTCCACTTTGCAAGTGTTGGTGGTGCTTTTTGTGGTTGGCTGTGGGTGAGGAACACTACAATAGTGGTGTAAGGTTGCTAGTCACTCACTGGGATGCGGAAATCAACTCATCGTCTGTAAACTCTCCTCTTGCAGATTCCTGCTAGCAAGCTGCTAGTTAGCCAAATTGACATTTCAAATGTAAATATCAGTAAAAATTAAGGAATAGATGGAGAAGAATGGGCACTAGCTGAACTAGCGTGCTGCTAGCCATTGTACAGATGTTGGAAATAAACTGGACGACCTCCAGAAACTGTAATATCCTTTAATTCACCAAACACTTGGCAAAATCCTAGACAGAGGGGAGGCACAAGTTAAAGGAGCTGATGGGAACATTGTTAACTGGAGTTGTACCTTGTATAGTTCCATGTGGCAAATAAATGATTGATCGATTAAATCAAAATCATCTGCCTATTTGCAATCAGCATTCTGCCACACCCCCATTTTTGTGTATTAGGAAATGTGTCCCAGCTCGATCTGCTTCCCATTTAAATGTGCCTGTGGCCAGGAAACTGATGATGGACACGCCTCGAACCTGATTTATTGGGTGAGAGCGGTCTGTGGGATGACTTAGATGTCTTTTCCAAGGAATTGCATATCCACAGAAAAACTTGCCTTGGCAGTCAGAAACAGCTGATAAGCAATTCATCTCTTTTTTTAAACATGTAATGTTGGTCTCTGAAGATGCGCTAGATATCGTAACACCTGCTTGGAGTTAAATCAGACTCTTTTATATTAACCAGTTGGCCAAAGTACAGCCTGACAGAGCTGTTAGCGTGCCTGTAGCCTCTTAGTCTTCTTGGGAAATGCTTGGTTCAGCCACACCAAACGTACATATTCAAAAACATCTTTTCAGATGTTTAAGGTTTTTAAGTGATAAAAAAATCATTCTGTTTATTTGTAATGAATCAACCATCTCGTGTTTTCTGTAGAAATTCTGTGAGGTAAAAAGGCAGATGACTCATCTGAGATATTGCGTGAGAGCTTCTTGAGATTCAGAAGTGGAAACCCAGAGCCCTCCTTTCTGTGTGCTGCCATCTAATTCACACCCTGTCCATTTATATGCAACCAAGCGTGCCATGACGATTTACGCAGCTGACACGTGGCAGCCATTAATCAGGTATTCGCCCGCGACTGGAAGTGGTGATAAGACCAATGGTTGAGGATGAATGCTGGTAGGGATGAAAAAGCATTGTATTTTTCCCCCCTTTACAGTACATTTGTCATATTGATTCAATCGATTTACATAACAAAGAGGCCAGGTGAACTCTCTCTCTATCACCCATCGAGAGTGTGTATTGTGTGCGTTTGTGTGTGTCTTTGCATGTATTCTGTGCTCAGATGTTTCTGTGGAAAGTTTCTCTTTGTCACCCTGACATTGGAGGAAAGCTATTTCTGGATCAGTGTTTGCTTTTGACTCCAACGTAGCATCCCAGAGGTTTTTATTTACAAGAGGGAAACTGTTGGGTTACTTGACATACACAACTGGCCAAACCTCAGATGACCTGAACACAATGACCTCAGAGTAAAAATCAATGATTATTATTAGACAAGTGAAAGTCTTTTATGGATGCCAAATTCTTATTTTTCAGTAGGTAAACAGAGCAGAATCTATTATTCATCACATGTTGTCTCATTCTTTTAATAAACCATCTGTAATCAATGTTTGCCTCACCTACAGCCAGCAGGGCTAAATTATTGGCTTGTTTTGTACAGATAAAATACAGATAAAGTTCTGTCTGGTTTTGCTCTGAAGTTACTCCACTGAGGGCTGACCTTTGTGTGGATATGACACATTTCAGACTACACCACTCCAATCACTGACAATCACTTTCTCCTCTGTTGATTCTCTCTTTTAGAAAGTGGTGCCAGCACTATAACGTGTAAAACTCTTCAGTTCAGATCTTTTTGACCAACAGGAGGAAATACTTTCTGCAGCAAGGCAGCATAAAAACACAATAAGACAGTAAGAGAAATGAAGACATTTGAAGTGCTGGTGCTAGACATGCAAAACAAAGTTAAGGTAATATAAGCAAAGAAACAGTGACAGTAAGAACAAGGAAAAAACAAAGTGCTAAGCTGTAACGGGAACCAAGAGGCAGGTCATGGTGTATCAGAATTAAGAGTGTTTACTGCACATCGGATAAATAGTTTCTAATTTTCTGCAGCTGTTATCTCTGACCAGACGGAGAAGGGAGGTCAAATTCCTTAAAAAAAGGATTGTCTGGATTTGCTGTGATGCTATTTCACTCTGTGTGTTATTAGCCAGCTGCTTACTAATTATTTAACTCAATAATGTTGTCCAGTTGATTCATTTGAATTCCCATACCAAGAAATCAGTGAAAAGGTCAGGACCGATTGTCTGATGGATCTGTAAAATCATTTCTGTCTACTTTAAAAATATTTACAAGGGATGGGCACGAGTATTCAAGTACATGATTGTGACATTAGTATTTGTTCAGCGTATATTGTTGTTTTGTTTTTCATAAACATAAATTGGCCCTGATCTATATTAAAAGTTTACATTTTTTGGATAGGACGCAGTGATGTTCCTGCCATCTATGAATATCTGCACGGATCCATCAGGTTTTCCCATACATTCATGACATTTCTTTTTTTTTTTTTTAGAAGCGCAGTTGCAATATATATAGCGTTTGGTTTTTCATTGCATCACTCTTTTGGAGGGCAGAGCGTATTCTGGACACAGACGCAAAAGTAAAGTGAAGCTTAACTGTTTATTACGCAAGGTTCTAAAAGTTTGCTTTTACTTGCCTCTGCAGCAGCTGCTCCTCTCATAGTTGGATCTGATCAGCTCTGATCAAATAGACTGATCAAATATCCACCCTGCGGCTCAAAGTCCACAAACTGCTGCTGAGGGGAAAATACTCACGAATAGTTCTGTCTGTGCTGCGTTTATGGACCTGCAAAATCCTCAGAATTTAGAGAGGGGATATGAAAAAAACAACAACAAATAGATCTGCATACCCCAATGCAGGCAGAATTGTGACTGGGAATAAGAGTAATGTTTGGAAGTATTTTGACAAAATAATGAAATAATTATGCAGTGCAAGTTTTGTTATGTTAAACTTGTATCATAAAACAACTAGTTCACTGATTAACCCTTTGCGCATTAAGCACAAGGACACAACAGCGGCAACAAATAACAGGCAATCTCTCATCACCTCATTTACTGGCTGTGTCAGCACATGCCATTGTGATGTCATCAGTATACTTGTCAGTATACTCTATCAATGGTCTGTAAAGGTGGAAGTTTGTGTCAGGTAATACCAGTGTCTTTGAGATCAGTGGCGACAGGCCCATGTATTAACTCATTTCTATGAAGCAGACTGACAACAACTTATCTGCGAAATTCAGAAATTGTCTGACCTTGTATTGACTTACGTGGCTTTTAGAGAGAATAAACAATAGTGGGGACAGGAAACAAGCCTGTGAAGGCCTATGTAGGACAGAATATCCTTTATCCTGACCCTCTGAGGTCTACAAGTGAAAGAGTCCAAAAATCCATAAAATCAATATTTAGAAGATATACATGTAGCAGGTGTTAATTCTATTAAAAACACAGGAAATCAATAAATGTTTTTGTGCCAACTAGGTGCTTATACAGATAATTAGAGACAGAGAAGTAGCCGTTGCGTCTTCCACCCCTCTGTTTTTGCAAGGGGTCAAGGAAATCTTCAAACCTGCTGACCAGCTGAGCTTTGACCAGTCTCTCAAATGCCACTGGCCTCAAGTCACCGAGCTCCGAAAAATACTTTTTATTAAAAGCTCTTAGAGCCAACCGCTGGTGACAGTAAGCTGGGATTTGCCCCAAAATAATGAAAGAAAAGGGATATGTACAGAATGTGATTTATAGTTAAAGGGATGGGAATGCTTCATGAAACATTGGACCACAGATGAAATTGAAAACGCTTAAAGTCTTTTGAGGCCTTATAGTGCTGTAATGCAAAGCAATTCATCTGTCACATTTTGTGCTGCAACACATGCAACATAATTCAGAGACTAGACTCAACACTCTTGGCTGGCTTGGCAAAGTATTCTCTCTCATCTCACAGAACCAAACAGTAGCCATTTTGTTTTTGTCATGTTGACATTGAGAAGAGACATGTTATAGAACAGGAAGATGTTGTGGTATTAGTTATAATGGGGATATTGGTTTCTGTTTTTTAATTGCATGTCCACAGGCAGAGCATCAGCGAAATTACAGTGTGATCTTTAATAGCTCAGTGTTTATAATGCCTCTTACTCATGTAATTCCAACAATGAATCAAATTTTATGTAATAATTCTGAGGCTCTTTTGATAGATTAAAAGCATACAGCCACACATCCCTATAAAAGGCCTTTATATATGTACAGTCACGTGCATCAACTCTTTCACAAGATCCTTTTGGGTCAACTGTCCGGATTGACTCCTGGATGAAGTCACTAACATCCTGACAATACGCAAATACATTATTACTTTTTACTGGATGTTTCTGAGCGTGCAAGTTTAAAAGAAAACAAACAAAAAGAAGTGTATAAGTAGGTTTTAATGTGTTGTGTTCCTTTCCCTGATTTTGCTCTAATTTGCATTTTATCTGTAAACCTTGTTGTTGTTGTGTCTTATTTAAAATACATGTAAATGCAGATTTAATTTTGGCATCAGGCTCTATCTTCCTGCCAACGCAGCATGCAGAAAATCAGCACTAACTGACTGGGGATTCATCCACAGGTGGATGGCAGCAAGCTGTTGCGGTGTGATTGCAAAGGAAGCAGCAGCAGCAAAGATTGAGCAACTCTATTTGACAGTTCAAATAGACCTTTCAGTTGGTAATGGCACTTCGCAAATTCAGCCAAGACACAGGCAGGTCAGAACACGGCACCACTTAAGTTGTCAGGCTGATGTTTCTCTGCAGGCTTGTTTCAATTCAGCTCTTAAATGGTCTATTTGGATGTTCCTGAGCACTGTTCAGTCACGCTGAACACTGTAGGCATAATATTTGAAGCACCCAACCCAGGTTATTGTTGCTTTATATAAATGAAAATTGTAATTCTGATAGATGTCATGCCAGGCAAATGTAGTGTTTGTAAAGTGCAATAGTCTGCCAATCTATACACCGAAAAGAAAAAATGATCCAAACAGTTCCTGAGTACATCACATCCAGCTTTTTGAAATAACTAAAACTAAAATAATCATTTAAAATCATCATTTTACAAAATATGAAAACTAGATCATAAAGATAGCATAGCTAAGAATACATTTAAATACAGTGAGTAACGTGGCAACAGCTTCCGATCTTTTAATGGTAGTTAGAAAATATCATTAATAAGAAAAATTCGAAATATCTTATACTATAATCTGGTCCGAGTACTTGTCTTCTCTTTTTACTTTTTACTGTTCTCTTTGTATTTCTGTCGACCAGTGAGGTTAGATTTGTCGCAGCTCCCTCTGGAACCACAAAAGGCTTTATACAAGGGATGTCTCAATCAAGTTTTATTGCCCCCAGACCCATTCGAGTCATTATATATTGAGTATCTGCTGAAACCGAGTCCCTGTCTGATACTTATATTTTCCTAGAGTGCAAACTTCAAGTACATTAAAGTTATTAAAACCAATCTGAAATATATGCATGACAGTTGAATAGCTCTGCAATGCATTAAGAAAAAAGCCACCATTCAAGCTGTTCCTTAATGTTTTTTCTATTTTCTTTTCTTGTCTTGTCTTGTCTTTTCTTTTTTTTTAAATAAAGTATTAAATAACAAATCCCTTCTGTAATCTTTTTGGTCTTGTCACTGTCTCAAGAGAATTTCTCTGACCCTTTAAGACAGTATTCTCCAGTGTTTGTTGCTTCAGTACAGCCTTTTCCTGAGTTACTTGAATAAACTATATTCTGTCGTTTTTATTCTCATTGTCTGTACTCTTATGTGTGGATTACGTTGATTATTCCTATTGGCTCTTTGCTTACGGGGCTTTTGGTGCACTTGCAGAATATCAGGCATCATAACCCCCTTTAACATTGCTTGTTCAAGGTGGGAATGTTACGCTGTTATATCGTCTCACTGTTCTGTATCAGAGGTACGATGGTGGAATGGGGGGGCAGAGTTGTCTTGTTTTTAAGCTGGCAGTGGAGGTAGTAACAGCTCCGAATTGACATCTGTGTTATAGGGACAGCCGACAGGACAAGACGAATGTGACGTTTGACAGCGTGTTATGTGTGAGACCCACTGCCAGGAGATTTCAAAAGCAGCTAGCCGCCGTTAGCAGCTAACTCTAAGATGAAAAACAGCAACTGAGAATGTCCACAAATTGGGGAGGCAATGAGGTCCAGAAGCTACTTACCCTCTGAGCAAAGGATGAGATCAGCCATTATAAAACCAGTATGGTAAATGATTGCTACTGCCATGTTATGTCATTGTTATTGTCTAGAAAGTGCTGCCCAAAGTGTGTGTTACATGTCACACTAGGGACCAAAGCTTTTGCTTTGTTTTGCTTCCAGAACATCAGCATGCTATCTAAAAATCATACACTGGGATGGCATTATGCTGGTGTTGTTTGGTATACAAAAGCAAAGCCAGTGTAATGAAGGTTCTTTGTTACAGTCCTATCATGGGATCTCTGTGTAAAAACTAGGGATGTCCCCTATCAAGTGTTTTTGCCCTTGATCTTGATCCGAGTCATTTAATATTGAGTATCTGATGATGCAGAGTCCCGATCTATTTTACAAGATAATATGGCTGCACAGTGCACGCTTCAAGTACATTAAAGTTATTAAAATCAATTCAGTGCGGGCTGTCGTCTGTGCTTGACAATTGAATAGCTCTGCAATGCATAAAAAAATCCCTGCATCTAGCTGTTCCTTAGAGTGAATTTATTTATTTATAGGGTAATTAAAAATCATAAAAAAAACAAACACTGCAATCTTTTTGGCCTTGTGGCTGTCTAAAGGGAATTTCTTTGTCCCTTTAAGAGAGTATTCTCCAGCGTTTGGTGCTTCAGTGCAGCCTTGCCTGAGTTACGTAAATGAACTGTATGTCACTGAGTGTTTATTATAGTCATCTGTACGTCATTTGTGTGGAGTAGGCTACATTATTATATTACTCTTATTGGCCTTTTGCTCACAGGGCTTTTGTTGCATTGCAGTGGTGTGGTGTGGTTGTCATCGGTTCTGCACTGCTGTCGGTCCCTGCTGTGAAACACCATCAACTAAGATGACAGTAAGTGCTCATTACTTTAGTAATTACCATAAATAAATAGTCTCATACTGCATTTTACTCTGTTATGGGGTGCATGTGTGGTGTTATGCCAGGGCGGGGCTCAGTCCTTGGTCTCAATCACACAAGGGAGCCCAGCAGAGAGAAAGAAAAACAGACAGTGAGACGGCTGCACTTGTTTTGTGGCTGAACATGAAATCTTCGTAAGTAAAATCACCAGCTGATGTTAAACAAATCATATGCTTTTGCTATATAAAGATCAATATAGCTGATTCCGATCAGTTAAAAAATGCCTTGATTTCCTCTAGCGATCAGATCGTGACCCCTAGTAAAAAGGGCTATAGATGACAAATAGGCAAAACACAAGATACTCCATCACTAAGCTTAAATAAAATGAGTGCTCATAACTTAGGTGAATAACATAAACGGTCTCCTGCTGTATTTTGCTGTCGTCTGTGGTGTGTGGTTTCATCTTTGGAAGGATTCAGCCCCTACTCTTACACACACACAGAGTGGAGAGACATACCGACAGCGGAGAGTTGTTGACGGCTGCACTCTGCGTTGTTGTGCATTAAGGCTTTGTGAGTACAAACACCTGTGCGACAGCTGACATAAAACAAAGGATCAGATCGGGCTGTACATAGCTCAATATATCCGATCCACATAAAAAATCCAGTGAAGACATTTGCAGTTGTACACCCTAAGACCAATAAACAGAGTTTGATGTGTAAAATTGGTGGAGTTTCCCTTTAAAAAAGCTGCGATGTCTTATATTTGTTGATAAAAGTTTGGTTAAGGAAATCAGGTTCAAAAGTCTGCATGACCTTACCCAAGGATGTCAAATTAGAACAATCTGTATGAATTTTTTTTGTTCTTTCATATTTTATAATTCATTTTACAGTAAATTATATATTTCCTTCTTTTTGTGTATGCTAAACAAAGCAAATGGTTTCTACATTCTGAGGATTTAGCCTCATCATAAAGTAGAAAATGCCACACTAAGAGAAACTCCCCCCCAGGCTGAATGCTCTGAACCATAAACTCCTGTACTTCATACATCAGTCATCTGCCAAAGAGAGTATGTACCCCCTGTCCATCCATGCCATAAGTTAACATATGACGCCAAATTGAGTTCTGATGAACAGATGAAATGAGGGTTTTTTTTGCTGACCTGGTGAAAGTCATTCGTGCATTCATCTCTTAACGGCTGATTTACTGAAACCCTCTCTACCATTGCCTCAATCAAAATCAAATTGCAGGCTTGCAGTTTGTGCAAAATACTGCAGCAAGGCTTTATTTTTGCCCTTGTATTATTTATCCTACCTTTTAACAGTGTTTTATCCAGTGTTGTGAAGGACTGAGAACAAATTTCTCACTCATTCTCACATGTCTCAGAGCTCGCCCCTCCCCTCTCTTTCTCTTCTCAGTCTTTCTTTCTATCATGTTCTGAATTTCAAGTTTGTCACCACCATCCTTTGTCCTTCAGCCTGGCTCCCTGGTAATTAAATAAGCAGGATGAAATACGCAGGTACTTTAACCGATTGATACATTTCCAAAGTTAACAGCCCTCCAGTTGACCGTTCGCTAATCAACTTTGTACAACCCAGCACATGCACAGCCCCACATGTCTATGTGGTGATGGCTGTTGCATGTTTCCTTTCTGTCAATGCGACAAGACATTACAAATAAGGTGGTACTGTCAGATAATCATTCATTTAAAAGCTGTTTAATATCAGTATAGTGTGTACTCCACCTTTTTCACCTCAAACTGATGCCTTTGGGTTATTAAAAGGCAACCTTTTATGCTTTTCCTTAATTTCTGTCTTGTATATAATGTTTCAGTGTCAGATGTTTATATTAAACATGGCTGAAGTTTCAAAAAACGATGTGAAAATATCCAAAGGTGTTCCCTGTGAGCAAAATCTCTGTTATGAATACTTTTTCCAATATTTCTTTCTACTTTGGCTACAAGATTTCTTCATTTGGTCATCTGCTCCAGGCACGCTGCTTACACTGAAACGTGAAGCTACATGCTAATGCAAAACATGTCATCTTGGTCGCTGATGTTGGTTTTTTGGTAATTTCTCCCCAATTTTAAATGTCCAGTTGAGTTTAGAGGCTTTATTGTTGATTTTTAATGAAGAAAGTGCTGCAGAAAACAATCATTCCCCGGCTGGAAGTACACTGCTGCATGCAGGGATGTCCTGTCGTCAGGGAAACCTGTAATCTTGGTTGCCAACGCTTTTAATTTCTCCCCGATTTCAGATCACATTCCTGCTGGAACATGTGCAGTTGTGAGGGTTTTGGTCGAGAAGCTTATATTGATGATTTTCACACGAGGAAGTGCCGCTATTCTTCATTGCAATAATTTTATGGCTACAGTGATGATACAGAGAGGCAGAGAAACAGAAGACTCAAAAACGCTGACCAATCAGAGCAGAGCCTTTTCGGGAGGGGAGAGAGACAGAGAGGCAGTAAAATGGAGTGTCACGGCTGTGGCCATGTCCTTGCAGATCTCCTAGTTTTCCTTGTGTTTCCCTCTCCCCTGTGTTTCTGTCTCTTTCTGTCTGTGTTGGTGTGGGCGCTTTCCTCTCCTGGCTCTCGGCTCTACCTACACACCTGCCTGCAATCAGGTCACACACCCAGCCTCCATCAGATCATCAGCTCTTCAGTATATGAACCCCGGCTCGTTGCCTAGTCCTTGCCAGATTGCTGTTCCTCCTACAGTTGGTAGGGTCTCTGTCTCGTCCACTCAGTATTATTCATTCTGAGATTTTCCTTCATGTTATGTGCTTTGACTTATAGTGTTTCCTTGTGCCTTCAGGAGCACTATTCCTGTCTCCCTGTCTGCCTGCTTGCTCTGCTTGCCTGCTAAGCTACATTGTTTTCAGCCAGCTGCATCCACACCATAATCTCTCCCTTCTGAACCTTGCAATATACATTTTAACCTTCATCTGCATTCTTGTCAGTGTCCTGTGTCTGGGTCCTTCTTACTACAGCTGTAACACAGAGGGTGAATACAGGTGTTTGAGCACAAATATTCTGAGGAAAATAAAGTGTTTTTTTACAATTAAGGCATGTAAACAAACACAGAATACAAGTATAAACCTAAAAATGAGCACAACAGGCTCCCTTGAAATGACCCCATTGATATAGTGAAGGAGAGGAAAACACACTACTGCTCCAGAAAGTTCAGTTAGGTCCATCTCACATTTTTCAGCATATCACCCTTATTACTGTTTTATACAGAGCAGAGCAAATTATGCCACTGAAAGAAGCATTAATAAATGATAAACTAGCAGCTGTGAGCGTCAGTGTTATGCAATCACGCCCTACCAGTACTGTGTGTGTGTGTGTGTGTGTGTGTGTGTGTGTGTGTGTGTATACAGTATATGTGAGGGAGAAAGAGTGATATGACCATGTGGCCGAGGTGAGAAAGAGGGAGCTAAGTGACCAAGACTCCAGTGACGAGGCTGCCTGAGACATCCATATTAATGCTGTATTTATTTACAACCTGCGCCTCCCCGCATTGACCTGAAAGTTACCGTTCAATGCATTATTAAAAAGGCTTGAGGGCTTCAAGTGTTCTGAACAATATAGAGAGTATGAGAAGAGTTTGATATGTAATGCTTCAGCAGCATACAGTAAATGCATATATTCGCTGCCTAGTCAACAGTGGTACTTTTAAAGGTGCTCTTTCAGTAGAGAGGCAGAATGCTTGGAGTACCAACACTTACTGAAACAGCATGTATTGCACAATACAAGTATCCATGGAGAACCATGTGTGAAGTGTGAAAATGATTTCAGAATGTTGTTTATGCGCATCAAGTAAGCAGCCAGTTAGTTAACCATGTGTCATGCTGTGTGCCTCTCTGCTAATGGTGTTGTTCATGTCCCCCTTAGGAGCACAATGCATCAGTACACATCAAAGATGTGGCCTGTACAGTACAATTATTTTTACTTAAACAGTTGAAGTGTAAAGCTCTGCATGAGATGGCAATGTTTGTCCAGTGCAGAGGAAGAAGTATTGACAGTAATTGTATGCAATCCCCAGGGGTTTAACACTGGGAACGTACAGTAGATGCAGGTCATCTTTGCTCCAAGTCTAATAAGACTGCCCTTTGTCATTATGCTCCAGTTGCGGCAGCAATTTATTACAGTAGTTGACCAGAGGTGTGCCCTAACTCTAATTTGTCTAAACTCATTTAGAATGAGTCATTTACATAAATTGTGTGTGTTGGTGTGTGTTGGATCCTGTGTCTTTTTTTATCCCAATGCCATATGCATTCTGTGATTTAAGTTTACTCCATAAATTAAATGTAATAAAAAAATTATAAATCAGAATTTCATGTTAGTCTACTATGGATACAATTAGCACCATAGAGATAAAGTTGTACTACTGTATTTGCTGTATATCAGAGGGTCCCACCCTGGGGTAAGGGCACCCTCAAGGTGTCACAAGAGGTTAAAAATGATCAACAACTAAGCATGCTTAACTAAGATGGTGAACAACACAGTAAACATTATACCTGCCAAACATCAGCATGCTAAAAATGCCATTTGGAGCATGTTAGCATTCTGATGTTACCATTTAGCTCAAAGCTCTGCAGTGTTTATAAACCAGGTCTCCAGGAAGGGTGTTGGGCGTTAAAACTAACTTTTGTAGTAACCAGCAGTGGAATTACAACCTTAGGATCCGTCACGTGATGCCGTTTGGCCCAAAATATACTTTTTCCAATAGACTTACATGGCGAAAGAGACGTCTGTAAATCAGTGGATGCGTTGCTACAGCGGCATAACCCCAGAGAAATGACTTATTTATCACAATTTGATACTTTTGGTCCGATAAGATTTCAAAAGTCTAGAAGAGCCGCACGATTAAATCATCTTGCCCCCATTCGGGGCCAAACCAGAAGTAAGCTGCTCTGAACTTGGAATTCTCTTGTGGGCCTGATCTATTGGCCCCATGATGTGGAAGATCTGGGTAATTCTAGACCAGGGAAGTTGAACTTTTTGGCCTCATGCGCCATCGAACAACTTTAATAGTGATGAACGCTGTATCCTGTTCTCTTTATACATCCATGGTATAAACAGCCTCAAAGAGCTGTTAGTTTGGCTGTAGAGTCCTTTTTTGACTCTCCTTTAATCTTTGCCCGTCTCTCCCTTCTCTTGCGAATTACAGTTTTACCTCTTCGGACCTCTAACAGTTCTTAAAAAACAAGGGGGAATTATCTTCACAACACTTTTACACAAATTGATTCAAACTTGTAAGCGCAGTGGACTATAAAGCTCTGTGGCCAGGGGACCTCGCAACAGGAAACCTAGCGAGTAACCTTTGAAGTTCTGGCACTTTGCTTGCCATTATTTTATAATGTGCATTGTTGTTCAGGTTCAAAGCTTTTCTCCCCAAGGTATTCTTGCCTTCTTCCTGGCTCTCCTGTAGAAGAACCAACAACATGGTAAAACAGGAAGCTTGTTTATCAGAACTTAAATTTAAGGGGATTTTTTTGATGCATTTACATTTAAAGGGGTGACTAAAGAGTATAATTGTTTGGGATCCTGGAAATTTCAAAGAGCCAGTTGAAAAAATGACATTACTCTTTTAACCATAGAATGATCATATTAGATTCAAGTGCTAAGAAAATAATGAATAAATAAGCAGCTAAAATGGGGAAAGAATTGGTTTTAATGAGAGATGTCAGTGAGAGTGGAAGCAAGTTTGCCTGTTGTTTTTCGTCTGGTTTGTCATTTTTTGTGACGCAGAGATTGTAAAGCTGCATCGGGGCCACATATAACTGATCAAGGTCAGATTGCTGTGAACTGATACTAAAATCTCAGTGCACCTGTGCTGCATGTAGATGCCAGAGATTATTTACATCTCAGATGTACTCAAGGATGGAAATTTTGCATCCCTCAGGAGTGAGAGTGCTGTGGCTGCAGCTGGCTGATGGGGAAACCTTATCAGCATGACGCAGGGAGGGATGTTTGTGTGTGTGTGTGTGTGTGTGTGTGTGTGTGTGTGTGTGTGTGTGTGTGTGTGTGTGTGTGTGTGTGTGTTGGGGTAATATAAGGAAGGCAGGTAGATAATCTTCATCAAACAGCCTGTAGTTGTAAATGATTGAAAAGAGACACTACACACTTGAAGATGCTCCCTACTTGTTGTCAAGCAACATTTGTACTGATTGTAAGCTCAACAAGACTGTGACACAGCTGGACAGAAACCCACAGTGTGAGACCCACAGTAATTTTGAGCTGTGGCCACCACCTACGCAGTCAGCTTGACTTTCTGTTTACTTCTCTGCCAACTGTTGCCACCATACTGACATTTAAAATGCATGACTAACCAATTAGTGACATTTCTGAAGGGTAAATCAATCACAAATAAGAGAACCAGCTTGTGCTGGCTATGGTCCACGATTGACACCTGGGCCAGCTCATACAAAAAACAATTAGCTTATACAATCAGCTGGTGACCCCTCAGACAGGTCAGTTGGACAGCGTAGCAGCAATCTGCATGAGCTGAAGCACTGGAAAGTGTTTTATTAGGCTGAATAAGAAAGGCTGCAGAAATACTGAACAAAGAGACACATAACTGTCGAGGAAAGATCTGATTCAGTAGATGTTGTAAAGTGCAAACCTGTCATAGGATTTTGGCAGTAATTATATTATCGGGTGTTTGAAAGTGTTATTGACGAAAGCTGCCAGTTACTGCTGAGATTTCAAGCTTTCAATACAAGCAGTTCAGTGATGGCTTTTGCTTTTTGCTTTTATTAGCATCTCTCGCACAGACATTTGATGAAAAAAGGAGAAAACGCAAAGCATCTCGGCAATAAAGGAAAGCTAGAATGGACATATACTGTGTAATGGCGTATCATTTTCAAAGCAGATGGTGCTAAGCTCTCAGAAAATGAAGACTAATGTAAATTTGCTCTTTTTTATGTTAGACATGCAGCAACTAAAGCAGTTGGCTAGCATCCATACAACCATTAGCTTGTGTCTAAAGAATATTGGGCCAGCAGACAGAGGTTATATGTATGTTATACTGCACTAACATTAGAGAAAGGCAGGATACACTTCCAGCTGTTCATGAATACTGACTCATTTCTTTATCCCTAATGTTCTGCTTCGGGTCTTTAACAGCTCAAAAAAAGATATACTAAATATTAATTTCTCAGCTTGATACTTCATGACTTTTTCTAATTTAATGATAATTGCTTATAAACATGCTTATCAAGTGGTGACATGCCTCAGAAATCCACTACAACAAATTAAGCATTACCTCTGTATGGCATCTCAGAGATTCTAGCTGTAAAGCATGGTTTGATACAATGAATTGTCATGCTCTGATGGTGTTGACAGAAAATTTTATCCAACACAAACCCTCCCCAAATCCCAAATAAATATGGAGTTTTACCTGTTTGTTAATGAGATCTGGAGAGGTCTAACAGGTCTAATTCACCCCAGGTATAAATCACATCACTATAGGATAACATGCTGTACATTTCTTTCCCTGTGAACACCTGTTTCAAATGTTATCAGCCAATTACATGGCTGTTATCAGTTTTTATCACTACCATAATAATGTTTGAGACATGTTAACTTGCAATTACCAGTTGAACAGAGGGAACATATCCAACGGTTACATTTTTGATGGGTTTAGGTGCAAAAACCACACGGTATGTTTGTTATGTAACCTAAGTAAGTAAGTAAAGTAAGTTATGTGAGTGAACTTACATAGTTAAAATATGTCAATGTTCACTTTTGTTTTCACCCTGGACTTCCTCATAACAATAACAATAAACATATATATGGGAGGTAGAGTAGGGTCATACTACCTCCAATCTACAGTATGATCCTGATAACAACTGATAACAGCCATTTAATGGGCTGATAACATTCGAGCTGCATGCTGTGAATGACTTTTGGCAAACAGAATTGATATATATTTTTTATACATAGCCTTTATATAACATATAAAACATGATCTAGTTGGTATAGTAACAATACGTTATGGTCATTTCTGTATTTTGTCACCTTCAATAAATGTGAAAGCCCAGTTTGTTGCAAAGGGATGGTTGCCACTTCAGCACTGTTCCACATATTGGGTTGTAAAGGTCCAGTGAGAAGGATTTAGAGGCATCTATTGGCAATAATGAAATATAATATCATAACTATGTTTTCATTAGTGTGTAATTACCTGAAACTACGATTGTGTTTTTTACTTACCTTAGAATGAGCTGTTTATGTACAGAGCAGGTCAAAATCAAACACTGGCGTGAGATAGGGCTATTAGTGTTTTGTTCTGCGACCTCACCACTAGATGCCACCAGATCCTTCACACTGAATCTTTAATATAGCCAGAAGAAATTAATGTAAAAAGAAAAAAAAATATCTCTTGCAATTATTATCATCATCATTACTACACATACAGATGTGAGGTCTGTGCAACCACAAACAAGGAGGAAGTAAAGCAAGTTTCTCAACTTAAACCCGCAAACTCTCATAACATTCTTATGCACTGAAGGTATCTCACACTCACACAGCGAACATCAGGATACAGAAAAGTCCGATCAAGCCAGCTGGCAGTAGTATGATAAGTGGGAGATACGATCTTTTCCTAGAGTAGGTGTCCTGTTCAGTAAGAGCAGTATATGAGAAATGAAGACGGACAGGGAAGTAACCCATCCAGAGGCGATATCCTCACCTTTGTGTTTACAAGTTGCCAAGAATGATCAGTGTATCAGTGAGAGGTGCATTGTGTCCACAATGAACTGTACATGCAGGTCAACCTTAGACCCACCTCACACTCTTGTGGACAAATCGAAACAAACTACTGTGTTAGCTCAGCTCACACGAAACTACTTGAATTTAATCTTGAAGTAACGGCTGCTAGAGCGGAAAATCAATGAGGACTGTCACTGCTGCAAATCCAACTATCGCGTGACAGTGGAGGGAAAGAAATGGGTATGATAATAGCTTCCGAGCTAAACAATATGGCTCGGTGTACTGGTGCATGTTGCCACAACCTGGCCATAAATTCACTGATACCCAGGGCCAATTCTGCTTAATGCTTCAGAACTAATTTAAATGATGATGAGCCATATTACCAGACCTGTGCTAGTCCTGATCACCACAGCCCCGAGGAGCTATTATCTTAAGATAGCGAGAGTTGAGAAAAAGCAGGAGAGAGAAGGGTGGAGGCAGTAGAGAAAAGCATGGGAAGACATAAAGAGGATATGAGGAAGTTTATTTGTCAGCATCTTATGTAAAGTTTTGGAACTGGAAACAAAAACTTTGCCTTGAAATGTTCTGTTTTTTTAATGTATCACATTTTGATGAAATCTTAATACATTCTTTTAGATCTGCTGAGAGATATAATCCCTTTTTATTCACATTTTTCCTGCATGGGTTGCCACGGTCCAACCATCTGTTCGCTGGCTTTATATTTCAGTGCATCCAGATCAAGATGCAGCACATTCTCCATGTGTAAAAAAAAAAATTAAACCATCCATCTGATTTGGGAACTGCCAACAGTCCTGTTATGCATTTTACCGAAGGTTAAGCCAATCAGCAATGTCCACTTAACACATAACTTATTTTATAACCATTTTTTTTCTCTCCAAATGCTACCCACACACACACAGACACACACACACACACACACACACGCACACAGACACACTTTGTCACAGAGAGCAGTGGAAACAGACCAATACATTCCTTTATCAATGAGTACCTAGATCTGGTAGGAGGATAAAAGAGAAGGATGAATTCAAGGAGGTACGCAGTGCGCTGTGCTTGTGTGTGTAGCTGTGTGCATGTGTGTATCAGGGGTGGGCAGTAAAAAAGATCCAGGAGATGCAGAGGAGGGGGAGAGACATAATGGCAGGGAGGGGCAGTGAAATGTGGCCATCCCAAGGACACTGCACTGAGGTTAGATTTATTGATCGCAGCACGGTTGAGAGGACACGTGCAGTGACATGCACTGTAGTAGAAGTAAATTCCAGTCTTACTGTAATTGTTACAGTTTTTGGCGTAGTAATCGACTGGAAGTTGGTGGTGGGGGGAGGGGGAGGGGGCTTTCAATCGGCTTAGTCCAGATTTTGATTGTTTCCACGGTAAATCTGTAAGATTGAACTTGTAGGATTATAAGATATATAAATAAATAAAATGCTGTTTTTACTATGCAATAGTATTTTGGATGTGTTATTAAAGATGCTCCTTTAGGTATGGACAACCATCTTGTTCTCGTCATCTTCCTTGTATCCATGTAGCATTTCAGGGATGGCTTCTGTGTGTGGATGGGCATGTTTACAGCAGATGAGAAGCAACACATCACATTACACCTTATGTGACTCACCAGTGAGCCTTTGAACAGCTGGTGCAAGTGAAGAGGGAGAGTCATAGTGACGTGTGGTGGAGGAAATCGTTCTCACTGAGATGACAGGAGGAAAACTCTGCATTAACCTGCTGCCACAACAGTGGAGGAGTGAGGGCCATAGCGATGACGACTGCTTTGCTTTTCTGATAGGGGTGTTGTATTTTATCTACCCATGATAGTTATTGGAAAGATGGAAAAAAAAACCCCAAAGAAACAAATAAGGGACTTAATCTTGTTATCACAGGTTTACCTTGTATGATGGTCTTGATTGTAAGTTAACCCTCAAACAACAGTCACATTATCATATGTACACTGAAACAGTTCCTCCGGTCCATACCCACTTGATGCATCTATCCTAGAACAAGCTTTAGCTCAAGTAAAGAATGCAGTTTTGCACATAACAAGGACTGTGCATCTCATCCCCCATCTATTACTCTGAAATTGCATTGAGAAGGGATTTTCTCATTGTGTGGAGAGGGGAGAGAACGTACAGCAACCAAACACAGTAGCGATGGGAATTACAGCTCTTCAAAGGAAGCCGGATCTTATGGCTCTGTTCCACTCAAAAGAACGGCTCATCGTATTTTCTTTCTTTCTTCCTTTCTTTTTTTTTAACGGGGTTACTAGGTTTATCCACAAAATACTCACTAGGATAATGACAGGGTAAGATTTGGATCTGGGGTTGGGTGATATTAAAATTCCTCTACTGACAATTTTGCTTCAAGAAAAACAAGGAAAATTAGTATCCATAATAAATTGATGAGATACATGCACACAGCTATGAATATTAATGGACTGCAAACATGTATGTTGCAGTACCCATAAGTGGCCACAATGTATCAGCAGTAAGCACCATTTTAAAGAGAAATCAGCTCAATCAACTGTTCAGGTCATTTTTATTCAATAACAGGTTAATCAGCACGGAAGTATGGAATAAGGATAACACAGATATAGGCCCACATTTTCTCCACATAACTGAAGGCTGATTGCTCATTGTGGTAGTAGTTTTGGTCCGACTGCTCTTTGTGGATGTGGGAGATGGCGCACTTACGCATTCTGGTGTATGATGAGTTTTAAGGCGGGATCGGCAATCTGTGGTGTTTCCATTTTTAGTCAGCTTACACATTGCTTTGTTCATGTTCTCTGTCTCTTTTTCCTTTGGTTTAAAACCAAAGAAAGTCGCAGAAAGAGAAAGTTGCATATGCACTTTGCATACATTGCAGCATACATTACAACAGTAATATAGCTGTCACGCTGTTAAATGGACGACCAATCAAAGCACTTTAACATTACATGTCACGTTAACCCATTCGCCCACACACTAGTGGCCGAGGCTACCATACATGGTGCCCCCTGCTACTCAGTAACCATTCACACACACTTACACACTGATGGAACAGCCATCCGGAGCAATTTGGGGTTCAGTATCTTGCCCAAGGATACTTCTAGATGCGGGGTGGAGGAGCCTGGGATTGAACCTCTAAACCACAGCCGCCCACGATTGTTGCCCACTGTTGCTGCCCACTGTTGCTTTCTCCCTTGTAGTGTGTACACAGCATGGGCTAACATTACACGGGTCATCACGTACAGTCTCAGATGTATGCTAGCAAAATCCATAGTAGGCGTTATTCAGAGCTAGACATGCCACCAATACAATTTAATCTCACATGTGTGTCTACCTAAGTTACCTATTTGTTGCAAGAAATAAATATGCAATAGTCTTTGTCTTCAATACACTTAAATATCTGGTCATATTGATAGTTAAAAAGTGGGCTCATTAGTGACTGACACGGCACTTAAAAGCAGTTTAATTTTACTTATGAGCTTGTGAAGGTTGTTTCAAGAGTGCTGTTCTAAGACTATTTCTCCTCCACCTGGCCTCCACTCAGTGCTGTTTGATGCAGCAAAAGCATCATGAAATAGTGGGAAAAAAGAAACTCATCTCCCCTGGACTTGTTTTTCCCTTGATTTTTCGAGACCTACCAACTCACCCATGTGTCGCTTTTATTTTTCCCTTCTCACCATTTGGGCTCCTCTGATGTCATTTCTCCTGCTATTTTTTCATTTATTTAGTCTTTTAGTGAGTTATGAATCACATTTTTGTATTCTCCTTGGTTGCATCATTGGTCTATTTTTGTTTCAACAAGCAAAATGAATAATGGTCCATTGCCATGGCAAGAAAAGTGAATAGAGTAAAAAAAATAGAACCAGATGGATTCATCTGAATGAAAAACTTAGACATCAGAGTTATAAGTCACTAAATTGCAAATGTATTTACAGAGTGTAATTGTTTAAAGGGACAGTTCACCCAGAAATCAAAAGTACATATTTGTCCTCTTACCTGTAGTGCTATTTTATCAGCCTAGATTGTTTTGGTGTGAGTTGCTGAGTGTTGGCGATATCGGCCATAGAGATGTTTCCCTTCTCTCCAGTATGATGGAACTAGATAGCACTCAGCTTGTGGTGCTAAAGCGGCAAAAAATACCTTTGAAAAGCTCAACAACAATGTCTTTTCAAACATTGTGACCCGGTCACTCAAGATAATCCACTTTTGAGCAGTTTTATGTAGGAACTATTTTCTGACTTCTGTACTACACCTGCCAACTGTAACGCCATGTAGAAGGAAGTGTGCATCTATTGCTATCTCACTTAGCACCACTGTGTTGGCTCAGCTCAGGAAGACACCAATTAATGTTTACCTAGTGCTGTCACGAGCATGAGCCTCTTGTCCAAGAGTAGATGCACACTTCCTTCTGTTCAGTGATTCAGTTAGTGGGTGTAATTCGATAAAAAGAAAATAGTTCCTACATGGAACTGCTCACAACAAGGTCTGTGGATTATCTTGAGTAACCAGGTTATGATTTCTAGAAAGAGACATTGCTCTTGAGTTTCTAAATGTATTTTTTTTTGGCACTTAGAGCACCAAAAGCCGAGTGCCATCTAGTTACATTATATTTAAGAGAAGGCAGACATCTCTACAGCTGATATCTCTAACACTCTGCAACTCACATCAGAACAATGTAGACTGATGAGTAGCTCTACAGGTAAGACGAAGAATATGTATTTTTGATTCTGGGTTGAACTGTCCCTTTAATGTAGCTTGGTATTACATTATTGTAACTAGTTAACCACACAGAGATCTAAACTGGTTATAAGATAATTAAAGAGTATGGGACTATAAAGAGAGAGTTAAATGTGTAACAAAGCTAAAACATAATAATCATGGTAGAGGTAAATTAATTACTGTGGTGACAACAGCTGACTGTATTGAGGTAGAGTGAAACTGTATATTAAAGCTGTACCAGACTATGTAACAGTTTGCATAAAAAGCTTTTGGTAGGCAGAGTGACCTTGAGACAAAAGAAAGCCCTGTTAAGAGGGAGTCATAGGTTTGATTCATGACAGCTAATGCGTCCCTGTCGATCTTAACCTTTTGAAAATGCCATTGAGGAATTCATTTTCGGTAAATAAGACTTTTGTTCCTAATGCAAACACAGCTTGCTGGAGTACACGAATGTGTCTGTGATGCAGCCTGTTAATATTTCTAGTGAGCTCAAACTTGCTGTGGCTCTCTCCCAGTCTGTCTGGGCATGTGCAGAGAGGCACTGCAGTGCTGCACTGTGAAAAGAGAGAAAGACAGAGAGAGAGGAGTTTTGACAGTGGGGTGCTCGTGCCCTGCAATATTCTCGTTGCCATCCCATGTGTTGAGAGAGCATTTAGAGGATAAAAGGCTACATTTGTGTAGTCCACTGCTGCAGCCCCGCATTAGGAGGAACCCATTAAGCAGGAAAAGGTAAATGTCAGTGTCAGCGACCTACAAGCCAGTGCACTAGAACTTGTTTCTTTTCAGATTTCCTTTTGCCTGTCAACCAAACTGAGTTCACTTGGTGCAATTAAACCCCTGAAACCATCGCAGCATAGATAAGCAGTGTAGTTTTGCTTCACCTTTCTCCAGTTCAGCTCAGGTTGTTTCAGCCTCTTTCACAGATCTCAAATACAGCTCCTTAATCAAGAGAAACAACCAAGTCCCATCACAGACAGTTATAGTCTTTATTTGCTTTTGTCTGTTACCATACAAACCTCTACCAACTGTGTCCTTTCTCCTTGGATCACTTCTCTTTAATCTGATTTAATTCCGAGTCTATCCGTCCTCCTTATGGTGCAGATTCTTTTTCCTGTCGAGGCAGTAAAGATAGGATAAGAGTTTCACTTGATGTGGCGCTTTTAAGTGAAACAAAATGGTCTGCCTGTGCTCCAACCAATCCTTCTAAGTCAGGAAGCACCCGGCTCAGATCAACAACACTGATACTGCCTGGTAAACAGTAAGAGGACGAAATACATTGTGAGATCATGGTTTTTGCTTAAAACATCCTTAAGTTTATAATGTGGCAACCAGACGGACGCAGACAGAAGAGAACTGATTAAAGCAATGATGCCCAGAGTCCTGGCAAACAAGCTTTAACTACTTATACCCAGAAAGTTATGTATTTAAAAGAGACAATAAAGTACTTGAACAGAGGTAAAGGGTCAGAATGCTTCCTTTGTTGATCATTGTTTTTATCTAGAAATTGATGACAATGCCAAAGAGTCTTAGATAATTATTTCGTACCTCCAAGGCAGAGGATGTTGCCAGGCATTATAAGTAAGGTTATTAGGCCTGTAGCTTTGATACAGTATCAGCCTACAACATTAATTGGCTACTTGTGCCATTGCAGGCATGATCATTCTCTGCCTCTCAGGCTGCTGAGCTGAGGCATCAAAACAGGTGGAACATAAATGGCACAGCATGTGCACCTCAGAGTCGTGACGCACCCTGGTATTTCTAAAAGCTGTCATCCATTTTGTGGGCAATGATGACGATAGTGGCGAGCGAGGGGTGGGGGTGGGATCTCTTGGATGAAAGGGCCATCAAGTGGCTGGATATTGAACTGCACCCTCAGACGTTTGCTGAGCCATGGAGGCTCTGTTGTAATGAAGCAGGGACACTGCTTTCTCTTGAACTGGAATGGTCACGCTTGAGCAGGCCCTTTGAAGCAGGCTCAAGGTGCTATTTTCTGCTAAATGATACTGTAAGAGCTACGATTCTCTTTCAGTAGGAAAAAAAGGCAGGATTGTAATAGGAAATATTGTATTACCTTTCACCTGAATGGACATTTGGACTAATTTCACCTTCTGAATAAGGTTAAATCATACCTGACTGACCTCACAGATTGAAAAGCTACCATAGTGGCTGTAAATGACACCACAGTCCTCTTGTTTCACTGGGATATCCTTTACAGGCTCCTCAGTGGCTCCGCTGTCCAACTCTGTGTAATGCCACACTGCATTCCTGAGAAACCGAAGAACTCGGGTTCTGTAGGTGCAAGTGAACAGTGTTTGAGCTCAGATCAGGCCGGCTGATAGAGGTCACATTGAGGTCAAGGTCATGCTGAAAGAAAGTCACTAGCATAATGGTTTAGGGTTTCTCATCCACCCCCGTTAGATCACTTGACCCAAAGAATGAGCAAGATAGTGAGGTGAGTTTGGGTAAATGGAGCATAAAGTTACAACTTAGTTCCTCCTGATGCACATGGCTTGATGGACTCGCACCATGTTATAGTGCTGATTGGAATCCAGAAGTGGAAAGTAACAACTCAGTACTGAGTACATGCTTACATGCAGTTTAGAAGTACTTTTACTTTACGGATTTTAAGCAATTTTAACACTTATTTTACAGGGCATTATCATACCTTTTACAAAACCTTTATCTAACAATGGACATACATATTGCAAATATTAACCCTAACCCTATTTTAAAAACCCATCATGAGCAATAACCAATAGTAAAAATCCCAGTCACAATTAGTTCCTCCTTAACCTTTGTAATGCTGCTCTCATATTAATGCATCAGTGCTAATAATCCAATACTAAAAAATAATGTAACACTGGCATGGTTCGTTCTGTCTGTATAACAAGAGATTTTTACTTTTGATTTGTTGTTTTAGCTACATTTTGTTGGTATTATTACTTGTAACTGAGTTATTTTACACTGTAGTATTGCTACTTATACTTAGTAGAGAAGCTGAATGCTCCTTCCACCACCGCTGGACAGATTTACAATTAATTTATTTCATGATAGTGATCTGTAAAAATAAATGAGGCTTTTAAATCATTACACCTTGTAAGAGCAAAATGCCAACGAACAGCTCATAATTCAAAATCTGGCAACATAATAAGATGTTGTTTGAATTTCACACGTTCTTTAGCTTGTGGTTTTTAGATTGCAAATGTTTAGACATGATATAATGAGGCACGTATTGTGCCACTGGGCCCCAGGCTATAAATACATCTTGTTTGTCCTGCAATCCTTCAGTAGATATATTTTTTTTCTGGAAGCTCAATTAATTCACAAACTGCTTCCCTCTTTCATCATGCTGCTCAGCTTTGTTTGTGATGACTTCGCTGATATTTTGCAACACAAATCCCCAGAGTTTTGATGCAGTAAATAAAGACATTAATCTGCGCTGCTTATACAGAAGCTACAGAAATGATGCCCTCTGGTTTGCAAAGGAGGATTTAAAGCCGTGGTCTGAGCAGAGTGAATGTAAATAAATGCTATACTGTCTCATTTGACTAGTAATTAGTAAACAGCGTATAATGTCTCTGTTTAGCTGCGATGAAACCTGCATGTTATTGTCTCTTCAGACATCACAAGCTGACATCATCGCTTATGGGATGCATTCAAAATCATGTTGAAATATTTTGTGAAGTGTATTGCAATCATAGCATCAGGTAAAAGTCAGTAAGTCTAATTTTCTATTCCTAATAAGTTGCTCCAGTAAATTGGTATTGCACTTCCATACACTATGCTGCACTTGTAAAAGACATTTTTTTAATTATTCAAAATTGAATAAACAGAGGCTGAGCTATACTAAGTTTAATTCCTCATATGGATCACGCTCCAAAAACGTATATAGGATCCTATGCCTCTCATTTTGCAGCTCAGTATCCAGCATTTCATGATCACTTAAGACAACTTTGGAAATCTCCTCCTATAGCCACAGAAGAAATTAAACAACTGTATTTGCATGCTGAGTAGTACTTCTGTGAATTCCATGTGTGGTGTGCCCCTTTTAATATTTAATGCAATTTTGTTAGATCAATTTATGAATAATGAATGCTTACAACTTCAAATAGAGGTACGGCAAATTAATTACTTGAAATGTATGTGTGCTCATATTGCTAATGCATATTTAATGTGTTGGTTTTATGAGCACCCACTTAAATGTCAGGTTGCCATTTAACTGAGACACAGAATTGAATAAAATAGTATTTAATTGGTGATAGATTCATCACATTTTTGTCACTGTAGAGCAAATTCGTTCATGTGATTGTTTAATTAATTTCTACATATATTATTTAGGCGTTATTTCAGTAACAGCCACGCGGTGGTAGCAGAGATGCAGACGTCATCACGCACACAGCGTTCTACTATAACCCATGTGTGTGCGTGCGTGCTCATGCGCTCGCGCTTGTATGGGGTGAGTGATGGGGTAAAGTTTAGTGCTCCGCTCCGACTAATTTCCGAAGTTAACCGAAGAGAAACGATAAAACAAAAGGTATGTGTCTGTCAGAGAACTTCTTAGCTAAAAGAAAAGATGTTTAAGGATAGAAAAGTGACAAATATTTATATTCCGGTGTCTTGACGTGACCTGTCAGAAGTATGGAGGACTGAAAGTTAACGCTGAAGTGACAGTTCATTCAGTGTAGCTCCTCAGAGGCACGAGGCTGAGTGGGAGGGTCTGTCGTTGTGTTACACCGCTTTACTCCCTGAAGTTGTAGCAGAGAGGAGGTAATCATTTCAAGTGTGGATTACTGTCAGCACCCAGGTGACGGGACCGATGAGATGATACTAAAACACAACAGGAGCCCTCTTCTGCTCGCCGTCACCTGCATGTACTTCTCAGGAGGTTTGCTTTGGTCCTACCAAGAAGAGGATGCCAGTAACGGGTAACTATAGGACATGTAAATGACAAGAGGACTCCTTGAATGAGGTGAAAGAAAATGCTTTTACTTAAAAATGTTTTCTCTCACAGTGAAGAGTGCTCTGAGAATAACATTTCTACAACAAAGTACCCCTGCGTGAAGTCGACTGGAGAAGTTACAACGTGTTACAGGTACAGTGGAGTGATTCATGTGGTTTGGATGCTGTTCAAATTCAGTTATTGCTTGACTGAAAGGGATTATAATAATGTGAAATTATGAAACTGCAGATGAGTGCATTTTGTGCCCATGAACGTGATTGCAAAATGTAGCTCTGCATGATGTAAAATTGGACTTGTCATTTATTATTCAGAGCAATAATGTTGTTGAAATGGTGCTTGCTTGAAATGTTAGTGAGGTGGAAGCTAATTTATACTTTGTCTTTATGAAACATGGGAAGAATCACAAAATGTTATTGCCTGAGGCTGCTAATAGCTTTAAAACAAAAATGAATAGGCTATAAATATCCTCTCAGTTCCTCATTACCATGCATGTGATTTAATTATTATTTTCAATAAATCTAGTGTTGTTCCGATGTTTATATGAGCTGTAAAATGTCTGCTTTCTAAAAAGGATGCTGTTGATCATTACTGACATTACAAAACTCCCTGAATCTTTTTAAAGTAATTACATAAAATGTATCCAATGAAATGAAGGGATTTCTGGTGACACATGGGTTGGATTTTCCTCTTAATCATCCTTTGTGAACTTCAGGGATCATAGCAATCTTAATATCCACAAGCCTTCAGATAGGCCTATTATGCTCTGACACTGGCTTTAATTATGACAGTTCACAGACACAGTGGACACAGCGTCTCCTTGCTACAAAAACTCCTGTCAGAGGCTATGGATTAAGTTGTTAGAACCCTAATCTGTCTTCATTGCCAGGGGCCACCTCACAGGCAAGATAAAAAAAAAACCTTATAACTACTGACTTTAAGAAGGTAGTTCAGTCAAAAATCAATTCATATATTCACTGTGTTTTTCCTTTCAGGCCAGTTCATTATTTAGATACAGTTTACAGCAACAAAATGTGACAAATGTCTGCTGTCTTTGTGATGAATGTAAGCTGAATGTTGAATCACTTCCTAATAGATATTGAAGTAGACGCACGCTTCTCTCCAACACCCCCACACTCCTTACAATGCTCCTTTAAGATGTATTTATTATATCATAGAAAGCTGATAAATGCTCAGACACCACTTTGCAGGAACATAATGCTTGTTTTCAGACAGTGTAATTCAGACTGATGAGATTGTTGTACTATTGTTTGGAAACAAAATCACGCAACTTATTTAGGGAAGTAGTTTTGAAACATTTTGTCAATCATCTTGATTTTATAACAAATCTATTTCTGTATGTCCTTTTCTGGGAAGGCGTATCGAGAACTAGAGAAATGCCAGATCGTTGAATATCTCCTCTGAGAAGTCTTTCCAAATGTCGACTTTGTAAGGTTTCATCTCTGCATCACTTGACAAACTACTGGCCGTGGTTCAAGCACACAGTGACATCCTGTTTGATCTTCAAATCTCAAACACATTCTTAACATAATTATGTTGGTTTATGGTTATTGGCTGCGGCCACAGTTGTTTCCCACAATGTTTATTTAAAGAAGAAAAAGTGTTTCAGCTAAGAGCCAAGATAATGTGTCCTGGGGTGCTTTTTAGTTCACCTGCATGGCGTGAGCTGATGACTGCCCATCAGCACTGTAATGGTTAGTAGAGAAGTTTTATTGTTGTGCCAAAGATTCAGATTAATGATCTGAATTTGATAAGATGAGTGTTGATTCTGATTACTGCATTTTTGTTTTCAAACTGAAGTAATATACCAGCGCAATTGTGCCTTGGCATGACTTAACTGTAGTTCAAAGGAACCAAGCATGATTTAAGTTGGCAAGACTCAGTTGCCAAAGGAAAGTATAGGCTTATGGCATTCATTAGGCGCTCTGTAGAGTATCAGTGTGACTACACATCTCTGAACATTTTGTTACTGTAATAAACTGATTTTTTCATAAACCAAGAGCTATTTGTTTCAGAGTTGTTGCTTGTACTCGCAGATGTGCCGCAGCAGTTTGATACCTTTGATGCACATTTTTCGTTTAAACAATAATCTATAAAACTAAAACTGCAGATGTCAGATAGGCATCAGTTTAAAGCTTACAGTGCACATGAGCATTTGCAACCCGTTCTTAAACCTAGCCGGTCAAATACCAATGCTTTATCATGCCCTTTGGCATCTCATTACAACACACAGGGCACCCTTTAGCTCTTTACACCACATTAGTTGCTCTAAGTGTCAAGTATTGCCACATATTCATTTACATTGGAGTTGGTTGAAAGCATGTTGCGTCTTGAAAAGACTCTAAAGAGGTGCTTTTGGCGTCAGTATTACACGCTGAGGGGCACAACAAACCAAAGTATTTGATACCCTGATAACGAGAACGGGCTAGCGTTTCCTTCATAGGGTAAATATAAGGGCCGTAATCATGGTTAGCTTTTAGTGAGGTTCACTGAACAGTTTAATTAATGTGATCATCACCTTGGATTTTATTTTTGAAAATGTGAGCTTTGGAGATGCCAGTAGCTGGATGTTATTACGCTTTGGCCAAGCCATGCTGGCTATTTCCCCCAGAATGTCCTGTGCTGCACCAGACCAATAAACACTCCTGCTGGTGGGTGACGTAATGCAAGCTCTGCTGTTTTGACTCAAGAAACAATATGGCGGCTAGCTGGTAACTGTTTGTTTTATCAGCACTACTTAGTTTTACCATTTGATCTTAGTTTTTCAGCCTCCGTTTTTACAATACAGAAAACAGTATGGCGCCCACTTCCTGTTCACAAATTCTCGTTTCACAGCCAAACAGTACACTAAAGTGTGTTTCTGAGGACATATCAGGCGAGAAATATACACTATGACAGAATCCTGTTTTATATTTGGTCAGCACTGCCTGGTTTTACTGCTTGATCAGAGTTTTGGCTGAGTTTGAGAGGGAGAGGGAGGGGCGTCTCTCTCTCAAACTCAAAGGGAAGTTTCCTATAGTTCAATTGCACATACTGTCCACACTGCTATGATACAAAGCTGGTTGAAAATCGAATGTGAGAGTGGCATCTAATCTTATTCTTGGCAAGAAAGCAAAATGTCAAACACTTGAGAAGCTCTGAAATTCGAGTCTCCTCTCTTTCAAGTGGGAGAGGAGAGGACCACATGAAGGAATTTTGAAACAGGCCCCCTTTGACCGTGGCATTCCACTGTGTGCACAGTTTAACACTCATCCTTGAAGAAATTTATCATATTGTGAAACAGCATCAGAGGACACACCAGAGACCTAGGGAGCATATGTCACAGTACAAGACAAGTACCAGGGCCTCAGCTGACTTGGACCATATCTGTCTCACTGTCAGTGCAGGCACATTCTTCTCTAACTGTCTTTCTGGGTTGTTTTATATGGACATTGTCGGATGTGGGTTCTGCGCATTCAGCCTTTTCAGGCATCAAAATACAGTATATGCTTATGTTAGTAGTTCTACATGCTGTGGGGTTAAATATGCTTGGCTCATGATAGGATGTTAAAGTTTGTGCAGGGGTTTTGCTCCAGAAGTTGCACTTAAATCACGACCGCCTGTGATTGCAACATAAATGCTTTACTAAAATCCAAAGCAGGGTTTGATTAAAATGATAAGGTGTGTGTTTTTTGTTCCAGTTTGGCAACATCTTAAGTGCTAAGTGGTCACTGCTGTGCTGTTGCATTTAGTTTGTAATCTGGCTTATGTTTGATAGGTTTTGTGTCTTTGCTGTTGGGTGGCTGCTTTTTCTTTGGTGGTTCAGTTATCACTGGTCATACTAACAAACCTCTCAATCCTCATAGTGTATTTTTATCCAAACCATAGTTGCTGCTGCTGAAAATGTAAACCCATCACTTTCTGTGCCCAGGGAATTTTCTTTCTGCGGCTTGTGTCACAAAGCAAGATTACTGACTTAGCTGGACAAATGCGATGAGTAGGATATAACCCAGAAGAGGTTTTTATTTGAGTCCATGTTGCAGATTTGAGGGGCTTCCAGGTTTTACTCAGCAGTTATCCAGCTAACTTCATAATCCTGCTTTGTGAGACAGACCCCCTGGGGAAAATATACCTGACAGTGGCTGTTAGTAAACAGCAAATCTTTCATAAACTACTTTAGGCTGAATCACTTTGTCCGTTGGCAGTAGAGAGTGACAGAGCAGATTCATGAAAAGTTTATGTACTAAAGATTTCTTGTTTTTATTAGGGATGAGAAATTGATAAGATTTAATGCCATTATCAGTGCTGCTTACTGTTTTGATTCTTTATCCATTCTCTTGTTGATTCCTGATCAGTTTTCTGTGTGGAAAAAGGTAGGCCACACAGCTCGACAGGTTTTCTGCATCAGTGCACAATGTGACTCTCATTCACCTTCTCCTCGCTCAAGCATGAGGGGCAGAGCTGGTTGTCAAGTCGAGCTGATTGTGGCCTGAGAGTTAGCTGTAGCAAAAGTCTGTCATCATCTAAAATGGATGAAATGAGAGAATATTTGTACAGCATTCGTTTTCATTTAGGTTTTCTTAGTAAGAGAAAAAATCTGCTAAACCAGTCTGTGTGGCGCTAATGTTATTATAACAGGATATTTCCCCTTGGTAATGGATGTGCTGCTCATTTGGAAAGCAGTGGCACTCGTGCATAGAGTGTCAAATACATGGTTTTCCTGGACTTTAAGCCCATGTTGCGCAGGAAGATGTGTCAGCACATTGCTTTTGTTTCCATCCTTACTTTAAATGATCATTTTACTGACATTACAAGCAGCACTTTTGACTTCTCTCTTTGTGAAATGAACTCACACCTTGAACTGTTTCTTCCTCTCCGCCATGACTCCTTCTTATTGCAAGTTTCCAGTAGTGTAGATGCATGAGTTTGATGTCATTGTTTTGCAATGAGCAACTGTCAGAAAAACATGCTGGCAAGAAATTGATGAATTTGGAGGCATATGATTCAGATGGTTTGGAATTTGGAACCAGTTCTTGATTCTGATTCCTAGTTTTTATGCTGTTTAATCAGTCTCGGTAAAGGTAGTGCAGTTTACTCAGTGTGTAGCCATTTTTTCAGCTAAGTATCTTATGACATCTCTGAAAATCCAAGATGAAAGCCAGATCCAATGTGCTAACCATCATAGGATCGAGGCACATTAATAATCCTTGTTTATAACTTCACTCAGGTGACAAGAGGCTACATGAAACAGTGATTACATTGGCTTGATTTATTGTGTATATGATGTCGGCCTTACCTACCCTGTAAAGGAAATGATCCACTGGAAAAGAAGCAGAACACAGTGAGAGTGAGTCTGTCCACTCTACATCTGCAACAGTTATACATAATTGATGTGTGGCATTTGTAATTGTTGCTTTGTTATTTTTCCAAATAATTCTGGTGGTACTAAGCATTTTGTTGCTTTCTCTCCTCCCTCTCCTCTGCTGCCGTTCTCCTCTACTCAGGAATTCAGGGGAAACTCTGGTTTACGCAGTAAGGAAACAAAGGATAACATTTCATCAGCCCCCCCTGTGAGACATGATAGCTATGATACTCATGCACTTGGCTGATCCAAACAGCATTGTTTGTCTCCCGTAAATGTCCCCATGAATCAGTTCCAATGAAATGCATTGGACTTTCTTCATAGGTATTACTCATTTTTACTCACTGCTTTTACACATAGTATTCTAGTGAATCAAGTGGCCCAGAAATTTGTCTAAAGGAATTACTGTAGATAGATTTTCCATTGACTGCAAAATGAGTAATTGATTTATATTGTGATTCCCAGTCAGATCCAAACACAGTTGGTGTACTGCTCGGCTCCAGAGAAATGATCACTTCAGTCTGATTATTCAACTTGGCTACAAAGCCTTAAGTCTCTCTTGTTTCCTTAGTTTTCAGATCTGTTTTTCGCATCAGATTTAAATGTATTCTGCGCCTTGGAATAATCCTCTCTGCTGGACCTCAGTTCCTTCTCCCCATTCAAATAGCTCTCAACACGAGAAATACACTTGGGGTTCTTAACTGCCATATTGTCATCTCTCCAATGATTGTAGCTCCATGAAGAATACGTTGTGGCACAGCCTAAGGAGTTCAGCAGTCAGTCATGTTTAGTCTTTTTGGGCTACTACATTTCTGATACAACTGTAAATGTTCTGCACAGGAAGGTAGAGTGAGTCTAGATTTATGGACAACGTACGAGTAGCATCTGTCTTGGTGGAAAAGCACGTAACTTAGTAGAGCCCCTATGTTATAATGTTACTAAATGAATGTCAACTGAGCCATGGGCACACATCCACTTATGTACTGTAGTTATTTAATAGGTTGGAATCCTTTTATAGATGTCAGACTTAAATGTTCCAACATTTTTCAATGTCTGCTTATACTGAGCTTCTAGGTGAAATTACACATAAACTGATACAGTATAATTAGTCATTTAGTGCCATGATTATTCCAGAATGAAAGAAAGAAAACCCTCCGCTGGAAAACAGATGATTGCACATGAGGGAGATGGAAAATATTAGGCAATTCAAAATGATTACTCTCAGTCTTTTTCTATAGCTGTGTTTTTTATTAGCCTACAAACCCAATTATCAGCCACCTCATGTGCTACTGAATATGCGTCAGAGAACCAGTTCGTAGACTTGATAAGTACACTTGTCAAGTCTTGTCTTCTTGTTTGTACAAAAAAAGCCAGCAGCTCAGTTCATGTCAGAAGATTGGGAAGATAGGAAAATGGCAAACCAGTAATACACGTGCTGTAGCAGTTGTGCTGTTGTAGACAATGTTCTAGTGGTCTAAGTGTTTCCAAAAACACAGCGACTAAGTGCCAGAGCAGGCACATTTTTTGATTTATTAACACCACATCTGGAATTCCTAACAAAACACTTTTGGATTTGGTTTAAACCGCAAATTATTTTTAGAAATGACAACATTGTAAGCTATTGCATTTAAGCATTTGAAAAGACAAAAAATGCATCATGATAAAGTAAATAAGTTGTCTGGAAAGGAGCATGGAAAAAGTCCAAGATGTTTCTCAACAGCCCTTTGAGTGAAACAGTTTACCGGAATTAACCTCAGTAGATGCACAATGAGATAACGCTACTGGAAATCATGCCAATCAAAAAAGCTTGAAATGATTTACAGTACCTGGCACTGTGCCACGGCATTTTGTTACTCTACACTGAGTAATAGGAGACAAAGTAAGAGTGAAAGTTGCTAGTGGAATGTACAGCATTACATTCCCCAAGAAACTCTGTTGATAAAAAGCAATAAATCCTAGCTTTTACAAACTGCTGAATACATTTCATGCTAACCAACACAACCATAAGGTCTGATTTATTCCATAATTCAACATAAACCAAATCCCCAAAATGATACATAATACCCTGTCAAAGAAAATACATCAACATCTGTTTTCTATCAATATTCAGAATGAGGATATGTAGCCTGTTAACTGATGTAGACTGCTGAGACTTTACTGTGGATTCAAGGAGTTGACATGAATATTTGGTGTTGCTCTCTAATGACACATCTAAAGGCACAGAGGAGGAGGTCACCTGTCAGATAAGCTAATGATGACAGTCTGTTTTATTCAAAATACTATGCAGAAACAGTGAAATACCAATAATATTTGTTTTTTAATGATGCTTTTACCTCCCCTTGTTTTTTTTTTTCTTTGGTTGACTCACAGACAGTGTCAGCAGCTTTACCCTCAGTGTCACCCAGGTGCAAACGTTCCCGCTCACAGTGCTATCTGTGATGGAATAATTCTCCCAAATGAATCAATTTGATGAATCATGTGCAGAAAAATGATGATCTTAGAGTCACGGGACATAGATGTTTCCCTTCCCTCTCGTACAATAAGTTCCCACAATGAAACAACAAAATATGTTTCTAACTGCGTCTGTATCAGCAGGGCAACAGCACTTGTCTGTGCCTTCCAAAACTGTTATAAATAACAGCTGGGAAAATAAATTCGTTTTAAGATCTGACGACCCTGTGGATAAAGGGATAGTTTGGATTTTTCAAAGTGGGGTTATATGAGATACTTATCAATGGTAAGCGTATTGCCTACAGTAGATGATGGTTGGCGTGCCCCCAGTTTGGAGAAGCAGGCAGGAGTACCGCCATAGCAGCTAAACAAGATATTGCTGTGACTGTGGGCTGCAGCATAACATATTTTAGACACCTAAAAAAGGCCCACCAAAAGAAAATATCAGTCTAAGTGTATGCTATATTCAGAATATTTTCACTTCTTTACCTTGCCATCAGGCAGCTGTTACTGACAGTGCACTGAAGCTATTAAAGCATTCTCTTCAAAGACACCAGCCTCCTTTGGCATTCATTCATTCATTTTCCAAACCGCTCATCCTGTTAGGGGTCGTGCAGGGGCTGCAGCCTAACCCAGCTGACATTGGGCAAGAGGCGGAGTACACCCTAGAAAGGTTGCCAGACTATCGCAGGGCTGACGCATAGTGACAGACAACCATTCACACTCACATTCACACCTACAGCCAATTTAGAGTCACCAATTAAGCTATCCCTAACCTGCATGTCTTTGGATTGTGGGAGGAAGCCGGAGTACCCATGCTGACATGGGGAGAACATGTAAACTCCGCACAGAAGGGCTTGCCCACCCTGGGTTCGAATTCCCCACCCTGGGTTCAAACCAGGAACCCTTACTGAACACAGGAGCTGCTGATCTACTGTTGCTTTTTTTTTTTGTTTGTTTGTGTTATTGTTTGACTTTGGTGTGTCTGAACTACGGCTTTGAAACTCCAAAGTCACACAAACAAACAAGGCAGCAGTAGACCAGCAACTCCTGTGTTCAGGGAGGTAAAATTACTGGTTTCCTCAGTGGAGTCTGGCTTTAAAGAGGGCATAGATAAGTTTCGGTTTCAGCTCAGTTTCACTTTGGAAAGGACTGTCTGACAGCAAGGTAAAGCAGTGAAAATAAACGCAAAAATAATAAACACGTACACAAAAACCAATATTGATTCTTGCAGGTACGTAAAATGAAATTTGCAGCTGTACAGCAATCTATTGCTGAGCTTTTCCACTTGCAAGCAAACAGGCTGATTTTGTGTGTGTGTGTGTGTGTGTGTGTGTGTGTGTGATTTCATCTGAGTAACTTCTCTGCTATTTAACCTTTCTAACTGTTAGCAATAACCCTCATCCATGTATTTGACTGAAAAAGAGTTAATGATGCTTGCACCTCCTGTTGGGAATAGATTCACCTTGTTCACTGTAGCAGCTCAATATTAAACAAACAAGGCTTGCATTTGTATTCACTGCACCTTGGCTCCCAGCTCTACCATAACTAGCAGGTCAATCAGATACCTTTTTCATGTGATGTTTGGCTTTGGTTTACCTTCTTATTATTCAATGTGCTCATAAAACATGTCTTCCTTAAAGGCACTACTCAGGTTTTCAGTGATTCTAACACTTCTGCTCCACACAGGAAAGAACTTTACTTATGCCACTTGTTGACTACAGCGAAATTGTAACAAACAAATGTGCATTATTTGATTGTTTTGCTATTTTTGCTCAGTCACATTTTTGATTAATTATCCGCCTGTGTGCTCACGTGCATGTCCCACTTCAGTAAATACCCTGCACAGGTGGGATTAGTTGCACCTGCCTGTGCAGTTCTGGGCCAATAGACCTCATTTGAAATACATCATTACTTAGAAAAGGGGCTTTTTCTTTTTTTTTTTTTAACTTAGTTAACAAGACAAACTTGTAAGTTTGTTGCTGTGCTGCTTTACTGTAGTGATGACATGCTCAGTGAGCACTTCCAAAGTAAAAATACACAGGGCTTAAGAACATCAGTCTTTGAAAGTACACCAAGAAAGCTTTTATAAGTTCCTGTTGTTCAGAGAAGAGGGAAGTATTGTTTTTGTAACTCCACTTTATTTACGATTATTACTTGTTTTTTGCAAGTGCCTGTGCTCCGACACAGTAACTCAAGTCTGTTTTCCTGTCCCATACAAATATTATTGTTGTTGATGTTAATAATTCAGAGCACATACGCCCTAGAGCCTGCCATTATTGTGTGTCACTTTAATGGTGACGCTCTTTGCGCCATATTGTGAATAATATTGTTATAGAAGTCGAGCCAATTGGTCGTGAGTAATTTCTGCAGGTCCTGTCATTAATATGTGAGTGTGCTGCTGGAAGTTCTCACAGTCAGTGTTGAGCTGTGTTGTGAGTGGGAGGTGGAGGCAGGTTTTTCAACTCTGACTTACTTTCATCATTCATCTTCTATATGGGATGATATGTTACAAAACATTTTAATCTTTATTATTTTATTTTAGATGAGATGTAAAAGAGCTGTTTAGCCACAGCCCTGTCAGCAGTTCAGCTGAAGTGGTGATATGCCCTATTAGGTAAAGATGAGTCCCCTTCCTGTTCCTTAAAAGCATTGAGGAAGATGCAGTGAAGTGTAAGTTATCACAGTGAGAGCAGGGGAGGACATGTTAGTGTTAAGGAGCATTCCTTAGTGACGGATATAGAGCACAAGCAGCAGCGAACATCCCGTCTCTCATCTCTTATGTCTTCGGTGTATTGCCCTGCATGAATTAAAGTAGTGTTTTAGAAATACACATACTGTAGGTGTTCATAACTTTGCTACTATTGGAGTCACTGTGTCATATTTCTTCAGCCAAAAGGACAACAAATATGGCCCCACATCTTCAAAGCTCTCGCTCACAAATAAGACATTTCTTTGCCCTCTTTTCTTTCTGTCGTTTTCCTTTCTTTGATTAGAAACATAATTTTTTTCAGATCCTATTATGACTTATAATTTAACAGTTTCAGTATTACTGACAGAGAGTAATTTGATTTGATTCCTTACAAATGCATTTTGCCATCTGTTTTCATTTGACAGACTCTAATACAAAACATGCCTTTGCCAGAAAGACCATGACTTTAAGTCTTAATGTCTCCTAAAGCCTGGAGTTGTTATATCAAAATAGTTTGACAACTGTTGTTTGGATGATTTTGACCTGCTGCCCAGAGCACACATACTTGAGCACTACACAGTAGTTGTCCAGTATGTGGAGGACAGGCTGTAAATGGAGATGAATGTTCTCTGTCAAAGCCTCCATGTCTTCAAAGGCATGTAAGGGGTATGGGGTAACTGTAAGCTACCAGTTAAATATCTACTGTAAATGAGCAGGAGGACTGACAAGAAATGAACATAAATCAAATATATAACTACAGGACAGTGTGTAAGATTTAGGGGGATTAGTGGCATCTAGTGGTGAGGATTGCAGATTGCAATCAGCTGAAACTTCTCTTGGTTAGGATTCCTTGTTCAGGAGGTTTTTACAGAGAGAAAATTATCCGCAGAGGTCTCTTCCTCTCCAAAACAATTTAAATAGGTGATTTAAACAGGTAAAAACACTGAATAAAACAGTTTCACGTTACAAATCAGTTTTTCTCCTGCAATGTTTGGCATGTCGCAAATGGGCTGCTTGCCCAGCACCTGCTTATGTGTGCTCACCTTTTTTGTCTAATAACTTAAGATCCAGACGTTATGTGGCGTCTACCTAAGGTGTCTACCTGGAGCTGAGTTATTTGCAGAGTTCTCTCGCTTTCCAAAACAAATGGAACTGTTGATTTAAACCGGTAATAACACTGAATAAAGCAGTTTCATGTAAAAAAAAAAAAAAAAACAGTGTTTTTCCAACGCTCTTGTCAAGGAGGGGCTGCTAACTACAATGGCAGATGCAAAAACGTGAATGGCCCTATCTCAAGCCAGTGTTTGGTTTGTCTTGGCTACTGTAGTAACATGGAGGTGCAACATGGGGATCTGTCTGCTCCTATTTTAAATATTGCTGGCTTGTTCTAAGGTAAAGAAAACACAATTTTTATTTTCAGGTGATTATTCACTAAAGAAAACATACTTATTATATTATATTCCATTTCTGCCAGTATATCCACTGAAAGCCCACACACTGAACCTTTACATGAGAGTAAATTCATATGGCATAAGTACATGTGTTTAAGATAGAAGCAGGTATAACAGATTGCCATCTGTGTTCATTGATGAATGAGTGCTGGCATTTTGATATTCTCTACACTGTCTGCCCTTAAATATCACCTTTAATACATGCTCAGTGGTTGCAGATCCTAAATCACATGAATTACATGATTTACTTGGTGCGGTCTGTTGCCTATTCAACTTAACATTTTCAGATCACAGCCATTTTCCCTTCTCTAATCCACGTATCAATAGCTTATTTGCAATATTTTGGTTTCTTAGCACCCCAGTCTTGTTTCTTTTGGCTTCAGCTCATTCACCCATCTGTTTCTTTCCATGGAGAACTGTAGTGTGGTCACGCTTTGGTCACGCTGTGGTTTCGCGATGGTTAAGAGATGTGGTGATATGTAAACCACAGGCTGTGGTTTTTCTGCCTTCATGCCTCTGTCCCATGTTTCCAAGACTGTGTTCCAGTTGTAGTCAACATGTCACTACATTCTACCCAGAAAAAAAACTAATATGGCAGTTATTTTTGCATTAGGAAACAGTATTTGTACACCCCTCTACTGTGAAACAGGAACTTCTTGACAAGTAAATCAGCTAATTGAAAGCAACTGAATGTGTGTTTAAACTTAACATGCTTTTTTTCATAGTTAATTGTTATTCACAGTTGGGTCATTTCATGCTTTAATTTATTCTCCTATTAGTGAAAAAATGAAAAGTATAAACTGCTGATTTCTTAGCAGCTACCCCAAGGAAATGTTCGCCTGTACCAGTGAACAAACCACCACAGACCAGTCCAGTCATGTTAAATTGTAAACAGCTGCAGCATCAATGTTAATAACACATTTTGGAAATGGGACTTCATGTTTGGTGGTTTTTGGCAGCACAGATGTTGCCCCTTCCATTGAGAATTTTGCTTGTGTGCTGCTGAATTTTAATATTTGCGAGTCAGATGTAATTTTATTTGATGATATTCACCACTACCAGCACCATTAGTGTGTTCGTCCAGCTGTCATGACCATGTTATACAGCAGTTACAGAGCTGCGTGATGCTGTTTGTATTAGTCTTCCTTCTCACTCTGTCCTCTTCTCTCCACTCAAGAATCCAGATATGTTTTATTTTCAAGGAAACATGCACATTAAGTATTATTTCAAATTATAATGTGAGTTGGCCAGTGCTGGCTAATTTACAGCAGTCCCTGGGCTGAATATCATATTTCACTACACACTAGTATTAAAAATAACATGCAAACCGCAAAGCCTCAAGTGGGCTAAAGTATGCCACATACCACACATCTACATTACCTTAACACACTGCATGTCATGAGAACATATAACCAGATAAAAGGCGACATAATATACAGTAATTACCTCACATGTAGAAACACTTACCCATAATAATTTTTATAGATTAATGAAGTTTTTTTCAAATAAAGATAACAAATTAGATTATTACAAATTGCTTTGAGTTTGAGTTGAGAAAAAACTTACTTCCCTTGAGTATTACCAGTTGAAATCACTTATTAAAAGTTGGTTAACAGTTGTCTTTATTTAGTGTACAGGACAATGCTCCTATCAGATATCTTACTTTTTTTATGGCAATCCATCCACTAGCTGTTGATTATAGTTGTAGGTCTTTCACTCAAATCCACAAATGTCAACCTCATGTTGGAACTAGAGGAAAAGCCAACACTGAAATAGTTAAAGGAATACTTTTCAACTACCTGTGTATCATATTAATGTAGATAGTATGCGTAAATTAACTATGGCAAACTCTCCATCTACCAGTGCCCAGATCTCCCTGCTCGTCTCTCAGCTGAAATGTGGCAGATTTCTGCTGGCTCTGTTTGAATCTGTCAAAACAGATGATAAATGCTCACCTACCAGCGTGAGTGTTCATTGGTGCAGTGAGGCGCAGTGCATCCTGGTAATTGTAGGCTTTCTACCTCTTTAGTAAAAGCAAATGCCACAGACTTTTTTGTGGTCATGTGGTACCAATTTTAAAAGCACTTGCATCGTTTACTACATAGACAGCCCGGTTTTATTAAAAGACCATCTTTCCAGCAGTTAAACACTTTTTTAAGATACAGCATCTGGGAACCATGTCTGTACAAAATTTTATACCAATCCATAGATGTTGAAATATTTAACAGGATAAGTTATAGTTTTGTTTTGTATCTGTACAAAATATGCACAGAATCTCATGGAAATCCATCCAATAGTCGTCCAAATGTTGTTGTTCCAGTCTGGACAAAAAGTGGTGGACTGTCAACAAGGCTAAAAACAGGAGATGTAGAGGCGAGAATCCAGCACGCACACTTGAGAAAAACAGATGATAGAAGCCGTAAATATTAAAATTCTATGCATCCAAGTCCTCTGAACAGAAAGAGACTCCAGTCACCTCATGTAGCCTCATAACACTTCATTTGATGCTCCCTAGTGTGATTGCTGTTAAGCCTTGTCTAGTTCCACAGTAAATGAACTGTATCGATTTCTCTCCCACGTAGCGGCTTGAAGCCCTATTGTTATGTGGCCTGAATGAATCATAGATTGATTAATTCCAAGCTGTTTTTTTTTTAAATTGTACTTCATGTATTTCTTGTTTAATCATCAGGAGGGGGCAGTGACACAGTAGACCTAGTCTAGCTACTGAAAGGTCTTAGCTGAGAATAAAAAAAACATCTGCTTTTTCCATCTAAATCTTTATGAATATTGTTGGAGTGAACCTTACATTTCTACTTTGGGATGAAAGATATTCTTTTTAAAAAGGCAAATAATTTCTCATAAACTGTTGTTGATTTTAGTTCACCTTTCAGCAGGCCAGTTCTTCAGGGACCAGCTTCCTTAAAATCTATTTTTCATCCCCATTTTTTGCATCCTTTGCATGTAGTATGGCTATTCATATTGCAGTGCTTCTTTTTTAGCAGCCTTTTCCACTCTGTTAACGTAATGAGCTGTTAAATCTGTTAATAATAACAAATTAATTAAATTACTTATAATCCCTTCAAGATTCTTTTAACATTTCCCCGAAGTGGAGGTTGAACGCTTTCACAGTAACCTCAGTGTTTGAAGGGGATTGGTAATATCTGGCTTGTGTCCAGTAGACTGGTTTGAGTTAGAAACACATGGAAGGGCTGATGATGGTTTACTGTAACAGGCCACAGACAGCCGTGCTCGGTATAATTTCCTGAAGTGTCAGTATCAGACATCACACACACACTTCTGCACTTGTCCTCAGCTTTAAAGTGAAAGTTTATATAAATGAAAATCTGAGTTTTTCAACTCAAAATGTGACATAAAAGCAGATAGATTTCATTATGGATTACACTACACATTTTATAACATGTGGTCTGAGTCAAATCCGATTTGTTTGAGCCGTGAACACCACTGAGGAAACGCAGCAAAGAGAGGCTGAGGCCTGGGCTGTCTCTGTTATAGCTGACTTGTAGTATTTTAGCTCCAGCTGTCCGCCAAAGCTGAGCAGAGCTGAAGTGCTTTGCTGCAGTGTGTCTCATTGAAAAACTGCCGGTTTTGTTGGATTATGTTGCAGATGCCAGCACAGCAGGAGCGCTGTACATGGCCAAAGTAGCTGCTAACAGCAGATGGATTGCAGAGCTAATATGGGGAGAGGTCCTTATTTAGAGTGACCCTTCTCTGCCACAAAAAGTAGCCATTGTTTAGTTGCTGTGTATTATAATGGTAATTCATTCCCTGCATTTAAATGACTACATCTTGGTCAGGCAGGCAGGAACAGTTGTGTACTGTTTTTGATTTGGGATGTTAATGTGGGCTAACTGTGGTGAACTTACACCCAAGCCAAGCTGGTACATGCAGTCACTGTGAGACTGTTTTGTCAGAACACTGATTCAGATGATAGGATTTTTTTTCTGGTGTGGGCGTACTGGTGTTTTAAAGGAATAGTTCTGCATTTTAAGGAAACAAGCTAATTTGCTTCATTAGGGAGTTAGATGAATTCAGCACCACTCTCACGGATATTATGAATATGAAGCTGGAGCAGCTTGTTGATTTTACACTTTGCTTTTTGTACAGATGAACATTAGTAAAATTTAGAGGTGCTCATAAACTGATAGTGTTATCTTTGGACAGAGCCAGACAAGTTTTTCCCCCTGTTTCCAGTCTTTATGCTAAGCTAAGTTAACCAGCTGCTGGTTGTATCCTCATATTAAACGAAAGTGGGATAGAGCTTCTCATCAAACTTTCTGCAGAAAGTGAACTTAACAATTTCACAAAATGTTGAAGTATAGTAGACTATAGTAACTATGATGACAGACTTTTGTAACTTCGTGCCCTGCAACATATTTTTTATTACATTTACAAGGCCTTCCCATTACGACTGTGTCACAAGAGAGAAAATGAAAACAAAAAGGAAAGAATTAAAAGCCGAGTTGTAGTCAGTGACATTAAATTGAGCGATGCGTTTGCACAATTTTCTAACCAGACTGCTTGTTTGTTTTAAATGAGGGGCCTTACCAAGGGGTATTGTACCAAAGCTGTGTGACTGTCACGGGCTGTGAACACTGAGTTCAAACAGTCATTAACCAATAGGTTATGTTAATGTACCATGTTAGTGATCAAATGGGGCGCCATTATTTCTCTGGGCAGATGTACATATGCACTCCACCTGGATACAGATAGAAACAGCATTACAGAGAGCAATTCATTTTGAATGGATGAGAGGGGGATTTGTCCAAGAGGATATTTGTCATGTAAAAGACCAACTACATTTGTTTTTATTTTTCAGAAGAATATGATATTTTGTGTCCCAGTCTGGCCTTGCTTTCTTTTCCTTATATCATTTCATCATTTCCACTTCCAGTTGCTCTGTTTGTCTCTGTATTTAATTTACCACATAATCATCTACATGTGCATCAGGATTTCTTTCCATAGGCTGTCAGTAAGATACTATATTTCTGTCTGTTCAACAGCATTTAGTTTTTAATAGTGCCCCCTTGGGTGCTCAGGGCCCAGTTGTTCAGAAGTAATCTGATCGGATGTCAGCTATCAGATTTGATTAAGTATTGAAAATAGGTCATTTTAAAAGAAAAGGATTCTGAAATCAGGTTAGATCCAGTCTTGGTTTTGATCTGGATCAAAGGTTCAGTACGTGTTCAAAACTTTTAGTAGGATTGGGACACCTTTGATCCAAAAAATCTGGATTATCCTAAACCCAGCAGACGGGTGGATTCAGGGTGTATTTCAGGACCAAAATGGAATAAAACTTTTGTTGATAAAGTAGTTGATACAGTAGACATTAGGCTACCAAATAAGCCTTTTAGTAAAGTAAAATAAGTAAAGGATTTGGTCCCAGTATTATAATCTTACGACAATAACAGCAACAACAACCTCCACACTTGCAGCCTCCACAATAGACTGTCTTTTAATATTTCATGTTTTTTCTTTTGCAAGGATGTAGCCATTTTATGCCAGGGCTCATCTTCCCATGTGCAAATGTTGTACCAAAACAAATTCCCTCCTGACACTTTTGCAAGGCCACTGATGCTGCATCCTGAGCTTAGCACTGCCTAAGACAATGGTGATTGGCTTAGAGAAATACAAACAACCCGGGGTGTTTTTCTGTTGTGCAAAGTTATGATGGGTTCAGGCAGACCTTTCTCTAGTTCTCCAGCACTGGCACATAACAAGACAGGTTTGACTAGATGAATGAGACAATGGTGTTTTGTATATTAAGATTAGATTATCAGAGTAAATGTAATGTAGAATGGGGTGCTTTACGTAAATAACCAGTGGAGAGATGTTGCATTAAGCCTTTTAGTCTCATTAAGCTCACAGTTTTGGTTTTATGGATTCCAGTGGGTTGATGTCATTGTTGATGTAGAAGTAGGCTATTGTTTTCTGACATTAATCAGTATGTCTGGCAGCTTGTCTTGGAGTCCTTCTGTCCCATATTAGCTAGAAATGTATAAATGCAGCTTAAAAACACACTAATTATTTTTTCCTAAAGGAATCCTCAAAACTCTAAGGTGCATGTGAACTATGGTGTTAGGTATATAGGTATAATATTCTCAGTAATAATCACATTTATGAGTACTTTAATCAGCCGTATATTCTATTTGGTGTCATCTCAGTACAACACAAGATACCGTTAGATACGAAACACATTTTATTGGTGTTGTCTAGGTTTTGTGCCACTAACAGCTGGCCCTAATTGGCCCTGTTCCTTATAGATTTCAGTTCCTGCGTGAAACTCTTAAACAGCTGAGTTGTTGTTGGACCCCTTAGTCTTTGAAATTTCCCTTTAGTCTTCATGCTGAGTTATACTGCTAAGTGCTTTGGGGTTATAGTGCTACAACTGTTGTCTGTAATGGCGCGCCTCCAGCAGACAGATATCAGCTTGTGCAAAAACATATTTCTCCAACACCATTTACCTTTTATGGCATCTCCAAACAATCGCCTGTGATTACATTATAATTACGGACAATAATGGGACATTGTGTAGCAGAGCTGAAGTAACAGCAACACATTTGGAAGAGGAATGTTAGTGCATTAAGAATCACGACTTAAAGTCTACCACTACAGAGTGAATTTATGGTCTGCAACAATCCCTGATGTCTGATTCCTTCCTTTTCTGAGTGTAGTATTTTTAGCAGAATAAATGACCTTTCCAAGAGTTTTTTCAGTTTGTAGGTTTGGAAAACACAAAGGTATCCAGGCATTCTGAAGACGTACTGTCTGTACTTTGTTTTTTTATGTGTTCCTATAAACTCGTTGTCCTCGGGGGATGTTTTTTGGATACAGCACTAGCAGAGGTATCTGTCCCTCTTAATATACTGTATTTTGTCTGGTTCTGGAAATGCTAATGTGTTGCTTAACTTTGTCTCCTGTTTGTCATGACGACCATGGTATGCTGACAGAGACAGGACACATTTTGACATGCTGGAGTTTTATTTCTAAATGGCACAGTGTAAATCTCTACAACATCCAAACCAGGAGGCCTTACAAACAGCCACTTGTACCTTTGTTCATTTGTTTATATTACACTGTGGTGACCTTAAAGCTGCAGAGAGGGAGTCTGATGTTTTTATGTGTGTGCGTGTCTGTGTGTGCCTTGTGTTTGACTGCAAGTGTGTCTAAGAGGGTTTATATGAAAGTGACAGCATTAAACCTGCCTTAAATATATGGATTTCAATAACACACAACAGTAAATATCCTATCCTGTACAATATTTATTGCGTTCAAGTAGTTGTACATAAAAGTTATTAAATGAGAAATACAGGATGACTACAGGAAGAAGAGAAAGAGCAGTTTGTTTCATCTAAAGTTTTACTTAAAAAAAAGACTTTTTGGTTCCATACTTTTGTGTCTTAGTATTTATCAGTCAGAAAAACATAATTTGATTGCAGAGTGAACTATTAGTAGAAGATTTGTTAAGTAGTCTTTTTTGACAACGGAGTGTAATACATGTAAAGCGACATATGACCGTAGTTCTTGAAAACTGGACATTGAGTCTACAATAGAGGTATATAAGTGAGCCTGTTGTGCAGAGTTGAGAGTGAGAGGAGCATTGACCCTGCTAGTGGAGAGTACAGAATACTAAGTAGGCAGTATATCTGCAGAATACATGAAAAGATGCAATTTACAGTGCCTGTGTCAGGGTTTTGGATTTGGAATTAACAGCTAAAAAGACAGAGAGAAGTCAGTGAGGAGACTACATCAATAAACTGGAGGCTGGAGGGAAAATTTGTAGTCCAGACAAGAGAAGATTGAGTTATTGTTGAGGAGGAAACGACTGATTTAACAGATGGTTTTGTGCAAACACACTGAATGGGTTGATCCTTTGTTGAGGGTGTTGCACAAGAGTTGGGAGCCACCATGGTCCTGTCAACAACGGCAAAGCGAGGCTGGGTGGCAGACACTAATGACAATGATGCAACAGTAATGTGAGGTGGGAGTGGAAAGAAATAGCATATTTACTGAAATATCTGTTGAGTTATTAACTAATTATGTTTCTGTTATGTTAATCTTAACCCACACCAGTCAGCATAAGCAGGCTAATCAGCGCTAGTATGAAAGTTGTGTCCTCTCCACTGCACCACAAACATCTTCTCTTGAGTGGAATGCAGACATGTTATTGTATATCACTGCTAGACAAATAAGCCTCCACTGAGCAGACTGCATGTGTTGTTTCACAGCTGTGTGTGATTGTGTGTGGGATAGCCTTCAGTTTCAGAATTGTTATCCCTGTTAGAGAGAAGAGCATGCTGGGATGTGATGAAGCGGGCCTCTCGTGAAGGTGCACGTACTGTAGGCTATGTCTCATCCTTGTGCAGTTTTTGCTCATGCTATAGTTGCTTCCACTTGAATTTGTGTGTGTCGGTGTGAATTAGTGTGTTTCATTACAAGACAAAGCCAGGCCAGGCCAGTCCACCATGTTGGTTCAGGGGAGGTCCAGTGTTTATAAGGTAATTAGAGTGCTTATGGTTAACCCTGGGTAACTGAGGTCAGACTAATCTATGTCTGGATTTGGGAGGGGGGCTGTAAAATGATATGGATCACTGGCAAAATTAAATAACCTTTAGGTCTTAAAGGCTCAGGTGGCAAAACAATCAGATTGTCTGTGATGTGTTCGTTCAGAACAACTGCTGGACTCACAGTCTGCTGCGTCTGAAGTAAAATGTTAGTCAACAAGCTGGTAGTGTGTGCGTGCAGGCATGTGACTATGGAAACTCATTGATATTCATGTAGAAAAGTGTCATGAATGCATTTGGGATATCTTTCCCCCCCTTGTTCTCTCTCGCTCATGAATATGAATGAAATCCACATGTGTTTTGAATCTGTCTGCTGATTAGCATGAAGTACATGAGCAACTAACAAGCTTGCACAGCATTGTATTCTTAGCTGTTGTTATGAAAGGTGTTAAGGCTCTGCGCATAATGACTCAGCATGATCTTGTCGTGTGTGCTGAATATTATAAAGAGCTTTGTCTCTAATTACCCATGCTTAATCTTTTGGATAGGAGTTATTCTATTAAATGCTACAGGGACAAAGGCACATTCATATCATGCTCTTTGACTGTCCCCTAGTGTGTCACTGCGGAGAGCGATTTAGATCTTTCTGCTCTTCAAACACAGTGAGAGGAGCTGGGGTAGACTATCAAATAGCTTTTTGAGAATCAATCAATGAAAGATATTGATTCAGACAGTTGTTTAAGTATAAACAAAGCTGTTTGGAAAGAGTTATATTCTCTTAGATTTAAGCACAGTGTACTTTAGCAGTGGCAGGAGTTCATTCACACTCCTAATACACCCAGCATTTTTATGAAGAGTTTCTTTTTTAACTTGGCCTTCATCATGGGAAAAACATTACAATTTTTCCCCAAGCAACTTAAATACTTGCATCTCTGGAAAGGTGTGTTTGGACTGCGAGCATTAATTGCAGATGTAACCATTGCCACAACATGTCCTTTGACAAAAATCTCTCTAAAGTAGTAATTATTATGACTGCAGTGTACTTCGAAACACTAAAACCAAATTTAAAACAATTTCTAGCACTAACATAGCTATACATCTGGGATGTGATGAGAGTGTTATTTTCATGTATCAGCAGTTTATCTCTGAGACCCTCATATTAAAGACCTGACAGATTTGTGACCCCTGTCCTATAAATCATGGAGTTGGTTTCAGGTTATTTTATTGCTTGAGTGCATTGACCTTCAGCTTAGTATCCATCACCCACAGTCTTTACTAGACATGTTGTTTTAACTCATAGACAGGTCATATCACTACCATCTCAGTTTTGCATGTCTGCCTCTCCCAGTCTGCCTGTTTTCAGACCCACGTGTCAAAATATAAAAGGTTATCATAGGGACAACATAGGAAATCAACCATTTTAAATTAATTCAGTTTGCCTAAATGGAAAATGCCAGATAATACTGTCATTGTGTTTTAAAAGTGCGTTAATCTGCAAAGTAACCAAATATCACTGAGATTTTAGATTTGTTTCTTCAATGACATAATGAGAGAAAGAACAATAAGGTAGAGGAGGCTATTATCAGGCTACTAATAAGCATTTCCCTGAATGATAATGCTATAAAAATACAGTTCAATAAAAAATGTACTTCAACACAGATATGAACCCCATTTCCATGGGATGTTATCGCCTCTCTCATGATTTTCTGGAGACGGACATTGATGTTTGTTTTCTCATGATTGTTCAACCAGCCCTGGTTATTTTGCTAAGCTGGTTATTTGCTATAAGTTCCCTCCGTCTTCATGGGGATGTTATTATGACATGAAATATTGGGTCACACAGGAAACTATCCTCAAAGCACAAAAACAACCAGCAACAACACAACATATGTTGAGTTGTGATCCACTAACACAATTTAAAGACAGGCACAGAAACAACTTTCCACAGTTGGGCATGCACTGGTACGTTTTACTGCACAGTTATCTTTGCATAAAATAAAAGCATGCAGTGCTTTCATGCTTAGTAAATATCCTAAAACAATTTAGGGTGTTCCAGTTACTAGTTTAAGCAGACTGCCAAACAATACATAAACATACTAAAGAGCTTATTACAGTCTACAGCCATGCTTGCATCACTGTGCCTTTCAGAGATGTATAATAATAGCTAGATGCTGGAACCCAAGATGGTGCCAAAAGAAACTTTATAGCGGGGTTTGGTTTGGTGGTATGCAGCTCACTAATATGTGCAGTAGTGTTTCTCCTACTAGCTCCATCCACGAGTTGCCGCTCAGCTTCAACTTGACATTGTGATGACGTTACAGATTTTTAAACTGCTTTTCTCGGCTCACGGAAACTTTTACCTTTCACTAATTTAAAACCACCGAATTATAGTTGACCTTGATGCAGTTTGAGGTGTCCTGTCAACAGTTTTACCGACATCTCTTTTACAATAGTGGTATATGGGTAAAAATGCTCATTGGGCTGCAGCGGATTTTTGTGCTGCAATACTGCGAGTGGCCACTGAAAAAAATTGGAAGCAAAGGCTAAGCTTTGTTCCTAGAGGCCTGTGTAGTTCTTCAGGCACAGTGCTTTAGCACAGTTGTTCCCAACTGGTCCAGCCACGGGGTCTATATTTCTCCTTAGTCATTAGTTCAAGGTCCACACAGTTTAAATATATTCAGCGTCATGCTTGTGTTTAGCCATGTGTTCAAGCTAGTTTGCTATCTCAGTCAAGTAGCTGTCTGCTAGTCACTCACTCTACAACAGAAAATGGCACTTCAGAATAAACTCTATGCTGAAAATTCAATGTACTTCAAAAAAAGTGTGTTTTTTAGAAACCTGACAAGTTTGGGAGTCAGTTGCAGTCCATTCAGAATGGACCCACGGCCCCACTTTTCGACCGCAACCCACCACTTGGGAACCACTGCTTAAGCTAAATACTAAAGTGTACATGCCAGTATGTTTGCAATAATAATGCTAACATGCTGATGTGTAACAGGTATAATGTATACCACGTTAGCCATCTCTGTTAAGTGTGTTAGCATGCTAACATTTGCTAATGAATACTGAACTGAAGCACAGTTGAAGCCTGAAGTGCGATAATGCATTAGAGCCACAGAGTCTATACACAGTTATGCTGTAGCTGATGTACACCTCCTCAAAGATATAACGTCGGCAACTTCTGATGCTTCTACTGCTTCTAAGTTTCTGATGCTAGTAGAGATTGTTGACACTGAAGACAACATGAAGACAACAGTGAAGACAAACCCAACAACTTTAGTGAGGCTAACAATCAAATGGTAAAACCTTAGGCCAAAACAACAAAGCTTCTAATTTCAAAAGTTGGGTTTCTCCTCAGTATCTAAATGTAGCTTTGAAAAATTATGGTTGTATATGTATGTGTATGAATCCGTGCCTCTGTCAGTACGTCACTTATTGTGTAAATTACCAGTGGACATCAATTTGATCAGTCAGATTCGATATCTGAACAACCTTCGATTCATGATTCTTCACACCTCCCTTCATGTGCAGAATCACATAATGCATGCCTTCAATAAACACTTGCATATGCACTCAGTAAAACTCTGTAACACTTGCCACCTAAAGTGCACAAACACAGTATTTTTAGAAGCTCTCACGTCATGGAGGGCCTCCTGAGTGGTAGGCTAATTGTTGTAATCAAAGACTTGAAATGAGATTACTGCAGGTTAATGTTTTTCAGTGGGAGCTTTAAGTGTAGTGAGAATGGTTCTTATTGCCCCACTTTAGGTAGTAAATATTAAGTTATTGGGTGAATAAGTACTTGGCTTCTCTGTGTATCCTGTATATCCTGTACCCATGAAAATGACTGTAAAAGCACTCAGCTGTAGAAGGTAGACTAATTGGACTGTAGCGGCGCAGTCAGTGATTTACTTTGTTTTACCAGGATTATATTTCTGTGATGATGTTATTGCAAAAAGCATGACCTTTTTGTAGACAGGTAGTTTGATTCATGAACAAAATTGGAAGTAGTAAATGGAAAGTCTTACTGTAATAAGATGAGAAACTGAAATTAAGAGATCCTATGATACACCCTCATACTGTTACAAGTCTCTAATGGGCCATTTAAGAACGAGATCCCAGAAATTAATCTAAATTCTGTCAGTTTAACTGTCTTCAGATAACATATTCTGCTTTTCTTACACTTCCACGACATTCCCCTTAATTTTTTTCCTCATGTATCACTTGGATCTTTTTACGTCCCCTTAGGTGGAGTGTTTAGAAGCAGAAATACAGACAGTTAAAAGCAACATTAGCAGCGTAGCTGAAGTGATGGCAATGTCAGTCTGTTAGTCAGTCCTCCACTGTGTTCCAAACTGAAATATCTTAACAGCTATTACCAAATAGTCGACGATTCATTCCTTTTTTTTCCCATTAAGAGTTTGTGAGTTTGAGCAGGGTTTAGTGGGACGTTCAGGGTTAGAGTGACATACATGTAATAAAGCAGACAAGCCAAGTTAGCCCTCCGAGCTAATATATGCTGACGAAGCTAACAACAGATCAGACGTGCATCAGCATTTTTTCCTTAACATTAGGTATCAAATAAAAACCAGACTGTATCGTATTAGGTTTCTGTGAGCCGTAAATTCACTACTTGTAAGCAAAAGGCAGAGGATAACAGTATCTCAGAGCCTTACCGAGCAAAGCCTCTCTTCCTATGAAGAGGCTCACTCCCCCTTGGTCTGGGTGTGCAACGGCCTGTACCAGAGAGAAGCGTAAACGCAAGGGGAGCTCATTCTGCAGCTACATCTAGGGACTGAAACATCCCCAGAAGTACACTGTACACCGACTGACCAAAAAAAAAAACCCGGACTACTTGACTTGAAGAATCTCGGTCTCCGACTGATGATTTAAATCTTTGACTTCAGGGCAGCCCTAATCCTGACACTAGCATTCAGCCTCACAGAGCTGCTGGTATAGCTGTAGAGTCCTGTTCTCCTGTGGGTAACCTGGTTGAGCACAGATGAATCATGCTGTGTAAAGTAAAGGTATAAATAAATTACATCAATTGTTTCTCAGTGCTGTTGAGCAGCAAATGAAGAGCTTTCATTATATGAAATCACCAGACGGGCCCATAGGAATGCCCCATCATCATAACTGGGTCCTGAATAAAAGCTGCAAAGCATTACAGAGAAATCGTTCTTCAGTACCACTATCAAAGTAAATGTGACTGCACTATATTGCCATGACTTCATGGTGCAATTGGATTTTTTTATCACCTCCTGTTTGAAAGTAACACCTGGTAGCACTTTTCCTTAATGCTGAGTGTGAGCAAGGGATGAATATTACCTCATGATGATGTGACTCGTCCTGATAAAATATTGGAACAATATGTTATCTTGGAGATGGTATTAATAAAACTAAACACAGATGAGGGAAGAAATGATGCAACAAAGATGTTAAAGGAAGGCTCTTTAGTTTGTTGCATTACAGTGTCTCAAGTTGTTTTTTCTCTCATCCACACACACACACACACACATAAACTATTTAAAGAGTAATTCATCTATTCATTTATCATTGCCTCTATGAAATCACCTGACATCTAAGTGCAGATGTGTATATTAGAATTCTGAAGAGAATTGGAAGGGAAAGAAGTAGGCAGAAAAGAAATTGATGTGACTACTACTGTATTTGGTCGATAATGAAGAATTCAAAAGGGATATTTTTAAGAGAAATAAAAAAATGCCACACAGTCAGGATAGTCAACTCAACAGGGGATTTTAATTGTAATTAAAAAGAGTGTTGTCAGACATGAACAGACATGCAACAGCAGGTCAGATCTGCAATGAGACCTGCAGACAGCAATCTCTGTGTGTGTGTGTGTGTGTGTGTGTGTGTGTGTGTGTGTGTGTGTGTGTGTGTGTGTGTGTGCTGTGTGTGCGTGTGTGTGTGTGCGTGTGTATTCTGGCAACATTTATCTTCACAAAGATGTTTCCCACATTAACAAACACAATTGTAAAAACAGACTGAATCATTGGATCACAACAAATTCTGTACATCCTTACTAATGTTACACGTCAAACTTAATGCACATCATATGGAAATGTTGGACCTATTGTGTGATTGTGATTTTAGATTTGTCTCCTTATATCTATGTCCATTTGGTGTTTTACAGAAAGAAATGCTGCAAGGGCTTCAAATTCGTGTTGGGCCAGTGCATTCCTGAAGGTATGGGAAACTGTTTGGATGTCTGTCTTGTGTATTAGTGATCATTTTGGAATGCTCTCCCATCGTGTCCCAAAAGGCTCTTTAACGAACTTAACTGAACCTTATTTTGTTTTGACCTCACTGAATGTTTGACATGACAGACATGACAAAAACTCAAACTGAGAGGTACTGTAGATGGATGTGTTTTCCTTGTGTTTTCTTGTGTTTACACTGATGACATCTCTCATTTATTTCTGTAGACTATGATGTGTGTACTGGCGCCCCCTGTGAGCAACAGTGTACTGACCATTTTGGTCGAGTGGTGTGCACCTGTTACCCGGGCTACCGCTACGACCGTGAGCGCCACAGAAACCGAGAGAAGCCCTACTGTTTGGGTGAGAACTCGTACAACACTTCATAAATATAATACCTTTTTAAAAACGAGAGTATGCTTTAAATTCTTAGATTTGTGATAGGTGACAGTGTTACAAGGCATCAGTTGTACCAGAGTGTAGCTTGGCCTGTCAGTCAGAAGAGACCTGCACTCTTCTATCTAATAGCAAAGGGACAGTGTAAGATTGTATAAAATATAGCTTTCCTGTATATTTAATAGTAGTAATTGGATATGTGCGTCTTAATTAGCACCATCTTTCTTCATTGCTTGTCGTCTTTCTTCTGTATCTGTCTGTCATGTCAACATACAGACATCAACGAATGTGAAGACAAAAACACGACTGCATGCTCTCAGATCTGCATCAATTCAGTGGGGAGCTACAGGTGTGAGTGTGAGAAAGGCTATTTCCTGGAAGAAGATGGGAAAACATGCACCAAGGGGGAGAGAGGTGAGAATATTATTTTTACTCAGACGTCTCTCTTCACTCAAGGGCACATCTGACTGCGATGTGGAGCTGACCACACATTGTTACTTGGTGGGAGAAAAAGAGATGGGGGGTTGCTGGGGGTACTGCAAACACAGACACCTGGTATTCATTACACATCCAAGCTCCTTGTGCATGTCAGAACAGTTCTGTCTCCCAAACATACTGCTGCCCCCGTGACTCCTGGTCTTTTCTGATTTGCTGGGTGCATTAGAGGAGAACATCGCAAAAGGTCCAGGCGATAATAAAGTATTTTGCTGCCCCAGATTCGGTCGCCAATGAAGCGCTCAGGGGCTGCAGATTTGCTACTTCCTCCCATGAGTTTATCTTCCATTACCTACCATAACATTTCAGGAGAAGCTGGAGAGTGAGTAAAGATGGTTCAAATAGTCATGCTCCTGCTTTATGTCCTGCTGCTTTGTGACGTAGCGGGGAAAATAGTGTCCAGACACTTTCACTCATCCATTAAATGTATGCATTCGTAGAGTAGAGTTTATTCTTCACAGGCCAGAGACAAAACCAGGAGACCTAGTGAGCTCCATGCTTTTTATGTTGTTTTATTTTACTCTTTACAAGATAATGCAATATCATTGCTTAAACTTAGATGTTTTAATGTGGTTTCTGGATAATGAGTGGTTATTTGTAGACAGAATTATCCTTAGTACCAAATCTTTTTGTCAAAATGTTCAAATGTGTAAATATTCAAATTCAAATTCACAAATTTGTTGCATCATATAATACAAAAGCATTTAACATAATAACGTTATAAATGTGCAAAAAACATGTGATATCCATGCATACCTACACAAAACCTCATAGTACATCCACACATACAAACAAGCATACGCTACATTTCAGAAAAGGCTCTGGTGAAACGGAAGGTTTTTGGTTTGGTTTTTAAGGAACACTGTCTGGAGCAGGTCTGAGATCAGTAGGCAGACTGGTCCATCCTCTAGGTGGCTCAATAATGAATGCCATCTCATCAGACTTTGAAAGTGCTTTCGGCACATTAAGGAGATTCCACTTTTCGACTAGGGAGATCTGCAAGGTTCATAAGCTGACAGCATATCTGAGATGTACTGTAGAGCAAGACCAGCAACTGCTTTGTAAACCAAAAGGCAGGATTTTGAATTGGATTCTGAAAATAACCCGTAACCACTGAAGGTTTTGTAGGACAGGAGTTACGTGGTCTGATCTTTAGTGCAGCTGAGTTCTGGATAGTTATAATCTATGGATTGTTTTATCTTGAACAGACAATTGCAGTAATGTAGCCTGCACATAATAAATGCATGGATGAATTTCTCTGAGTCAATTTGGGAAGGACAGACTTTGATTCTGGAGATGTTTCTAAGTTGAGAAAAGGAAACCCTGATGATGCTGCTAATGTGATCCTGGGCTTTAGTTCCCACAACCGAAGACCAATGACCGAAAAATCAAACCCAAAAATATGTAATTATGTGCCATTATTTTATCTTCACCAGAGACAGTACATTAGTTCAGCAGTTGTCTGCTGCAAGGCTCTGAAACATTTACTAGACCACCTTCCTGTCTAAGTCAAAGATTTTAAGTGACCTGCATACTCAGGTCTAACAAATGACAGCTTTACAGACTTACTCTGCACTGTGTAAGTCACTCATCATCTAGTTAGCTTTCACAGTTTGCAACAGACCATCAAACTGTCAGCAGACAAGTACTGTCTGACTCAGGAATATCGACCCATACAGTTTTAATAGGATTGCTTTAACACAATTATCAGTACACATTTTTAAGATAGTATTGCTCAAATTGTGCTAAATCATTCCACACATTTAGTCACCATGATATTTTGTTCTCCCCTCTGACAGTTTTCCTGAAAGAAACATTTTCTGGTAACTTCTGTGACGGAAACTTTTTTTTCCCCAAATCTCAGCAGTGCATCTCTTTGAGAAGTCTGACAACGTGATGAATGCTGGAACTTGCTCAGCCACGTGTGACGATTTCCACCAGATCAGGATGTCTGTCCTGCAGCTTAAACAGAAGGTAAGGGTCAGAAAATAATAACAAATAACACACATTTCTGTTTTACAGATATAAAAATGCAGTCCTATAGCCTTTTTGAGTATTCTATAGCTGACTGCTGAGAGGCCCCAGTGAGCTTTAAACACACCTTCTTGATTCAGCTGGACCGCTCCCTTTCTTTATCACCACCTAAAGATTTCACTGTGTCTCCGTAGAGTCCATACCTGACAGGATTTCAGAAACAACAGCAGACAGAATTTTACAGCTTCCATGAGATTTACTGTAGCACTTTATTCCCTAATAAAAAAATGTCTGAAAAACTTCCTGCACTGTAGCTGTTAGATTTCCACCATAAGTGGGAATTGGTTGGCAATTTGCATTAAACTCAACAGTGGGGTTATATTTCCTTCTGTGTAATCACAGGCGTCTGAACCTATCTGAGCACGAGTCTGTCAACAGTGGCACTCAACACCCTCGGCTATAACACATTATATATTGCTTCCAGCTGTGTGGTCTGGGTGCTCCTGCAGCTACACCGCATGTGACTCTATTTTCTTAATGTTAATATATTAAGAAAACAAAACGAAAATTTTGTGTATTATTCCAGTGTATGAGAAAGTATATTCTCATGTATTCATGTCATGGGAAGAGTATGAGTGCAGGGTCAAACTGTGGTTCAAACACCTGTACCCAAGGTCACAGGCTACGGTCTTGCATAATGCTCACTGATCAGCAGGTGAACTACAACCTCTCTCAGCGTGTGTGTGTGTATGTGAGTGGGGACACGTGCTTGTATGTCTATGCGCATGAATTCAGATTTTTTCGGCCCTTGCGGCATAGCGAGGTCTTTCACGCGTTTCCCTGTGGGAATGCCAGATCCACACGATGTTACACAGAGATCAAAGATAACTTTTCCCATGGATGCCACTTAGCATACAGAGCAGGAACTCTCCTGGTCTTGCTGAATAATGCAGAGGGGTTGCCTGGCCCTCCATCTGTCTGGGTTACAGCTTGTAGCAGATGGAAGATCAGCTTTCATCTTCGGCAGGGTATATAATTTAAGCATAATTTTACCTGAAATTGGCCCTTCAGTGTGTAATTTCCCTGTCCTGTTTGACACAGCAGGACATTATGAAGCGTTGTATGTAAAACCATTTTAGGAATGACTGTTACGCATTTGGATGTTTGACATCACTTCCACATTAAGGAGAAAAAAAAGACCTTCAACCCCTGAAAGATTATGTATTTTTGTTGGCGATGTTCTTTATTTGATAATTAATTCAATTATTTGTAGTTGACTTGTCATTGACCTGTTCATTGAGTCATTATTTTCTGCATCCGTGTTCAAGATGGCCATGCTGTCAAACAGCGCTGATGTCCCTGAGCAGATGACCAGCGAGAAAATCCTGACGTCGCCCATATTTTTACCAGGGCCTCCAGGTCTCCCAGGTCCCCCAGGTAAACACATGAAGCTAAAGATAATAAAACAGTGTCAGACTCTGCATAAGGAAACTGGCCCACATCCAACAGGGATAGACTGAAGCAAGACTAAGAGTCTACAGCCATGCTAACTGCTCTGTGAGGCTGTACTTAGGCTCCACTGTGCTTTAAGCTAAATGCTAACAGCAGCATGATAACGTGCTGACAGTGACAATGCTAACATACTTATGTTTAGCAGACATAACATGTTCATCAGTTGCTTAGATTGTGAACATGCTGATAAATTGCTATTTAGCAGTAAACACAAACAGCTAAAGCTGATGGTAAGGTCATTAGTTTGCAGGTATTTGGTTATAAACCAAAGCTTTGAACAATTTAAAACTTTGATAGTGATGGCAGGTGAAAAGTTAAAGGACGACTACACCCATTTCCAAATTTATATGTTATTCCTATGGTCTAAGACAGTCCAAAAATATTAGTGAACATGAACAACTCTCTACCAAAGCCAAATACTAGAGTGGTAAAACTCAGATTTATGATTTCCTCAAATAGAAAGTCTTGAGCTGCTCCACAGACAATAAATAGTGGAAGATGTTACAGATGACACTGAGAGCACTCAGGGGAATGTTCTGAGTATATGGGTATATTTTCTGTTTGAGAGCTGAGAACACTAAAGTAGTACAAAGCTCATTTAGATATAACAAAGAAAACCAACATTCTGTGAGTCCACAAAATCAGGCTCTCATTCATCGTCTTTCTGGGTTTGAGAGCGAGTAGCTCATGTTCACAAATATTGATTGTACTTCCCTTAACCATAAAAATAACATATTGGAATTGTTAATGTAGGCACTGCTCCCCTTGAAGGGATCAAAAAAGTTATTATAATGTATCATGAGGTTGTTGTCAGGACATTTTACTCAAACCCACAAATGTTAATCTTCTGGTGGTGCTACAAAAGATTCATGATCATGGATCCATGAATGTCTGTACCAAATCTTCTGCCAATGTATCCATTAGATGTTAAGATGTTTCACAGAAGAGGTGAAAACCTTGACCAGCTGGTGGCGCTAGAGGAATAATCAGGGGATTATGACAACAACATTTTTTGGCAATCATACAGTACAGTGGTGGAACGACCAGCATTGCCATCTCTAGAGCCACTAGCATGGCTTAAGTATTTAATCTCCTCTGTGTATGACCTTTTTGTGATAAGTTTCCTTTGTTTCCTTAATAGCAGTCTGTATTGTTTTAGGGGATCCAGGACCAGAGGGCCCTTCAGGTCTTCCAGGCCTGTTGGGGGCCCCCGGGTCTCCTGGTCCAAGGGGCTTGATGGGACCTATGGGACCCACACCAGACCTGTCCCACATCAAACGGGGCCCCAGAGGACCTGTGGTCAGTTAATGTGTACTTTTATTATATTAATAGTGTTATAACCAAATCTGTCACACAATGGTTCAACCCAGATAAAGCAGATATATTTTCTCAGCATTTTATAAACAATTTGATTTGTCATATTCGTTATATTTCACAGCATAGGCTGCATGTGTATGTGTTCTGACTGTGACCTTCACTGCTCTGAGTAATTCTTGGATACCAGTCTTTTATGTCCACCTTTGCTTTTTTTTCTGTTGGCTCAGTGTCACACTTCACAGCAGAGTTACTCTGTTAATCTTGATAACTGCACTGCATGCTTTAAAACTTTGAAAAGCTCTTTTTACTTTTGTCTATGTTGCAGAATTTTTTTTTTCACAAAAATTATTCAGGTAATTTAGTAATCCTGCATGGTGAGACAGGCCCCAGGAGAGCTGTGATTGATTTGTCTTAAATAATGAGTGGAGGAGGCATGAGTAGGGAGAAAGCAAGTATCTCTTGCATTTCAGCTGACACATTTAAAAAATACAAAAAAAAATGGCCCGTCATTCACCATCTTAAAGAAACCCACACTCCTGTAAGGGGAAAAGGGATGACACATGGTAATGGCAATAATAACAAAGAAGGTAGAATCCATTTACAGCTTTAGTTGTTTTCTTTGGCTCGCTGTGTTTTTGCGCAGCTCTTGGTCTTGCCTGAGTGTGAACCCTCTGTGGCAAAGTGTGGGATCTGAATCAAAAATGTGACATTTTCCTAGTTTTTAAAGCTTTGTTATTTATGCAATCTCTTTATTGATAAATCAGACCATCAACACTTCCAATCAGTCATATCAAGAGCTGAATGATGCCAAACCAAGAAGTGTGAAACACTGTTTTTACAGTAGAAAGTGATCTATTGCTGTGTGTGTTTGTCTAATATTCATGACCTGTTAATACATTTAATCAGTGCACATGCTGGTGAGGTCTGACTTAAAGGGAGGTGTCCTTCTCTTCACACAAAAACATGATTAGATTCTGAACACAGTTATGAGGTTTGGCCACCAGGTCACATATGTTTCAGCTGCATGTCAGGGTTTCAGAAATGATGACTGCGGTATAGTGTGTGACTCGCAGGCTTGGTACTGATCTAAATATTGGCTCTACTCCCTACACAATGTCTTCACACCTCCTTAATGATGATTATTCCAGGAAAGAGATCAAAGCACGCTCTACTATCCAGCTGAAGTCACTCAAAAATGGCCTGAAGGCCGGGACAAAGTTAATCTCGGATAATTGTTGGTGGAGCAAGATGAGGATGTCCGTTTTGAATTTAAAGAGATTTAGAATGACTTGGTGTTTCTGTGAAAATATTGAATTGAACATTAGCGCATTCCTGGGTGCAAGGCAGGGGAACACCATCAGAGAGGTAGTCAAATGCTAATTCACATTTATGGGCTTCACAGTGTCCAGTTGTTTGTCTTTGGAGTGTGACAGAAAACTGACATAAAATGCTGTTTGTTTTTTTGTTTTTCTTTTACCAGGGGCCTCCAGGAGCACCAGGAAAAGATGGCCTAAAGGTAAGGTCAGATGCTGTTTTGTCACCTTATCTTGTCCTATCTGTGTAACACAGAATTTGATACAGACGGTAGGGACATGTCCCTACCAATATCCAGTGACCACTGAATTGTCCCCAGAGAGAGAGAGAGTCGATGTATTTGGTACACAAATGGTTACCAGATCTTGTTCAACACTACAAGTCCCATCTCCCTAACCTAATATTGCTAATAGACTCTTTAATTACAATACTGTTGCGATGGCAACAACTATGGTCCTGTTTACTTCCTGTCAGCTACTGCATTAACAAACACTCCAACAGGAAACACAGAAGGAGCCATTTAAAATGTTTATGCTGTCAAGTATGAAACTGTCTATAGACGTGGCTTTTATCTCTTGTGATTATTTCGTGTAAGAGGCTGCTGCTACATCTGGTTGTAAAAAGCACTGAGCCGCCCTCAGCTAGATTGGCATGTCCCTTATACTAACAGTTCTGTGCATGAAAATACAGGACAAGTTGCATCTTGTATTAATTCAGTAAGGAACAGTGTGGCATCTTTCCTCTGACCTGTAGCGACCTGAGGTGGTGAAGGTAACATTAATGTGGACAATAAGCCACACAATGGTGAGATTTATGCCTGATCAGAAGTGTTTTCAGTTAATTTGGTTTTCCACCTCTGATAAAGAGAAGCACACAGCCACTTACCACACACTGCCTCATCCAGAGAGAGTCCTAAACTGAGTTATGTGCTTGTCAGACGGTCTGAAGGGGATACTACCATATCAGCTAAGCACAACATAAGGCACAGCAGGCTTTTAGAGCAGGTAGATATTTTTTAATATCACGATGCTATTAAATTACAACTTTTTACTGTAATATTACAACTTTTTATGTCTTTGCGGCAGGTAACAGCTATAGCCAGAAGCAATATGTGTTCGGGTTGTACAGACATACGTTGGTATTCTCTGGAACGTGATATCTCAAGTACACCTTGAAGGAATTTCCTCAAATTTGGCACAAATGGACACTTCGACTCAACAATCAACTGATCAGATTTTGGTGGTCAAATGTCACTGTGACTTTATCCATCTCATTCTCGTGAACGTGATATCTGGAAAGCACCTTGAGGGAATTTCCTCAAATTTGGCACAAACGTCCACACTGACTCAGCAATCAACTGATTAGATTTTGGTGGTCAAAGGTCACTGTGACCTTAAAAATCATGTGTTTGGCCATAACTCAAGAATTCATATGTTTATTAGGACGAAATTATACACCAATGTCTAATAGGATAAAATGATAAAATGAGAATGTTCGTGAAGCATTCATGTTTTCGAATATGTAGATTTTTTGCAGCAACACCCATATTTGAAGTATTGTCTGTTGTCATGACTACACGAATGTGAACAGACATGGATGTAAACTATAACTGGCATACAAACACAAGACAGGTAATTCTAGATTCCTCAAAATATCACAGCTTTATTCTTGACTTCTCAAGTCGGTATGTTTTAGTGTTCACAAAGTTTAGAACATGAAATGAAGCCTTTGACACTCAAAATTTCCTGAGAGGTGACCCTCAGGCCCCCGGCTTAATATGTGTCCCCCCTTGTGTAACATAACTTGTCTGTGTTTTAGACAAAAGCCTTTGTTTTTAGTTGCACATTGTAGAGCAGTGGTCCAGCATGTGTTGCCCCTCAGGCAGAGGAGTCTTCATGTTGGCACCAGAATTTGACTCTTGGCTCACCGAACATGGCCTCTCTAAAAAGAAAGATAAGAAAGAGTTGCAGAAGGTTTGAAAGTGCCGTCTAGATCAGTTGGCTCATGTGCCAGCACCATGTCTGTCAAAAGATATTTCTCAATAGCTAATCTCAGCTACTCCAGATTTATACAGGGGAAAACCACAAGCCCAGGTGCCAGGATTCTCACAAATACTCAGATGGTCCCTGCGGATGATAGGATCACTGCAAGTTGCTTCAAGTTCAGAGAGGAAACCTGTCATGCCAAACCACAATAGACACAGTATTGATCCTCTAGTTGGGAATTATTGTAAATTCCAAAGAGGCATGATTTGGTGGAATAGCCTCTAAATGAGAGCTCAGGCAGAGCATTGTTATTTGGTATCTGAGTCACCCTGGTTCATAAGTATCTTGGGCCAAACTTGGACACTTTTGTAGTTGCCTGATCAGACTTGAGATTACACATTCCATCAGAGGATATCATCTCTGATAAGCACATTTCCTCACCTCCTGCATCGTGAGTCAGAATTGACCCAGTTCAATAGGAGCTGAGGCCAACAGCAAGTCTGTTCAAGTGGCAACCTGGTAACTTCCTCCTGACCGTCAGCGTGAAAACTCTTGATACCTCTGGGCTGTAGCGGCTGTCTGGAATATCACTGGGACTTTGTGAAGAGTTGCTGACAGGAGGTGCTAACCATCTTTCAGAAGGCTAACTGGAAGTTTTTCTCTGCTTTGCCACTCCGGGAACCCGTTAAAAAAGTGTTTACAAAGGGTGTCCAGTAGATGGTTAAGCCTAAGATTAGGAAGACACAATGCAGATTCCAGCTGGCCGCAGTGAGACCTATGTTTGCATTTCACTTTTTTTTAAATTAAACCAATTTGCTTTCACTTTCTCACTCACTTCACTTTTGTAGTATTCCTAAAAAAAGGAAAAGCTGAGGACAGAAAAATAGGATGGCATCTTTGCTGTTTGTAGGTGATGTTGTCTCAGCCTTCAGACTTCTGCAGTGAGCTCTGGCGCAGTTTCAGCTGAGTTTGACTATGATTCACTCTCATTCAGATGGGAGGCACACACACCAGACAGAGAAGTCTAGCTGTTATTTTCATTAATGAAGAAACTGTGGCAACAATGGTGGTACAAATATGAGCTACAAATCCGAGGCCTTTTAAAATTAAAAGTCAACTTCCTGTCAGTGGTTTGTTTGACAGTAGATTGGTTGTGCAGTGAGAGTGGTTAGGTTTCCCTTGTCAGTGCCAAGGCCAGCTTTAATGGGAAGTTGAAGCTCTGCAATCCAGCAGAGGTCAAAATCAACTTAGACTGAGAGTAGCTAGATAAAGTGGTTCAGGCAATATATATGTGGTAGACATGAGGCATTATTATACCCAAAATTGATTGTGATTAGACAGGTACCTGTTTTTTTGTGGCAAGTTATGGCTCACTTATTATGATTTTTGTCAATAATAATTCAAAAAGGGCGACAACAGTGGTGCAGTGGTTAACATTTTAAACCAAGGGTGGGGGAGCCCTTCGGTGCGGAGTATGTTCTCCACGTCTCATTTTGGGTTTTTGCTGGGTACTCTGGCTTCCTCCCACAGTTCAAAGGTGCAGGTGAGGTTAATTGCCCGCAGGGTGAATGGTTGTCTGTCTCTGTGTTAGCCCTGCGACAGTCTGGCAACCTGTACCCCGCCTTTTGCCCAGTGTCAGCTGGGATAGGCTCCAGTCCCCCTGCAGCCCCCAACCGGATAAGCGATTACAGAAAATGAATGAATGAATGAAAAATTCAAGAAGACTAGTCATCCATAACACACTGACTAGGAGTACAAGGTGTTAAACTCAGCGAGCCACCAATGTTGTTAGCTGTTGATATTTGGTCTGATTTAGGTTGTGATGTTGGGTGACCACAATTCACTGCCAGGACAGCATCTAATGCCAACATCAATTTAAAGTAGGATAATCACAACAGACACCACTAATTATATTGGTTTTATGTTGTGTTGTTAAGTAACCAACATCCTCGAAACATCTCATGCCAATGTCATGTTGACGTACAACAGTTACATTCATTCAAAACCCAAAGTTTGCAAAACATTGTAATGTTAACGCCCACACAACATAAAATTCTAACATTGTGAGATATTTCAAATATCGTCAACCTGATTTTTATTCTAACCAACGAGTTAGACATCTTCCTGGCGTCATATTGATATCCAGTGCCAGCTGGGAAAGCTGGGGAGAATCTTGTCTTGTACTGGCTCTTGGATCTTGTTATACCCGAAACACTGTTTGCTTAGCTTGTGGTCCACGTATGGAACAACTTAGGTGCATCTGCTTTATTGACGTAGTACCTTGGTATTCTTTTACTTCAGCTGGGATGTTTATGTGGATAGATTGGAGGTTGATGTTAATCTGCCTCTCTGAGTAACAAATCCAAACCATCTGCCAAAACACTCACAGCCCCAGTGTGACCCTGAGCCTGGCTAACAACCTCAGTGACCAGGTCAATGTGTATCTGTGTGTGTGTGCTACTGTAGGTCAACAGGCTGTCACAATACTTAACAGTCAGGCTACGTGTAAAGTATATTTAGTATTACATGAGCAGCACACACTTTTTATCTTTTAAATACACAGGATGCAGTTTCAGGAATAGTTCTACACTTTTGGAAATACTCTTATTCGCTCTCTTGCCGTAAGTCAGATGAGAAGATCGATACCAATCTCAGACATAAATTGATGTTCTCTTCTAACTACACGCAAATGCCAAACTTTTCCTCTGATTGGCAGAGGCAGTAATACAAAATCTAATCTGATTTTAATCGTCCACAATAGATGTTTCTTTAAAATGATATGCTTGCTTATTCAGGCATTTGTGGTTACTCTCATCCTGATCTCAGATTTCTCTCCCTTCCTCTAGCTCTTTAAAAAAAGTTTCCTAACAAGAATTATATGAATTCTTTTCATGCCCCCCCCCCCACTGTAATTCATATAAGCTAAATATTTGTTTTGTTTCCCCAGGGGGATAGAGGAGCTCCCGGGCCTGTCGGACCACCAGTAAGATTTTGGCCGTCTATATTGATGCCACACTATTGTAACTTGTTACCATTATCCTGAACAATGCAGTGAAACTAAAGCACGAGTGAAAAACAGACCACTGCGGACTCTGGACTCTAAAGGACACAGTTAATGATACTGTCAAACTCAAAGTAAATAGTATTCAGTACAGAGAAAGCCTACATAAACACTGATGGTGCTAATGTTAACAGATCATGAGAAAAAGTTCAGTAGCAGACAGTCCATTGATCTGCTGAATTTCTGTTGGGATAAAAATAGAGTCACAGGAGAAATGTTATTTTTACATTAAATGCAATTTTAATTATATTTCCACAAATGATTTGTACAAGAATAAACTAAATATTTGTCAAATAATCCGTTTTTGTTGTGCTTGACCCCCAGGGCCCTCCTGGCTCCTTTGATTTCCTGCTTCTGCTGATGGCAGACATCCGTAACGACATTGCAGACCTACAGAGCAAAGTGTACGGTCGACCACTGCACTCTCCAGGAGAGGACTTTCCTGCAGGTCCCTGATACCTGGAGGGACAATCAGGACGTTCTGGATATGGGCTCAGGTGAGGACTACAAGGAAGCTCCACCTCGAACAGGCGGAGGGTCCAAGAGGAACAAGAAGAGGAAACCAGCGCGAGAGAGAACAGACTTTGACTAGAATATTTAAAGAGGGTGGGTTTAAATAATGTCAGGTGTAAATATTGAAGTGGTTTGCCTTTTTATTTAAACAGAATGTACTGTATGCCTTATGATCACAGATGTTTATTTTTCTATGATATACGAGAGTTATTGTGAATATTTTTTAACAAAATGGGGACTGTGCAGATGCATGTTTTTTTATTCTATATTTTCAGAAACATATGGTTCCTTCACAGCACATTAAACAAGTCTCTCATAAAAGCAGCTTTTACCTCTTTGCTTTATGACAGTATATTATTCTGTTTCACACAAACTGTGTAAGAAAGGGAGCCACCTAATACCTACATGATGAACCAATCGACATAATCATACTTAGATTCACAGAGGGATCAAAACAGCACGAATGTTGGACTGTGACTCTGATGTCGTTAATCCTCATCTGTACGACACCTCAGTGTGGTTTTCAGTTGCCACGGCAGTGGAGAAATAACAATAAGAAGAAGAATACTTACATTGCCGTCTTTATTTTACAATCAGAATAGGCTTCATTGGTACACGTGTGTACTCATACAAGGAATTTTTTCATTGCTTTCAATGTGCTTACACAGAAATAGACATATACAGCTAAAATTAAGGACAGAAAAGATGGTTAAGCATAAATATCAAACTACTGTGTACATTAAAGTAGCTTAAATAATAGATGCATCTGTCAGTATACAGTATATAGATGTGGGATGGCCGCGTGAATCATAGTTGACTGATAGTTCTCCACCAGGGGGAGACATGCCCAAAGCTTCTTACACAATTCTAGGTCACTTTTGCATGATCAGTGACGGACTACTGAGTCTCTAACACATTACAATATGATCTCTCAGTCTGATTTAAAAAATAAAATTTCCAGTGATGCTTCGATTGACTTCTCAGATTTTAAGTCACATTCAAACTCAAAATTACATATATATCATACGCTGTGTAGGCTATATTATGTAGTGCAGTTTTTTTTTTACCACTAAAAACAAAGAACATTTACAAAAAAGTAAATTTAGATCAGCAAACTTTAACATAATTACTCAAAGAAAATCTTGGCTCATTAGACAGCACATCCTGTCACTAAAATAAATGCTTTTTCTGTTGTACAGAGAAAAGTGCATCTCTGGTGTTAATATTAAAAAGCTTACATGCTGTTTGAACTTAAAGTACCTCTATTTAGCATTTCTAAGCCATACACAAAAGCTTTAATAGATGGTTTAACACCCTATAATGTAGTTTTAAGCTGCTATAAAGAAAATTGAGTGTTTAATGTACAGTATTTGCCAGCAATCTAAACTTATGTGACTATAAATGTAATATTTTTACAACTCTGTTTTACTATGTTTTCCTTATCTGTCTATACACCAGCCTCCACTCATAAATGAGGAGTTAATTGTTGACAAATACATTAACAAACCACATTATAGTGTGTTATAACCATTCAAATTAAATGCTTATAAATGCTAAATCAGGGGACACAAATTAGTAGTAGTGTTATTGATTAAATTATAGATGTTCATTGTGACTTTGTAAAATCTGACAACACCAATAGGATCATACATTGTAAAATGTCTCTATTTTTTGTTACTGACCACATTAATCTCGTTCAGTCTCCACACTTTTATCTGAATCACTGAGGGCTGTGAAGTCATATGAAGTCATAGCTGGAAGAGGCTCAACACGTTTGGCCTCTGAAGTGAGAATGAGGTTTTAGTGTCAGGATTCCAGCTGGGTTTTGGACATCGTGTTGCCTTTTCCAGAGTCATAAACTTTGTTTGTTTCACCCTCTTTTTTGTTCACCCTGTTCTCTCTAACTCATAACTTACATTTATCTCACTCTGTCCTGCATTTGGATGAAGACAAGTTGCAGATTAATTCTCTGGGAGCTTGACCAAAGAAAGGTCTTTTTTTATTTTCATGAATAACAAAAACATGCAATAAAATTAAAAAACCTTCAGTTTGTGTACAAGCACATCAGGCGCTTTTATGTTACCAGCATTCAAAACATCAAAACAAAGTGGCTTGTTTCATCAGTCAGGTGAGTGTATGAGAACTTTTATTTTACATATTACATCTGTTGATCAAAATCAGTTCAACTTCTAAACCTCATTTATTACTTTTATTGATTATTATTGTTTTATATAGATGTCTCATCATTTCATTGTTTACTGTATAATAAGTACTTTAACTCTTGATAGCCCACTATAAGTACATTTGCTGATAATAATTAATAATTTGAATGCAGGACTTTAACGATAATGAAGTATTCTTTACTTTTCCTAAATAAAGCATCATAATACTTAAGCTAGCCTACTAATGATACATCTGTTGCATGCTCTACTGTCTGAGGTGCTGCTCTTGCAAGCTCCAGGAATGTGGAAGCTGATCAGGAAACTTAAGGTATGTTTTTATTTTTACATGTTTGGGCTCCACTATCATAGCGTATTGGTCGTATCTGGGTGGATATGCAACATGAATTTGGATTTGAATTGAATGCCAGATGTGTCAAAATGAGTAGCCTCAGGAGATATTTTAAACAACTTATGGGCTGTTTCACATCAATATTTCCTCTTAAGGTGCAGTCATTGTGTGCACACAATTTTCCTTTAAGATTTTCATTTACAGTGGTAAGCAGGCACCGTGTCAGAGTGCTACGACCATATGAAGATGATAAAATATTTTCTTTTTTACCTTATAAATTGCTAATTTTGCTGTTTGTAAGGCTATAACCTACAGTCAGCAGTGGAATGTAACTTAGTACATTTAAGTTCAATTTTAAGGTATGTCACTTGAGTATTTTTAATTTATTGATGCTATACTTAACTTAATTCCATTTATTGAACAGCTGTAATCATAGAGTTAACATTATAAACTGAAAAGGCAACAACAACAAAATATGAGCCTATGAAATACAATCTATTGTTAAAGATTAAACCAGGCTGCAACTAATAAACATTTTAATCTTACAATTCTATTTTCGGTTATTGTTTTACATACAGTTGTTAAAATGAGCTTCACCCTGAGCTGCTACAATATTATAATGCTACTTTAATGCTAATTTATTAATAATAATAATAATCTAATAAGTAAACTATGTGAGGGGCCATTCTGCATAATGAATACATTTACTTTTTTATACTTTAAGTATTTTAGTTTTTTACTCTTCTACACTTCTTAGACTTCTTTAGTCTTCTACTTTTTTAATGCAGCACTTTTGTTGGCTGTTTACTTCAGTACATGACCTGAATAGTTCCTCCACCACTCCTGCCTGTCACTCAGTCTCCCTCTAAATCCACTAGGGGGCAGTCATTTCTCAGTCCTGTACACTGCACTGAGTGATTACACCCTTTAGATGATGCTCAGCACTCAGTGTTCAGTGAACTCATTAAACTGTGCAGTGTAGTTCACAGAGACGCACATGAAGATAATCAAAACACAATTATGAATAAAGCTTTGTGGAGATGTTCACTCAGCGTAGGTAATGTGTGTTTTCTTGTTTATTTTCAGACTCAGTGACTGAAATTAGATGTTCTTATGCAACAATATTTAACATATTTCCTCTTAAACGTTGTTAGACATCATGGTGAGCAGCCACCAGTGAAGACATTAACTGCAAAAGACCCGTTTAATAGACTTTGTGATAACCTGTTGCATTTTGTTGTCAACCTAAACTAACAAGTGCGTCATCATAATTGTCAATACTATCACAATCCCAATCATCGTCATCTCATCAGCAACACAAACAAAAGCGCATGCCAGACAGTCAGATGCCACCTTCATTAAACACTACATCATTGTTTACATGTTGCGTATTTGTTTCACAATGAGCCCATTTTCAGAGAACAGTACATGTCATGATTCGCATTTGATTAAAGAGGGGCCGAAATTAACGTCCTGTGCACATCCTTTTAACAAGCTTGGGTCGTCTCGTCTGAGAAAAGACAGACAGAGAAAAAAAACTTGGCAATATATTTCTCCAAAATCCCTTCTGGAAGTAATTAATCACCATCATACAAGGGCAAGCCTTAAAAGATTTCCAATATTTGCTGAAGTGCCCCCTTGTTCCTAATTATATCTCCCTGCTTGTCCCCCTCATTATTTAGAACTACCCACAAAAAGATGCAACACTGAATGGGAACACCCCCAGCCCCCTTTCCAAAGAAAATGTTTAATAGCAAATGAATGAGTGAGTTACTGTGCTGCGATAAAGGCCTTAATGAGGTAATTTTATTAGTAGCGGCTGCCCAGAACTGTTGGAAACCGACGGAGGAAACAAACAGAGAGAGGCAGCATAGAGAAAATTAGTGTTACCCAATTCATTAATTAATGCATTAGTGTGGGCAGCAAATTAACTGACCCAAAAATCCCCCATTGAGTGAAGATTATGATGAAAAAAATACATTGTTGCCCTCCGACGTAATTACAAGACAGTGCAAATTCAATTCTAATGAGGCGAAAGGCACCCCCTTAACATACATCCCCTATTTCCCCCTCTAAAAGGGCTTACTCTTGTTGGAGCCTAAGTTTAAGGAAGTATTGAGAGTGAAGGAGACAATAATGAGAGATCGGCCTGGCCTTAAGTGCTTTATATGCTGCAAGCAGGTAGAGAGGATTGAATGGCTCTCTTTCTGGGACTCCTGGGGGGCCTGTCTTCCCAGCACAACAACACTTGGCCCTGAGAAAAGGGTCCGCTGAGGAGCCTGGAGAGTGAATGGACCTGTGCTGCAGCGGGTCAGACTGAATGGCCACAAGTCCTTCAATGATTACAAACTATGTTGTGCCGGCTCGGGCTACACACATGTACACAAACACACAGAGAGAAACACACGTAGACAGCCCTCGCCCTTCCACCTCTCCCTCTCATTGAGTTATCTTTACTCAGGCTTTGTCTCCTCTAATTGGAGCTGATGAGGGACTAATTGGTAGCTTTTTTACAACACCCAGTACTTAAGCAATGGCAAGCTGAGGGAGGCAGCATGAGCGGAGTTAATGAGAGGCTTTGCACAAATAAAAGCTTTAAAATGGGCCTGTTTCACAGAATGGGAGAAAAGGAAAGTTGAGAATATCTTTTGTGTCCCCCACATCTTTCACTTATGTGCAGGTATCTGAAAAGAAGAGGGAGTGGTGGAGGGCACGCAGTGGTTTGCTGAAACGTTGAGCACTTGTGCGCATAAAGAGATCTGTTCTGTATTGTTTGGGGCCCATCGTTTAGTGTGTCTGTTAATAATGAGAAAGGGCTGCTCTTCAAATGAATGTGGCAAAGTCCTCAGTGGACAATAAGTGCCCTCTCTTGCCTGGACCACACTGGACCGTGTTGAAGCAATCTGAAATAAAGGTTTAGTCCTTCTGCATTGTTGAGGGTGAGTATGTGGCCTATGTGCGCAGAATTGAGCCAACAAATAATACAGCAGCAAAGACAGTCTATGTGCAGTAATCATTAAATCTTAGTTTGAAATTATCACTATCAAAATCTGGTTTTAAAGGTCTAGTGTGTAGGATTTAGGGGAATACATTGGCAGAATATAACAGAATGTTTTCATAGTGTGTAATCAACTGAAAATAAGAATTGACATGTTTTCATTACCTTAAATGAGTTGTTATATCTACACAGGGAAGGGGTCCAGCCAAAGGAGTCCACCATGTTTCTCCAGTAGCCCAGAAGGGTCAAACCAAATACTTGCTCTAGATAGGGCCATTTATGTTCTTGTGTCAGTCACTGTAGTTAGCAAGCCCCTCTGTAACGAGTGTCAGGAAAACACAGATTTTTTTAACATGAACTTGCTTTATTCAGTGTTTTTACCGGTTTAAATTACTGGGTCTGTTTGTTTTATATATGAAAAGACCTCTGCGGGTAATTCAGCTCCTGGTAAAAACTGCCTGAAGGTCTGGATCTTAAGTTATCAGAGATAAAAACGTGAGTACACATTAGCAGGTCCTAGGCTAACAGCTTGTCTCCAGCATGCCAAACAGCATAGGAGAAACACTGATTTGTAAAGTGTAACCACTTTTCTCAGTATTTTTAGTAGTTTCATCACCTGATCCATTTGTTCTGGATATGAAGAGACCTCTCCAGACAATTCGGCTCCCAGTAAAAACCTCCTGATCATCTCGATCTTAAGTTATCAGAGAAAAAAGTTGAGCACACATTAGCAGGTCCTCGGCTAACAACAGGCCCTTATATGCCAAACAGCTTAGGAGAAACACTGACTTGTATATTGAACCTGCTTTATTCAGTGTTTTTACCGGATTTAATCACTGGGAGAGGAGGAGACCTCTGCAGATAATTCGGCTCCTGGTAAAAACTGCTGTAAAAACAGTATAAAAAGGTGAATACACATGAAGTTATCAGGGAAAAAGGGGGAATGCACACAGCAGGTGCCTGGCGCGTGACTGTCTATGATGCCAAACAGTGTAAGAGAAACACAGATTTGTAACGTGACACTGCTTTATTCAGTGTTTTTGATGGTTTTAATCACCTTGTCCATTTGTTTTGTAGAGGAAGAGACCTCTATGGATAATTTGGCTCCTGGTAAAAATCTCCTGAACATCTGGATCGGAAAAAAGTGATCAGAGAAAAAGCATATGTAGCATGTGCTGGGCGAGTGACCGTCTGTGACATGCCAAACAGTGTTGGAGAAACACTGGTTTGTAATGGTAAACTACTTTATTTGGTGCTTTTACTTGTTTAAATCACTTGGTCTGTTTGTTTTTTCAGGTAAGAGATGTCAGTGGATAATTCAGCTCCCGGAAAAAAAACCCTCTGAACAATGAACACTGAAGGAATTCTAAACAGGAGAAGTTTCAGCTGGCTGCATTCTGCAATCCTCACCGCTAGATGTCCCTAAATCTAACACACTGTTCCTTTAATTACAATAAATGGGGCTTGTGTGCTTCTTGTTGAATACAAATCAGTGTTTCTCCTTCCATCATATGTGATATTGTAGAAATAGTGAAAGAAAATCATGAGCACTGGATGGAAATTTAAACATTAAAATCATGCTGTCTTTATCCTCCTCTAGGTCCACTTAGACATTGGCATCGTGGTGGTAAAATTAAGAGCACAGCGGGTTTAACTACAGGACATTTCCTCAGCATGCTGTCGTCTCAGCAGACATTTTGTTCATGTGATAATGGACTGCTTTGTGCTTTTCAGGTATGAATAAACACCATGAGGCAACAGGCTTCATTTAACTAAGCTGTGGTGTCACACCAGGAGGTGACAAGCCACTCTCCCTTTCCCCTCATGTGACATGGGTAATACAAACATCTTAAGATCCCCCCAGGAACAAGTAGCCTCAAGCGCAGCACAACTGTTATTTGTTTTGTCTGATTAGGCCGGTTTTGGATATCTAAATGTTGACTCATCCAAATGATGGCCAAAGTACACACAGCAAGTGGAGGCAAAACAGAGAATGTTTAAACATGAGGTTCAGTGTGGTCGAACACTTTGACAGAAATGAAAGAATTAACTGCATTAAACAACATTCAGTGAGGGTGTAAAGTTATCGAATGCAGCTCTAGTATATACAAAAAAATATATATAGGTTAATTACAGTATTGTTTAAGCATCATTAGTTAAGACCCAAACCCAGTGTTTACTACAGCATCCTGTAATTCACTGGCCAAATATTTGTGCTGACTCATGTGATAGGCTATTCACAGTCTCAGTGACCCATTAACATCCTACAGGTTCCCATTGTCCACCACTAAATGGACCCATTAGCATTGCTATTGTTATTTAAATCCTACATTTCCTTACAAAGAGTGTGGTTTAACTCTCTAATGAGGACTTCCTCAGACAAAGGACAGAGGCCTCTATTTTCTCTGCTCTCTAAATCCACCGGACCCCCTGTTACTTTTCATGAGTTTTAAAAGTTACATAGAGTTAGCATCTAATTTGTACTCTACTTAGAAGTTCTAGTGTTTTTCTATACCTGCTGTCAATCTTTCCAGATTTATCATTACGAGTTAAAACGTCTCAGTCGTACACTACAGCTACTCTGATATAAATACACTGTACATTCACAGTGTGCCAGTTTGACAAGAAGCAGCTTCCTATGATGCCTCTTCAAAATCAACTTTGACATTAACCCCTTCAACACAAAGGAAAAATAGTTTGCTATAGTAATTAATTCTTTATTGGTGCAGATTAAAAACTGGTATTCTGGCACAGTGTGAGACATTCATCTTAATCCACTGTGGATTTACTAAATTGTCGCTCACAAAGGGCAACAAATTTGTTGAAAATATGCAAGTGTAAGTTTTGTATCGAAACCTGTCCTCTGCTCCTCCATCATCAGGCCAATTACATGCATTGTCATGCCATCTTTGCCTTTTATTAGTAATTATGTAGTGGGGACAATATGATAAAAAATAACAACCACATAATTTTTGTCCAGAGGAGAGCAGACTAAACTATCTAAGACGTGCAAGATGTAGAAACCATTTCCGCCATGTGTTGGTCATGTTAAGGTAGAAAATTTATTTGTGGTAATTGGCGAAAAGCAAAACGTACAAAAAAGATAAAGACCAACCTTCTTCATACGTGCATAAAGAAAATTCATCATTTGCATGTGATATACTACTGCAACATAAAACCAGTAAACAGGTGCACATCAGGCTTTGCTATTTGCTGATCATTTGCCAGAATAGTCAAAATCCCTGGATTAGTGTCACCACAATGGTCTGTTTTGTTCCGAGTTCGTTCCAGAGCCCGTAATCACAGGCCCTCACAGAAAGTGATGCTGCACCTCCAGACGCAAAGGAAGACGCTGCCTGAAAGTAAATAGAAAGCGAGTGACACGTAATTGTGTCATCTCCCGTCTCCTGCTGAGGCTTTCAGACTGCAGTGAAAGCTCTGGCAGTCAGCTCAGCTACGTCACTTAACCTTTACCTGACCTCATGCAGGCTGACGAGCAGGTCCAGAACATTACAAGTGATACAGTACAGCAGCTGAAGGGACCAAAACATACCTGATATGTTAGATATTCAGCTAATTTGCAGGTCATATGATGTGTTTTTTGTGTCTTGGTGCAATCCATGCAGGATGTAGTAATGATAAGGAAAATGCCTGTTGCTTACATGTTCCACTACACAAATACACTGTACAGCCTATCAGTATGCAATATATTAGCTAAGCATATGTTAATGTGAATTATGTCCTTTGTCGTTTGGATACTTTCAAGTAACTTTTATCATGTACACACAATCCCAGCTAAATGGATCTGCCATTTTACAATGAGTGACCTGTGCATTTCTTACTGCATCATGTCAAATGTCTTCTATTAAAAAGCCCTATTCATCAAATTACCCATAGATTTTGCTGGCTTTCAAGGCGCTTGTCAGTCTAAAGCCCTCAGGAGCAGTTGAAGGCTTTGTCAGGATGGTAATTCAGCTTTAACGGGTACAAATGAGATGTGATATTTTTGGATATTTTAAAATACGTTTGTATCAGATATCAAGGTGCCTGGAGAAATTAAAGAAGCCTTAAGAGGTCAAAACTCCAGCATCACATGTATTTTAAAGACCATCTTTACTGTAATGCTGAAAACACACCAAGCAGTGAAGCATGGCCAACCAACATTTTGCTGTACCCTGGAGGTCTGTTCAGGTGTTTCAGGCAGCAAGACGTTCTTTGTAACACAGGTCAAAATGTCACAGTAGTCACAGGAATCTGTTTACTGATTGGCTGCAGATATGCTCTGGCTGTAATTTGCCACTTAAAGTCAAACTAATCCCAACTTTTAGTTTGGCTGCACTTTGCAGCAGAATGAAACAACCACAGTCAGAGTGGCCACTGCAGCTTTCCATAGCTGTTGCATTGCAGCTTGCCACAGGCTGTGCTTCACCTCTGCTAAGTATGTGTTTGGTTTAAGACTGCCAAGGACGAGGGCAGATAGCAGTGCAGCATTTGCTCTGTGAAGGTGACTGGCTCTACTCTGCTGAAGTACCTGAGGCAGGCAGAAAGGATTGTAGCTGACCCTTCCCATGTTACCACCCCAGACACAAACTGTTGGAACTTCTCCCCTCTGGCAAGGAGCTGCGGCCCTTCAAACTCTGCGGACCAAAAACTCACACCACAAAAACTCTTCTCTTCTGCACCAACAAGGCCTGGGACCCCCACTCCGAAGACCTCACCCCATCAACATCACATCTGTATATATTTGTAACATTAACACATATTTTTTGCACATTCCTGCCTAGCTCTTTTACTGGTCATATTTTTTAATGTATTTTGTTTTTTCCTGTTTTTGTGTGTCTTGACAATGCACCAACCATAGACTGGAGATGACGAGCCAGACAAACAACAGTACATGCTAACATATTTATGTAAAATAATAATAGAACGTCACTTAACGAAAAAAGTGGAGCACTGGTTTCCTGGACGGTCAGTTGATACAATTATCTGCACAGCGTGCCTTATTATTTGTCTGATATTTGTCAAAAAAAAAAAAAATCTCAGAAAAGCTCCGGCCAGCCAGCTCCAGCACCTCAAAACACACCAAGGTGGTAAAGTTAAGTGGCATGCGGGGAGGCCTAGCTGACGGCCTGTCAGTCAAAATGGTGGCGCCTTCAATTATGCAGAACTTTAAGCTTTAATAACATTTAAACAGGATTGTTAAAAAAAAAATCACCCCTGTACAGTTGTCATGAATGATGAACTAAGCCACCGGGCTGTAAACATGTTTATTTTAGCTGTAAAGTCGGGCATTTTAACATGGTAGTCTGTGGGGATTTGCTCTATTTTGGAGCCAGCCTCAAGTGGCCCAGTCGATGAATTGCAGTTTTTGGCAATTGGACATTGTCAGCCCTGGAGGTTGCCGCTTGGCACCAACACACCAAATCAAATTCTGTGTGTGTAAAAAATTTAATGTGGAAAATCTAAATAGATAGGTAGATACTTTATTAATCCCGAGGTAAATGAAGGTACCAAGCAGCTTATCACACAGCGCATACAAAAACAGAGATACACAAAGGGATATAGAATACAAATGTAAGAATAAAAACATAAGATTAAGAAACACACAGCAGTGAAATGATAGTCTAGTCCCAGGACAGTTACAGAGAGGTGCTTACTACAGTAAACTGAAAATTTAGGTGGTTGAAAGTGTAGGTAATGTAATGTAAGGTGATTAAATTAAAGTGTAAGAGCAGTGCAGGAGTAATGAATACGTTGCTATGGATAATATAAATGCAGTTGAAGATAAAAATGTGTACAGATATTGCAAATGCAGATTTTATTTTTATTTTTTGATTTATTTGGTAGGGGGTGGTAAAAAAGTAAAAAAAAAATGTGTTTAATAATGGATAAAGAATGTATGTAATGTCTGTATATTTTCTTTATTTCGCGGACAACGTGACTCATGTACAGAGGGCCCTTTAGGCGACCTCAGCTGTACTCTTAAAAAAAAGGAGAAGAAGAGGAAAAGCACCAAAATAACGGACCAATCAGAAACCGCCCTGTTGGCCCTACAGGCATCCCGTCATGCTCGTGGTCTCAGCGCTACGTCAGCAGTGATACAGAAACATGGCGGTGTCCATAGCACAGCGCCCGGCTGCCAGCGCTCATGTGTTCATATTAACTTTTCTTACAACGTTAATATTTCACCGCTGTGTCGCCGACGTCTCCGCCGGTGCCTCGACGTCAGAAGAGCCTCCTCACCGCCGCTTCGAGTACAAATACAGCTTCAAAGGACCGCACCTGTCCCAGACCGACGGCAATATCCCGTTTTGGATCCACACTGGAAGTAAGTTTGTATCCAGCTGTCAGCATCACAGAGCTGCTGCTTTAACATGTAACACTCACGTATCATGGTGACACGGGGACAGCTCAGTTTGCGGTTTGTAACCGACCTGTTTCCGCTCAGGATGTTGTAATGTGACAGCTGTGTGCTGTGCCCATTCAAAACTGCACCAGGCGGTTAACACATTTAAGCACTGTAGCTTTGTGTCAGAGGTAAATTCAAACGTGTTCAGACTGGGCTGATTAAAAACAGCACGTCAAAGGCTGTGACTGTCTGTGAGAGTCTGTGCAGACACATGCAACTCTAGTGTTGAACTTTCCTCCTGCAGAAATGGGCCTTTGGATTCTTGCATCACACAGTGAGCTGCCAGTTGCTGATATGAGCATTCAGTAAGCTGCAGCATGAGATTACACTGCACAGACCTCTATACCAGCATTGATTTGGGAGCTGTAACTAAAGATTATTAATCTGCTGCTGGTCAATATTTCACTCTGTCACAAGTTCCCACAGTCAAAAGTGTCTTTTGGGGTTGTGTTGTCTCCGATGTTTGACAGAGGACAGGAAACAAGGGGAGAGATGGGGACTGGCATATAAAAAATCAGTGGCTAGAATCAGACAAGGGATGTTTTGGTTACATCAGGATCCTCAAGTTGTTTTGTCCAACCAGCACAACAAAACCTTAAGTTATTCTTGTACTGTCACATAAGACAAAGAAAAGCAGCAGACCCTCACAGTTGAGAGGCCAGGACCAGGTAATGTTTTGGGATTTGACTTGAAACAATCAAATGTTGACTTATTGATTTGTTAACTATTGTTTTGTCTGTAAAATGTTAAAAACTGAGACAAAAAATACAAACTGCCCTTCACCAGTTTCCAGAGCTCTACAGTACAGTAGGTGCCTTAATATTACTTGTTTTGTCTGCGAGAAAAGCAGCAAGTGATAAAAATAGACTAACATTTAATTATCAAGATTACTGCTGATTTGTTTCAGCACAAGTACGCACATGTTTATGTGACTCTGAGTGAACTTAGGTAGCAAAGACAGATCTAAGGAAAATATTCTCCAATATGTGAATCAGCACCCGGGGCAGTTAAGAGATTAAAGAGTAGGCACACCCTGATAATGCTGGCTTATGATAACAATATGACGAGTTAGCTGGCATTAGCTTTTTCATATGCGCTCCAGTAGACAGAAGGAAACACACAGAAACTTTTCTGAACATTTTTTTTCTTACAAAACACCACACATGCTGTTGAACTTTAAAATGTCTTAGTTATGGCACTTCATTTTCATAGAGGATAATCGAACATGCTACTATAATCCTGCGTATTCTCTCCTCTCTCACCCCAGATGCTATTCCTAGTGCAGACCAGGTGCGTATTACGCCATCCCTCAGGAGTCAGAGAGGCAGTGTGTGGACAAAAAACAAAGTGGCCTTCGAGCACTGGGAGGCCGAGGTGACCTTCAGAATATCAGGAAGAGGTCGGATGGGAGCGGACGGTTTGGTAAGGAAGAGATAAACTTCTGTGTTAATGAGGCAGACCGGTTTTCTGTTAAGGAGTGTGTCATACTGTTCAACTTAATAATTGACTTCTGATCACAAGTTTTCTTTATAATTATTATACTGTAAGTCCAGAACAATTTGCCCTGCCCAAGAGCGCACTATTACTACTCTATGCATCTGCATTATGGCTAGGTATTAAACCTCATGTGTCTGTAGCTTTTGTAGCTGTGAATGAGCATCAGGAACCTGAAGTTGGTACTGGTCACATTCTGATGTATGCTTTAATCAGATGTCATTATCTAAATCACCCATTTTACTTTAGACTAATGTTATATTATATTAAGGCAGACAGATGAATGAAAAATAGGTTAAAACTTGCTGATATTCTCCAGACTCAGGAAGTATTGTTCCAGACACTTAAACTTGAATGTGCAACGATTTCCAACCTCACAACTGATAAATACATCAAACGACACTACATGTCGACCATGTTGATGTGAAAAATAAAGATGACCTGTAATGAGCGCTGAGAATTAGCTTAGTCTTGTCACAACAGTTTAATGAAATATACTTGTTGCTTATCAGACTTTGTAACTTGCATTTAAAGGAAAGTTGCACATCCTGTTTCATGAGGTGTGACGTGTCCACAAGGTTAAATGACCAGCGTTTCCATCATAGTCTGTATAAAATAACGGATGTAGCTACCGTGATGTCACCCGTTGGTTTGTGAACTCCAGTTTTGAAGCCTTGAATTGGACATTTCGTCCATCACCATCTTGTTTTTTTGGAGACAGACATGACCATATTTGGATTAGAGACAGCCTGTCACTCAAAGCACCCTGCCTTAATTAAGCATAACTTTAAGACTTAATAGAATTTAAAGGGTGACTTATATTAAAATGCTCCCCATGTACAGTTGTCATGGATGTTGAAGTTAGCCATAGTGACCAAAACTGTGTTTTGTACCAGGCTGTAAACATGTTTATTTCTGCTGTTAATATGGCCATTCTAACATTGGGGTCTATGGGGATTGACTCTTCTGAAGCTAGCCTCAAGTGGCCATTAGAGGAACTGCAGTTTTTGGCACTCAGATGTTGGCTTCATTTTTCAGCTCTGGAGATTACCTCTTGGTTTCCTTACCTGACAGAAAAACTGATTGTGAACAGCATGATGATGTTTAAAACTACATTTTTAATAACATTTTAGGTCTACATGTAAAAGCTCAACTAGGGACAAGAGTTGAAAATTAGCAATAACTATAAACTCTGTGCAACACATCAGTCTCATACTCTGTATTGGAACTATGTTAAATGGCAGCGTCCCTATCAAAAATAAAAACAGAAACATCTTGAGCTAACTTGTACTTTAAAAAAAACAGATTTATTAAACTGCAGTGTATCAGTGTCTCTTCCTAAACATTCAAACAGCACTAGCAGCCTGACACCAAGCAGACATAGACATCTCATATCGATTGAAGGCCCCTGAATCACATCCAATCAAAGGCGTATCTTGGCAGACTTTGTGATATCTGCAAATTTCCTGTCGTATTGTCCAAGCAATTGTTATAATAGGTCAATCAATCAATCAATTTTGTAATTCTGTAATTAAAGTTAAAACACACCTCTGGACAACTGTGATGACCACAAATCCAGTCACAGCTGTGCTATAACACATATACTTTTATACCTTTTAATATTTACTCTCACATTCACTGTTTCACTGTCGACCTGGCTTAACTTATTTTGCAGGAGTGAGCCTGAAGAGGCAAATCAAAAAAACAATCACAAAATTTGGTAAATGATGCTAAAACAAACTAATCTTTATACCATGTTTTCTTTGTCCACCAGGCTGTGTGGTTCACTACGTCACAAGGCCTCGACGGTCCAGTGTACGGTGCCGCCGACCAGTGGAATGGAGTTGGAATCTTCTTTGACTCATTTGACAACGATGGAAAGGTTAGTGTTCATTGTTTAGCCATAACTGTTAATGACTGAATGTTTCCAGGAGTATGAAGTGTTAATTTGTTCATATATTTTTTTTTATCTACATGTTTTACAAGTAGATAAATAGATAGCTGTCATGGAAAACAAATCATTTATAGGTCTGTTTATATCATATGTGAGTATTATTCATTTCAGGTATGGGACTGATATTACTGAATAGGATTACCTTTGAGCAGAGCCACCTCTGGTCTTTAGATGAAAAATAGGATTAATGTACATCCTTGTTTTCTTCCATCTTCATTCCAGAAAAATAACCCTGCTATAGTTATTGTGGGAAACAATGGAAAACTTGTTTATGACCATCAGAAGTAAGTAAACATTTCTTTTGCTCCGATGTCATCACCAACTCAAATTTTAACAACTTAAAGAAGATTAGGAAATATGATTATATTTGCTTGGAAAGTAAATAATCCTCCATCTTTCCTAATCTCTTTGGGCCGGTGAAAGCTTTAAATCACTTTTTCAATGCCATTTCAGTTTGTCTTAGAATGTCACAGTGTTTACTAGACCACAACAAGTGTTTACAAAAACATACATGGGCATTAATGTTATTCACTTATTTAATAAACTCTAATCACACGGTATTTTCCCTGCTCATGTTCAGTGTAAATATGAAACACAGCACTGTATAGGTGAATGTAATGATCATATTTTTTGATGTTTTGATCCAGTGACGGCACCACACAAGCTCTGGGCACATGTTTACGAGACTTCCGCAACAAACCCTATCCTGTCAGAGCCAAAATAACCTACTACAAGAAGACACTGACGGTAAGCACAAGAGTTATTACCCACATATATGAAGCTGTATATGAAAAGAAAAAAGGCACGTTCTACCTTGTTGAGAGCCTCATGCACTAATGTGATAAAACACATCGTGTCTGTTGATCAGCACAGTCAGTGATTTTTAGATTAGCTGCATCACTTGTTCATGTTCCTCCTCAGGTGATGATCAACAATGGCTTCACTCCAGACAAAGAGGACTTTGAGTTCTGCACAAAGGTGGACAACATGATCATTCCCAGCGAAGGCTTCTTTGGCATCTCAGCTGCCACCGGAGGTTTAGCAGGTATTACTATCATATTATTATTATTATTGTCTTTTGTGTTAAAAAACTTTTATACAGACAGTTCACCCTAGAATCAAAAGCACATATTTTTCCTCTTACCTGTATTGCTGGATTTCAATTTAGATTGTTTTGGTGTGAGTTGCAGAGTGTTGGAGTAAGATGTCTGCCTTCTCTCCAATATTACGGAACTAGATGGCACTCAATTTGTGTTGCTCAAAGTCAAAAAAACAAACATTTGAAAACTCAATAGCAATGTCTCTTTCCAGAAATCATGACCCGGTTACTGAAGATAATCCACAGACCTTGTTGTGAGCAGTTTCATGTAGGAACTATTTTCTTTCTACCAAACTACACCAACTGTATCACTGCGCAGAAGGAAGTGTGCATCTACTCATGGACGAAAGGCTCATGTTTATGTCAGTACGAGATGTTAACATTAATGTTAAATCAAAACGCCTTCCTCAGCTGAGCTGTAACGTTAGCTAGCTCAGTGCTGCTAGGTGAGCTAACAGTAGATGCACGCTTCCCTCTGCGCCGTGATATGTTTGGTGGCTGTTTTTTGGGTAGAAAGAAAATAGTCTCTAGTCGATTATAGTCATGAGAAGGCAGATTATTTATGGAGTTTGTCTTGTTTTGTGAAAGCATAACCTCATTGTTATCAGTGTATTACCCTGTTATTACTCCTGTTTTCTCCACCTTAAAATTACCCCCATCATTACTCTCTAAAAAGATTTTACAGCGACATCACCCCATTCTTATTGTTTTTTTACCCTGATACAACCCAACTATTGAGAGGATTGTATCCTCATTATAATCTATGTTATTACAGAGATTTTCTGCTCCATTTTAGATACTCTTCCTACTATTACATGTTGCATGTATCTACCCGTTGTTATCCTGTTACAGAAAATAAAAGATTCTCATTGGTACTACCAAATTAATACTCTGTAATTACAATGGCACTTCACTGTATTACATGTTTTTCTCAAGCTATTACCCCCTAATTGCCTTGTTGTGAAGTGATGCAAAGTGCTACTATAATTTCAAATATGTTCATGTCTGTTGTAAATTTCTAACTCAGAATTTCTTCTCTCCCTCAGACGACCATGATGTTTTGTCCTTCTTGATGTTCAGACTCACAGAGCCAGGCCAGCAACCGGTAACTACATTTTCCTAGAGCTCCTCATACTTTCCTCACAATCCTGTGTGTGCAGTTCACTCTCCTGTAGCTGTGTGTCTCTGTGTGCGCATGCATGCATGTGCACAACATAGCCTGAGCACGGCCTCTATTGAGTTCAGAGAGGGGTTTTTTTTTTGTCTCTCCAACTGAAGCCCCCACCTGAGTCTGAGATTCCTAAAGAAGAGAAGGACAAGTACCAGGAGGAATTTCAGAACTTCCAGCAAGAGCTCGACAAAAAGAAAGAGGAGTTTCAGAAAGAGCACCCAGACGTCCAGGGACAGCCAAGTGAGTTTTCTGAAACCAAACGTGACCATTAACAGAACCATGACGTTTTTTATTTTTACACTTTAAACTGTAAAGTCACATCCATATCCCCAAACATTATAATACCTCATGAAAGGTTTGTAGATTTTATTCTGACTGTTTCTTTACATCCTCTTCAGTTGAAGACATGTATGAGAGCGTGAATGACCGGGAGATCCGTCAGGTGTTTGAGGGCCAGAACCGGATCCACCTGGAGATCAAACAGCTCCACCGACAGCTCGCTATGATCCTGGACGAGCAGCGCAGATATGTCTCTGTTATCACTGATGAGGTCGCCAAGAGAGGGACGAATGCTGAGTCGGGACAGGTGAGAGCGTCATTGTCAAGAGATGTGTTCACAGCAGATGCACACAAGAATGAGTACAGGGTTTATAAAGCAATCAACATTACACAGATGTAGGAATCTGAGTGATAGTCTGTGGATTTGCCTCTACAAGGCTTGGATTAATTTCCAGTCAGTACTGGGATCATAAGAGACCACTGCCAGCCTGCTAAAACAAATTATCAACACAGAAAAACCACAAACTTCAGTGTTATTTCTGTGTACTCCTGCTGAAGTTAGCTGTTTTTATGACAGGTAATCAAAGCAATAAACCTTTTTTATGACAGCTTTATCAAACATCAACACCGCAGTGTTTAACCTTCAGACCTTCATGTTGTGTTTGTCTTTCAGCTGGATGCTACAGGTCAACAACAGTTGGGCACTGTCCTAGCCAACCAGCAGGAGGTCCTTAAAAATCTGAATGAGCTGAGGTAAGTAACAACAGTGTCATTGTTGTTGACGTTTTGTCAGTCTTAAAAACTAGCTGTTGTTTTTGCAACAGACATAAAGAGAGATCTGTGATACTCCAGAAAAACAAGGGAAATCCTGGCAGTTAAATCCCTCAAATCATATTTAATCCCAGGATGCAGTGGCTGCAACATCACAGGTGTCTGCCAGCCTGATAATCCAGCTGCAGTGACGATCAGTCACATGCACGTGCACACACACTGAAAGCCTCGCCACTAAATGAGATAATCATCACACTGCCTCGATCTCAGCTGTAAACCAGAACTAAACTGGACTTCCTTGCAGAAGCTCAGATGTATTCTCAGACAGTTTATCAACAGCCTAAAAATTCTGGCCAGGAGGGAAAAGGTGACTCATTTTTAAACGGGACTTATTTATACTTATTATCAGTTTCATATTTGTATGTTCACATGTTCAAAAACACTGTATTGTCCTCATATTGTCTGTGCTGGAGCACCTGTATTCACCCTCTGTCTGAGGGAATTAGCAGGCTGTCCCTTTAAGCCCTGCCTCCTAAAAACATTGACATTGGGCTAGAGGCATGGTACACTCTGTACAGATTGCCAGACTGTCACAGTGCTGACACTAAAGCCCTGTTTCTACTTAACTTTTTCGGTATGGTGCCTTTAGAGCCAAAAGTTACCTCCAGACATGGCACCTAGACCCTAGGTCCGTTTAATGTTTCCACCGCCACAAACAGCACTCTTTTGTGGGTAGGATTGTTGTCTTCCACTGCTGCATCCAGCACCGGCTGTATTTCCTCCTTTATCAGTCTACACTTCGTTTATCGTCCACAGAACGAGGCTGCACGCTGACATTTTACGAACTAAATAAAACAGGCTGCAGTGAGCGTCTCTCTGGTTTGTGCATTTAGTCCTTCTCAGGCAAGCTCAGGGGTTTAGTGTTGCCCAAGCTCACAGGAACGACGCTCCGTGACGCTTTTTTTTTTCTCAGAGTGAAGATTAGGATGTATGCAGTTTGCATAATTCGGTCCAAATATACATATATTTCGAAACGCTTGAAGATCCACTCATTAGGTTAAGTCTGTGTCCTCCAACAGAGACAACAAAAACTAAAGTAATGGTCACATTGGATTCACGTCGCCAGCTCATGCGTTGAGTAACATTACAAGTTAACGTTCCACCTTAAAAGTCACCAGCAGTTGACCCAGTAAATTAAGTTATTTTTTCTCAGACTACAGCTGCTGAGAGAGGCAGCAAAACATCCTTTTTTAATTTATAGTTACAAGTTGATGTAAAACTCTCCACGGTATGAACAGTGGTTACATAAGCCTCAAAACCAGCCACAACTCAGCCCTGAGCAGAGTGACTGTTCTCTATTGACCAATCAATGGACTGCAGTGTTCACAGCTCCATCTTCAGCACCAGATCTGTGTGCTAGGTACCCCAACAGAGGGGAACCAAAAACGAGGACAGTACCGAGCAGTTCCATTGGTACCATCCACAACTTTTCACAGTTGGAACGGGAAGAAAAGCGTATCGAACTGAACCGTACCGTGCTACTTGGCAGAAACGGGGCCATAGAGACAGACTAACATTCACACACGTCCACACCTGTGGGAAATTTAGGGTCACCAATTAACCTAACCTGCATGTCTTTGGTCTGTGGGAGGAAACCAGAGCACCCGGAGAAAACCCACACTGACACGGTGAGAACATACAAACTCAGAAGGGCCCCAGCTGGCTGGTGGATTTAATAAACCCCCGAACCCTCTTGCTGTGAGGCAACAGTGCTAACCACTTTACCTCTGTGCCGCCACATCCAACATTATACTGACAAGCATAACAAGGCCCTTTTAAAAGATATCGCAGTCTCCATGCATAAGAGTTCAGTGTTGCTGAGGCATGCAGCATGATAGGTGTAGTAATATGCATCTGTAATCTTTTTTCTTCTTCTTCAGTGGTAAAAATGTTCTTCACCACTCTCAGATGACAGCATGAACAGGCTTTTAATGCTCACATAATACAGCTTAAGAGATTTTGTGATGGTGTGCCTTCCATGACAGTTTGATTTTGGTACTTATAGTAAGTAAGCCTGATTAGGTGTTCAGTGTAATATTTTGATGTTTAGTGCTTGTTTCTGATGCTTCTGTAAGGTGCTTGAAGGCTTAGTCATTGTGAGCACGCAACAGATTTAAAAACAATGTCTTCTTAAAACCCTTCTTTGAAATTTGTCAGGGGATTTTCATAAATATTTTTCTCAATTTTTGCCAATAATTGTGTTCTGAATTATCCAGTTGGTCTACTTATTTCTAGCTTGTCACCTTTTTATTGTCTTTACTTTACATCAGCACTTTAAAAACCAACCATCTAAACAAAGAGTGCGTTTATTTATTCACTGACGCCACATTTGTCCCGTGGCTGCAGTTTGATTGTGCGTCTTAATTTTACCACACCATCTGCATTAAGACTTAATCAGAATCACAAGATATTAAAGATTTTATTTTATGTAACATTAATCTCTTAGTCTCATGTATCATAAAAGAACCAAGCTGTTTATATGCCCTAAATCCAACAGGACATTCATCCTCAGATGATTTTGCATACATGATTTTCTTTATTATATTGTTGACCCATAACTGACATGGACCCAGACTCTCACTTACAGCGTGTCTCATTTGCTAATTCCACCCCTCTGTAAGTGAATTATATCGTTCGGACGGCAGGGAAAGACAGAGTTTCTGTAATGCTTCAAATTCATCAGAGGTGCACAGGAGTAAGCTGATTGACACAGTAAATAAGTTGAGGCCGCAGCAAAAGGCTGCAGCTGCTCCTCCTAATGTGCTAATGTGAGCGACTGATCTGTATGACTTTGTAGATTAAGCTCTCAGTTTATCCTGGCCCGTCTTTTAAACACAGAGTTTATGATAGGACTTGATGGCAGACTCCAAGGAGGGCTTTCTGCTCATAAATGGGTCACTTGTAGCAGATGAAGATTAGATGTAGGCTTTAATAAATGCTCACTTACTTTCTCAAGGGAGATGTTTTCCCCCTCTTCGTGAAACAAATTAGATTTTGTTTATATGTCATCCCTGTCCGGCCCTCCAGACCTCAGCCATGTGGCCGAGCAAGAAAAGGCCACCATCTTAGCACCATTTTGTCCTTATCAGATTAGTAGTCTTTAAATACATCTGTCATACGCAGGCAAAACATGGCTTACCTCCAATTGATTTCTTGTCACAATCCTCCCCTCGGGGCCTTTCTACTTACGCTGCTGGAATTCCTTTCATTTGTCAAGTCACTTTTTTTTTTACCCATAATCGTCTTAGATGTGTTTAAGATGATAAGGGGAACTTATTGCTTTCTCCCTGTGAGTAATCAACTTTAAGAAATTACATTTTGTGGAGAAATATGATCCGGGCTTAGACGTCTTCATTCTCTTCTGAGAAACACTGGACTGTGCTTCATTTACTGATGAAATTGAAAGTGAAGAAACAGATTTACAGTTTTGACACTTCATTACTTGCGAGCTGTGACAGTGAGTGACGCATGGACATTCCTGACACCAGCGTTAGTAACTCAAAGATAAACAATCAAACTCATAAAGCATCCTAAGTGGACGCAGAGACGCAGGACAAATCAGCATTGCTGCATTCAAGTGCTCCTCAGATTGTTGAACAGGGAAGTCGATCTTCCGACTTTGCTGTGTTCATGAACTTGAAGTCATAATATGGAAACAAACGCTACAAAGAGGATGTGTTATATTTTATTGCTCAGAGCATCTAAACAATAGAGACAACAGTGATTTTGTCCCAGACTTGTTGCTGCACCAGTGCATCCACTGAAACTACTAAAACATTGCTTTACTAGATCACTCTACATGGACAGCAGCTTACGGTTACGCAATAAGTTTACAACAACTAAAGTTATTTTTTCCCCTATAAATATGCTTTTTTTTAAGTTGTCCTTTTTGCAGCTTAACCATCTTTATACTCAACTGTTCAACACCCCTGTTATTGCACAGGCAATTTAATGATATTCCCGCAGTTAGACCGAGGCAAGACAGAGTAGAAATGTGGTCGAGTCCAACCTTCAGAAAACAGGCCGATCTTGAGTGCTACAACATTTTTGTGAAAAGCAGACTGATTATGTCAGACTGCTTTTTTTGGTGTTTTATTTAGTTAAACAAAGACAGTCAAAGACGTTTCAGTGCCCAGCTTTCTCTGCCAACTCAAGCCCTACCCTCCACAACAACCTTCCACCCCATGATGCGAGTTATTTTAATAAATAAAATGTAACACTCTTTAATTCATGAGAAACTAAATACATGGATAAATGAAATTTTAAAAACAGTATTTTTTTTTATTTTGTCTTAAGCATCATGACCAGACTCTGGATTCCTGTTGGCGCTGCCCTGTGATCTGTTTCTTAACCTCCTGTACTTGTAATCTGTTGTAAGAACATGTTTTTATAAGGGATTAATTCAGCAATCATGACCTCTTTTATCAGATGGTAATTTTGTGTTTTTCAAACTTTGAGAATATGTAGCCTCCAGTGAATGGGGATTAAAAGATTAATTTTGGACAATTTCTATTACTGTAAATAAATGATACCACACAGCATATTTATGTACATCATGTTTCCCAACATGGATTCACTCAATACAAGGGTCACATTTTGAAAAGTAAATGTCTTGACTGTATTGCAGAGATATTTATTTGGTATTAAAAGGCTGTGGCAGTAAATATTGTTCATGTCAGTCCTTTGGGGGAAGCAATTGCTGTATTAATGTTTTGCACAGTGCTTCTGCAGGAACTTAGTGTGTCTTCTCTGTGTCGCTGCAGAAACTCCTTTTATGAGTCGCTGAAACAGATTGGCTCAGTCCAGCACCAGGGTAACACAGGTGGGATGGGAACATACGAGACCATGCAGCACTTCAACGACATCAAGGAACATCTGCACACGGTCAAAAGGGACGTGGAGCACCTGGTTCAGCGCAGTGCTCAGGTATGGATCGGAGAGTGGAACTTCTTATGAAGCACTTCATAAAGTAGATCAGAACTGACTGAACTGTGTGTTTGTGTATTTGTGTATTTTCATCCACAGAATCCTGCTGAGAAGGCCTTTAAGTGCCCAGAGGTGCCTCCCATGCCCTCCTGCTTATCTACTGTTCATTTTGCAATCTTCATTGTGGTCCAGTCAGTCCTGTTCTTCTGCTACATCATGTACAAGTAAGACATCATTGTTTTTATCTGACCAAAAGAGTGCTCAAGAATTTAAACAACTCTCTCACCAGAGTCAGCATCAGCATCAGCTTTATTGGCCATTATGTGAACACATATGTACATATTTGTTGTACTGTCATGTATTTATTGAACTAAAAATACAGTTAAAACACAAGGACAACAAAGCTGGACAAAAGTGATCAAACATTTGTTGATGAAAATTAATATAAAAACTATATATAAAAATATAAAACTATATATATTTAGATAAACAATACAACAATGAACAACAGCATACAGTATCTACAAGTCAGACTTGCTGTTTTATATGTCTGTCATTGTGGAGCTGGACGTACATGCACGAGCCTCATTGTCAGTCTCACAGGTAGCTTTGAAGGGAAGTAGAAACACCCTTAAATATCCGTTTGCATATTGATAGTTGTGCCCGCTCCACCACTCATTAGACCTGTCAATGAGAAGAACAGCTAAGACCAGGTGCAACTTTACCAACATTCAGATTTTTTTTTTAATGACATACTCAAACATGACTTGAAAAATATTTTTCATGACATACCATACTAGCTTTTAAATGATTTTTTTTTTTCATCTTGTGACTTTTTAAAATGAAATTTCTAGGACATAGCTTACTATTACTTCTAATAACATACCATACTATGACATTGCGAGTTTTAATGACTATACTATACAGTGATTTGGCATTTTTATCACATACTATGAAATGTCTGACATACTATACGATTTTTTTATGACATACCATACTATGACATTTTTTTAATTTTCTATGACATACTATACTATGACTTTTTTTAAATTTTTCATGACATACTATACTATGACATTTTTTTTAAATTTTCTATGACATACTATACTATGACATTTTTTAAATTTTCTATGACATACTATACTATGACATTTTTTTAATTTTTCATGACATACTATACTATGACATTTTTTTTTATTTTTCATGACATACTATGACATTTTTTTAATTTTCTATGACATACTATACTATGACATTTTTTTAATTTTTCATGACATACTATACTATGACATTTTTTTTAATTTTTCATGACATACTATGCTATGACATTTTTTAAATTTTCTATGACATACTATACTATGACATGTTTTTAATTTTTCATGACATACTATACTAGGACATTTTTTAAATTTTCTGACATACTATACTATGACTTTTTTTTATTTTCTATGACATACTATACTATGACATTTTTTAAATTTTTCATGACATACTATACTATGACATTTTTTAAATTTTTCATGACATACTATACTATGACATTTGTTTAATTTTTCATGACATACTATACTATGACTTTTTTTTATTTTCTATGACATACTATACTATGACATTTTTTTAATTTTTCATGACATACTATACTATGACATTTTTTTAATTTTTCATGACATACTATACTATGACATTTTTTAAAATTTTTCATGACATACTATACTATGACATTTTTTAAATCTCTATGACATACTATAATATGACATTTTTTTAATTTTTCATGACATACTATACTATGACATTTTTTAAAATTTTTCATGACATACTATATTATGACATTTTTTTAAATTTTTCTTGACATACTATACTATGACATTTTTAAAATTTTCTATGACATACTATACTATGACATTTTTTAAATTTTTCATGACATACTATGCTATGACATTTTTTTTTTTAATTTTTCATTACATACTATACTATGACATTTTTTTATTTTTCTATGACATACTATACTATGACATTTTTTAAAAATTTTTATGACATACTGTACTATGACATTTTTTAAATTTTCTATGACATACTATACTATGACATTTTTTAAATCTCTATGACATACTATACTATGACATTTTTTAAATTTTTCTTGATATACTGTACTATGACATTTTTTAAATTTTCTATGACATACTATACTATGACATTTTTTTTAATTTTTCATGACATACTATACTATGACATTTTTAAAATTTTTCTATGACATACTATACTATGACATTTTTAAAATTTTTCATAACATACTATACTATGACATTTTTTAAATTTTCTATGACATACTATACTATGACATTTTTTTAATTTTTCATGACATACTATACTATGACATTTTTATAATTTTTCATGACATACTATACTATGACATTTTTTTTAATTTTTCATGACATACTATACTATGACATTTTTTAAATTTTTCATGACATACTATACTATGACATTTTTTAAATTTTTCATGACATACTATACTATGACATTTTTTTAAATTTTCTATGACATACTATACTATGACATTTTTATAATTTTTCATGACATACTATACTATGACATTTTTTAATTTTTCTATGACATACTATACTAAGACATTTTTTTAATTTTTCATGACATACTATACTATGACATTTTTTTAATTTTTCATGACATACTATACTATGACATTTTTTTAATTTTTCTATGACATACTGTACTATGACATTTTTTAAATTTTTCTATAACATACTATACTATGACATTTTTTAAATTTTTCTATGACATGAAAAATGTCATAGAATAGTATGTCATGAAAAATTAAAAAAATGTCAGAGTATGGTATGTCATAAAAAAAATCGTATAGTATGTCAGACATTTCATAGTATGTGATAAAAATGCCAAATCACTGTATAGTATAGTCATTAAAACTCACAATGTCATAGTATGGTATGTTATTAGAAGTAATAGTAAGCTATGTCCTAGAAATTTCATTTTAAAAAGTCACAGTATGAAAAAAAATAATTTAAAAATTAAAAAAATGTCATAGTATAGTATGTCATAGAAAATTTAAAAAAAAAAAGTCATAGTATGTCATAGAAAATTTAAAAAAAATGTCATAGTATAGTATGTCATAGAAAAATTTTAAAAATGTCACATTATAGTATGTCAGAAAAATTTTAAAAATGTCATAGTATAGTATGTCATAGAAAATTTAAAACAATGTCATAGTATGTCAGAAAATTTAAAAAATGTCCTAGTATAGTATGTCATGAAAAATTATAAAAATGTCATAGTATAGTATGTCATGAAAAATTAAACAAATGTCATAGTATAGTATGTCATGAAAAATTAAAAAAATGTCATAGTATAGTATGTCATGAAAAATTATAAAACTGTCATAGTATCGTATGTCATGAAAAATTTAAAAAATGTCATATTATAGTATGTCATAGAAAAATTAAAGAAATGTCATAGTATAGTATGTCATAGAAAATTAAAAAAATGTCATAGTATAGTATGTCATAGAAAAATTAAAAAATGTCATAGTATAGTATGTCATAGAAAACTTTGAAAAAATGTCATAGTATCGTATGTCGTCCAAAATCATGAAAAAAAGTCATTGTATAGTATGTCGTCCCAAATCATGAAAAAAACGTCATAGTATAGTATGTCCTCCCAAATCATGAAAAAAAGTCATAGTATAGTATGTCCTCCCAAATCATGAAAAAAAGTCATAGTATAGTATGTCGTCCAAAATCATGAAAAAAAGTCATAGTATAGTATGTCCTCCCAAATCATGAAAAAAAAGTCATAGTATAGTATGTCGTCCCAAATCATGAAAAAACATCATAGTATAGTATGTCGTCCCAAATCATGAAAAAAAGTCATAGTATAGTATGTCGTCCCAAATCATAAAAAAAAGTCATTGTATAGTCTGTCGTCCCAAATCATGAAAAAAAGTCATAGTATAGTATGTCGTCCCAAATCATGAAAAAACGTCATAGTATAGTATGTCGTCCAAAATCATAAAAAAAAAGTCATAGTATAGTATGTCGTCCAAAATCATTAAAAAAAAGTCATAGTATAGTATGTCGTCCCAAATCATGAAAAAAACATCATAGTATAGTATGTCGTCCCAAATCATGAAAAAAACGTCATAGTATAGTATGTTGTCCCAAATCATAAAAAAAAGTCATTGTATAGTCTGTCGTCCCAAATCATGAAAAAAAGTCACAGTATATTATGTCGTCCCAAATCATGAAAAAAAGTCATAGTATAGTATGTCGTCCAAAATCATAAAAAAAACGTCATAGTATAGTATGTCGTCCCAAATCATGAAAAAAACGTCATAGTATAGTATGTTGTCCCAAATCATAAAAAAAAGTCATTGTATAGTCTGTCGTCCCAAATCATGAAAAAAAGTCATAGTATAGTATGTCGTCCCAAATCATGAAAAAAAGTCATAGTATAGTATGTCGTCCAAAATCATAAAAAAACGTCATAGTATAGTATGTCGTCCCAAATCATGAAAAAAAGTCATAGTATAGTATGTCCTCCCAAATCATGAAAAAAAGTCATAGTATAGTATGTCGTCCAAAATCATGAAAAAACGTCATAGTATAGTATGTCGTCCCAAATCATGAAAAAACGTCATAGTATAGTATGTCGTCGAAAATCATAAAAAAAAAGTCATAGTATAGTATGTCGTCGAAAATCATGAAAAAACGTCATAGTATAGTATGTCGTCCCAAATCATGAAAAAACGTCATAGTATAGTCTGTCGTCCCAAATCATGAAAAAAACGTAATAGTATAGTGTGTTGTCCCAAATCATAAAAAAAAGTCATTGTATAGTCTGTCGTCCCAAATCATGAAAAAAAGTCATAGTATAGTATGTCGTCCCAAATCATGAAAAAAAGTCATAGTATAGTATGTCGTCCAAAATCATAAAAAAACGTCATAGTATAGTATGTCGTCCCAAATCATGAAAAAAAGTCATAGTATAATATGTCGTCCCAAATCATGAAAAAAAGTCATAGTATAATATGTCGTCCCAAATCATGAAAAAACGTCATAGTATAGTCTGTCGTCCCAAATCATGAAAAAAACGTAATAGTATAGTGTGTTGTCCCAAATCATAAAAAAAAGTCATTGTATAGTCTGTCGTCCCAAATCATGAAAAAAAGTCATAGTATAGTATGTCGTCCCAAATCATGAAAAAAAGTCATAGTATAGTATGTCGTCCAAAATCATAAAAAAACGTCATAGTATAGTATGTCGTCCCAAATCATGAAAAAAACGTCATAGTATAGTATGTCGTCCCAAATCATGAAAAAAACGTCATAGTATAGTATGTCGTCCCAAATCATGAAAAAAAGTCATAGTATAATATGTTGTCCCAAATCAAGAAAAAACGTCATAGTATAGTATGTCGTCCCAAATCATGAAAAAACGTCATAGTATAGTATGTCGTCCCAAATCATGAAAAAACGTCATAGTATAGTATGTCGTCCAAAATCATGAAAAAAAAGTCATGGTATAGTATGTCGTCCCAAATCATGAAAAAAAGTCATTGTATAGTCTGTCGTCCCAAATCCTGAAAAAAAGTCATAGTATAGTATGTCGTCCCAAATCATGAAAAAAACGTCATAGTATAGTATGTCGTCCAAAATCATAAAAAAACGTCATAGTATAGTATGTTGTCCCAAATCATGAAAAAAGCGTCATAGTATAGTATGTCGTCCAAAATCATGAAAAAAAGTCATAGTGTAGTATGTCGTCCCAAATCATGAAAAAAAGTCATAGTGTAGTATGTCGTCCCAAATCATGAAAAAAACGTCATAGTATAGTATGTTGTCCCAAATCATGAAAAAAAGTCATAGTATAGTATGTCGTCCCAAATCATGAAAAAACGTCATAGTATAGTATGTTGTCCCAAATCATGAAAAAACGTCATAGTATAGTATGTCGTCCCAAATCATGAAAAAAACGTCATAGTATAGTATGTTGTCCCAAATCATGAAAAAACGTCATAGTATAGTATGTCCTCCCAAATCATGAAAAAACGTCATAGTATAGTATGTTGTCCCAAATCATGAAAAAAAGTCATAGTATAGTGTGTCGTCCCAAATCATAAAAAAAAAGTCATTGTATAGTCTGTCGTCCCAAATCATGAAAAAACGTCATTGTATAGTATGTCGTCCCAAATCATGAAAAAACGTCATAGTATAGTATGTCGTCCCAAATCATGAAAAAAAAGTCATAGTATAGTATGTCGTCCCAAATCATGAAAAAAACGTCATAGTATAGTATGTTGTCCCAAATCATAAAAAAAAGTCATTGTATAGTCTGTCGTCCCAAATCATGAAAAAAAGTCATAGTATAGTATGTCGTCCCAAATCATGAAAAAAAGTCATAGTATAGTATGTCTTCCAAAATCATAAAAAAACGTCATAGTATAGTATGTCGTCCCAAATCATGAAAAAAAGTCATAGTATAGTATGTCTTCCAAAATCATGAAAAAAACGTCATAGTATAGTATGTTGTCCCAAATCATAAAAAAAAGTCATTGTATAGTCTGTCGTCCCAAATCATGAAAAAAAGTCATAGTATAGTATGTCGTCCCAAATCATGAAAAAACGTCATAGTATAGTATGTCCTCCCAAATCATGAAAAAACGTCATAGTATAGTATGTTGTCCCAAATCATGAAAAAAAGTCATAGTATAGTGTGTCGTCCCAAATCATAAAAAAAAAGTCATTGTATAGTCTGTCGTCCCAAATCATGAAAAAACGTCATTGTATAGTATGTCGTCCCAAATCATGAAAAAACGTCATAGTATAGTATGTCGTCCCAAATCATGAAAAAAAAGTCATAGTATAGTATGTCGTCCCAAATCATGAAAAAAACGTCATAGTATAGTATGTTGTCCCAAATCATAAAAAAAAGTCATTGTATAGTCTGTCGTCCCAAATCATGAAAAAAAGTCATAGTATAGTATGTCGTCCCAAATCATGAAAAAAAGTCATAGTATAGTATGTCTTCCAAAATCATAAAAAAACGTCATAGTATAGTATGTCGTCCCAAATCATGAAAAAAAGTCATAGTATAGTATGTCTTCCAAAATCATGAAAAAAACGTCATAGTATAGTATGTTGTCCCAAATCATAAAAAAAAGTCATTGTATAGTCTGTCGTCCCAAATCATGAAAAAAAGTCATAGTATAGTATGTCGTCCCAAATCATGAAAAAAAGTCATAGTATAGTATGTCCTCCCAAATCATGAAAAAAAGTCATAGTATAGTATGTCGTCCAAAATCATGAAAAAACGTCATAGTATAGTATGTCGTCCCAAATCAGGAAAAAAAGTCATAGTATAATATGTCGTCCCAAATCAGGAAAAAAACGTCATAGTATAGTATGTCGTCCCAAATCATGAAAAAACGTCATAGTATAGTATGTCGTCCAAAATCATAAAAAAAAAGTCATAGTATAGTATGTCGTCGAAAATCATGAAAAAACGTCATAGTATAGTATGTCGTCCCAAATCATGAAAAAAAGTCATAGTATAATATGTCGTCCCAAATCATGAAAAAACGTCATAGTATAGTATGTCGTCCAAAATCATAAAAAAAAAGTCATAGTATAGTATGTCGTCGAAAATCATGAAAAAACGTCAGAGTATAGTATGTTGTCCCAAATCATGAAAAAACGTCATAGTGTAGTATGTCGTCCCAAATCATGAAAAAAAGTCATAGTGTAGTATGTCGTCCAAAATCATAAAAAAACGTCATAGTATAGTATGTCGTCCCAAATCATGAAAAAAACGTCATAGTATAATATGTCGTCCCAAATCATGAAAAAAAGTCATAGTATAGTATGTCGTCCCAAATCATGAAAAAACGTCATAGTATAATATGTTGTCCCAAATCAAGAAAAAACGTCATAGTATAGTATGTCGTCCCAAATCATGAAAAAACGTCATAGTATAATATGTTGTCCCAAATCATGAAAAAAAAGTCATAGTATAGTATGTCGTCCCAAATCATGAAAAAAACGTCATAGTATAGTATGTCGTCCAAAATCATGAAAAAAAGTCATAGTATAGTATGTCGTCCCAAATCATGAAAAAAACGTCATAGTATAGTATGTCGTCCCAAATCATGAAAAAAAGTCATAGTATAGTATGTCGTCCCAAATCATGAAAAAAACGTCATAGTATAGTATGTCGTCCCAAATCATGAAAAAAAGTCATAGTATAGTATGTCGTCCCAAATCATGAAAAAAAGTCATAGTATAGTATGTCGTCCCAAATCATGAAAAAAAGTCATAGTATAGTATGTCGTCCCAAATCATGAAAAAAACGTCATAGTATAGTATGTCGTCCCAAATCATGAAAAAAAGTCATAGTATAGTATGTTGTCCCAAATCATGAAAAAACGTCATAGTATAGTATGTCGTCCCAAATCATGAAAAAAACGTCATAGTATAGTATGTCGTCCCAAATCATGAAAAAAAGTCATAGTATAGTATGTTGTCCCAAATCATGAAAAAAACGTCATAGTATAGTCTGTCGTCCCAAATCATGAAAACAACGTCATAGTATAGTATGTTGTCCCAAATCATGAAAAAAAGTCATAGTATAGTATGTCGTCCCAAATCATGAAAACAACGTCATAGTATAGTATGTCGTCCCAAATCATGAAAAAAACGTCATAGTATAGTATGTCGTCCCAAATCATGAAAAAAAGTCATAGTATAGTATGTCGTCCCAAATCATGAAAAAAACGTCATAGTATAGTATGTCGTCCCAAATCATGAAAAAAAGTCATAGTATAGTATGTCGTCCCAAATCATGAAAAAAACGTCATAGTATAGTCTGTCGTCCCAAATCATGGAAAAAAAGTCATTGTATAGTATGTCCTCCCAAATCATGAAAACAACGTCATAGTATAGTATGTCGTCCCAAATCATGAAAAAAAGTCATGGTATAGTATGTCGTCCAAAATCATAAAAAAACGTCATAGTATAGTATGTCGTCCCAAATCATGAAAAAAACGTCATAGTATAGTATGTCGTCCCAAATCATGAAAAAACGTCATAGTATAGTATGTCGTCCCAAATCATGAAAAAACGTCATAGTATAGTATGTCGTCCCAAATCATGAAAAAAAGTCATTGTATCGTCTGTTGTCCCAAATCATGAAAAAAACGTCATAGTATAGTATGTTGTCCCAAATCATGAAAAAAAGTCATAGTATAGTATGTCGTCCCAAATCATGAAAAAAAGTCATATTATAGTATGTCGTCCAAAATCATGAAAAAAAGTCATAGTATAAGTATGTCGTCCAAAATCATGAAAAAAAGTCATTGTATCGTCTGTCGTCCCAAATCATGAAAAAAACGTCATAGTATAGTATGTCATCCCAAATCATGAAAAAACGTCATAGTAAAGTATGTCGTCCCAAATCATGAAAAAAACATCATAGTATAGTATGTTGTCCAAAATCATGAAAAAAACGTCATTGTATAGTATGTTGTCCAAAATCATTAAAAAAAGTCATAGTATAGTATGTTGTCCAAAATCATAAAAAAAAGTCATTGTATAGTAAGTCGTCCCAAATCATGAAAAAAAGTCATAGTATAGTATGTCGTCCAAAATCATAAAAAAAAGTCATAGTATAGTATGTTGTCCAAAATCATAAAAAAAAGTCATAGTATAGTATGTTGTCCAAAATCATAAAAAAAAGTCATAGTATAGTATGTCGTCCCAAATCATGAAAAAAACGTCATAGTATAGTATGTCGTCCCAAATCATGAAAAAAAGTCATAGTATAGTATGTATATAATCTGGAATGTGTCATTTTGGAAAATGATTGCTTTTACTTTTGGTACTTGGTACAAGTATATTTTGCTGCTTACCGTTATATACCTTTATTTAACTTTGAATGTATGACTTTTATTTGTAACAGAGTATTTCTACACACTGGTATTGTTACTTTTATGTAAGTTAAATATCTCATTACTTTTCCACCACTCTAATGCTTTGTGTCTCTCCTTCTCTCTTGTAGAAGTCAACAAGAAGCAGCAGCAAAGAAGTTCTTTTGATGAAATGCTTTTCTGAAAAGAAAGTGTGTAAATTAGGGAATGTCCATTTTGGTAATTTTTTTCTTTGATCATTTTCAGATTGTAAGTTATTATACTTGAAAATTTGGTTTTGCTGAAGAAGTTTGTTTTAATTGCAGATTTTTAATTTGATCAGTAAAATGTTGTGTATGAATGCTCGTGTGACACTTCTGGATTTCCAACATGATGTAACATGTTCCTAACAGTATTTTTGGTTGGTCAGATCCTTTTTGTTTTTGTTTAAAAAAAAAAAAAAATGAAATCTGTCCCCAGTCCCATTCCATGAAACTGAACTGACAACAACAACAACAACAACAAACCTGTGTTTTGAAATGTGCAATTTTGTATAAAATAATGCTGAACATTTGGTGATGAAAACTCAAAGCAGATGTCTGCTTCTGTTCATCTGTTTTGATCGGGTCAAACATGTCAGAATCTGACATATCCTTTACATGAACAATTTACATAAACAGAAAACCCAAATCATTCTGTGTTGTCTGCTTATTTTATCATTTAAAATGCGTTCCTCACAAGATGCATCTACATTGTATTATATGCCGTTTAAAAAATAAATATCATGCAATTTTCTAGTGTATTATAAATCGATTACGAGCAAGTAAAAACTACTTTAATAATTAGTAAATTAAATTAAATTAGTCTAATTAATAATTAGAAGACCCTTAACCTGGTTGTACCCCTTCCACATTTACTGTGTATACAAGAAAAATAAGTTCTCACATTTATGATATTTCATAGTAAAAGACGTAGTATGCAATAAAAATCCTAAAAGTCATAGTATGTCATAAAAAAGCAGAAAAGTCCGTGAATGTCATAAAAAAAAAGAATGCCATAAAAAAAAGAAACTACGTCTTAGCATAGTATGTGGTTAAAAAATATATTTTTTTAAGTTATAGTATAATATGACATAAAAAAGTCAGTATTGTGTCATAAAAAAAACAAAAGTCATACTACAGTATGCAATAAAAGTCAGAAAAAAGGAAGTGTTTCGTGTGTCTTCATAAAAAAAATCATAAAATCATAATATGATTTGTCATATCTACAAATCTAAAAAAGGTCTTGGTATAGTATGCCATGAAAAAACATAAGAAAAATGTCATAAAAAATGGGGAAAAAAGTCATATTATAGTATGTCATAAAATATCAGGAAAAAACGTCATACTATAGTGTGCCAAAAAAACAATCATCAAAATGGTCACAGTATAGTATGTAAAAAAAAAAAAAAAATCTGAAAAAAGTCATTGTATGATATGTCATTTTTAAAAAAATGCCGTAGTATAGTATGTCATTAAAAAAATTTTTTTTAAAAAGGGACAGTATAGTATGTCTTAAAAAATCTGAAAAAAGTCACAGTATAGTATGTCATAAAAAATAACAAAAAAGTCAGTATGTCATAAAAAAAGACAAAAGTCATAGTACAGTATGTTGTAAAAAAAAAAAAAAAAGTCATTGTATAGCATGTCATAAAAAAATCAGAAGAAAGCCATAGTACATGGGTCATTAGAAAAAACCTGTAAAAAGCAATAGTATAGTACGTCACAAAAGAATCCGAAAAAAAAAAAATATTGTACAGTATGTCATAAAATGTCACAAAAAAGGTCATAGTACAGTACATCATAAAAAAATCAGAAAAGAATCATTGTATAGTATGTCATGAAAATTAAAAAAAAAATCATGGTACAGTATGCAATAAAATTCAGAAAAAAAGTAATCATATAGTACGTCATTTAAAAAAAAAAAAATCAAAAAAAGGGACAGTATAGTATGTCTTAAAAAATCTGAAAAAAGTCACAGTATAGTATGTCATAAAAAATGACAAAAAAGTCAGTATGTCATAAAAAAGACAGAAGTCATAGTACAGTATGTTGTTAAAAAAAAAAAGACAAAAAAGTAATAGTATAGTATGTCAAAAAAAATTACAAAAAAGTCATAGTATAGCACGTCTTTAAAAAATCTGAAAAAAGTCACAGTATAGTATGTCATAAAAAATGACAAAAAAGTCAGTATGTCATAAAAAAGACAGAAGTCATAGTACAGTATGTTGTAAAAAAAAAATTACAAAAAAGTCATAGTATAGTATGTCATAAAAAAAATCTGAAAAAAAGATAGTATAGCATGTCATTAAAAAAAAACTGTAAAAAGTCATAGTATAGTATGTCACAAAAAATCCCCCAAAAATTATTGTACTGTATGTCATAAAATGTCACAAAATTAAAAAAAAAAAAATCATGGTACAGTATGCAATAACATTCAGAAAAAGTAATCATATAGTATGTCTTTAAAAAAAAAACAGAAAAAATCATACTATGGTTTGCCATAAAAAAAAAAATCTGAAAAAGTCAGTATAGTATGCCATAATTGGAAAAAAAGTCATAGTACAGTAAGTCTTGAAGAGAAATCAAGAAAAAAATATTGAATAGTCATAAAAAATCATTGAAAAAGTCATAGTATAGTATGTCACAAAAAAATCAGGAAAAAAAGTTCTAGTATAGTATGTCATTAAAAATATGAAAAAGAGGTATAGTACAGTATGTCATTACACATCAGAAAAAAAGTCGTCGTATAGGATATCATAAAAAAAATTCTGAAATATATCATTGTATAGCATGTAAAAAAAAAATCAGAAAAAAAGTCATAGTATCATATGTCAGAAAAATAATTTTAAAAAGTCATAGTATAGTGTGTCATAACAAAAATGATAATGCCATAAGTGTGGTGGAAGTTACGTTCTGTCATCAGTGCTGGTGCTGTTAGCTAATGTCAGCAATTAAGTAATCTCCATATCCCCTCACCAAACTCTGCAGATAACAATAGAGTGATAGGGTGAAATGAAATGAGAGCTGTCTCCTTCCTATCTCTCATCCTCCTGTCAATCATCCTCCCACTGAACAATAGCACGGCATGAACGACAGCCCCAGTGGGGGATAAACAAGACTGTAATCCCGCTCCTCTCCCTCTCTCTCTCCCCTGCTTGGTCTCAGCAGTATAAGCTGCACACGGGCCAGTCAGTACTTTACTAATATGATTAAGCACTAGTGAGTGGAAGCAGCATATGTGTGGTCTCAAACTAAAGACACCCATCTCAAAAACCATTTTTATGATGAGCATGGCACCAAGTTCTTGCAAAGAAGGCACAAAGAGTCAACATTAATAAAGAGAAACGTCCACAAAGGTCTGCATGATTTAAAAATAGAGGGAAAACAGGCCATCTGCCTCTTAGCATAGTGGAGCAGGGAGGATTAAATCCAGATTATGGCCGTTGTGAGTGTGTGTGTAAGTGTGTGTGTTTGTGTCTGCTGCTTGTCGTCAGTGTGTCCTTGGCTGCATAGACAAGCAGCAGGTTAGCTAGAGAGCTACCACTGGATTTGACAGCTATAGGAAGCTGAAGCGGAGGGCGCCATAAGGGGAGCAGCGTCACTTTCACCAACAAAAAGAAAAAAAAAAGTCTCACCCTCGCAGAGTGAACAGTCACACAACTCAAGATGGCTTTCTTGATCAAGAGCATGATTGGGAACCCCCTGTCAGGAATGGGTCTCGGTGGTGGAGGTGACAAAGAAGAGGAGGCCACCCCCTCAGATCCAGCCAAAGCAGCAGGAATGACACGCGAGGAGTATGAAGAGTACCAAAAACAGTTGGTGGAGGAGAAGTAAGTAGTAACACGGACACTACTCCATTTTGAATTGATGCCACTGGCCCATTGCAATCAGTGTGGCTGCAGAATGTACAATCTGACCTTGACAAGCTCTCTTCTGCTTCCCTCCACTGTTTACTTTCACTTCTTTTGCACTACCAGATATATTACCCTAACCCGAACTACATGTAAACATTTATTTATTGTTTTCATGATCCTACAATGAGCAGGCTGTGTTTTTGAGTTGCATCTCTTGCTGAAGGTCACAGCTGAGGCACCACCATACTGAATCTTTTCTACATAATATCCCTCTGAGACAAATGGTCGAGCATGGATCAATAATCTCCCATAATCTGTCATCTGTTTCTGCATCCAGAACAGTCATGGGGAACATTTTGAGGGACTTTTTAGTTTTGAAAACAACCAAGTAAGCCATTGTAAAATGGCAGTTTTATTCTCAGCTGCAAAGTATGGACTTTAGGGCAGTAAATGTTGGAATATTTACACTGAAACACTAACAATCTAGTGATTAAGGAGAATCTGTGATCCAGCAAAATTATATATATTTATCTGTTTAATTTGGACCTCCATTTGAGGTAACTGTTGCAGCAGAGTCCACTTTAAATAACAGGCAGTTTTCTACAATATAGACACAGCTCTGTTTTAAAAGCAGTTTATTGTCACTCTAATTTGCAATATCTTCTGAATTTAATTTGGTAGACTTTTAAAATTCTCAAGTAATATGAGCAGCAGGGGCTTGGTTATGTCCACAAGTGCATTGTGGTCCACTTCCTTTCACTAAAACATTCACGTAATAAAATGTACATATAACAACAATCTAATTAATCCATCTGGATTTCCATTTTGAAGAAACCGAATGAATAATATATATAAATATTCTTGTAAAATTTTGAACTTTAGAATTTTGGTGACACACAGTAGATTTTTGCAGCATCAAGCAGATCCTGTATTACATAAGAAGATTAATCCTGCCTCTCCACTCTTACGTTTGGGAAATTATTTGATTTGTTTCAAAAGTAGACATAAAATGGCAACGTTCTCCGTAACTGTAGATTTCTAGAGATATGCTCAGATCCACAGTGACAAATTTCAATCTACACAAACATTAATTAAACTGACAAAAACATGACAGACTCCACACTCTGCTTAGAAATTGCACAAAAATCTCTATAATCTGTCTGAGCAGTACAAGTATTTGAACTTTTTAAAAATATTTTTTGGGGGGCTTTTTTGCCCTTATTAATAGTGATACTAAGGAGAGACAATAAAGGGGTGGACACATGCAGCAAAGAGCCAACGGTCAGTACCAAACCCAGGCCATCTTTCAGTACATGTGGTGCATGTTCCACCAGGTGAGCCATCAGGGCGCCCCACAAATGTAGTTTATCAGAAACTTCAGTCCACTGTGTTGTTGTTGTCACTACAGTTCAAGGTGCGGTGTATTGGCTTGATTTCAAATCTGCTTGACTCAGTCTGGCCTAATAATCCCATCTTTAATTGGCTGAGGGGAAAGTACGTGAGTCTCGCCTCAAACAAGAATACGCACAGTCTCAGAAAAAGACTAAAATAAATGGTCTCTGATAACTTGATTCAAATATTAAAAAATAGAATCACTGGTGAAAAATGTTGAATCATTATTTTCTAGTGGCCTAATGTGTTGCTAACACTTATATTACAACTTTTTTTTTTAATTTAGCAAATAGCAGATTGCAGCTTTGGTCTATCTGCTATTCTATGAATCTCAAGAAAGTAAAGGTGAAGTAACTGACTGTAAAGTTACAACATTTCTAAGATAACATTAAAGTAATACTACATATTTTCCAAAACTTTAAATAAACCTGTTGCCAAACAGAATTTAAAAAAGTAAAGTGGTGTCAAATATTTTCCATTTTTCATGTAACAAGAGACTGACACTACAACATTCAATGCTCTTGAATATGTCATTATATTTATAAGTCATGCATGAAACTAGCACGCGAGTCTAAAATAGATATATATTTTTGGATGTTTACACCAGTTTTGGGAAGATAATGATAGTCTGTCTTAACATGAAAGCCACCATCCATCTATTGTAACAAAACTTTAATCTCTTAGGACTGAAATATAAAATATTCTTTAATAAAACTGAATCTTCAGTGACACCTCATTGGTTTATAGTGAGACATGATTTCCTGCTTTGATGATACTCAGGTGAACTGGAGGACACTGTGCTGAGCTAAACGGTCTCTCTGTTGTTTATCTGATTAGGCCGACGTATGTACACGAACAGAACCAACTGAGCCCTCTGAAGAAAAATAAGCTCCATGAAAAATAAAATGCTTTAAGGTCTATTATGTTGCTCTTGCACCACAGATACACAATGACAACACAAGGTCATTAAGTTTCACCTAGCTACTGTTTTCTAGCAGGTTTGCCTCTCTGTAGTTCCAATTAAGGAAATTAAAATGAACAACCTGTGATATTCTTGAGGCCATTAATAAAGGTTACTGTGCTGATAATGATTATTTATTTCTATTTCAGAATGGAGAGAGATGCAGATTTCTTACACAAGAAGGCAGAGAGGGCAACACTCAGGGTGTGCCTCAGAGAAAAATACAGGCTGCCAAAGGTAAAGAGCGTTTACTCCTGTACTGTAACTCTAACATATTTCACTTACACTATACAGTGAAAATGAACCTTAATAGGAACACAAAGGCATAATGATTGACACTGGGTTAATTACTTTCTAGCACTATATTAAATGTATAATATAAATGGTTTATAACTCTATAATATTGCGTTTGCCAGTAATTTAAATTCTATGGTGACAAATTTTATATGACAACATTGTCATTCATTCATTCATTCACAGAAGGAGTTATAGTTGATGACAAATACATTAATAAACATGTATATCTGCTTTCAACAACATTATAGTGTGTTATAAACCATTTATTAAATGTTTATGTACAACTTATTAATGCTAAATGGGGGTGTAAAGTTAAGTTTTACCAGTTGCTGTATCTCAACATATAATGATGCAGTTTCTGTATCAGTTTCTGTTTGTTCCTAGCAGATCATATACTCCTTTTCTCAGTCTTTTAATATCGGCTATTACATGGCTTTACCCTCCAGAGTTTGGCAGAAAAATCAGTCTTTGTCCACTGAGCTTGTTGTCCCTCCTGCGCAGGTAGAGCAACAAATAGCTGCTTCATGGTTGAGGTGATCTTTACCTAACAGCAGCACTTGGCAGCTGCAGTTTGGACAACAGGAGGTGGAAGCCATGCCAGTAGATTAGCGAGAAAGACCAGTGTCCTAGAGGACGTTAGCCTATGTGTCCCATATTGCGCCTAAAGCTAAATGCCACTGAGCAGGTGTCCCAGGCTCATTAGGGAGCAGAGAGCAGTGTGAATTGGCTTTAAGAAGGAACAACATCTACTTCAGTGGATGTGAACACAGCAACTTGTTTGAAAGGACTGTTAAAGACAAATAAGCTGTAATGGAAGGCGCAAATAAGGTATGTTGGGATTTTATTTACGTCTTTTAAAGATAATTACTGGTAGAGTGTCTTCTAATCCTGTAAATCGATCTAGAGGTGAAAACCTGCTTATAATTAAGTTTGTTTTGATAGCAAAAGGGCAAAAATCTCTTTCTAATACAGCTTTTCTAATAGCATGATTTTTATTCATCTGAATGCAGTGATGACCTTGGCTGCTGGAGGCGTCTGCTATAGTCTAACGCAACAGACACTCTATTGTTCAGTTTCCTGGTTTAAACAATGGGTGCATTTCTTTTCAATGTTTGTCTTTTAAATTGAAACCACACATATATGAGGGGGACAATGGCAGGAGGCCACACATATAAATCTAATTAGTTTCTCTCAATGATGTTTACATTTCATGCCAGCTTGAAAAAGAACAAATGACATTGTCTTTATGAGAACTGAAATATGCATTTTAAATTGATTTTCAACAACAATAAGGCACCTAAAGGGATCCTGTTCTGCTGATGCTTTTCTTTCAATGGGTAGGAGTTTGAGTACACACGTACATGCTATCAAGTGAACTAGAAAGAAAAAGAAAAAAATATATATATATATATATTTTTTTTTTTTATTTCGAATGGTACAAGTGTACAGTATGAGTAGAAACAGGAAGTTGTTGCTGTTAATCTAATGGAATTAGGGTCTCGTGCAACGCTATAGAAGATATCTTTAGACTATCGTTGGGATTCAGAGTGGAAAGCCTAAGGCAGGTCTGAGATAATCCCACAGATTGAAGTTTAAAGTAGTCCCAGTACGCTGCCTATTGCATGACTATTCCAGATATTAAGTGATTAGATCAGAAAGGATTTAATTTTAGCATTTCTATAATGCAAAAATGCACAGGAAGTAAAGTAAAGTCAAAGGAGACTCGAGTCTGCTTCATAAGAATGTAGAAAACACAGACAGCAGAATATCCTCGAGTGCAGCTGCTTGAATGTGGATTAAGACAGATCTCCCAGTTCATCTGTTTTTGTTTCCTTGTTTGCCTGATTGCTTCTCTATAATTAGAATTCAAACGCAGACCAGTGTTGTATATTTTAAAGTTGTTATGTGTTATATTAGAACTAAAGTAAAATGAAATCATAATTAGGTTTAATTAGCAGTTTGTCCTCTGATAAAATGTTAATACATGCAATGTTTGTCAGAAAAGGTCGAAAGGTCGAAGATACACTGTATGCTTTGGAAATCAGGCAGGTGTACAGCATGTTAATCCAGTAAAAAGCCTTTAAGTCAGTCTTTAGATTGTTGACTTCTGCAAATAATGATTCAGTTCGATGAATATGCAGTCTTTGTTATAATTAAGGAAAGCAAACACACCCTCCCCCATGTTTCATTTATATCGTGACATTATGGATCATTATTTTAACTAATTTATTACTATACCAGAAAGGAAAAAACTATTTAAAAAGTGTAAATGTTAATGCATAAATGCTGTAAATCGAATAAAGTCTCAGTTTAATTACCTACTTAATTACCTATATATGCTAATATTTTTGGATGATACAGAGATTGCATACAATGGCACACCAAATAAGGACCATTGTGGTACTTCATAGGCAACAAAACAGAGACTTCCTTGTCCTAAATATCAATAATCAAGCTGAATGTAATATGTCTGTCATATGTCTGTGTTTCTGGGTTCTGACCGTGTTTTCTCCCCAATGTTTTCTGCAGAGCGAGCAGGACGAGAACATGATCGAGATGGCCGGGGACGACGTGGACGTTCCCGAGGAGCTGCTAAAGATGGTAGACGAGGATGCCACGGAGGAGGAGGGCAAGGACTCCATCATGGGCCAGTTTCAAAACTTGCAGAGCATGGACATGGACCAGCTGAAGGAGAAGGCCTCGGCCACCGTCACTGAGCTGAAGAGCAAAGCGGAGGAGAAGTGCTCCGTCATGTGAGCGGCCTGAGGGGGTCGTCTGTGTTTGAGTGATGAAGATAAAGAGGAAGAGGAAGAGGAGAACACAAGAAAATGAATTTCAACACTTTCTGAGAATCTGCAGACTGAGCTGTGGTTATAAGTCTGAGATTCAGTTTCAACCGCCTACGAAGTATTCACTTTTATCATAAGCACTAAAAAGGCAACTCATCTATATAATAGCAATGGTGTGTTATATCATTACTACTACCAGTCTGCATCTACTGAACGATATACTGTAAAACTTTTCCCTGTTAGCTTGTTACTGAATGGATATTAATTTACAACATATCATTGCAATAAACTGAAAATACTTTAATTTACAACCAGAGTGCCCCATCTCTCCCTGATGACCGTTATCTTTAGATAATCTATGTAGAAAAGTGATTTTCCCAGCCAAGCAGTCCTTTTCACATCATTCACAGGCCACAACACATTTTAAATATCAGATTTTTGTGATATAACGTTCACTTTTTTCTCTGTTTGTTGTAAAGTGAGACAGTTATGTCTCTAAACTTGTTATTTTCAGTCAAATAAATAACAATATACCAAGACAAGCTTATAAAAAACATATTTAAGTTAAATATTCAATCCTGTATGAGTGTTTCAACTTTCCTTTTGATTTGTTGGTTATTCTAGATTTTTTTTTTTGTATGTGGTGTTTGAATAATGACTTCTAGATTTTTTTTCAGTGTTATTACAAAGCAGACATGTTGATTTACTTTTAATTTCTCCACACACACATTTGAATTGTAATAAAAGCTGTTGAGCTTGAAACATTTTGCAGAGACATTTGCAGATTTGCACAAATCACGAGTTTAAAGTACTGAATGATTTATTCCATAACAATAAAAACAATGTACATAAATACAGATGAAATACACTTAAGGAAACTTGTAAATGTACTGTTCAAATAAAAATGTATATTGAATACATGAAATATGTCAGTTTGTGTTGTGAGGCTGGGTGCTGGAAAATTTCCCACATAACAGTCATGTGCAGCTTTTCCACCGACACAAATCTTTAAACTTAATGTCTTTTCTAAGCTCCATGTGTAAGTTCATTATTATTCATTTAAACTATCAAGGATGCTGATTAGGGAAAAAGACACCTTGTTATGTTTATTGACTGTAATGTTACTGTATGAGGCTTTATGGTTGGGCTGAACGTTTCAGATTAAGAAACTTCTATTAATCCCATCTACCCAAATCAGAGCTAATGCAGTGAATAAAGAAAAAGGTCTTAATTTAATTGGGCATTATCCAAACACTTGTTAGGGATGATTAGGCAGAACAGGGGGGGAGGAAGGAATCCTCAACATTTAGTTTCACATGGACCCAAGTTTAAATGGCTGTGGATTTGTTAAGTCTGGAGATTACCATCTAATAGGATCAGCAGAGCCAAGGTTGTCAGCCTGTGCCCCCGCCTGCTCGCTCTCTCTCTTGCTCAGAATAGTTCAGGACAAACTGGAGTGTTGCAATACAAGACGTGTCATGATTCTTACACATTACATTACAAAATGTTAGTAAGGCTTAAAGTTAAAGGTCATGTCCACTTTGAGTGACAGGTTGTCTGCGACAGCTAATTGGTCAGATTCACCCCTCGCTCTGCCTTAACTATGGTCACTTCCAGCTTCACAAATCCAAGATGGCAACAGCCAAAATGCCAAACTTAAGGCCAAACAAAGCCGTGACTATATTCTTTTTTAATACAGTCTATGCTACAGCCAGGAGACTGTTAGCTTAGTATAAAGACTAAAAACACAGGGAAACAGCTAGCCTGCCTCTGCCTGAAGGTAACAAAATGTGTCTCCCAGCACCTCTAAAGCTCACTAATAAACATGTTCTATCTTTCTGTAACATTTTGTTTTACAAAAACAAAATCACTGCTTCCAATCTGGCACACAACAGCCTGTAAAACAAATAAATTGATGTCTTTAATCTTGTTTTTAAGTGCATCAAACTAACAATACTGATGTTATAATTAATGAGCTTAAACAGGTGCTGGTGCAGCCTAGTTGCCAGAGGAAAATGTTGGCATTGTACCTTTATGCATGAAAACCTTAAATTTATACACTTCATACATATCATATCAACTGTTCTAGAGTGTCTTACCTCTGGTTACATGTGTGTTAGTAGGCCTTGTCATTGGTAGGAGGAGGGGATGGTTGATGTGGCTGCCAAGCTGCAGACCTCTGTTTGGAATCAACAAACAACACCAGTTGACTTTTCATGAGACAGAATTTGCAGCCATGAATGTGCCACCAGAGCAGGTATTTTAAGCCACAATGTGATTTTTTTCCTAACCATAACCAAGTGGTTTTTGAGCCTAAACATGACCACGCCTTAACCACGGTGTTGTTGAAATGTATAGAAACTTAAAGTGTCAGAACATCCACTACTTAATAACATTCAAAGTTACATATCCATAGTTTGAAGAAACGTACAACGCCAACATTTATTTTGGTGATTGATCTGGCTGATAGGTAGGCTGGCTGATTCCCTAAGTTTCCGGTCTTTATTCCAAGCTGACCAGATGCTGGCTGTGGCTTTATATTTATAAGTCGGATATAAGTGTGGCATCCATCTTCTAACTCGTAGCAAGAAACTGAACAAGCATAGTTCCTGAAATGTCAAATTTTTCCTTTAAAGCTTCAATTGCTAAAAATGATGATAGATAACATAAACTTGTCAGGGCCATACGGTTAGGTTTTCATTTATACTGGCTGGATTGAAGCCATGTTTCTCACTCTTCAGCTCCTTGGTCAACCTTATTGATTTATTTCAGATTTTAAAAAGTTATTTGGGCTGAAGGACAATGACTTTAGTGTATAAAGTTTGAGCTGAGACCATTTCACTGAACATACTTTCAAATAAGTTTGCAAGACATTTTCTGTCTCCATCGCCTCTTCATTATTAAAGGTATTGTGAACACTGGAGGTTATTATACAGATACAGAAGCTTCATTCAGCCTGTATTTGCATGTCACTTTCAAGGCTAATTGGTAGCTGAGCATTGAGCTCATGAGACAGAAACTGAATGTTCAGCTTTTTCTGACAACGTAATAATAAATAAATGAATCAATTCAAACTCAGTGAAACTTTTCAGACACCATACAGCTGAGGAACCTTGTATCAGGCTCTGTGAAACATCGCCAGAGCTCCTCACAAACAAGAAACATCTTTAAAAAAAAGTTTGCGGCATAAATAAACTTCTGTATGTGCTTGAGTCACAACTTTTTGCTGTTAGTTGGAACAGTTAGCATCTCTCTCCCTCTGACCCCCCTCCTCTCTCTGGCAAACAAAGGATAAGGTCACCTTCTGTAATTAGGAAAAGCTAAATAGTTTTAGGGGTTTTAACTCTTTTGAGTAAAATAATGTAATCCCCTTAAGCAGGATTACCACACTGCTGTCAATCTTCGTTTGCCGTTAAGTGGTCATAGCCCAAAACCTGTTATTGTTTGGGCTTTGTTACCCTCTTTGACTCAACACCTATAAGACACTGGTTAAAGAAACTTCTCACAGTTTAAGTCTGGTTTATGAATCACTGATTTAATTAATCTTTAATGAGCCTATAAAAGTATTTTTACGTGTCAGAAGGTTCATGCCTTTTCCTTTAGGTCAATAAAACAAAGAATTCTTCAGCTAAATGAAATGTCTGTTTGGTTTGGCAACAATATCTTGACGCTTTGATTAAATATTAAGCTGTCATCTTGCAATCCGTGTCCTGACCAGAAATCTTGTAATTATGATTTTGTTGTACCTTAATCTGTGGGCCTAATCTTCCTCTTTTTTTCACAGACTGACATGAACATGACATCTGGAGGAGTGGAAAGATGGTTTTAAGATTTATGTAAGTAGGTTTAGAGCCAGCACTGACTGATGCACTTGAGATGGGGAGGAGTTACAGGGAGGGTGTGCGCGCTGGTGTCTGCATGGGCGCACAGTTACCCCTAAATCCAGGGCCAAATCCAACAGGACGTCCCCTCTCTGACGTGCAGCGGGGGTGCCGCACGAGCAGGGGGTCTTACAGCAGGCACTACTTTAAAAGCCTCCTCTGAAGATGCTCCGTATCCACTGAGCGACACGGGCGCACTGGTGTGGGTCTTGTGCGCAACTTTTCCACTCTGGTTTGAAATTTACAACTTCACCAAATCAAAGAGCAGCAGATTCATTTTTTTTTAAGTTGCATAATTTTACCTTTTTTTGGACCTCACCGACCAATGTGGCTTCTTGGATCAACTTCCCAAGTGATGATGATGATGGATGAGCGCCTGTCTCCTTCCGCACGCTCCGTCCAGAGCCCGGGAGACAACCCGTCCACAGTCCACAGCATAGAGGCGATACTGGGATTTAAAGAGGACACCATCTTCCACAAGTCGGCCTGCTACAGTATGACAGAGAAGGTCCTGGTCAAAGATGCGGAGCGGAATGTAATAGTGACCCCGCTGAAGAAAAGTCACTCATCAGAAAGTTTTGACAGTAAGTAGATTTCTCCAAAACTTCTGCATCAAGTCAGACAATTTAAGCACAAATATGCTTAAACATGTCATATTATCTGTCGTCTTAAGTCCTTAGGTTTGTAAAGTTTTTAAAATGTAAAAAAGCAGGTGCCATTTTTAGTCGTGCGCAAACGGACTTATTTTGGCAGAATATAAAAGTCATAAAAAAGTATAAATCAGTACATAAAAACGCACAATAATTCTTGAAACTAGAAGAATAAGACTTCAGGTCGCGTATTTAAACTTGGCTAAAACTTAACATTCCTCTTCCTGCAGGTGTGTGTTGTGCCAGCGGCGCCCCTGAAGCCTCGGTGTGCCCGGACTCACCGGACAGAGACGGCAAACTGTCCGATGATGAAAACCCCAAAAAGAAACACCGTCGGAACCGGACGACATTCACCACCTTCCAGCTTCACGAACTGGAGAGAGCTTTCGAGAAGTCCCATTACCCGGACGTGTACAGCAGGGAGGAGCTGGCGCTGAAGGTCAACCTGCCGGAGGTCCGAGTGCAGGTACGTCCCCAAAAACAAACACTGCCATCGCCTTTTTTACCTCACTGTGAACGCACAGAGTGGTCTTGGAGGCCTGCAGGCAGTAATGAGTGCAAATTTGTGGTCATATATATGCATAATCACCCAACACAGACCATAAAAACAAATGTAACATCTTTAATAATACAATTAAAAATTAAAGAATATTTCCAAAATGATTTGAATTAAAGGTTTATTTTGGGTAAATCTGTTTATTACATCAAATTTAAGAGATTAATTGGACATTAAGAGAAACAACTTGTAACACATTGGTTTAATTTGCTCACATTGATTGAAATTTAAGGGATATTTAACGTGCTATGGAATCATAAATATATTACATTGAAGAAGACTGTTTTAGTTTTGCAAATGCAAATGAAATGCAAAAGTATTTTCATTTATTTTGGCTAAATTTTAACACAGAGATCTTTTTTATTTACAAAATGTTGAACTTCAGTCATAGCTTTTATTACAGATATAATATTAAAAGAAACTGAAATCTGGAAGTTCAATTAATATCTTAAAATGTTATGTTTGTAACTATCGCTAATCATTCAATATAGCATTACAATTTAATGCAAAGTGCTTTGTTTAATAGCTGAAATCATCACTCATATACCTCATATTGTCATCCTCCACATTTCTCAATATTTAAATACTTTCACATAATTTATTTTACAAAATGGCTAGATTTTTTTTAACAATTTCAAAGTGTTTTTCTCCCTTCGTCTATCTTTTTTGTGTATATCAGTTCGGTTGCCTTTACCAGGCAAAGGCAACCAAACTTTGCAGGGATAAGTCAAGTTATATACTGAGTTTAACTGGATTTTAAATTTTAAATCCTCCTCTGTCTTCCCAGGTGTGGTTTCAAAACCGGCGGGCCAAGTGGCGTCGGCAGGAGAAGCTGGAGGTGAGCTCCATCAAGCTCCAGGACACCTCCTCCTCCTTGCTCTCCTTCAGCCGCTCTCCCACCAGCTCCCTGGGCCCCAGCCTGCAGCTGGACCCCTGGCTCTCCACCCCGATCACCACCTCCACCTCCCTGCAGTCCCTTCCGGGCTTCATCACAGGCTCACAAGGCCTCCCAGGCACTTACACCCCTTCTCCTCCCCCATCCATGCCCTCTTCCTTGCCGGCCTCCTTCCTAAACTCCCCAGCCCTGGGACATAGCCCTCACCTGCCCCACATGGTCTCTATGTGCCCCCCGCCCCCGGCGTACCACTGCTCAGCTGATCCAAGGAACTCCAGTATTGCCTCACTGAGGATGAAGGCCAAGGAACATATTCAGTCTATCGGGAAGACGTGGTGATGCTGAGGGGGGGTTAAAAATGGACATTGAAACCCAGAATGCATCGTGCTGCATCTTTTGAGAAGGTGACTTCATCCTCATGCTGACAGGATTGTTAATTTGGAAGTTTTAAAGAGTGAAATCTACAGTTGACATCCAGGATTAGAGACATCCTCTTCACTTAGAAGGGTAACACTTCTCCCTATTTAGCATTCACACGCAGTAAATACTGAATAAATGGTTTATAGTAAACTATAATATAAGTGTTTATTAATGTATTTATCCTCCTGTGGGCACCCATAACACAACATAGTAAAACATGGTTTTAAAAATATAAAATCCATTTTCATTTGAGAATTGCTGACAAATACTGTACATTAATAAACACTTTAAAATATCTTTGTAGCCACTAATGTTATAAACCATTTATTAAATGTTTGCACTGTTTTTAAATGATAAATAGGGTGACTTAAAGTTAAGTGTCACCAAGCAACTATCTGAAAATCCATAAAACTAACTGTGAACTTCCTGTAAAATCCCAAACTAATGAAGACCGCTGATTTGTTTGTTTTTTCTTCTACTTTATCGTCTCTGCAATCCATGTTCACTGTTAAGTTTTACAATCATTCAGTCCCACCTCATTCTCATCCAGTTTTATGTTGCCAATATAACCAGTCCATTAGTATCCATCAGTATTTATTCTACTTTTGTAAATGGAGCACTCGTTGTTTTGATTCATCCTTCCCTTGCTGCTGTTTGATCGGCATTATGAAAGATTTAACGAATGTGAATATTTTCTCTACACAATAAACTTTATATGTAAAAATTCATAAACAAAGCTGTGGCTATGTTTTTCCAGACAATTTGTGACATTTGAGACATGGAGACTTGTCAAAAATGTCTGACTGCGTGGAAATAATGAGTGTGGTCATCAGGAATGACTGCAGTGCAATGGTAATATACAGCAGAATAGCATCCATGACCTGTAATTGATCTGCCAATATCACAGTTATGTCAAAATATTGAAAGCGTCATTAATCATGCTACAGAGTGGAAGTACATGGAAGCTCAGTACACACTAGTTGGGGAAAAAACTGGATACAGCACCCCTTGGTGGTGGACTTCACTGTGACTATGAGGTTAGGAAAACTAAGTAATAAAACCTGACACTAAATGCAAAGTTTTGAAGGGGAGCCGGTTTACATTTTGAGCTGTTTCATTCTATTTCTTAATACTGAAGTTAATTTGCAAATGTTATAATACTCTATGGGCCCCACATCATACTGTAAATACAACTCTGGATCAAATAAATCCATTTAACCTCTTTATGGTATCAAGTTTCACACCACTTTACCATTTAATCATTTCATGTAAACACAAGAATGGAGGGTGTGATAAAGAAGCAGCTTAATCTCCCAGACTTCCTCCCACTTATTTCCTCCTCATTAACTCCTGTAAACTTTATCCCATTCGCTCCTGGGATTAGACTCATAATGACGGGGTGAAAGTGGCTCGTACCTCTATTGTTCGCCAATCATCCGCGACAAATGAGCGAAAAGGACAGAAGAAAAAACTTTCCTTTGGCTTAAAAAAAGATCTGTGTAACTAAATTGTTTCAATTAGCATTTCCTATTGTCTGCAGCCCCTGAGGGCTAATAATAGCCCCCGTCATCATCTATCCTAACTGTCCTAAAGACACACTGGGGTGTGTTTGTGCTTATTCTAATGAGGGAAAAAGAAGTATCACTGCTTACTGAACAGACCATAAACTGCATTTGACATCTGTAATTATGATCATGTTAACTGTTAATGCTTCACCTTAATAATAAGTTACCATAAATGAAACTACAGGTGCTGTCAACATGGATGTTGTGCACCATCTAGTGGTTCAAGCTTGTTACTTTACAGAGGGAATGAGCTTCATGAGCATTGTACATGTTCAAACACAATGAATGTTTGGTAAAGAAAAAAGGCCATTTGAGATGTGCAAATAATGATTAGAAATCCACAGTGCAGTTATCACAATGTAACATTTATTTAGCATTTTCAGCTCATGTAAGATAAACTCATCATGTCAGTATGTAGTCAGATTGCTGCTTGATGTGCGTATTAGAAATCACTGATAAAATAAACTTCTCATGGGTTTCCAGCATACTCTTAGCAGAAAAAATATATACAGTGTGAATATGTAATTACAGAGCTAATGTTTAGTAGGTAATGATGACTTTTTTAAAATTCATCTTGCATTCATTCATTCATTGGAGTCATTGTCTCGCAGTTTCAAAGCCAGAAGAAGCAGGTCTGACATCTGTAAGGGAGAAACAACCATAACATCTTATTTTTTTAATAAAGAGTAACATCTGAAGAGTCACTGGTAGACACTGATAATCCACAAACTGACCTCTCTGAGATATTTGTCTCTGTCCTCTTCTCTCCAGCCGCTGTGCAGCCATAGCAGCCTGTCTGCAGTTTGTGGCACCGTCTGTTTCTGGGTCTTTTGTTGCATTAGAGCCTCCATCAAACGCTCCGTGACCCCATCTGTTGCTGAAGGCACGAGGTAGTCACTGTCATGGTTTGTCTCCTGCAGATTAGGCTGGCTCTCGATGCTCTTCTTTCCCATTAAATGACCTGGTGGAATGGGATGTAATGGGATGCATAAACTGGTCTGGAATAAACCTGTTTGTGGTCTAACTACATTTGATTTAACTAACTTCACCATGATAATCTGTGATTAAACTGTAAATAAAAAGCCTCACTTTCACAACATTGCAAGCCTGAATAAAACACAATGTATTCAGTATATGTCTCCCATGAAACAGCTTTCATATCTAAAAGGGGTACGTTCAATTAACTTAATTCAATTTACTGTATTGTGAAGCTGTCCAGCATAAGAAAAAAAAACTACTTTATTAGATGAACAGATAAGTAAATTTTTAGAGTTGATACACAGGTGAGGCAGGCAAATTACTGCATTGTTATAGTTAATTAATTAATTAACAATTGTATTAGTGAGCTATTTTCTGTTCAACAGAGCAACTAAGCGCTGCAGGATATCAAGGAGTTCCAAATATGCTTGAATATTTTCTGATCTACTTAGATATACAATTGCTCTGGCCAAAACATGTTGCTCATTTACTAAATAAATCTAACAAATGCAATAGACAATAGTGCTTAAAAATAATAATAATAATACTGCTTAACTTTTTTAAAACATGAAGTGTCTCTTACCTACTGCCCAGTGGTTGCCTCGTGGATACATTTTGCCCACGGCTGCTGCAGAAACATCTGAGCAGTACATCATGCAGGGGACTGAAGCCACAATAATAAAAAGTGGCCACACCAGTCTGCAAGTCCATGAAAAGCATACGCACACTCCGCCCATGTTATCAGAGAAAATGTCAGGTCTAAACAGCGGTATTTGAATCCGTATTCGGCTTGATTTAACTTTAGAAAATCTCCAGCATAGTCGATACTGTGTGAACCGATATCGCAGACAAGTGAAAGGCGCTCCAGCTGCAGACCTGTTATACTCCCGGTATCTTTGATACAAGTGACTAATGATCAAAGTTAAATGCCCCTCCTGATACAAGCTGTACGTCAGCGGGTGTTTTTAAATGTACCACAGTGATGGTGAGAAAGCCACGATGACAACTTATCATCCACAGCCTGTAATTATTAATACTCGTGTTGTTTGTCCAGAGATTACAGGGTGATAGCGGGAGGTGTCTACGTCACTGCACGATGATGGACGGGACTTGTAATTGCTTCCGTTTCGATATGTTGGGGAAAACAGGAAGTATCTAACTGTAAGGAAAAGTAGTTATAGCAAAGTAAATCATCAAAATGTAGCCTTTGAAACCTGAACAAACTGGCTTGATTTCTTTCAAAAACACGAGAAGGCGGCAATGGGCAACAACAGAAGAAAATGACCCAATAAATTTGCAAGAAATTAGTAAAAAGAGAAAATTAAAAACAAAAAAAATGGTTTAAAGAAAAGTTAAAAACAAACAAAAGGGAAATTACCTTGAAAAAATGTAATAATAATTATTATAAATAGTTTTCTATAGCTTGTAACTTTCTTTTAAAGATATTCTAAAGCTATTATTTTTTTGTAATTTGTGGGACATTTCTTACCAAGTTGCTCATTGTCTTTTTTTGACAGAAACTGCACCAGTTTTCTCAGGGTTCAAGGTTTAAAGTAGGCTATCATGAATAAAACTCATTATGAAGAATGGCCCCCTGCAGAGTGTTATTATATATAGGACTCTGTGATTGAATTATTACCGAACAACATGCACAGAACATTTTAATGTTGAAGGTTGAGGTGGAGGAAATTTTTTATCATAGCCTGCTGTTGAGCAGATTAATAGACAGCAATATATTAGATTATATGAAGTGATCATTTGTTTCGAATGCTAAATGTTAATGTAGAAACTCACTTGTTAGTTGTACAGCTGGGAGATAAATCTGTACTTAATTGTTCAATATTTTATTCTGTGTTAATAGTGGAGTGGAAGTAGCCTATGTTATATAAATTAGCACGAAACCATAGGTACATGTAAAATTGTACTTCAAGGTCAAATAGGTTGTTGGGGGATAAACTGGCAGAAATGAAATATAATATAAAAGGTAGCCTAAGTTTTCTTTAGCATAGACTATATCGCCGGTAAATAAGAATTGTTTTCTTTATTTTAAAATGATCCATTTACATGTACATGGGAGCAGGTTCTCATCCACACAGTTCCCCATGTCGCACTGTTTCTACAGAAGTCCTGAAGGGACAAACCAAACACTGGCTCCAGATATGGCCATTTGTGTTTTTGCATATCTGTGTCAGCCACCATAGTAGCAGCTCCTGTGTGACAAGCCAAACTGTAAAAAAAAAAAAAACAACCCAGATTTTCATCATGAAACTGATTTTATTCAGTGTTTTTACTGGCTTAAATCTCCAGGTCTGTTTGCTTTGTAGAGGAAGAGACTTCTGCGGATAATTTGGCTCCGGGTTGAAACCTCCTGAACGTCTGGATATTAAGTTATCAGAAAAAAAAGGTGAGCACACATTAACAGGTACGGTGTTAGCAGCCTGCCTGTGACAGGCCAGACAGCGTGACACTGCTTTATTCAGTGTTTTTATGTGTTGAAGTTGCCAGCTCCATTACTAACCTCTTCAATTAAGAACACTGAAAGAATTCTAACTGGGAGTTATGTTGGCACATAAGAGAAGTTTCAGCTGGTTGTAATCTGCAATCCTCACTGCTATATGCCACTAAACTGCTGCTGTTTTAAAATAATATGCCATCAATTTAGCATTCCCCTTACAAGGGACAGTTTTTTTGCTTCTCAAATAAAATCAGCAGAACTAGAGATACTGTCTTTTTTCTTCTGACCATTCTTATTCCTTGTCAAAACCTGGTGCCTACATTACCCATGATTTGGCTGTGTTATGCCAGTAGTGGCAAAGATAGCCTCAAGCCTGAGATGAGAAGCAGTCTGGTATTCTCACTTTTTTTCGAACACCAGACCCCCAGATTTTTTTTATTTTCAGACTCATAGTCTTCAGTCCCAACTGATGCTGACTCAAGTGACATCATTTAAGGCAGTTTAAGAAACTTTGCACAGCTACCCCAAGAGCCACAAAAGGCTTTATACAGCATTTTTCTAGTTTACTAGTCACGGTTAGTACCAAACAGTTGTATATATCATCTGTGTCCTGGAGGATATTTTTAAAGTCTAAGAAAACACGACCCCGATGATTAACAGGTTCATATTTTTAACAGAAAGCTTGCATTACAAACTGTTACCAGGCAATAAACATCTAAAAAAAAAAAGATGCTATTGCTACAGCTAGGCTTTTCAAATGGTGAGGCAAACCTTCCAGTAAGAAGCCAGTGAGTCCAGTTTATTTTTTCATTATTATGTCTGTAGAGTTTACCTTTTGTTGTGAAGCGCTGTGACATTTACTGTGCTGCTACACACGCTTACTTGCACCCATGCAGTTTTCTAAACACTGCTTTGATTTCAGAGCAGAGGAAATGACACAGAAGTACAAAAACATCAACAGTGATTGCGAAGGAACATGAACGAACGATGATGCATATTTTTGCTGCAGACTACATCTGCCATGTGCTCAATTACAAGAATTTGACAATGCAGCATATGCCAGTTTATTACACACAGTCCACATCATTTATCGGTACAGTTTATTACAGTGTATTTATCCCCCCTGGAAAGGTCAACAGTGTGAATTAAGCAGTCATCAAGCGCAGTGAGGCGCCCAGGGCGTGTGCCTGTATGAAATTGTCATACTTGACTGATCCTTTTCATGACAGTATTGACAGACAGATTGCTGGAGGAAGAAAATAGATGAGGACAGATAAGGAGTCCACACAGGTACGTAACATTTTGTGCTGAAAAGGTTGGAGGTTTCCTCTGGGTATTGTCAAGTCAAAAGCCCCACACACGTCCAATATTAGATATTACAGAGTATATCTGGCTCATAACATATCGTGTCTTCTTCAATGGATGACCTTAACAAAACAGGATGGTCAAAGGGCAGTATCAGGTAGTGCCACCTGAAATATTTGTTGGTTTATTCTTATGTAAGACAACAAGATCCTGCGTATGATCCTGCACCAAGAAAATATCTTCTTGAGAAACCACCAAATTAGAGGAATATTAAACGTACCACGGACATAAAACTGTTTTAGGTTCATTTTTTAAATCATTTAAGAAAATAATAATCAGACTTATTTTATGTTTTATTTAAAAGCTAACATAAGTTGATATGAAGGGAATGTTATTAAAGTGAATTTTCATCTCGCAAAGAAATTAAATGCGCAAGACTTCAAACATGTCAAATACTGTACAATGAAGGTATGAACTTGGGCTAGCCGCCCACTGAGAGGCCAAGGAGCTTTTAATTATTCACTTTCTCATTCATGAGTTCATTGAAAGCCACTCTGACTGAAAGCACTCAATCACTTGAGACCACTGGAATGATTTCAAGCCACACAATTAAACAAGATAAATTATTAGTTAGAAAGTCTGAACAAGTGTGATTGGTTGCGTCATTAAGCTTTTTGTATAAGTGTATGCTGGTAATTTTAAGTTTTAATTAACTTGGAGAACCTATAGTTCTTCATACATTAGTATCCCCTGCTATGCGTGACTTTAAAAAAATTCCATTAAAAGGTTTATTAACAAGCAGATTTGATAATGCGATAGTAACTACAACTACAAAATCCTGCTTTTCTCTTAACTTTATTTGCTGGGAAAAGAGACAGCAGATGGCACTGTGGGCTGAATTTAGGAAGCACTCAGTCAATGTTTTTTTTTTTCTTTTATATAATGAGTCGTGTTTTTATATTCAACGTGTATGTATCATTACAAGTAGTTAAATGTCCTAAACTTTACTTGAAACATGAAACTTCTTATTTTAGTGATTTTACAGAGTATGTTTGCAATGCATTTATGTTTTTATTTGTAATTTTTTAATCAAATAATTTTATTAATAAGACAACTAGTGCAACGTTACATGTTCCCTCTAGCTAATTTGACGTATTTCATGTACGACAAAGTGACCAGTAAGTGATCTCACACTGAAAATCTCTATTTTAAAGTCGTGACATGATGCCCTTTCTATTTTCTATTCATTCTTTTCAAATGTCATATGATACATTAAGTGTTCTGATGGTGGTGTCATGACTTTAATAGTATTGGCTTCATGAAAAGGAAATAAATAGCCATTTAAAGAAGGCCTTTCAGCAGGAAAGTGTCAATTAAAAGGGACACTTTGCCATTATGAGGTCTTTGCTCTTAATCACAGACCTCCAAAGTTGTACTGGTTTTGGTTTGCTTTCATATTGATACACTTAAGACAGAGAGGGAGAGAGAACATAAATGCATCCTGGCTCAAAAGATGATCAAGGCTTTTTGTCAGAGTCGTTTAGCATTGGAACTCCATTCTTGCAGATCTAGCCTCGTTTCCAATTCAAGTCCAGTTCAGTTCTGTCTGTTAAAACAATCATTTTCACATTTCTATTGTCAAAAGTTGTGAATGGTACCAACAGAACCACTCTTTTATGTCCTGTTTTTTCATCACCTCTCTGTTTTACCTAGTGCACTCATCTGTTACTAAAAGGTGGATCTACAAATACTGCAGTCCAATGACTTTGCAAGAGAGAATCTTGCTCTACAGGGGGTCAGTGCACAAACCTATTTTTTAAAATCCCATCAACTGCAAGAGACTAAACACTTCTTAAGGTCCAGACACACCAACTGTCATCAAAGAACTGTGTCTCTGCCAAAAAGTTGCACTTGAACACACACGCACATTCTGCACCTGCGTGAGAGGAAATACCTATTCATAGCAGCAGGCAGTGATAGTTCGTATTCGTCATTCAAAAAGGGGAAACCAGAAGACCGACAGCACAAATTCAACACACTAGTTAGCCAGTTAGCACATTCACAACACAGCCAGGTGTTCAAAGAATAAAGCATATTTACCATAAGCTAGCACACGATAATACAATTACAAATGCTCAGTGGCTAAAATAATGCGCAATAATGCATTTATTTCAGTCTCTTTCTGCCTTGACTTGTCGTTTGTTTGCTTTCCTCACTTTAGTCTCTCCTCTCGTGCACTGAGCTGAATTGCCATCAGAGGTATTCCTCTCACTAATGGTCTCCCACTGATCCACCACCAATTCAACATGCTGAATCGGTCAAAAACAGGCAACAAGGGCTGTCGAGGGCCAACAAGTGCCAACAGTGCAGGACATACCACAAGAACTAAGGCAACAGACACTCACAGACAGCCAAACACTGACTGTTAGCCGACAGTGAGCTTGATGTGTCAGAGCCGTTACGTACTGGTTCTAAGCACACTATACCGAAACACGACTGCTGAGACTTGCAGAATAAGTGCCATTTTCTGAGCTGCACTCCCCCCCAGAGTATCATATGCAATTCTGTTATGCAAAATTATGTTTATTTTCATTATTATTTTTTACTTTTCTCTATTTTTCTGTTTTTTTTTCTTGTACAATTACTAGATATGTTTCCTTTTCAGTCCAAAAAATTACTCTACTAAAAAACGTCTGAGACCATGAAATCACTCTTTAACTGAACTGCACGTCCACACAAAGGCCATGACTTGTGATGCGTGGTGGCATTGCTTCATCTTATGGTCACAAGTCAGAAAGCTTGGAAACTACTGTTTTAAATGCAGCCAAAAGGCAATGGGAGAAAATGCCTCTTAGCACTATATTTTCTATTTGTAACCTTTGATTATACAGGATGTTATAAAGATAATAGTAGGCTCATGCACCTTTTACAAAGCATTTTAGATATGGACAAATACAACTACTGATACTAACCAAAACAAACCATGGTATTCTACAATCATATGATATAATCATCTGAAGAAAAGAAATTTACTGTGTCTAACAGAGCAAGATTATCTGAATTACATATTTCTGCCTCCCTTAAAAGTGATCGAGCAGCTCCTCTTTGCTGCTTATAGCCGACATAAATGGAGAAAACGTGACGTCATGTGACTGTGCCTCTGTTAGGGGTGGGGGAGCACAGCAACCTCAGCCTCCTCCCCTGCACTGAATCTGTCACACTGTAGAGAGGCAGGAGGTATCATGAGGGCCTTTTATGATATATATGCACAAATCCAGCTGCCTTGCAGTGTATAAAATGCATTTGTGTTGTCTTATGAATAAATCTGGCATGGTCCTTTACATAATGAAGGCTAATTAGTTTATGCTGCAGCATTCATGGCTGTCTTTGACAGGTCTGCCAAATGTATGAAGGACGGGTAGCAGGCCAAAGAGAGACAGCCTTACTCAGCTGAAAGCCTCTCTGCAGTCTTCCAGGTAGGTTATGAAATGCTTGATTTGATCGTGCTTTGTTTACTAATTTATCTTCCACCTGTACTGTAATGTGATGCTATCTTTTTACCTTTGGCCTTGTTATTAATAGCTTATTTCTGTGTCTGTACATTGCTGTGTGGGCTACATGAATAATCGAATCATGCTCATGTTTGAATTTGTGAGATAGTATAGGCATGATTAATTAATTCATTAATTTGTGATGTATATGTACTCTTGTGGGAACTGTCTCGTGCACTTAATAAAAACAGACAGCAGAATTGCCATCAAAGTTCAAAACACCTCCATCTTAAACAATAGAGGAGCAGACACAAGACCATGAACTGAATAGAAATACTGGACATAGCCACCGTGACGTCACACATCGGTTTGTGGACTCCCGTGTCAAAGCCTCAAGTTTGGCAATTTGGCTGTCACTATCTTGGATTTCTGGAGCCAGAAGTGACCAAAGGTGACCATATTTGGACAAGAGGGTGAAGCTGGGGAGTAACAAGGGGTGCATCTGACCAAATAGCTGATGTGATGCCTAACAGACAGCCTAGCTTCAAAGCAGCGATGCTCTTACCTAGGCGTAACTTTAAGCCTCAATAAAATTTAAACGGATGAGTTAATGAAATGAATTCCTCATACCATTGTTAGGAATGTCGAAACTAGCTATAGAGACTGAGACCATGTTTTGTACCAGGCTGATTATTTCTGCTGTAAATTTGGACGTTTTAACGTAAGTGTCTGTGGGGATTGACTTGCTTTTGGAGCCAGCCTCAAGTGGCCATTTAAGGAACTGCAGTTGTTGGCCCCCACATGTTGGCCTCATTTTGCAGCCCCCTAGACTCACTGACCTTAGCATACACAGCATGCAAATGGGAAGCTGGGCCTTAACAGAGGCCTCGACTATTTATACATTTTCTCATAAATATATAATGTTTCTGATCACTGAGGACAAAATGTGCAGGATCGAGTCCAGTTTACTAACACAATCCCACGCCACTCGATCATGTGGCTATGCTGGCACAGGCCTGAAATAGGAACATAGCGTACATAGTCAAGGCTTTATTATACTCTTCTCCTGCTCATTTCCTTTTCTTCCTCTCTATCTCCCCCACCTCCCTCTGTCTCCGTCTCCCACTCTCTCTCTTCTTTCTCTGCACCAGCTGCTGCTGCTGCTCCAGAGCCAGAGTGGAGAGTCCCCTCGCCCCCCTGCACAGACAGAGACAAAAGGCCTGATTCGCCTGCTGAACACTGCCCCCTTTCTCCATCCATCCCTTCATGCACGGCCGTAGTGGTGGTGGTGGTGGTGGTGGCGGGGGCTTCAGCAGAAAACGAGGCCTGGACTGGGACTAAATCTAGGACTGACCCAGTGAAGGACAGTGGGAAGAGGGGGAGGGGAGGAGGAGGAGGAGGAGGAGAAGGATGGGGGGTGAAATGGTTGGGACTGAGTAAAGGCAGGTGCTGAGGCCTCTACAGGAAGACTCTCACAGTGGAAAAAAATCTCACAAGGGTATGCCACATTTACCTCTATATATGCATGAACGTGCATGTTTATGTGTGTCTGTGGCGGCATATGTGGGCAGGGGTGGCATGTGTTTGGTGGAAATCTGGGGTGAGGGGTGCATGAATGGCCTGTGTTTGCCCATGTGAGATTGTCTGTTTTGGGGTTTTTACATTCCTTGTCTTTATATGAAAGTGTTTGCTTTAATGCTGCTGCGGGCTCCATGAAAGTTTTTAGCTTTCAGAGAGACTATCAGTGTGTCTAGGGTGAAAGCACAGGGGGAGAAGCAGGCCAAGGTATCAGATTGAGCTTCTTCTTCCATTATGGCCACTTCTTCCTTTCAGAGTGATAGGTTGAATATCATTTGCTGTTATCAGTCACCATTTTGCACGTCATTTTGTTTTAAAACTTACCTCATTTAACACTGTATGATTTTTCTCATTTCTTTTACTGTTGTCTTTTTTAACATGAGTAACTGTGCTCCCCAAAACACCATCTTTTTGTGCATTTTTGTGGCCTAATTTAACAGCAGTGCAAGCAACCAGAGTAATGAATCTCCTTTAACCATGCTGTCACTAGTCAATAAAATGTCGTGGGTTCTTTTTTCTCACTAAATCTATGGAAATATACATGTAGTTTGGTGAAAATGTTGCGGTGTGTCCTGGGAGGTGGGTACACTGCTTCTGCCTGTGTGTTTCTGAGGCCGTATTGCAGCACAGGGCTTTATGCTGGGTGACCGGAACCAGATGAAACCGGTTTGAGGCAGACGGAGGGCTGACAGGAACAATGCCGTCCCTGTGCTCCACTGAGGGATAGAGATAGCCCAGGCTGCTCCATGGCAGCCCTTCACAGCTCAGCCACTGGCTATCATGGCACAGGCAGAGACCCTGCTGCTGCTGCTGCTGGCCGCTGCTTGCTGGATGTCGGCGTGCGACGCAGCGCGGCTCATAGCGAGGGGGGCAGGGAGATTTGGGAAGGGACGAGGGCAGGGCGACGTGGCTGGCTGGGAGTCTGTGAATCTGCAGCCTGGAACCTCACATACACACACACGCAAGAGCATGATCCATCTGTCTGTTTGTATGTCTGTGTGCTGCTAGTGGTGCAGAGAATGACTAAGGAGGATCCTTACCCAGGACCACCACCACTCACCAGATCCCTGGATGTAACCTGACCCTGTACTCTGGGCCTTTGCATGGTTGGGAAGAAACAGGACTTTTTTTTCCTCTTCCAGGCAGGGTGGGGTGTATGGCTTTTTGTGGGTTAGCAGTGTTGTGACTGTGTTTGTTGCAGGATGGAAGGAAGAAAGGAAAGAAGGTTTGGCTAGTGGCTGGAGAGGGACGGAGGCAAGAGGGTGAGGAGTGGCTGATTCACTTGCATGTTTCCACCATTGTTGTTTTCCATTCACTTTACTGAGATTGCAGCTTTACCCAGAATCTGCATTTCAGGTGGTAATGATGCATGTGTATTAAACTGCTGTTGCTGAGAGGGGTTCTGTGTTGTGTCTTTTTCATTTTTGTCTGTATTTAACCTTCATTTACTCTCTACGTCCGGCTGCTCTGGCTGTCATGGCTGTGACTTGCTGTTCTTTCCACCAGGCCTTTCTCTCTCTGCTGCAGCTTCACACAGCTCAGCAGCCATTTTTTCCCCCCTCACTACATTTCTCGCCTGCCCTCTTCCTTCATAACATTTCTCCTCTTCTTTCTGTCATTTTGTTTATGTTTACCTCATTATTACAACCATCCCATCATCTGGATTGAATTAAGAATAGCTCCTTTTTGAAAACAAAGATGAGCCTAAAAGACATGGGTCGGTCTGTGTGTGTGTCTGCAGATGTGTTTGACCATGCATATTTGGATCAAAGAGCAGTACTGGTTTAACTGCACATACTGTAAAAGCAGAGCAGCTCCAAGGCGGTGCCTTTTGTCCCCAGCACCCATAATACACAATGCATTTCAGTCCCATCACCTTATTGAAAACCACTATTAAAAAAATTATGATTTGTTTCTGAAGTTATAAGCCCCTGAAGGCAAAATTCTCTGATGTTGAATAATAGCCTATTGTGTGATATTTTGCTTAAAAAAATGGAATAACAAAAAACTATTAACATTTTTTACATATATGAATAAATATGTTGTGTTTGCCTGAGTGGCCATCTTTGGATCTTTACCATATCACCTTATCAACAGCCTCCTCCTGTCATCATGTTCATATTTACCCTACATATTTCACTCAGGTTAAGTATCATTTAGATGTTTTATTCACCCCAAAACCAGCTTTCAAGGACCAACAGAGACAGGAATATTACTAACATTATAAGTACGCTCACCCTCTATATTGCATTGATAACTTGGACCAGATGCATCATCCTCCTAATTAGAAATCAGAAAATATACATTCAAAACAGAGGAAAGGAAGTAAGATGGATTTCATCAGCCCACTAGTATATTCTGTTTTTTCTTCCCATTTATTTATTTAATTATAGCAACGCTGACCATGTAACGACTGAAGAGAAAATGTTTCGCTTACAAGTGCCCACATTTAATGTCATTAAAATGTCACATGGACCCCCCGTGTGGACCAGCGAGTGGTTCCCCGGTGATTCTCTCTGGGTACCCAACATAAAGACGGAGATGTGGCAGCAGAGAGTGTCAAACTTAGACTGCTAATGCATGAATTAAACATCAAGCACAAGAAAGCAGTGACTAGCCCAAGTCATGGTTAACATGGTATTTCATAGGCCATACTTCTGTATATGTGGATACTGGTGCACCATGTGGTGCCAACTGATATTTGTGTGCGTGGACCCAAATCCACCACGAGTCATACTGTAATTCATGTAATAAAAGCACATATTAAACTGCGCAGTTCAAAACTACTTCATGTTGTGAAGTCTATGGCTTCTTCCTGTATAACAAAAAAAAAAAAGAAAATATGCAAATATCCCAAATCTGGATATAATAATGTCACAGTATAAATCAAATATGAATTTCTGATACAGTAACATACTAGTGTATGGCTAGGATCTTTCCCAATAACAATAAACAAGAGACCACTTTCATGAATTCAATTAATGCCACTGTCTGTAACATAACAACCACCTTGGTGACATGTTTCAACACTAAAAGGAATGCTCTTAACTAGGGCAGAAAAATATTTTTCATTACATTATTGTTCATTATTATCCTCCCTTCTTTTCCCAGTCATTGCATGTGGAGCCGTAAACTGGAGTAAAAAGGAGTGTGTCAGAAATGTTTTATCGGTTATTCCTGGCAAGAGGAAATGCTTAATCACATACATCAGAAAGAAGTAAGATACTGGGATCATTAACATCCATCTTGACTATAATCTAGTAACTCTTGCCTCTAATACAACATAAAACATGTGGAGCTTTAGATCTATTGCTTTGTGGCAAAGTTTGGCAATACTGACAACATTATACAAGTAGTAAGTACATATACAGTATTGTGCTTTTTCAGAATGCAACAGGGATGAACCCTGTAAAAACTGAATTAACAAGCCTCAAGCAACCAGTGCATGATCTTCTCTACTTTAAGAAATTTGTTTAACAACTGTATTAAGAAATGTGGAGAGCAGCTGTTTCTACTTTTGTCATCCACAATGTATGATTTCTCCATGAATACATTTTTTGCACGGCTGCCTTCATGTCCTAATGTCATGCTTTAAAACTGAAGAGCCAAAATACTCATGTACATGATCATATTACTGTGGCTTTAGTCTTCAAAATGCCAAAGTTGGAGAGAATCCCATGAATTGCCCTACAAATACCACCAATTTAGCACAAACCAAAGCAAATTCTGTTCTCAATATGAATGGCCTAATTATTTCCCCATCACCATGAAAAGGCCTCATTTGGGACTAATGATAGACTTAGAATGATGTTACAGTAGTTTGTACACCCGTCCACGATGCTTATTGAGAAAATTAATGTCTACAAGAATATGAACCTTGTCATTATGAAACCTATGATCTATGAATATTACTGGCTTTTATTGTATACAACCCTAAAACCAAAATATCAGCTTCACACACAGACATATCATAATCTAATAAGGAGATTACCATGAAAGTTACTGGAAACATTCAACGCCAGATCACAAGGGATCAGCTGTAACAGCACACTATGTTGATCCACTATGCTGATCTGTGGCAAAGAGAAATAAGTAAAACCATTTTTTGTTTCACCATCTCTTATAAGACAGTATATTGCAGCAGCATTAATAAGATTACTACACTAAATTCTGTTGTTCTACATTAATCAAATAGAAACAACTAATACACAGACAGTATGAAGACTTTCATTGCAACATGCGATTCCCCCTCTCTTATGGTACGTTAAAGAACTCATCATATCGTTAGATATTTAAAAAAAAAAAATCTGTAGTAAACATGGTATGTCATCTGTGTCACGCAGGTGATCTCCTCATCAGAACAGGAGTAGGACCATGGGAGATATGAAGACGCCAGACTTCGATGATCTGCTGGCGGCCTTCGACATCCCCGACATGGTGGATCCTAAAGCTGCTATTGAATCTGGCCCCCATGATGACCAAGACGGACAGCTCAAGCAACCTAGTGGTGGGGTGACTACCAATGAAGACGAGGCCCACAACCCCTCAACAGGACATGACGTTGGCGTTAGTGTCATTGTCAAGAATATCCGAAACACAGACACTACTGAACATGGTGGAACCATATCTGAGAAGGATGGACATTTTCATCCCCAACCTCATTCTGTTGGCATTGGCAATGGACTTCATAATGGCTTCTTGCCTGCAATACAACCAGGTACTCATTATACCAAGAACGGATGGAAAGCTCCCAGGGAGGAAGGACAACCAGTTAACAACCAATCATCTACCTTTAATCAGTTCAGCCCTATTTCCAGTGCTGAAGAGTTTGAGGATGATAAAATTGAGGTAGATGACCCCGTGGACAAGCAGGAAGGTCAGTCGTTCTTTAGGTCCACTTCTAAGACAGAGGACCAGAATTCAAAATCTCCTGTATCAGTCGACAATGTTAAAAACAAGAGCACCAATGGCAATCAGGCAGGTTCCAAGTCTAATGAGCCCCCTCGATCAAGCTTACCTGAGGGGGAACTAAAGGAAACTGTCCTAAAATCTCAAGGTCCAGAGTGCAAGGAGGCTAGAGAGCAAACAGGCCCAATTAATGTGTCCAGTATATCTCAAGTCAAAGCCAAGTCCTCTGCAAAACTTTCATCTTGTATAGCAGCCATAGCAGCGCTCAGTGCCAAAAAGGCTAGTGCTACTGACTTGGGTGTTTTGGATTCTCCTACAACACAGAAAGAATCCACCCCAGCCACTAAAAGTCCAAGAGCTCTGGAGAAGCCACATGAGCAGGAGTCAGCCCTAGAGTTTGCAAAGAGGCTGCTAACGAGACAACCAGACAGCCCCTCTAGTGTCATCAGTGAGGGAAGCAGCAAAGGTTCCCCTGATTCAAGCACAGACACCACCCCAGTTATCCCAAAAGTCAGGATCAAAACAATCAAGACTTCATCCGGCCAGATTAAGCGTACTGTCACCCGAGTTGTACCGGAGTTTGATCCTGATGGTCTGAAAAAAGGAGAGAACAGCCTTTCTGTCATGGCAACCACCAGTGCAATTTTCTCATCTGCCACAAGACCCTCTCTGCCAACCACAGTATTAGCCACCACCGGAGGTCCTTCAATTGAAATAACCAAGCAAATGACTATAAAACCTGTGGCAACAGCTTTCCTGCCTGTCTCGGCAGTCAAGACAGCTGGTTCCCAAGTCATCAACCTGAAGCTAGCTAACAACACCACTGTCAAAGCAACAGTCATCCCTGCTGCATCAGTGCAGAGCGCCAGCAGTGCCATCTTGAAAGCTGCTAATGCCATCCAGCAACAGACCGTCATGGTACCTGCCTCCAGTCTGGCTAATGCCAAACTTGTACCAAAGACAGTCCATCTTAGTAACCTCAATCTTCTGCCTCAGGCAGTATCCTCTGCTGTCTGTGATCTCCAACAGGCCCTGTCCTCCTCCAAACAATCACAGCAAGTCAAACAGCAGACAGTCCTCGCTGGCCGAGCCTCAAAGAAAGTCTCTAGGATTCAAGTGTTGACCAACTCTCAAAGCTCTGTAGTGGACGCCTTCAATAAAGTCCTGAGTAGCATAAATCCTGTCCCTGTGTACATCCCAAACCTCTCCCCACCCACCTCAGCTTGTATCTCTCTACCCTCACGTGGCTACAAGTGCCTGGAGTGTGGAGATTCATTTGCTCTTGAGAGGAGCCTGACACATCATTACGAACGTCGCAGTGTGCGGATCGAGGTCACCTGCAACCACTGTGCCAAAAGCCTAGTGTTCTACAACAAATGCAGCCTTTTGTCTCATGCCAGGGGCCACAAAGACAAAGGGGTTGTCATGCAGTGCTCACATCTAATCCTAAAACCCATTCCTGCAGATCAGATGATAACCACATCACCATCACCAGGCCCACCCAGCATCATTGGCACCACCTCCCCCTCTCAAGCACAAGCACCCGCTAGCCAAATCCCTGTCAGAGTTGCTGGTGGAGGGTCCCAAAGTACAGTGATTTCAGCTTCATGCAGTGCTCCTCTCGTGGCTGCCATGCCCTTGGAGGATGATGCATCAAAGCTGTGCAGACACAGCCTGAAGTGCTCTGAATGTAATGAAATGTTCCCAGATGACAGCTCACTAGCCATGCACTATCAACAGGCACCGGAGTCCAGTGGGCAGGTGTGTGTATTTAATGTGTGAACTGCTACAAAATATGGTTCAATTTTATTTAGTGGCCTTCTAGTGGTTTAGTGGTGGCAGTGGCTATTTCGGAAAGCCTCTGGTTCCCTTTCATTTTTCCCATTGACAATGTTATGTGACTCACAGTTGAAGCACTTCCACAGCTTGGATCCACTTGAAACATGAAATTTAATACATCACAGTATCTTTAATGCAAAGATAAACCCTCATATTCTGGGTACAATTGTTCCAGTGCTGTGATAAAAATGTAACTGATGATTTTCTTTATCTCCTCTTTTTAGAAAACATGCACCATCTGCCAAATGCTCCTCCCAAATCAGTGCAGCTTTCTGTCACACCAGCGAATCCACCAGCACAAGTCTCCTTACATCTGCCCGGAGTGTGGCGCCAGCTGCCGCTCTGTCCACTTCCAATCACATGTCACAAAGAACTGCCTGCATTACACCCGCAGAGTTGGCTACCGGTCAGTCTACCCTAAATAAAAGCAAAACATTATTGATTTGAGTTCTAGTCCCTTGTCTTTTTTTTTCAACTTTAATTCCCAAACTGTATTTTTCTGCCAAGACCATGTTTTTTTTCTAAGAGGCTATACTCAGACTTAAGTGTCTCTTGCTCTTTTCTTTCAAAGGACCACTTACAATGTCATTTCTAATTACAGTTATTACATTACATGTGCCTCTGCTTGACAATCCCATTTAACCAAAAGTGATTGGATGGTCACAATTTTTATGTGGATTCACCCCAGATACAAGTCATTAAAACTCACCAGTTATGGTTTAATTATGAGTCTGGTCAATGAAAAATGTTCTGAAATGAACATCTTGTCCCTAAAGTTAAACTCTGCAATGTTATATTTGCATTTCTGTCTGGTAATATTTTCAGTTTTTCTGCAGAGAATTGGATGAGGAGATTAATACCACTCTGAGCAGGTGGTTGCCTTTGCTTAGCTTAGCATAACAGCTTGGCTGGCTCTGTGCAAAGATAAAAATGTATCCACCTACAAACACAATGTAATGTGTTAATTAGTGAGCTTTAGAGGTGTTGGTTTTTAACCTTTGGACAGAGCCAGGCTAGCTGTTCTCCAATATCCAGCCTTTACGCTAAGCTATGTTAACTGTCCTGGCTGTAGCTTGATTTTTCATGGGCAGGGTTTCTGGTACAACTCACCTACTTCAAAGGTGCATGAAGAAGGGAAATTAGTGTAAAGAGGTCAAAACTCCAGCAACACTTAATGAACAAAAATCAACTTCACTGGAAGACCAACACATTTTGGTTTATGGCCTTCATCAGGGTAAATGGTATGGTGTTGTTTTTCTATGGTAAGTTATTTTAAGTGTTGCAGAGGGCCCCATGTTGAAACACGTTGGTGTTGCTGGAGCTTTGATCACTTTATTTTAATGGACAGACTAGAGAGCGATATCAATCTTCTAATCTAACTATTTTCCAACAAAAGTCTGTGTCTTGTACTGAGGCTGGCCTCACCAATCACACAAATGAAAAAAGCCAATCTCAAGTAAGAAACACCAAAGTGCTTCTCTCCAAGGAACAAGTTAAACTGACTTTTACTCAATTAAAGTCTTATTTAAATCTGCAAACTCTTATTCCTTCTCCCTCCAGCTGTATCCACTGCAGTGTGATCTTCGCTGATGCTGCAACTGTGAAATCTCACATCCAGAGTTCTCACTGTGAGACCTTCTTTAAATGTCCTCTCTGCCCCATGGCCTTCAAGTCTGCACCTGGAACGCACTCTCATGTGAACACACAGCATCCAGGAATGAAGGCAGGAGAGCCCAAGTAGGTCAACACTGTGGTAACACTGTGGCCACTTATTATTTATATAAAATGCAAATCTACACCAAATGTATTTCAGTTTTATATTCTGTTAAAGACAGAATATTATTTCAGTTGTTCTGGTTGTAAATGTACATTTTAAAGTACACAGCATTTGATTTGAAGCTAAATTAAATCCAAAATAAAAACAGTGTGCAGTGCACACAGAAAATACCAGCTTTTTCCTCAGAGAATTGTCAACACACATCTACACACCGTTCCTTTCACACAGGCACACACCAATATAACCTAATACCCTCGTCCAATTCATTTTCAAAGGAAAATCATCCTCGCTGCCTCACCAGTAGCAGGATTTGTGGGTTTTAGACATGGTGGCTTAAATTCGGTTTGTTTTTTTCCACATGGCAACCTTTCACTGATTTACTGCCCATCATCAGCACAACTGATGATTCAGGAGCAGGTGTTGTTGTACCACTGTTTGGGTTTGGCCTTAGCTGTATCTCAAGCTTAAAAGCTAAATAAACATTCAGTGTACAACCATATTCAAAGTACCAAACTACCTTTTTCTTATCTGTTCAGATCACAATCTAAATCTATCTAAAAGTGATCAAATATAAATGGTTTGCTTAGAGATACAGACATGAGGTGCAATACAACTGTAACCGAATGTTGTGAGCTTCATGTGAATCGTAAAATATTTGCAAGAGTAACAGCTTTCCTTCTTTTGTATATAAATTTTTAAATTTTGCAGTGAACTTGCAGTGGGTTTTAAAGGATGTTTTGTTTCTGTCTTTCAGGATGATCTATAAGTGTTCCATGTGTGATACCGTCTTTACCTTGCAGTCCCTGCTTTACACGCACTTCGACCAGCACATCGTCAATCATAAAGTTTCAGTGTTCAAATGCCCCGACTGCTCCATGCACTACGCACAGAAACAGCTCATGTTGGACCATATCAAGGTGAGCATCAAAAGCAGTTACTTCAGGGATGCTTGCAATTATATCCACTCTGTTATCTATGTATATATATCAGTCTGTTTGCTTCTAAATAACTCTGAAATCAAACCTGATGCTGTGACTGTATGAATAGGTGTGTGGGGCACAATTGCTATGTTTGTTTACATTTTCAAGGCCAATTTTAAGAGTACTGATAAAAAGTTTAGTCTAGAAATGTTTCACATACCAGTGCTTTATCATTTTTTAGTTATGATACAGTCTGCATGTGTGGATCCTTTCCAGGCCATCCATGGAACCCTGAAGACCGTAGAGGGTCCACCAAACTTGGGCATCAACCTCCCTCTCAGCACCAAACCCACCAACTCCAACAGCACCAACAGCAACAGCCCCAGTAATAATAATAACAACAATAACAAAGATGGAGGCAACACCAACGGTCAAGACAAGGGAGAAAAGAAGCCTTCACCTTCACCCCTAAAGAAAACAAACAGCAGTGGCTCAGCAGACGTCAAGAACCCTCCCAGCTCAGGATACACATGTGGAGACTGCAGTACCCTCTTCAGTTCTAGAGAGGTCTTTGTGTCTCACATGAGGCGTGAACATGGAAAGGTGATTGTTTGACACCATTCTCATTAATGACTTCATGATTTGTCAAATGGTCTTTTTTTGAGATTCTGTGGTGAGAGAACACACAAGAAAAACTGAGAGATTTGATGCTGTAAGTCCTACAGTGGTGGAAGAAGCATTCAGATCCTTTACTTAAGTAAAATACCACTCCGTAAAAATACTGCGTGACAAGTCATGCATTAATAATAGTGCAAGTACCTTTAATATGTACTTTTGAGTGAAGGGTCTTAGTTACATTCTACTTCAAGTAACACAACAGTAGAAACATGATCCTTAAATATATCATGTATTTTCTTTACGCTGCAGATACTGAAGAAACACCCATGTCGACAGTGCGACAAGTCGTTCAGCTCCTCCCACAGCCTTTGCCGACACAACCGTCTCAAACACAAGGGACTGCGGAAGGTCTACACCTGCCCGTGAGTACACACACCCACTTGTCCTTCAAATATAACGCCAAGATACGTTATTGATCTATGCCCTCCAGAACAACACATACAAGTGTTTTCTGAGCTGACAGCACAATTGTTAAGGTTTGGTTATGTTTGCGTACAAAAATGACTTGGCTAGGGATTGGGAAAGACTTTCTTTCAGACCCCAGGAAGACTAGCTGATATCAGGGCTTTGGCTAATGTGAATCCTAATACACTAAACTTGGTTAAGGTTAGGAAATCTTGGTCATCATGGTTACTAAAATAACAACTTGGATACAGTAAGCGAACAACTTGCCTTGAAACCAATGTTGACTGTCTAAAGGAAACAGGAAATGAACAGCAGTCTCCTGTGTTGTCCTACATTTTGTTGACCCATCCATCAACCCTGACGTCTTATTGGCTCTGTAGTAATGTCAGACCGAGAACCATGCTCTACCTTGCATACATACAGTGCAATACAAAGTGGAAATACTCTTAAATATAATACAAATGCAAACAAACTGTATGTATACAAATAACAGAAGACAATATCAGCTTATAAGGGGTTCTAACTGTTATTTTCTTGTACTTCGATAGGCACTGTCCTGCTCTCAGTCAGCCGTTCACTAAGAGAGTGCTGCTGGATCAGCACATTCATCTGATGCATGGAGTTAAAGACCCAGAGGGGAAGACTGTCAGCTCTGATCACACTGAGACTTTACCTGACAAAGAAACGGTACTGTGGCCCACTTTTGCAGACACATCTATTGAAGTTAATGTTTTTTACCTTACAAGTAAAATTCATGGTTCTTCCGTCTCTCCTAACCGATCATTTTTATCTCCACAGACCCTCAGCCCCAAAAGGAAGCCAGAAGAGGATGAGGGGTCTCCAAGCTTGAACTCCAGAGGCTTTGACTCACAGCCGCTGAAGAGGCTCAAAGTGAACATCCTTAAAGTTCACAAGTGTGCCGTCTGCGGCTTCACCACTGAGGACATCACAGCTTTCCATGAGCACATTCCCCAGCACAAGTCTGATGGCTCGTCCTACCAGTGTCAGGAGTGCGGCCTGTGCTACACCTCCCACCGCTCGCTGGCCCGACACCTCTTCATCGTCCATCGGCTGAAGGAGCCGCAGGGTCTCGCCCGATACAACGGACGAGGCAAGGACGACGATGAGAGTCAGAGAGAGAACCAGCTGGATGTCACAGACGGGACGCCGAATACCAAATGCAAAGTGTGTGGGAAGACGTTTGAAACGGAGGGAAACTTGAACACTCACATGAGGACGCATGGGATGGCGTTCATAAAGTCTAAGAGACTGAGCGCGGCTGAGAAGTGACACTGTTCAACCATTCCATCTAAAGCAAACATTGTTGTTTTAAACTAAACACAGTTTGGTAAAGCGTTGCAGACAACCTTCAGTGTGCTGTATATACATAATGTACATGTAGGGTACTACAATATGTATACAATATACACACAAAAATATGTAATATATGTCAAAGTCACTTTATGTGTCTTTAAGTAAATTGAACAAGATAGTTTTTTGTACACACATAGATGTTTCTATAGGCTTTGAATAGATCTTTTTTATAGAAGAGCTTTTTTTATTTTAAACAGTTTCCATTGTTCTCACTAGGGCTAGATAATGTATGGATATATTGTTGTAATGGGATTAATCCTCATACAGTCAGCAGTGTTCTGAATGTTCAATGCTGCTGATGTCAAACGAATGTCTGAGAGAAAAATATACATATATATAAATTATGGGAGCTTCAGGTTTCCACAGTACAGCAATGTTACCCCTAGCTGAGGTCTTCAATTTCACTTGACTTGAAAAGTTGAGTAGAAGATTGGCATTAAACATTTTTTATGTTTTAGTTTTTTATTTTTTATTTCATGCATGGATATTCTCTGAGCTGTCCTCAGCTTCTACATAAAACTCTGGCTCTGGTTTCCTTCTAAGACATCCTGAAACGATTGATCCTGAAACAAAATCTCTGCTAGGGCTGCACAACTCGCAAAAAGTGTCATACTTTGATTATTTTGACAGTTACTGAAATCGCAATATGAGTTTTTGCATTTCATTCTCACTGAAAAAAATACGGAAATGATGATGATGTGATTTTTGCCGGGATCCGTACCATACAAATAATGTTCCCTTGCACACCATAATGCTTCATTTATAACAGTATGTTGTGACACATTTTACCTTTATCAAAAAATTGTAGCTCCGGCAATTTGGATGTTGCACTTGGCCATACTGCAATTTCGACTAATTGTGCAGCCCTAATCAGGATATTAGGCAAAAGTAACGCCTATTTTCAGCTGCATCTCCATGCCCCCTTGTTAAATCATTTACATATCAAATACATCCAGAACAAAAATGCAGAAATTCATTTAAAGCTCCCAGTTTTGTGTAATGTTTATGTAAAACATTTAAAATCCGAAACAGAAGCCTTTTAAAGACTAATATATGGGCCAAATTTGAAGTAGCTTTTATATTTTGTACAAGATGGTTGGACTTGTTTCATTCCTGTCTTAATATAAACTGTACATGGCAGCTCTTTGTATTTACAGGTCACCGAAAAAAAAAGGTTTATTTACCAGAAAATTTAAAATATGATAAAAAGCACTTGCCTTTCTTTTAACAGCAGTCTTATAACTAAGGTCAATAGTGTCAATTTCTTTCTTGTTTCTTCAGTTTGTGGTTCTTTGATTTAAATGTGAAAACATATTGAGCGTTTATGGACAATAAATAACACTGGGAAAGAAGAAAAACTTCTACGAATGTAAACTTGGCTGTGAAACTGAATTATTGATACAAGACAACCAGTTTAATTAAATGAACAGTAATTGAAAGTTGTGAGAATCAAAGGATTGTTTTCCATCGCTATCTTTTGTTCAAAGCATTTCCAAAAAAAAAAAAAAAAACATGATTCCATTTTGGACAATAGTTTTTCTACTCTGATAAGACTTTGACTGTCTTGCGCTGTAAAACTGCATGTGAGAAGCAGTCTGTGAATTGTTTGTTGATTAGAATGTATCTTGCTGCTGCTGCTGCTGTTTTTAGACATTTCTGATGCTTCTGTACAAAGCTGTGCTTTATGTCAATAAATGATGAAACCTGCCAGAGGTAAGATCTGATGTCGACTGCACATGAGACATCAGCTCCTCTCTGTGGAAATATCAGAAATCCTCTCGTGATCATTCATACTCATGCTGGTACAGTGCTGTTTGTGTCATGGGCATGCATTACTATAAGGGCTGAAGTCTAAGAGCTGGATTTTGATAACAGGTGTTTGACATCTAAACGTCCTGCAATCAAGGTTTTATATAAACATCCAGAGTTTCACACAGCCCTCTTTTTTAGTGTTTTATTATGAGGTGATATTAATATATAATTAACTTTACCCAAATCCTCAATGCCAACCCTGTCTCATAAAAAAAATTTTTTATATTTAACTTCCTATCAATGTGAAAGTACTTGTGATGTTCTTATCCAAGAAGTTGCAAAATGACAACATAGTGTTTTACTACAATATCCACTCGTGAAAACTAAAGCATAAGCTGCGGTTTCATTTAAGCAACTCGAGGCACCTGGTTAAGGTTCAAAGAACAATACAGGTTTTTGTACATATAAAAAAAACTGTCAATATTTTACTTGAAGCACATGTTTGCTTTTACACTTTTTAACCAAAAACCACAATCTTTCTATGACCTTAGTCTTTCAGCTCATTATTTTGGTTTGCTGCCTGCAACTTTACTGGTTGTTTTCTCTCTTACTGCTCTCACTAATCAGAAAATACTCTGATAAACACACTGTATGCTACCTGCACAGCACCAAACCACAGACAAATCTTAAAGGTCCATTGTGTAAAAGTTAGTGGCAGCCAGTGGTGAGGTTTCACAATGCAACAAACTGTAACTTCTCCCATGTGCCAAACTGTAGCAGAACTAGAGTTACTTACACAAAAATGCAAAAGTGCAAAACCAAAATGCAGAACCATCATGTTTTTAAGCTCTCATGCAGTGCTCACAACGAACATGAAGCAAATTTTTGCCAGCTTGAATAAAGTGATATGAACACAGGAAATGTGGAGGCTCTGTGCTCTGAGCCAGCATGAACAAAGACAGCAATGCTCTGTCACAGCAGCACATTACCACTTCACTCCTTCTATTGATTACTTTCCACAATAAAAGACCAACTTACTGTAGGTTACTTGGATCATTTAGCTTAGAAGCAACTCTACAAAATAGCTTACACAAGTCACAAATATATATTCTCAGAACTTATCATGTAATCCTATGGCTTTACTCACTGACCTCTAAGCCCTCTCATTTTTAGTTCTGTCTCTGTACAGTCCTGATGTTGAGTCACAAATCTGCAGGTGCTGATGTTTATCCTGCATTTCTGATTCAAAGTTATGTCAGGAGAATCTCAACCAGATCTCAATGCTGATAGGGTTTCCTGACACAGCCTCACACAAACTGAATCATGCTCAAGTTGAAATTTTTCAATTTAAGCATCATTCTCATCGTGTCATTCATGACACCTGTTACAGATGTGCTTATGTTTATGTCTTTGCACTGACTTTGTGTGTAATTGTGCTGTGTGAAACACTCACATCATGTTCTGTGTGAACACACCTTATGACATTCACACTTTGAAAAACCCTGGTGTTGACGAATACAGAGCTAAAACGAGAGTTCAAGAGAGTTCAACAAACATTTGCCAGGTCACCAAATGAATGATAATACGGCCCCACGTAGCCCAGATATGTAAACAGGATACTGTCTTGCCATATAAACTCTGCTATATCAACAGGGTGTTACTATGTAAGTGTTGTTTTACAACTTACTGAATGCCCTTAAGAGGCCCAAAGAACAATTAAGCTAGTTTAACTTAAGTGTTAAAGCCTATGGCACTTCTGTAATACTTCCTGGAGTACACACACAAGAACCTTTCTGTTGACATAACATAGCAAAATCATTTACGTTTCCTTCAAGACAAAATCATTTTGTATATTAACATAATTTCCAGGAGACAGCTGTTTGGTCACAGTGTTTCAACAGTAGCACCAGCTATGTTCTGCATGTTTCATTCCACTATCTGGGAATGAAAACACAAAAAATGAACAATGTTTTGTTTATAATGTAAAGTAAAATGACTCATGTAGGTCTACTGACCTAGCCACCGGGTAACCAAATTATTATCTCCTCTGTCTAGCACAGGCACAAAAACTAGAATTATATAACATATAGCATCATACTGAATGTGTATAGATGGTTTCCCTCACTGCTGCATGGCACAACATTTTATGTAGATTTTTAGAGCAAGCTCACCCTCTAGTGGCTGTTGTTGATTTATTTTGATTACTGGACTGTGCTGCTTCTCTTGTATTTTAGCCTGAGACACAGTTCCTGTAAAAACAATCTCAGATAATTTAGTGAAAGAATGTTAAAATTATTGGATGAATCAAAATCTGACTGATACTACTGTAAAACATTTGTCCTCGCAGTGGTAGTGACGAGACTAGCCCAACACTGTGTAGCCATCATTGTTAGACTTGCACTCTAATTATTTTGATCCTGTGTGGTGACCATAATCACAGCCTGCATCTTTTTGTCTGTCTCTCATCCTCATGTAACCAAATCCTGTTCACACCTGGTGATCTGAAAACCAGGTGGGGATGATCTGCAGTTGCCACAGCAGTTTTCCAATCCCCCCATACAAGATGAATTTCACACTATGTCTTCTTCATGATGATGTGTCCCCTCTAATGTTATTTAAACACCTTCTCCACTAAAAAGACACAGTCAGTCCTAAAGATGATCCTGGGTTGGATGGTGTTCCTTCTGTTTGGAGGGTGTAGTGTAGCGCTGGAAAAGACCTTGACTGTGTCTGAAAGATGTTCAGAGGACACCAACACTTTCCTCTGGGAAATCAAGCAAGACAGGCCAAAGGAATATGCTGTTCTCAGTAAGTGTTGCTGACTTTTGAAAGGCTTTTTGATACTGAGTGTTAAGTTGTAGAGTCACTTGAGATTTTGCAATGAGTGTCGGGCAGACTCATTTAAAGTACAGGGGCCTGCTGTTCTTTTAGAGGAGCCAGTTACATTAACTCTGTGCTCATTATCCACAGAGTGCATCTGTAGACATCAGTTAGACACAGTAAAATGTAGGCAACAGACTTACATTCACATGCAAAAAGAAACATGCATGAATATGCATTTACAAAGCTTACAAAGATTTAGGCATTTATGTTCACATCAAAAGGCATCAATGCATGCATCAAATACATGACTTACAGTCTTATCTATGCACCTTATCAAAGTGTAGGCCTGCAAGAAAGCCCCCAGTGTTGCAGTTATTTTTCAGTGCTCACTACACCAAGGATATACAAAGGATTTCAATTTCTATTATGAACTGGTTATGTTAATGCTCATTTCTGTTGCCTTTCCTTAACTGTCTGTTTATTTTACATTCCTCCTCTTTTTAAAATATCTAATGGTTCTTTAAATGGTCTGCCAATTACAGTTTCTATTTTGAAAAGCACTTTGAGCTTCTATTTGAAAGGTGCTGAAGTATATTGTTATTATCATCATTATACAGCACAGCCTTAAAACAAAACAGGAATGAATAAATACTCACAGGAAACTAGCAGACCTTCTGTTCAGGCTACAAACATCCAGCAGGTGAATGAACAACCTGTAAATGTACAATAGGAGAAATTACATATTATTTAAAACCCTGCAAGCTCTATCACTGTGATTGTGTCTACGCAGACAGCACACCAAGGATACTCTGCTTGCTTTGCCTGTGTTGCAAAATGACAGGAGGCCTGGGGCAAGTCTCAGCAGTCCTGCATAGGTCAGGTGTATGCAGGGGTGTTTCTAGGTATTTAGGACATTCACAGCTTAGACTGGACCTCTGTTGGGGGGTCCTCTCCTGGCACCTTTTTGATAGACAAGCTCTATTTTGATGCTTTTTTGCACCCTGGCACGATATTTATATTAAAAGTTCACAAAACAAATCCCAGTGTGAATACATTTATCATAATTGTGAATTGGAAAATGACTGGGGGGCCACCAGCAGCTGCAAGTTGAGTATCACTGCAGCACTGTATAATAAGGCAACAGACACACAGAGACACACAGCTGTGGGATAAGAGAGACACACAGACAAACAGACAGACAGATAGTGTATTTGACTCACCCTTCAAGCCCGTCCTTATTTCATTCATGGAGATGAAGTGGTCCATATCCATGTCCCATAATGTCTTTACACTTGTTACTCAGATGCTAATGCACTACTGAACTAGCTGCTAGCTAACTAGACTCATAACAACACGGCTAACTGACAGCACCTAAAAAACAAGCTAACTCTTGTTTCATTTAAATATCACCCATTGTTGTTTTGTTGTGAAGTCTGGGTTTGACTTCAAATTTTACTTTTGAGCTTCTTTTCCAAAGACCTGTCATTAGCAGTTTTACAGTGGCATCATGGTGACAGCGTCTGTTTGTTTGACACTCAGTAATCAACGTAAACAACTTCACCTGCTCTGACTTCACTACCTGTGATGAGGGTGCAGTACCATGTCTGACCGGCACAACCCAGAGGGCGCTGTTTCACTCCAAAGGGGCAACCACATGAAAAAAATTGGGAAAACGTGAAACGTGTCTATTAGTCTAATAATAACAATAAGAAGAAGAAGAAGAAGAATTATGATAATCTTGAATAGTTTCAGGCACGTCTCTTTCCTCAAAAAAAAAAAAAAAAACTCAGCATAAGTATAAGAAAGATTACATTGATTTGTTGACATTTCTGAGTTTTAATATGAGGTAGTTTCATTCCTCCTCCGTAAAAAAAAGAAAGAAAAAAGAAAAGAAAACCCAAATAATGAAATAAAATAGAAGTAATTTTTCATACTTTTACCTTAGACTGCTATATGGTAAAAGCATGAAAAATTAATCCTATTTTATTTTATTATTTTTCATTTATTTTATTTGCTAATTTTTCTTTTATTTTCAGTTTCATTTTTTTTTAAGTCTTTTTATTGGGTTTTTTAAGGACAGATAATGTGCACATTGCAAAGGCAGCAATCTGTATCCAACATACAGGTAAGATAAAGTAATGTCCAGTGGAGACAGCCACAGAGAGCAAGAAAGTAACAAACAATACAAAAAAAAGAATAATGTGGGAAAAGTACACATTGAAACAGCACAAGTTATAATTAGTATACAAGGGAGGAAATAATGAAAAAAAAACACAAAACACCTTAGCAACACAGATGTCACAAAAATGAGGATGTGATGCACCATGGATGGGACCAAGTCACCTAACGTCAACCACATAAGATATAAGACATATATAGTAACTTCTGCTGGGTTGTAGACTATTTGTTGAGAAACGGTTTTCAGATTTTCAGGAAGATGTTTTCCTTGTTGACAAGTTTATATCGAGATCTTCCATAAATAACATTGTCAAGCTCCCTCAGCCACTGGTTGAATGTGGGGCTGCATTTTGACTTCCAGTGTTGTAAAATGAGGCGTTTTGCTGGCAGAGTGCAGAGACAGAGAGCCTGAGCAGTGTGATTATCAACGACAGAGGTCACAGGTAACCTAAATATGGTGAGAAAAGTGTCTGGTGTTATTGTTTTACTATAAGGCTTTTATATATAATCAAATATAAGTGACCAGAAGGAGTAGAGCTTGGGGCACAGCCATAGCTGATAGGCAAGCGTGCCTCTACAGTTTTGTCTTTTACATTGTATCGCAAAGTTGTGCAAGGGGCACTGAAAACGTAATTTATGCTGAATTACGTGACATCTTGCAAGGGCATACATTTCTTGTCAGCACTTGGGGGGCACACATATGAAACAGGGGGGCTAGGGGTCTTAATTTCTTGCTTTCTGGTGAATTTTTACACACCAATTTATGCATTTTGTGTATCAGTTTATGGTGCTTATGTCTTTATTTTAGTTAAAGTAAAAGTCCTTTATTCCTTCCATGTTTTTATTACTAAATATTGAGAAGGACGTGTCCCCCTGTGTGGTTTAAATCTGTTACAGCTTTAAATTAGGTTTTCGAAGGGTCATTAAAATCATTACTCTAGCAATCATAATCATTTATCAGTTTCACATTTAACATGCTCTGTTTTATGAATTCAGTCTCTTTTTAAGGATTGTGGAGAGCTGATGTTTTGTTCTTTGCACTAAGTTACATTTGTGTGTTGTTTAGTGGTGCTTGTGTGTGTGTGTGTTGACAGTGTATGATGCATTTGGAAAGCTGGGTAGCAATGTTGAAGGAGGTAATGCCAACCAGCCTGGCCTATTGCAGCAGTGTCGCTCCGCACACGGTCCCGCCTTCTCTGGACAATACTGCCAGGTGTTCCTTAGGCAGGTAACGACAAAGAATGTAATTAAACAACAAGAAATGTCATTCTGATTTAGATGTTGAACAAAGTGTTTTCACCACCACAGGGAACAGTCCAGTACTTTGTGGGTATCTGTGTTCCTGACTCCTGTAGGGAAGATGATGTGGAAATGCTGGTGCTGTACGGTCAGTGATCTTAAAATCTGGATAATATCACTCAGTCACTAGTTTTGCTTGACTCATGGCTTGTTTTACCTTTTTAACAGAAACACTTCTGTTTGGTAAGACGTCCCTAATTCCTCCTTTACCTCCCATCCTGGTCAATCAGTCCACTCAGGAGATGATCATGACCCACTGCTTGCCCAACACCATTGCCCCTGATGCATCAGATGTCACCTGCCTGTCAGTATATGATTGGATGTGACTTGTTTTAACCTCTCTGCTGTCTTATTTGCTTGTGTAAACTGAGCTGTGTCTCTTTATATTCCACTTGTTTTGGTCTCTAACACAGACACTCCTTTTTTCTCCTGCAGGTTTGTGTGTTGTGTAATGGTAGCATTTCCTCTTGCGGCTACCCTGTTTACAGCTATAATAAGGTGGCAACGGAACAGAGAGGTCAGTCCAACAGCGGCGTCTTCCTGTTTAAACACTGGCCTAAACCTTTATGGGACCCTGAAGACCAACGGCTCCTCCAGTAGTGATATTAATAGCAGCACTTCAGAGGAAAATAGTAGTCGTACGTACAATGTGTATTATGTGTTTTTGTGTGGTCCCCAGCATTTCCTGAAGATGTTTACCACAGGATGCATCACAAGCGTAATTCTGTCCTGTGACTGGACTATAGAAGACAGATGATAAGTAAATATTAAACATTAAAAAGTATATTAAATGTTGTCTTTCATAGACGGTACCAGGCGCACTGCACTGTGTGTTCCTCGAAGCTGTGTGTATCGTTGCCTTCGGGCGTTCTCTCTACAGACCACCAGCCAGGGTGTCTTAAGCACCTCCTCATCCATCCCAGGAGGAGGCTACTCCTCCCTGAATGGCATCCGTGTTCTCAGCCTGTTATGGATCATGTGTGGACACTCTGCACAGTTCCCTGTAATAAATAACCTGGGTACGACTGAACTGCCTGCCACAGGCTTATTAAATCTGCAAATCATTCAAATATATTTTGACGTCCTGCATTTTCTCTTCTGCAGACAACTACAAAAACTGGAAGAAAACAGTTGAAAGCAGCCCTCTGCATGTGCTCTCCATCAGCGGTCCTGTTTTTCTGGCAGTGGACACTTTTTTACTGTTAGGGTGAGACTGACACCACAGGACGTTTAAAACCATGGTGTGTGTAAAAACTGTTTCTAGAGCAGCGTTTGTGTTGTAGGGGTCTGCTGAGTGCGAGGTCTCTGCTGGGCTCCATCGACAGGGCTGAAGACAAACTGAGTCCCAGTTTGGTTGCTAGCTACCTCCTCAGGAGGATTAAAAGGTACTGTGTTGGTCGTTACGACAATCAAACTGAGTCATATTTTTTTTTGGATCGTATGTGTCATCAGTTTTGTATATTTAAATTATCTTTGTGTTTCCATCTCTACAGGATTCAACCACTGCATCTGTTTATTATGTGTCTAACCATCGGCCTAATCTCGCTGATTCAGTGGGGACCCTACTGGTTCCCATTTATAGATGCGTTGATGGATTGTAAGACCTACTGGTGGGCTAATTTACTGTTGATTAGCAACCTCCTCCCAGTCCACGAGATAGTAAGTTTATGCTATAACTCAGTAGCTCCAGTTCTGTTTTGACGTATTTCTATACTGAAGTATCATCATCTTATTTCCCAATCTCTCCTCAGTGTATTCCTTGGACATGGTACCTGTCTCTGGACTTCCAGTGCTATGCCACCACTCCTCTGTTGGTCTATTTTTACAGGCTGTATGTTCTCGATTTTTACCTTGGACAAATTACATTTTTGAACCTCTGCCGCAGCTGAATTAACAAATCTAGTTCTGTAATGTTATTCATCCTGTTATTTGTTTATCAGAAACAGAGGTGTGTTTGTGGTCGTCGCTGGAGGCCTTCTGCTGATGACCACTGTGGTCAGCGCTGTTGTAACTGCACTCCTGCAGCTGCCAGTGTTTCAGCCATCAACACTGTAAGATTTGGTGATGTTGATCTAGAGCTAAAGTAAACAGCTTAGGGACCAAATGCATTAAATGTAAGGTGATTAAATTGTACAACCCTAATTCCAAAAAAGTTGATGCTGTGTAAAGAATAAATAAAAACAGAATGCAATGATCTGTTCAAGTCAAGATCAGTAGAGTCAGTTTTTAATGCAGTGCCACCGAAAGGGTCAAAAGTCATGGCCATTCAATGTTGGTTTTGGCCTTGCCTCTTACATGCAGAGATTTCTCCAGATTCTTTGAATCTTTTGATGATGTTATGTATCGTGGATGGTGAAATCAGTGAATTTGTTTTAGTTGTGTATTGAGAAAGGTTGTTCTTATACTGTTGGACTCTTTGCCCACACAGTTGTTTTACAAAGTGACCATCCTTGCTTGTGAACAACTGAGCTTTTTGAGGATGCCCCTTTCACACTTATTAATGATACTATAATTTGTTGCTATTTCACCTGTTTACCTGTGGAATGTTCCAGGTGTTTTCTGAGCATACAACAACTTCCCTGGTATTTTGCTGTACCTGTTTTACTTTTTTGAAATGTGTTGCAGGCATCAAATTCAGAATATGGGTATATTTCACAAAAAAACAATAAAGTTTATAAGTTTGAACTAAAATATCTCGTTTCTATACTGTATTCATTTGAATATAGGTCAAAAAAAGATTTGCAAATAATTGCATTCTGTTTTTAATTCATATTTTACACAGGGTCCCAACTGTTCTGCAATTGGAGTTGTACTATTTTGACTTTTTATGCTGTGAAATTTAGTGTAAAAGAGAGTAATAACTAACCAGTCACTCCAGTTAAAACAAATAAAATGATTTATTTGTTTTATTATTTTGCAGGACTTCTGAGAATTATGTCTTGTATTACTATGTGAAACCCCACACAAGGTATGGGCCATTTTTAGTAGGAATCTTGACTGGAATATACTTGACAACGAAGAAAAATCAGCTGTTAAAGCAAAAGGTGAGAACATCCCTGCCAGAATCACAGCACACAGCCCGTTCTTTTAGAAGACATTTGAACATCATTTGGTCTTTGGGCCAAAAAGACTCAGTATATCAGTATACATACAAGGGACTAAGCTGCCTTCACACTTATGTGATTATCATGTCTTGCTGTTGCTCCAGTGGCAGGCAGCATTTGGTTGGCTCTGCTGTCTGTCACTCATGGCTGTGATAGTGGGACTGGCGTACGTTCTCAGGGAGACCCCAGCTCATCCATCTGCGCCACATGCTCTCTACCAGGGACTGCACAGGCCGCTCTGGGCTCTGGCTGTGACCTGGATCATACTCGCCTGTGAGGAGGGTTACGGAGGTAAAGGAAGGGCAGGGATGTTCCAAATTCCATAATTAGTAGCATGTAAAACTAAACTAGACTTACATGCCTGAAATCTGAACAATATATTTTGAAAATCTATGCTACATCTTCCTCTGTGTTTCTCGCTGTTTCTCCAGGTTTTATCAAGAGTCTGTTGTCACAGGGTTTCTGGGTTCCTCTTTCCAACATTAGTTTTGCCTGCTATCTGACACATCCCGTCTTCATCATCATCTACATTGGCTTGCAAGAGACCCCGATCCACTACACAGACCTCAACTTTGTAAGTCAACATAATTCATTCATTCTCATCAAGCTCCATGCTGACATATTCCAGATTAGGTTATTATTTGGCCATGCCTCTCTAACTTAATGCCTCCTGTCTTTTTCAGATGTACATGTTCCTTGGCCACCTGGTGCTTACACTGGTGGTCGGCTACGTGTTTACTGTTCTGGTTGAGAAGCCTTACCTCCTCCTGAAATGGAGCAGTACATAACAAGACAAGCCAACACACAAAAAAGACTTTATCCAGTTAACACCGTGTCTATTTCGAGTTGTTTGCTTGTGCCTTGTGAGCTGTGTCATTGTTCAGCTTTTGTAGATATTAAACCTGTTTATTTCTAAAAAAGAAACCAAGAATTTTTTTTTTTTTATAGTGATCTCTGAGTGTTTACTACTTTTACACTGCAAACAGTATTCTGCAGCCTGCAGATGATAACATCCTGCAGATCGCACAAAAAATAAGGTCAAGATAATTCAGATCAACACATTTATTAACCGTCACCATGATAATGGTGAAAATATATTCAAAATGTTTTTGAGTTTTCATCTCCACAATCAATAACAACGACAAATCAGGAATAGGATTTGAGATGCAGTGATCTGTGACTTTAAATGAATGTGGGCCAGGGGCGTAGAGTGGGGGGGCCATTTGCCACTTCCCTACCCTTGCTGGGACCATCCTTAGCTCAGCCTTTTTCTCTTTCACACAGGCACTGCAAACCTGAAACTATCTAGAAATTACACAGAGGAGCTGTATCTGAGAATACAAATGACCACATCAGCTGGATCGTACATAAAACTGATTTGACCTGCTCCTGAGCATAAAGTCTGCGTAATGTCAGGATAAATTGTCAATGAACTGTCCTAAGAATTCACAGTGAATGAGTGGGCATGTTAATAGCATGATGATTTCTATCATGCAGCTTGCGCGAAACTGGAATAAAACAAACACTGGAGGGTGAAGAAGAAGGGTCATTAACACAAAGACGGCAACAAAAAATTCTAACTGGAGAGATGCTGAGATTCGCAAACTGCCGTCAGTAAGGGCAGAAGCTGAAATCATCAGACATCAAGGAAGACTTGTTTTTGACCAAATTGCCAACCAGCTATGTGACGTTGTAATCCACGTCATGTCTAGCCTCTTGCACGGTCTACCCAGGTGAGCACGGTCTCACTCCGAAGTTGTCAAAATCCAGCGTTCGGGCAGTGACCTGCAGCATCAGAAATCAACGAAAAAAGGCGGGCATGATACGCGGCCGGTTGCTGTTATAGTTTAACAGCGCCCAGCAGCGACGGGACAAGAACAAAACTAAAGGCGGCGAAAGACCAAGTGGAGCGGGCAGGGGTTGGTGGATGGGTCCAACAAACACAAACCTTCACCCAAGAGAGTGGTGTTCATGTCCCATAAGATTCTAGAGCCAAACTCTGTCCTTTTTTCCTAAACCTAACCAGGTGCTTTTGTTGTTACTGAAGGAAAAAAAAAAGTCAATTCACAGTGTTGTACCAACATAAATTTCCTGTGAAAATGGAGGGGTATCTTGAAAGAAGACAATGCATGAAACAGGCAGAACTTTACACAGTGTCCCAGAATGTTAACAACCAACACACCCAGAGTACCTTGCATGGCGTATCTGGACGTGGAAAGTCTGTGACCATAACATCAATATGTGACGAGGTCAGAGTGAGAATGTGGGTGCCCAGGCACCATCCATCACCTGAACCAAACAGAGTATTTCCAATAAGTGAGATTGCTTCTGACAAAGACAATCTCCTGCTTTGTGCTACATGTGTAAAAGACACGACAATAGTTACAATAGGTGCCACCAGGACCAGCATTTTGCTGTGATCACACACACATGCACACACACGGTTGGACACACAAACTCACAATGTAAAAACAATACCAGCCTCACTGTTATGGTAAAAACTAAAAGATTAAATAACTCTTTTTTCCTATTCAAGATTACTTGGGATTTTCCAACCGCATGGTATAATTCACTGTAATAGTCTAACTTCATTGGGAAAAAGGCAGAAGACAGGAATAAGATTACAGTCTAGTACTTCAGATACTGCCTGCTTGCATAGGACAAGACTAGTGTGACTGGCTTCCTTGTGACCCAAAGTTTAATATATTCCCCTACTATTCTTCCTCTCCTGTTAATGGTTCTGCTGTCAGACAACACAATAACGTATTCGATATTTTCGATGCACTTTCCATGATGGCAGTGAGTCAGAATTTACAAGTGGCACTGACTCAGCTGATGAGATCTCAACAAAGGTTTTCAGTTTCTTATGACGCATAAACGCACAGCTACGTTTCCATCGTAGCACTCGAGTTATGCAGGGCATGTGCTCTGTTGTACATTGCATTAAGTTGAGTAATGCTTCGTGAACAGCCTCAAAGAAATACCTTGACCCTCCTGCCACTGTTTATCTCTACCGCTCACAAAGAAACAAACTCCTCATGTGGTGATTTTCACTGATGTGATAATGTAAAATCAGCACGATAGAGTGCTGGTTTTGACACCAGGGTGGAGGTTTAAAAAAAAAAGAACAATAAGGAAGGAAGATGTAAGTTGCTATAATTCCCAGTTTCAGCATGTCCTAATTAAATCATGTTGGTTCATACCAGATAACTATGTGTTCAGTCTTGTAAGATAAAAGCCAAATATGGGTTGCCATTTCTGTCATAACATTTTGGCATAGCGAAGATGTGTCCCATATCGATCATTCTCCTGCTATGGCGCTCCTCCCTTAGATGGTTCTAGTAAAGCATGCTTTAGCCGACTCTCTCACGCTTCCAGACAAACAGAATGTGGTTGTGACGCACACTTCTTACATGTGCGGCACCATTCTCCACCTGGTCCTGCTCCTGGGAGTTTGGGGGAAGGAGGGCAGACGTGAGGGCCGAGGCAGACTGTGCAACAACATGGTGTAAAAATATATCTTGCTTTGGTAAGATGACACTCCTCTCACCATGACTACAAGAGTCCACAGGGGGCCAGGTCCAGTCCAAAACCCCTACAACAACATGCTCAAGATGGTGTAACATGGCTGAGACTGTTTCAAACTTGTAACGACACTGGTTTTTGGAGACAGAAAAACTTTTGAAAGCCCTAGTTTAAGAAATACTGAGCATGCGTTATGAGTGTTTCTTCCAGTTTTATATTGTGTAATTATACATTTACTTGTAGGCCTTCTTAAAAGGTATAAAATATGAATTGCTATACAAAAAGTGGTCAATTTTCAGCTTAATTCAGTGAATCTCTGTACTGATAACTTGCTGCCCAGTGGTCCGCTTGCTATCTCAGCCCATCAGCTGCTCTTTTCTGAGACCATAAATGTGTTTCTTCTGAGAAGCCACAGAAACATGCACACACACATATCCTTTAATAGCTACATCATAACAAGTCCAGCCTTATTGAAGTACTGTCCAAGTGCTATTTGGTGACACACTTAATTCAATGGACAGTCAGGTGATGTGACACATTAGTAAATCTCAATTTAAATGGTTTAACCACATTGCTCTGCTTTATTTAGGTTACTTACAAGTAATTTCATTAAAATAAAACAGCCCTGAAATGCTTTTTAAAAGAAATAAAAGACTATAGGATCAAAAACGAATTATTACACAACAGCTCCCACACACACGTACAACATGCACCATTAATCCAATAATACTCCCTCTGTTGCTCAGTAGATTTACAAGGCACCAGGCACAAGAACAGCTGCACGGACACAAGTGTTACATAATGGCACGAAAAGAGCAAAAGGACATGACATCATTTTAATAGTTTTGTGTCCTCATCCTCATCTGTTTATTGTGCTTGTAATGATAAATGAAACCCTCTGTAGTGTGTGTGTTGGAGAGTGTGTGAGAGTGTGTGTGGCGGGAGAATTCATTCATAAAACTCATCACTGATTTCTCTCTCTACACACACACACACACACACACACACTAACAATAGTGACTTTATACACTGCTTTGCCAAAGTTGTAGGAGTGTCAGTGAGTAATTGTAACTTAAAAGAGTCTATTTTCTTTATTCTTTTTTTTTGTTTTTTTGTTGTTTTTTTTAAATCAGGCTTGAGACGTTCCTGTTTTATTGGAGACTCTCTGTTGTTAAACCGCTTTTTACAACGTGGTGATTTTATAGCAGTGAAAGAATCTGCTTCGCTCCACCTGTCACAGGAACAATGATGTAACAGCCATAAACTGCTCTTGGTTATAAAATGGTCCTTCACTGTCATTATGAAACAACATTTAGTAAGCAGTTTTCTTAAAGATATACAGATTATTTACATGCAGTTTGTTAGTTTGAAGTAAACAAATCTCTGCATTTGAAAACAGGGCCAGAGAAAAGGGTGATGCACAACTGCTGTGACAATAAGAATCTGGAGAGGCCTGGAGATGGTGACTGCCTGGTGTTGGGGGAGCTTAAAGGGAAACTTTGATATTGTTCAACCTGGACACTGTTTTCCCACGTTATTGTGTCAAAGTGACTGATGGAAACAACGGTTTTTGTAATTGTAAATAATGAGCAAGAGGGTTGCAGCTGGCCGCAGCAAAACAGGCTGCAATGTAACTCAGGAGATGATGCACTGTCAATGTACATTCAATCAAAGTGCTTGTTTTTGCCACTGACAGGCTCAGACTGTTATTCTGACAACATTATGAAAAGGATCCCTACAGAGACAGACCTTTGTGTTACAAAGTAAGCTCCTTTTTGTTTAATCACAAACAGCCCCAAAATCACCATCGCCAAATCCATGAGACTGCATTTAAATAAACAGTACTGTAACATCACAATACTGACAGAAACAAAACTTGTTCTATATGCTAGTTCTATACAAGCTAACATTACGGTTTATTCAGAGTCTGGTGGGCTTGGCGACACTGATTTTGATCAAACAAAAAGGATCTTACTCCTTTACAAAAATGTATATCTCATCGGGATCCTTTCCATAATGTTGTGAGACACACAGAGTAATAATCTGAGCCTGTCAGTAGCAAAAACAATGGCTTTTTAGTGCACAAATGCCCTGCATGGTAACACTGTAGCTAATATTGAATGCCAGCTGCAGCAGTTTCACTCGATACTGGACCAATTTCAAAAAACGTTGTTCCCATGAGTCACTTAGACACAAAAACCCTGTGAAAATAGGTCGATGCCAAAAATACCAAAGTTGCCCTTTAAGCAGAATAAATGAAGAAGATGGCCCAAACAAAAGAAGGTCGAGAACTGTTAGGCATGAAGTCAAAGGCAGTGATGTATAGGAGCTGATGTTGTTTATGCCAAACTGTGTACTTTTTCAAAGTTTAGGGTCAAGTGGTGCTCAAAAACATGAATAAATACTTAAACATTTTCCGAAATATGCTTATTTGCCTTCTTGTCAAGAGTTGAATGAGAAAGTCAATACTACTTTTATATCTGTTTGATGTAGGGCTGCAGCAAGCAGTTGATTAGCTTAGCTTAGCATAAAGACTGAAAACAGGGGGAAACTACTAGCCTGGCTCAGTGCAAAGGGAAAAAATCCAACTAGCAGCACCTGTAAAGCTCATGGATTAACATGTCATATCAGACTATTGCAGTCTTGTAGTACAAGGTAGCGTATACAGACATGAGACTGGTATCTAACTCATGGCGAGAAGGCAAATAAGCCTATTTCTATAATATCTATTACTTTAAATTCCCATCAGAATCAAAGCACCACCATGTTTCCACTGAAACTATACCCTTTTCCTTATCAAGTATCTATAGACTCTGGTAGCTCGGCAGTTTAAAGCACAATTGTTTCATGCCTTGAAGTACAAACAACAGACTATAATAACCACTTGCTAAATCAGAATCACTGGACCATCTAAATTATTGGAAACTGACCTGCCATCTATGTCATTAGGGATTAGCTTGTGTTCACTGCTTACGAGATGAGTAACTTGGCTAATGAGAGGCAAAGTCACATTTAATCACTGTCAGGACAGGGTGAGATAATTGACCACTAATAATTTTACATAAAAGCCAAGAAAGGTCTGTCTGTCCTCATTAGATTGTTTTGGTCACTGACAACAGTGCATTGTTGCTCTGCCAGAATAGTTAGAGGGGCGTTAATGTTGCCAGAAATGTGACCCTCAATGTCACGGGTGCTCTGTCATCATTTTTTTCCCTGCATACTATATTACTATCTAAACCCTTAATTATTACTCTACTGTGTACTTGGGGGGCTTGTTTAAAGCGGACCTGTTTTACTTTTCCTTATTTTTTGTCATGCACACAATGTTACAGTGTCTGACATCCATATTAAACATGGCCAAAGTTTCAAATAATGTGAACGTATGTAAAATAATTCTTGTAAACAGTATCCTCAGGCTTCAGACCATTTTGAATGCCATGTTTCCAATGTTTCTTTTTTTACTTTCACAACACGATGTCATCAGCTTGTGACATATCCATGCACACTACTGCATGTGTGTGCATAATGCAGGCCTACACTGCTACATGTAGCTACATGCTAACATCAGGGAATATGAAATTTTGTTTACAGATGATGTAATTTTTTTTTAATCATATTACTGATGTAACATGTCTGGTTGTCAAGATTTTGGTTTAAAAGCTTTTATTGGTGATCTTTAAACGGTAGAAAGTTCCGCAACAGTGTTACAGTCATTCCTCAGCTGCAGAAACACTGAGATTCAGAATACCCGGAAATGCTGACCACATAGAGCAGACTGGGCTTTTTGGGGAGGAGGGCTTAAAGAGACAGGTGCTAAAACTGAGCGTCTCAGACAGAGGTAATCCAGCACAGACAGTGTGAGGAAAATAAAGTGTTTTTTTGAACATTAAAGCATGTAAACATGTTCTAGTAGAAACCCAAAATACAAGTACGAACCTAAAAAAAATTATCCTGATAGGCCCCTTTTTAAAGTTTCTCATTATTTCTCTCCCTGGCCAGATTAAAAAACTTCCCCTAATTAAATGTCTGTAACATCAACAAGTCAACATCTTCATCTGTAAAGTGGGGCATCACTGAAACAGCCTGTAAATATAGATATTGAGTGTTAAATGTTCAAGATCGGCACATGTCTGCAATATCAGGTAACTGACTTTGTACTTGCGGGGGGACAACATTTAAAAATAGACTCACACCCCGAGACCGCCGGCTCTAGCCTGAGCTCATACTGAAGTCCTACATCATATGTCTATATCCTCAACCACACGGCTATGACAAGGGTACGTACTGCATGCATGACGAGAATCCCCCTCACAGGCTGAGACATCTGCTTTAATACGTTGAGTAATGATACTTTGATCATGTGTGGTGATTCAGCTGTGACGTAGACATTTGTTTATGGTTCTCTTTGGGAATGGTAAATGTTGTCAATACACTGCTTTGTCTTGGACTGCTGACAGGTGGACACACACTGTGTTGTGCTGCATGAGACACATAACACACTTTGTCAAGCATTAGAAGTAATTCCTTAAAGTGATCTACAAGTGTAGTGAATTTTGGTGAATATTTGTTTAGTTTTCCGCTCATGTGTAGCTGTCGCTGTTGAGAAAGTTTACATTTTGATACAGCTTGTGTAATTATTTTTTAAGGCAGTGTTCCTGATTTACATGAGCATACATCTGTCAAGCATGTCGTCCACATGCAGACGCTTTAAAGATGCAGCAGGCTCTTAAGGGGGGGTTGTGTGACCGAGGATGGATCTATTTTGGCACAGACGTTCAAGATGAAATCCAACTACACTTTCTTGCTCTCAGTCACACGAGTGCTGACAGCTTTATTGTTTTTCTAATGTCAGTAGAGATCAAGTCTTATCTAATGTACTAATCAACAATACAACAACATTGATTTCTGATTCATTTAAAACCTTCCAAGTGGCTCTAAAAGTAGATTACAACTCAGGTGTGTGGACTATTAATATGCAGGCCATAATCAAATCTAAATATAGAGTCAGTGTACTGCATGTGACTGTGGTGTAGCAAACAGATTGGATTAATTTAAGGAAAACAGTCTTTTAACTCTATCATGTTGTCAGGGCTTTAATATGTTTTGCAGCCTGAAAAAATGAGTGAATTATACTTTATATATTCAAGGTGTTTGTCAACAGACTTACTAAAGTTAGGAGGTGTAAACATAGGAAACATGTCAGGCCCGAGTTCTCTGCTAGGTGTCCTTCACTGCAGCAGGAATGTCACAAATGCAGGTCATGGGTGAAGATGTGCTGGTATTTTTCCAGTGTCTGTGCCACCAGTTCCCCTCCTGCAATCTTGTATATCAGGGTGCATGTTTTGAAGCCTCCCCCTTCAACACTTCATATTAGGCCTATGCATGTATGTCAGGTTGCCTGCAGTGGGCAGCACTACCGGCAACAACACCACCACACCACTACTGGCGGCTGTAATCTAAAAGGAGAATAACAGGAAACACATATTAATGTTTCAGTGGGCAGGATTTAGGGGGATATACTGGCAGAATGTAACATTCATGACTACGTTTTCATTAGTGTATAATCATCTGAAACTAAGAATGGCTGTGTTTGTGTTACCTTAGGATCAGCTGTTTATATCTACACATGGAGCAGGTCCTCTTTCATGGAGTCCACTGTGTTGTTGTTTGACAGTAGCCCAGAATGGACAAACCAAACACTGGTGCTAGATAGGGCCATTTACGTTTTCCAGCTTGGCACACAGGGGACGTTTGAGTTGGTTGGAATCCTTCACACCAGACCTTTAAAGGGACAGTTCACCCAAAATAAAAAATACATTTAAAAAATATATACTTCTTACCTGTGGTGCTATTTATCAATCTATATTGTTTTGGCGTGAGTTGTAGAGTGTTGGAGATATCGGCCGTAAAAATGTCCACTGTCTCTCCAATATAATGGAACTAGACCGCACTTATCTTGAGTAAAGTCTGGAAAGAAATATTGCTGTTGAGTTTTTCAAGAGGTTTTTTTTGCAAGCTGAGTGCCATCTAGTGTCATCATATTTGAGAGAGGGCAAACATTTTACAGCCAATATCTCCAACACTCAGCAACTCACACCAAAACAATCTAGACTGATAAATAGCACTAAAGGTAAGAGGAAAAATAGTTATTTTTGATTTGGGGTGAACTGTCCCTTTAAGAAATATCCTTGGTGTAACTCATCAGGTTAATGTTGCTGTTGTCAACATTTTAAAATAGTAATTCCTCCAATTTAACAATATAACTATTAAAAACTATGTAAAAACAACTTATTTTAAATGTGTTTCAACAAATTATGAAGTCTGCAGTATTATTCACATTGAGGGCATTAGCAACAATGATATTACAGAAACCTCCACAGACTGTGTTTTCATAAATATCAGGTATCAGCTTTTATAAAAGCTGCAGATTATCTGCTGAAAGTGTGCATCACTGTAATTCTTTTAGAATAAGTAAGTAATCCTTTTAATATTTCTGTATGTGGATATTTTTCATTACTCTTTTCTGAAAACCAATAAAACTGGAAACACTGATAGTTTTGCAGCCAATAAACTGAGTCTGTTAGCTTCTTTATAATACAGCAAAGTTGGCCCTTTGAGCTAATAAGCAACACCAGAGATGCTTAACAATTCTCTCAATATGTAACGACTTGCATCTCAGTGGGTTTTGCAGCTCAATATTGTTGTGTTTTCTATATCTGGTAAATATCTAACAGTGACAGGATTGTGTAAAATATCAGTAACACGTTTCAATGAATCCCACACTAAAACAAAAATCCCAGTGTTTATAATAGTATATTGATCAGGCAGATTTTGCTACCCCTCAGTTGTGCAAGACAACAGAAATCCAAGAGTGTAGTCTGCGTCTGGCAAAAACACAACCACCACACACCAGGCGGTTTTATCGGCTACATAGTAACAACAACAGGAAGGTTTCCTGTTGATAAGGTATGTCAAGTGTCCTTTAAAAGCTTCTAAAATAGATGCAACATGCCAGCTGAGGGGGCATCTCCTGCGAGTAAGATAAACACCTTGAGAGAGATAGTGGGCCTCCCTTTAAGTATTTAAGACTGAGGAGGAAAATAAACACATGAGCATCAGCTTATTTGACTGTCTGACTTTACTTTGCAGGCACTGAATCAAAGGATCTAAGGATACAGTTGGACTCAGGGGAGGAAATGACACCAGAGGAGCCAGACACAAACAGTCTGTCTGCAGAACTTTTTGCCGTTTGTCACAAAACTTGGCCCGAAGTTGCTGTTTGACAGCTGGAATCTTGCTGCTGACAATCTCCACGAGCAGCACAACTACAAGTCCCGATGGATCCGTCGCTTCTTTGCACGGATGACCAAACGCAGGTCACCAGCAGCTCCCACAGACACACAGACAAAGGATTTAGACCCTCTTTCTTTTTTGCACAATCCCACAGAAAACAAGCCGTCTGCATACCAGACAGAAGCAGAGGCTATGTCAGATCTCTCAGACCTTAAAGATAAATCCACTGAGCCTTTATCAAATGTTTCCAAATGCCTCTCTCAGGAGAGAAGTGTCAACTCAGACAGTTTGAAGCCTTTATCATCCAGCTATAATATGTCAGAATGTTTGTCACTTTGCTCCGGGCCTGTGCCAGAGGATGATGATTTCAGGGTTTGTAGCTATTTTGGCTCATCAGAACCTGCATTACCTCTTTTACCTCACTTCTCTCATGACCTTATTTCGCCTCTATCTGAATCTTTTCCAGAGCTTCACATTAAACAAGAACCACAAGAAAATAGGACACCTCAACCTTTTGGGGCGATGTCACCTACTTCTGGGGGTTCGATGGAGCCACCTGTCACTGAGCTTCTCTCCAGCTCTCACAGTCGAGCCTTTTCTCTATTAAGGTCGTTATCACATCAGTCAGATAGTTTAGAGAGTGATACAGTAATGGCACCTGTGTCAGACCTTTATATCTTTGAAAGTGACACGCAGGACTTTATCCTGAGCTCTAGTGTAGATCCTCAGGAAGGTCAATGTCCTGAATACAAGCCATTATCACAAACACAGGGAAAAAACCCTGACTGCGATGCACATGTCCTGATGTATGATTCACTGCAACGTAATGACACGATGTCCTCACAGCTCTGCTGAGGAACAAATTATGGTGGACTATGAGTCAGATACGAGCCAACATCCAAGGCCACCTGCTGTGGATGCCTGCGAGACAGGCATGCTGTCGGTAAATGATGGGAGACAAGGCAAAGCAGAGGTTGCTGATTCAACCCCCCAACCACAAAGAAACGAGAGCCCTGTCGAGCTGTGGGTGGATGCATGCCAGTATCTGGGAGGTGAGGATGCCGGAGATATGACAGGACACTCTGTGATGCAAGGAGGGCTCACCGGTGACTTGCCTTTTATCCCAAGAGAGACACAACTATCAGGTTACAGCTCTGATAGTAGCGAGGGGATTGGCTGGTCCAGCGATGACACCAGAGGTTGGGGGCCACCAGTTGAGAGGTGGTCATCAGTGGAAAGCTGGTCCAGCGCACTGTCCGACTGGACTGGGATCATCACGGCTCCACTGGAGAACTTCACAGCTGCCTTTACAGAGATTGGGGCCGAGATAGATGCTCTGACACAGGCTTTAGCGGAGGTAAACACTCATATAGAAACAGAGACGTCTAAAGAGATAAAGGGTCAAGAGTCAGCAGTGCAGGCACAACCGCAACCACCCATGGGTGTCCAGGATCAGCCTCTAGGGACGCAAAACACCCCAGAGAGCTCTGTCCTCTCTGGGCAAAGCTGTCTCTCTTTGTGCCTCGAAGTCGCAGGACCTGAGCTCAGAGACGCAGAGGGCTCCCAGAGCGTTGAATCCTTGTGTGATTCAACAGCGGCAACCACACAGGAAGAAAAGGAGCCGGAGGAGATCCAAAGTAGCCAGGCTGAGTGCTCTGCATGCCCCACAGGATCATCTGGTGCTACGGTGGCCCCGTCCTGGAGTGTGGATGTGATCTCTGGGTCTGCATCCTCTGCTGATCTTGACCTTTCTCTTTTTGGTGGATCTGATGAGTCAAACGTTTTCATCGGCACTGAAGAAGATACAATTATACTGAAGATAACAGAGGATACAGATTTGGAGGGACAAAATACAGCTGGAGGGCTGATAATCAAGAAGGTAAGGCGACTTACAATAGAGGTTAGTAATTCAGAAAAGAGTTTGACATGTGCTCTGCTTTATGTGAAAAGCATGAAAAATGAGTGCATATTTTACAATCGAACCTAGGGACTGTATGTTTATTTACATCTTGGACCCACACATAGACACACACACACATGTTCACACACGTTCAAACACACATCACTGTCTCTGACGTATGTGAAAGACAAACATCAGTGGAAATATTCACCCTTTGTAATGGAGAGAACAACAGCGATCACCTTCACATCAGTCGCACTGGCCAACACGTAAAACAGTCATGCAATGTGGTAACATGGCCAGAACGTTAACAGATATTCCCGCTACTGTCCTTGTCAGCGTTGTCCTTACAGTATTGATAGCCTGTCAGGAGGAGGTACATAGCGGAGAGCGAAATCCACGTATGAGAACTCACGAGTATTGTCGCCTTGCTTTGGATCGGAGCCACTCATTTTGCACCCATGAAGGACTCTCACCCAGGGCTTGATTCTGTATTACTGGATAAGTCCTTTGGCTCCCATCTCAAAGACTGACAGCTGTGTGTGCTGAAGGAAACGGGGAGTGCATGAGAGGAAAACTTCAGATGGACAGAAATGGCATCTAATAATAGCTGAGAGTTCAATGATAATAGCATGCATCCGTGGCGTGTCAGGGTGGGGGGTGAGAGGAGAGCACAGCTGAGGACTGAAACACGACCCTCCCTTACTCTCTCTCCCTCTCTCTTTATGTACGCACCCTTTAACACACCCATTCCCACCGCATCTCCTTTAAAAACCCAAGATCAGGGCGCCAACAGGTCCATGGGCCTAAGAGACTGCTTTTGATTGGCTTAGGTGCGCAAGGCATAGCTGGAGCGGCTGTCTATAACAGCGACAGTGTAGGTTTCAGTTGCATGCAGGACGTATGGACTGTGGGATCAGATATAGAGGCATGGTGTTTCATAAACCTCTGCTCTGGGGCTCTATAGAAAGGTATGTGTCGAATGTATCTGAATGTTATGGCATGTTTTTGTAATCCACTAATTGCAGAATCTGACTTTAAAATAATTATCTGCTATGTGATATTGATGCCAGCACTTTAACAGTATTATTATATAATATGTTACAGTGTCAATAGAGTCTGTCAGTCTTATACTCAAATGTGTCAGGATTTAATAAATATTGAAGTCTAAATTTATCTGACATTTGTCTTATTATTTGTCTATTTTTATCATCAGCCCTTTGGAGATGAAGTGTGTGAAGTGACAGAGGAACACAGTGTCTCTCAGCCGAGCTCTGTTGCCGAGCAGGAGGCCAAAAGGAGCACAAGGCCAGCCGAGGTCGATCATAAAGGACCCGAACTTTCATCAGATCTCAGTTTCCTCACCACACACACTGTGACAAACTCACACGTGCCAGGTGTGCCCACACAACCTGGCCCGCACATTAATGTCCACACACACGTGTCGTCTGACACTTTACCAGACCTTGACGGAGCACGTCAGGTGGAGCCACAGTGGGAGAGTCCTAAGTTTATTATGCCCTTAGCTCCTCTCAGTATCAGCTCCTCCCTAGTCTGTCGGACAAGCTGCAGTTTGGAAGGAGAGCAAACTTGTGCCAAAAGGCCTCTCAATGACAACGGTTGTGATCACACACAACCCCGCGCTCTCTCGCCAACATCGGATTGGATTACTGACAAAACATCTTTGGAAGGTGATGAGGTGATTCATAAAAAGGAAAATACAACAGACTCTGCTGAGAAATCTTCCCCAGAGAAACAACCGGACTTGGTTACTGCGAGAAAAACAATAATCGAGGAGATTCATGACCTCAGTAGAGAACTATCAAACTTGGCTGATTTCCCTGCAGATCATTTCTTCGTCTCAAAGGAGAGCCGTGTTGCAGTCATCACTTTAGAGTTAAATGACCCATTTGCTTCCAGGGTTGCAAAACCCATCTCCATAGCCATACAGCCTGAGTTACATCAGAAAACAGCTGAGAAGATGCCGCACAAAACCCACAAGTCCAGCTCAGAGAGCAAGGCACGCTCCAAAAAGGACAAATCAGCTGGTCATCACCATGGTGCACAAGTTTCCAAGAAACAGGAGAATCTATCTCCCCATGTGTCGGCCCAGCAGGTCTGCAAACAGCAAGAACCTCATCCTCTTATCGAGGAAATTCACACCAGTGAGAACACTCCAGTTGCACTTGAGGACAAGGAGGCTAAATTGGTCATTGAGACTGGCGCAGCAACTGAGAAGGCTCCAAACAAGCCACACAGCAAGAAGAAAAAGAAGCATGCACCGAATGCAACAGCAGTGAAAAGTGTCGCTGAGCCACTGGTTGAGGTGGAGAATGGAGCAAAACCAAAGACTGCAAAGGGAAGGATTGATATGTTTGAAGCCAAGCTGGGCGTTAAAACCGGGAAAGCTCAAAAGGACAGTATTAAGTCAGATGAGAAAAAGTCCCAGCAACCAGAGGGTAAAGCTTTGCAGGGAGAACAACCCCCACATCATTTAGATCATAAAGACCAACAGCTAAAAACCTTCAGCAGCCCTCTGAAAGATGATATTATCAAAAGACGTCGCCTGTCAGAGGATAAGTTTGGAAAGATTGTCAGTGCTTTGGAGTCTAAATTACCAAAGCCAGATGTTTCTATCCAGGCAAAGGGAGAGGAGCCCAAGGCAGAGACAGGGGCAACTCGTAAGAAGCCGTACAGTGAGGTGGTCAAACAGACAATCCCACCCAAGGAAGGTAAGAGATATGACATTTAACAATTTCTCTGCAAAGCACTCGTCTATGAAGCATTCACAACTGCATATTTCCTGCTATATAACGATGTCTGCAGAGCCCAAGGTGGTAAAACCTATCCAGGCAGTGTCAGTGAGCGGGGACCCCCAGAGTCTGTGCCTGTGGTGTCAGTTTACGGCTGTCTTCTCCAACTACACAGTCACCTGGAGCAGAGATGGCACTGTCCTGTCTGAGATCAAGAGAAGGTATTTGGACTCATTTTACAGGATTTTTGCAATGTGTTTTCTCAAATGTAACCCTCATCTTTACACAATGGGCTACTTTCATAAACTCAGCTTTATAGACCGCAAAACTTGACTTACCTAATAGCCCCTATTTCATAACGTGATTATCTTTGGCAACCAGTAGTTATGCTCCTTTAATCTCTTTTTACCAGCGGTGCCTTTTCTGTCTAATGCTCTCCCACAAGCCCTTGCAGATGAATTCAAGTCCTTCATTGACACCACCAATATTCTATGTTTAAATTTAATTCAAATTGGATGTTGTTTAAAACTCTTAATATGCTAAATATTTCATGCAGGTGAACTGCGTTACACCACTCAGTTGGACAGTCATTTATTCATTACTTTTAGCACACAGTTTAAATAATTCATTCTTTACTTTGAGCTAAGTTTTTCAGCTATTTATCTAAACCTTTAACTAAGTATTTCAACTGTTCATCCATATCATTTCACTAAATATTTAAACTGTTTATTCATTGACTACTTTTAGCTAAGCTAAGCTTATTTCAACTGCTTTTAATAACCAAGTTCAACTGTTAATGCATTACTCTTGGCTAAAGTTTGCTAACAAGTTAAAGGAGCTTTATTCAGAGGTGGGAGCAAGTCACTGTTTTGCAAGTTACATGTAAGTCTTAAGTCTTTGCTTTCAAGTCTCAGGTGAGGTCTCAAGTCCTAAACTTTGCGTTTCAAGTCCTAAACAGGTCATAATGTGCTCTTCACCAAATGCAATGCCACTTAAACAACAGTAATACTGTAGACTAAGCAATAGCTTGCTTATTAAGTTAATATTAGCCTCGACTTACTGTTCTTTGTGCAACTTCAAATTTTGGACAAAGTTGGAAGATGTTGAATCTTTGTCTATAATTTTTGACCTGCATTTTGCACAAAGAAAATGTTTGGCATCTTTTTTTTAAACTGGCGCTCTGTAACGCAACATTAGTTCTTCATGGTTCTCTCCTGCAACTTGATTAGATGTTGGAGTGGTTCAGATAGTGTTGATCTGGGCGATTAAGTGTTGACTTGCTGGGAATGACTAGCATTAGTTGATTCAGGACATGAAGGAAAATTAACTGACTGGTACACTTTTAAAATAACATACTTTTTATTCTTTGAGCTTGGGGCACGGTATCAAGGACTTTCAAGTTAAGAGGCTCAAGCCCAAGTAAAGTCATAAGACGAGCTGCAAGTCTTTTTTGATTTTGTCAAGTGAAGTCTAAAGTCGTCAAATTTGTGACTCAAGTCTAAATTGAATCGTCGAGTAATGACGTCCTGAGCAAAGAATGAAGCCATGCTACCTCTGTGTGTGTTGTAACCAGAGCTTATCTTGTTGTTGTGTGTGGTTGAATCTGGCAGCATGTGCATGAGTCCCTGTGTGTATCCTGCTGGGTAGTTCACTGCACTGCACCGATAACTGTTGATAATGCCGTCCAGACCCACACTGTGGTTTCCCTTCACATTAACACCATTAGCTCTGTGAGAGATAAATGTGCTATGCAATACTTTGACTGCAGGGATAAAGTAGACCTATGGGTTTTAATTCTGTTTCCTTTTAAGTGGAAATTTTTCAGCTCACCCCAGTGCTTCAAAGTGGTGTTATTGTTGGCGCTGCTGCCACAAAGACAACTGGAACATTTTCCATTTTCCTCAGTGCCTAGTAACTACCAACAACACAGGACACACTGCAATTTGTCTTTCACAGTTACTTTGGTTGTTTGGCCATTTCCACTACTGGGGATAGTAACTGCAAAGAGCTTTGTGATACTCTTTGATAACCGGGGATGGCTATTGATAGCACTTCCTTTGGCTGTAAATCAAGGCTTCATTTCCCCAGTGCCAGATAGAATTGCATAGTGAGTGCACAGCTCATAGAGGACCAATCTAAATGGCAATGGTGTCGTTATTCTGTAGCTATTACACTGTGAAATTAACATTTACTTTATAATAATAAGCAAAAAACTGTACTGTTTTCATTTTAAATCTACCATTTTTCTGCTCAGCGGTCAGTCGCTGCCATCATGTAACCTGTACCCTCTACATAGCCTATATCTGTCTATAGCTACCTTCGCTTGCATAATACTCTAGTCAGCTGACATTCGTCAAGAGGAGCAACCAAAACAGTCAATTATAAGCAGACACAATTCATATTTTCGGCATAGAAAGGATCCTGGATTGCTGTTATGTATATAACCTAATGAAAAATTGCAGATTATGTTCAGCTGTAATGCCAGAGGGGTGTTGTGTAGAGATTAGTGACTTTTTGTTGTGCATCTTCTGACACTGATTTCTCTCTCTGAAGTGCAGGGGACGAGAGCAGAGTGTCACTGACCATCTCCAACGCTTCTCACAAAGACTTGGGCAAGTACCACTGTCAGCTCACAAGTCTGAATGGATCAGTCACCCTGGACTATGTGCTCACATATGAAGGTAAAAAAAACATGATGTAACTGAAACATTAAAACATAAATGTGGTTGAAAATCCAACACATTTCTTCTTATTCACTATTTTACAGTGCTCAGTGAGATTGTCATCCCTCCCTCACCAAAGACTGTCATATGTAAGTTGTGATCTTTGTTACTTTCTGAGCTTTAAAAGCCTGGGCCAGTTTCGTTTTGGATTTTGACAGATAACAGATGACATGCTGTCTCTCCAGCTGCCCCCATGGAGATGGAGAGTGAGGAGGAGGATGTCAACTGTTCCAGGCTGATTTTCAAAGAGGATTTCTTAACAGACCAATACTTTGGAGAGAACCAGCCTGTCAGCATCATCACTGAAAAGGTTCACTTTGGGGAGGGGATGCACCGGCGGGCTTTCCGGACCAAGATGCGGGCGGGTCAGATCCCCCTGTTAGTGCCTGGACACTCCTGTGTGCTCAAAGTACACAATTCAATCAGCTACGGGACCAAGAACAACGATGAGCTTGTTCAGAAGAACTTTACCTTGGCTGTGGAGGCAAGTACATCACAGGACTCTCCAACAGTCCTTCATAGCTCTAAGTATAACTGCATTGTGTTTATAAAAGCACTGCATTACATGCCACAGCGTACTTTTTCTTCCACAAAATTATGGAAGTAGTACATATAATTGTGACATAATTACAATAATGTTAACCTAATTCATTAATATCATTAAGGACAATTTTTTTTTCTTGTTGTGCAACAGGTTTTAAGACAAAATATGATGTAAAATGTTCAGAAAGTGTCACAAAATGTAATTTGGTGTAGGACTTAGGAAGAAATAGAATATAATATTCATAACTCCCAAACTCCAAAACATACATAATATGCAAAATGTGACACTTGGGATCATCTGGTTTAATTTTAATATGTTAAACATCCAGTTCTGAGTTCTTTCTTTTACAAAAACAGAATAAGCAAGCAAATATTTTATCAAAGATTTTATGAGATGTCCACTAATTATCATTGTATGCAGAGATCTTCTAAAACAGGAAGTGATGATATTGTAATTAAATGTTTGCCCTGTAGGAATGCCAGGTCCAAAACACAGCGAGAGAGTACATCAAGGCGTACACCACTGCAGCTCAGGCTGTTGAATCCTTCGGAGAGATCCCAGAGTGAGTGACCCTAATGACAAGCTGTAAACACAATGTACAACATAACTCTCTGCTTTTTAAATAATCTTAAACACTCACAGCTCACGTCTTTTTGTTTCATGCTTCCACCAGGATCATTCCAATCTACCTGGTTCACCGTCCATCCAATGACATCCCATACGCCACCCTGGAGGAGGAGCTGATTGGCGACTTTGTCAAGTATTCTGTCAAGGACGGCAAAGAGATCAACCTGATGAGACGGGACTCAGAGGCAGGGCAGAAATGTTGTGCTTTCCAGCACTGGGTGTATGATAAGACTGATGGCAACCTGCTGGTTACTGATATGCAAGGTTGGGAAAATGTGCAAATACACAAGTTTATAATGTTTATCTGCAAATGATTTAAATTAGAGTCCTAATATTAGTCTTATTTTTGTGATTTTCAGGAGTGGGAATGAGGCTCACTGATGTGGGAATAGCCACCTGTAAGAAAGGGTGAGTATTTCTTTGTTGACACCGATAAAAGATGCAATTTGTTGATACATGTAAACTGACATATTAATAATGTATTTCTTTTTAGATATAAGGGCTTCAAGGGAAACTGTGCCACCTCCTTCATTGACCAGTTCAAAGCTTTGCACCAGTGCAACAAATACTGTGAGATCCTGGGCCTCAAGTCTCTGCAGCCCAAACCCAAAAAGCCTGCATCTGCTCCCAAACCCAAACCCCAACCCTCTGCTGCACCCAAGAAGAAAACATTTGGGCCAACAATGAAGGGCAAGTCATAATAGCAGGAGAATCTTGGACTATGGGGATTTTATTTTTATTGAACTGGTGAGGTTTGAGTTGATTTGCTTTGCTCACATTGGACCTCATGTTGCAGAGTTTGGTTTGTCAAAGATGAATCAGAAAGTTCAAAGTTTTGGGCTGCAGATGGAAGATGACGGAGGAGGCAGATGGGTTTGACTCTGCAGGAAGCGACTGTTGTTTATAAGAGTTTTGGTACATCTCATGTTGAACATTTGAGAGATATATTTTATTTTATTGACCAGAGATGGTTTATGAATGAGGGTGTGTTTGTAATCTAGGGGAGGATGCTTTGTTTCATGAGTTTTGGGTACTGTGACAAATTTAACAGACACTTGAAAATGATGATGATGAGTTTGTTCACAGCGTTGAACTTTGATGTCTTAGAGATTGCTTTATTGATAGATTCAATCATTTTTCTTTACACAACAACACTTTTCTTGTTTTTTTTTTTTACTTCTGTGATGTTTTCAAAGTATTAGTTCATTAAATTAATGAACTTGTTGATTAATTGGTCAGAAGAAATGTCTTTTAAATAGGTTGTATGATGAATTAGACACAGTAGAGTACATGTATTGTTTTGAGTTCAGTATGAGTGGGTCAGTTTTGTGTGTTTGGTTTGCGAGGTGACAAAGGTGTTTGATGGACATTTTCATTTATTCATTTAAATGTTATCATGATGTTTGTTCATATAGTAAAAGCTACTGATTCAGAGTAAGCTCACATTTTATTCTGGAAACAAAAAGGCATTTTGTAAAGCTTGTGTAAAGTATACTTTTGAATGTATTCACTGACAAATGTGAAGATTTATTGATTTGTCATTTTATTATCTGGTGCAAATCCTCTTGTTAAATTGATTTTGATTTTCTGGCATCATTTCAAGGATCCAGTGTACCAGCCTAGCTCAAACTAAGTGAGTGACATGTAAAACTAAATCCGTCCAGAGCCTGTCTACATACATATGATATCAATAACATACCAGCTGTTCAATGGCAAACAGTCTCCATATAATAAGCCCCTCTGTCCTACTCTCACTGTTGCTTTTTAAATCCCTGACCCAAATCGCTGACATGGCTCTCAGGTTGAGGCTTTAGGCCTACATGTTAGCACACAGTTGATCTTTATTATTAAAGAGATGTTGCTGGTTTAAGATGCTTTCTGGTGTCTTTTTCATGAAGCTAAAACGACATGTTTTTCCTCTTACTTGTATTGTTGTTCATCAGTCTAGATTGTTTTGTGAGTTGCTGAGTGTTGGAGATATCGTCCGTAGAGATGTCTGCCTTCTCTTAAATATAATGGAACTAGATGGCACTCAGCTTGTGGTGCTCAAATTGCGAAAACAATACATTTGAAAACTCAATGGCAATGTCTCCTTCCAGAAATCATGACCCAGTTACTCAATTTAATCCACAGACCTTGTTGTGAGCAGTTTCATGAGGATTTTTTTTTCTATCGCACCCACCACCGTATCACTGTGCAGATGGAAGCTTGCATCTCTGGCTAGCTCACCTAGCACCACTAAGTTATCTAATATTACAGCCCAGCTCAAGAGTCCATGAGTAGATGCACACTTCCCTCTGCACAGTGATAGAGTTGGCAGATGTAGTTCGCTAGAAAAAAAAGTTCCTACATGAATGCGCTCACAAAAAGATCTGTTGATTATCTTGTGTAACAGTGTCATGATGTCTAGAGAGAGACACTGCAGTTACATTTTTCAAATTTGTTTTTGTTTTTTGGTGCTTGGTGCTTGAGCACCACTTGCCAAGTGCTATCTAGTTCCATTATATTCAACAAAGGCCAGACATCTCGATGGACAATATCTCCAACACTCGGCAACTCACACCAAAACAATCTTGACTGATAAATGACACTGCAGGTTAGAGGCAAAATACGTATTTTTGATTTGGGGTTGAACTGTCCCTTTAAATCAACACATTTCCTGTACTGGGACTTCTGACATACAGGTCTAAGGGGTGAAGGGTATTGCATCATGATTTTGAAACTGTGTCTATGTAAATGTGCAAATATCTGCTTGTCTTCGTGCATGGGCTGCGTTTGAAGGTGTATATAAAATGTGAACAGTTCACTCTGTAGCAACATACAAAAAACATACACTTTATTTATGTCACTTTCAGGATGAAGACAATTGAACGGTCTTAAAATGTAACACTATAGTTGTGTTTACATGTTGGATGTCAACACAAGAAATGGTGGCAGCATGAAAACAAAGAGGCCGTCTATTTTTATTTATACGCGCAGGAGAAGGTCTCCAGCAGCAAATTAGCACCTTAAACACAAAAGTAAGTGGGTCACACTCAGAGGCTCAAGATCATGTACCATGTATCAACACACTATATCTATTTTCATCTCCACCCCTCCCCCATGGTTTCAACACATTTTTAGGATTTACAGAATGAATGAGGAAACTATTACACATCTATGGTGAGGTAATTAAGGTACAGAAGCCACAGTACAAACAAAAGGAGACTGACTGAGGAATATATTGAGGTCATTTTCACACTGTAGCTATTTAGTGTGATAATGGCGTTTGATACACAGGACACAAACACCATTGTCACACTCCACAGCTCTGGAGGACATTTACTGGAGATATTGCAGATGGAGAGGTTGTTAATGCAAACTGGTGGATGGACGACCTGGTGAGATAAAGGAAAAAGAAGTTTGGTGACATGAAGAGTAGTGGAGAGGGTGATAGTGAGAAAATGAACCAAAGTAGAGCGAAACAGAGATCATCACAGTCAGCTGATTCATGATTGTAAATGTAGCACTTTATAGGCTTAAATAAAATATAGATGAAGAACATTAAAAGCCACAGAAAATGGTGACAGTGATGCTGACTAAATGCACAAGGCTTATCCAAAGTGTCCAAAGTCCATGTCTTTTTTTAACTGATTGTGGGGATGACTGCAGCTGTTTGCATTTTAAGTGTGTGAGTGTGTCGGAGAGCAACAAAGTAAAAGAACACCTGCGTGTTCCCCATTTCTTTCTATATAACAACATTTTTTGCGTTATCTTTTAGCAAATGTAGTTGTAAATAGAGCTGGTTCCAACTGTATGTCACACTAGATTCAATGCGACTTTATTTTTTTGCCCTTAACTATTTAACATTATACTTTTGAGCTGAAAATGACACATAAATTATGAACTTTACCAATAAAACTGTGAGATAAAAACATTACAAAGGATTCTGACCTATTGTAGGACGACACCCAACTCACCTCAAGTTTCTAAAGTGGATCCTCTCTCCATGATTTATTCATTCATACCCCGCTGTCATCCCTCTGCTCCTGATCCTCCCAGCTGCTCTCTCCTTTCTGCTCCTTCCCTCTCGCCCCTGCGTGTCTTTGTCCCCCAAGTCTTTCCAAACAGTTAAAAGTCCAGAAGTGCGTCCAGAGCTCCAGGTTCATGAGGTGATATGTGCTGCTTTTTGGTTTGATGCTGTCCCGTTCCAAGTCTTTATGTAGACAGAGCAGAGTTTGGACAAACAGCCAGTTCCACATTAGTGATAAGCTACAGGGGAAGTATTGATCGACCCTGACCAGAGGTAGAGGGTGAGGGGTGGAGGAGGGGGAGACCAAAAAAACTGCCCCGGTGAGGCAACAGGGCCTTAATAGCAAGGTTTCACTGGAAGTCATCGTGAGCTGAATGTAACACACTTAGGTGAGCACAAACTGGGAAATCTATGTAACATGACGTGGAGTCTGGTGGAGCTGAAGGCCCAAAAAGTTAGCAAAGTACATGGTCTTACACCAGAGGCGTGGAATTAGATAGACATAAAGTAAAAGCAAGTCTTAGGTAGTGTTTATTCCATAAATTAAACCCTCACTGTTTTATCTGAAATAAAATGTTATAGGGAACGGTGTTTTTTCTTCATTGGCACCAATACTTCACTTTAGAAAACTCTACAGAGTCAATGTCCAAATTCTTGGTAGTTAATAGTTAATGGGAAGAAAATAGTTAATGGATACACTATAAGTAGTGGTATGTCCCCAAGGATCAGTTTTATTAAAAAAAAACCCTGCCACCTGGGGCATATAATGAAATAGCAGTCACACACTTCCAACAATTGATACCCAACCAGCTGTACTAATACCTCTGCAATGTCAGGGGGTGCATGGAACAGCTGTGGAGAAGCTAGCTAATCTGAAAAATAGCAAACATCCTCATTACTTAATCTTAAAAAATGAGCAATCATTTGTATATCAGTTACTCAGCCCTTGTTACACTGAATTTCAGGGGAATACATTTTTTTTCTCTATCCAATTTCAAACTCTTACACAACTCCTGCAATGTTATCCAAGACTCATTTACTGAGCTGTGTGCTCAGTAGCTCCCAAATATATACATTTGGCTAAAACCTTGCTATTTTTACAGTAACATTTCTACCCAATGGAAAAAACAGGAAGAGTTCAAATGTATGTGCTTGCCAAGGTGTGCTCTTCTTATATGTAAATGTTTTAAAAAGTAAAGTTTAAGTGAAAATGCATGTGTTTGGGAAGTTCTGATTATATAACTGGATAAATAAGACTTGGAATATGCAGCACAAGTTGTGTGAGAGTTTGTAAACAGATGTTTTTTATAAAATTTTGCTTTTGTCAAACGTGGCCCCCTATGACTTCAATTCATCAGGAATTTTTTTAATTTCTTGATTCGTTTTCACTGTGGAGACATGCAAGAAAAACAAAGTTTTCTTCACAATTTCAGCACAGCACAGGGTGAGCAATTTATATATAAACAGTCATTTAAGGGTTGAAGTGCTCCTTTAATATACAACAGAGGACATTATCAGGGTTGTGGCATCTGTAAAAGTTGCTTCTCAAAGGCAGCAGTGAAGTCATGAAAACAATTTCCAATTGTACTCTATATGTATTTCCACTTGATTTGACAATAAAATTGAATGATATTCATGGTCCCCTTTTAACTTTTGCAGAAAAAGTATACTGAAAAAGATTCAAAACCACTTCTTTAGTCTTCAGTGCTACCTTAGGTCTCATCAAATGAGCGATGAGAAGTTGATATACAAATGGTCATTTTTGTGCGTAAAGTATTCCCTTAAAATTTAATATTTTATACATTTGTCCACATGAGATTTGGCAGAGGAAACATTAATCATTAAGATATTTTCAACTTATAATTATATCCACATTTTGTCCAAAGTATTGCTTAACCTCCCAGCAGGGTTTCATTAAGGTCAGTGTTGTGACGTAACATAGAAACAGAGGCCTGTGAGCCTGTCTGATCTTTTACAGAAAACCAAACAAGTGTGTTTGTGCTTTCATATAATTAATTCCATTAACAAGTACATCAGAGATGTATTCTCATTTGCTCTTTGTGACATTGTTTTTTAGCAAGTAAATGTTTTAGAAGGTGGATCTAAAGAAGAGTTGGCTCTTGTCTTGTTTGTGACCAGATCAGGGATAGCAGGGCTTGATAAAATGTCCCCGCACAGGCAGGGTGGCTTTTATTTGCTTGTCCTTGAAACTGATAACTCCTAGATTGCCTGTGTGAATGAACTGAGGTCCCTTCACCACACCACGTGCGCATACACACACACACCAAAAAAAGAGGGACAGGTAGAGGTGTAAGTCTCATTAATTTCTCAAGACAGGTGATTTTGTCAAACAGTCTCCCTGAGAGGCAGCAGCACCTGTCTTTTTGAACTTTGTGACCCAGTGTGAAAGAAATATGTTGGAACAAGTTAAAATAAAACTCAGACTTCAAGCTACACAGCTTAAAGGACCACTCTGGTATTTCTGTAAATTTTATATCATAAAAAATTTTAAAGAACTCAAAACTTTTAGTTTAGTACAATAAAGTAACATGAAGGTTTTGAGTACACCGGACACAAAATAAATGTGTTGCATGACCCTTGTCTGACAGGAATCTGAGGTCAGCGTAACATAACTTTTTTTTTTTTAATATTTAATTCTATGTCATATAAACACGATAACACTTAGTGCACATATTAAAATATTTATTATAATTACTGTTTCTTTGAATCAAAGCAAAGGTTTCTCAGTTGCTAGAAAACAGCAAAGAGATAAACTGTAAACCAGGAAGTGCTCTTCATTTTAGTTAGACACTCTAATGTCCACAGAGGCAGGACGTCACTAACTGTGTATGCCACTTTACTTGCAGTCCAAAATGTCTTTTACTACAAGATAAACTATACTCTATTAGAACCATGTGAAATACATGAACATTAATCACTGTGTAATGGGTAACGTGACTGATGTAGAACACATTTAAACACAGTTTTCTTCAGATTGTCTTATGGCATGGCCATTTAGCCCCAACACGCCTCGACATGTTAAGTGCACAATGATAGTGTTGCTTACTGGCCTTAAACTAATTAGGTAAAAACGCTTTATAAATTTTAGTCATATTAACTCAAAACTCAAAAGTAGTTGATTTAACAACAAAAAATATTTTAAGCTGTAATTTTTGTCTCATATTGACAATCCAGGCACTTGTCTAGACTTTACATTAAAATTTTGTTTCATGGATGGATTAGAGTTTACAGTGTACTTATACATGGCCTGTTTGTCTGAAACAATGCTTCCTAATTTACAAGATATTCATGTTTTATATTTACTGTAAAACTTAAATTGAAAGCCTAGTCCCAATTTAACACCCAGTCCCCTTTTCTAGCCTGGTGTAGTGACACATTTTGACAAATAAACGCTTGTCTCAGTTAGACGCCTGGTCTGGTTGCTAAGCAGTTCATTTTTTTAATATAAGTTTTTTAGATTTATAAAACCAGGTTGCTGGCTACCTCAAATTACGTGTCCAATCCTTGATTACCCTGTAAGTTATTCATATTTCTTTCGTCTGTAAGGTTCCTCAGATCAAAAGAATTAAAGGGTTTTTCATAAAAATTAATCCAAGCTGTGAGTATTGTGTTAACAGGACAAAGTGGTGTTGTGTCCATATGCCAGGGTGACGTAATCCTCGAGTGCCATAACTCTTTCTCTGATGCGCTGTCTCTCAGAATTAGATCAAATGAATGATTCATAATTGATATATTATCTGAAGCCTAATTTTTAAACAAGTCATATTCATACTGGTTTGAATAGACAATTTGATTATATTTCCTGATCTTTGCTGAGCAACAGTTTTGTGTGAAAGGAATCAAAGGCCTGGCCCAAATACTGTACAGGCCTGTTGATTTCAGTGATTAAAGCAAATCATAGCCTGGGCTATTACTTAAGGATTTATAGTATTTTTTTTCAAGGAGGTGTATGTGACATTCAGAGCTATGATTCAGAGCTTGGGATGGGATTGTCTACACACCGCTCTCAACATGGAGGTGGCTGAACCAGCAGCTAGCAATGATGCTAATAGCATGAACAATGCTAACAACGGCAACAGTGCTGATGGAGCAAACAATGCTGATTTTGGAGGGAATCGAGGAGTGGGTGTTTCACCAACACAACGACACCGTTCCAGCAACGTGAGTTGGGATGGTGTTGTCATTGGAAACCACCATAAGCGCACTGTGGGATACACAGTCTGACCGGCTCTAACAACAAAGAACAGAGAAGCTTTTAGTGATTATAACACACACACAGGGAGCATGACTTCATTCTCTGCTCAGGACACCAATACTCCACTATATTGTTACACAGCAGTTAGTTGCTTGCTGCTATATTAATGCTCTGGATGTTGTTTACAGCTCTTTTAACTCTTGCTATAAACTAGTAACTACAGAAGTCAAATAAATGGTGAAAGAAGAACAATAGGTTCCCCAAAATGTTGTGATGTACAAGTACTTTTTACCAGTGCAAAAACTAACATATAGGACACACATTAGGAGGATTGTGGAAATAGTTTTCAAATAAATTTGAGTTAATATTCAGAAGAAATTAGCAACACACTCTGAGAAGTTTCATTTTTATTTGACTGAAGTTAAATGAACCACAAAGTTGCAGAGAGTGGTGGAATCTTTAACAAAAGTGATATTTCCCATCATTCATTAAAAACAGGACTAATCTTTACTGGGTTAGTTTGAGTGGTGGGATCACAGGAGGGAGGAAACACACGGGAGGAAATAAAGGCAGAGAAAAGGGACAAAGGGAAGAGAGGAAATAGAGAATACTAAAAGGATGTGAAGACTCTGCTTCACCTCTGTCAACTTTTTCTACCTTAGCAGCAGCCCAGATTTACAGACTATTTATATTGCACCGGGTAAGTGCTCTGAATGGAAAAAAAAAGAATCACATTCAAGTTAATGACAAAAGACATACAACAGGCGACGTGACCTCAGAGTGATCTATAAAGTGCCCTTTAGGTTCAATGGTGTTAGAAAAAGGAGAGAGAAACAAAAACATAAAAAAGAAAAAACATTTTTTCTTTGTAAGAAACGTGCTGCTTTATATTCAGTGGCAATCACAGCTTTTCTCTCAAACACCCGCGCACACACACAGCTTCATTTTAGTGTTGTTGATCAGTAATACTTCTGTTAAAGTCATACATATATTTATATATCATGAAAGAACTTAAAATGTTTTTTTTTTCCAAGAACAATTTACAGCATTATGAACAGCAACAGGCATGAGAATATTAATATAATCATGACGCAAACGTCTCAGAGAAACTATCCCCAAGTTTTAGTTTTCCCTTCTCGACCTCGAGACCGGTTACACGTCCAAATTACTACGATGTAGTCAAAGCAAACACAAGATACAGTTTCATGCTGCTTTCATAGCACTACAATAAAAACCATTTTATTCAACACATTTGCTATCACCATAACAAATGATATGGATTAATTATTTCCCAGACTAGCCAGATTAACACTTCACACATCATGTCATATAGAATTGTCAAAATAGTAAACAACATTGTTTATCAGTACAAATACGTTGAGAGTATTTTCCTGCAAGAATTATACCAATGATTTAAAAACAAAACGAAAAAACAAATCTGTTCCATGGTGACAAAAACTATAAAAAAATCATCTTTGGGGATTATTTTTATCCCCCATTCTTGAATCCTTACCAGTGGCTAAAAAAAGGAAAACATTATTCTACAAAAAGGCTGCAGCGGCGATTTCTGATCACACAACATATAGAGAAGGCTCTACGGAGGGGTGTGGCCGATTTCCTGAAATGTGATTGGCTAGCATTCCTAAGGTAATCTGGTGTTGGTCTAAGGATTTGAGAGAGTTGTGATCATAGTGCCATTGCAGTTTCTTAGAGAAATAGTGCATGTAGGAGCCAGATTAAGGCCATGCTAAGTCCCCTCCACTGAAGGGTGCTTGAATACTGTGCTATAGTGTACATAAAGGAGCTATTGAAATGCATTAGTGTTTTCCAGCACTGTAGATTTTCACAGGACGAGGGTAGAGGGGAAAGAAACGGCAGATCAGGGGCCAGCTCATTCATCGCTCATGCCTGTGGTTAATAGATTTCAGCATTCAACAGTGCGACTCTCCCGTTCTTCCCCCAGCACCTTTAAGGAGTGACCTACCCACTCTGAAAAGATTTAAAGACGTAGGCATATTGGCTCGACAAATCGCTGTACAGTCTCAAACCACCTGTGCTGTGGAGATGGCTCACAGTCAGGCATTACAGTACAACATGCTCGCACAGAACTGCTACAGCAGCTGGTTTGACATCCCTGTGGCTTTTTGTTTTGTTTATTTTTTTTTATTTGTTGGTTGGTTGGATTCAGTCGGAGGGTGCTGTTTTAGTCGACCCCCTCGAAGCCCTGCGCGTTCTCCACAGCCATGAGGAGTTTCTCTCTCAGGTCCTCAAATGAGTCGTAGGTGGGCAGATCCAGGCGGTTGAAACTGGGAAGAAAAACAACTGATTTGATTGACAAAATTACAAAAACTCAACAAAGAAATGCAAAAATAAAACTTCAAAGCACTTTGAAGACTGCTGGTCAATCAGTCCACTTTGGTCCAGATTGAAATATCTCAAAGACTATTGGATGGAGTGCCATGACATTTGGTACAGACCCTCTCGTTACCCTAAGGATGGACTGTAAAAGCTCACTAATGGTGATCCCCTTATTCTTAGTAGATCCTCCAACAGGTCAAATTCTTATTTGTCCAAATTTTGGCTTATGACTAAATACCAATGACTGCTGGAAAGACGGATGATGCGTCTCCACTTCCTCCCACTTAAAGTGTTAAAAGTTAAGCCAAAATATCCCAGATACAGCTGCTGCCATTTTGCCCTGGTGACGGCATTTGGAGCCAAAGTCTGCAAAGTAGTGATCTCCACTGTATCAAGTTCCTGCTCGTACAACTATCCAACTATTCACAAGCAATCATGAGCAAGCCGATTGGTACACACGATCATAACATTAAGCCCCCTTTTAATAGCATCAAATAACTAATTTAAACCCAACTTATAAGAAAAACAAACACTTGATCATACATTAGCCTGAAAACAAAAACTACCAACAATGACAGAAACCATCTTTGTTTGTTTGTTTGTTTGTTTTTTTCAATTTTTTAGTTTGGCCCATGTCTCATCTGCCAACATGAAGGCTGTTGTGGTTTATTAACAGGGGGGGCGATTGAGATGTCCGGCTTCACTTGTGGGCGGAGCTGTCATGTCGTCCATCTTTATTATACAGTCTATGCATTCCCATCAGCCTCAGCTGTACTTTGTGTTTAGTGCCAATTAGCAAACGCCAGCATGCTAACATACTAAACTAAGATGGAGAACATGGTAAACACAACACCTGCTAAACATCAGCATGTTAACATTGTCACTGTTAGCATGTTAGCATGCTGACATTAGCATTTTGCTACAGCCTCAAAGCTGCTAGCATGGCTGTAGACCCTTAGAGTTGTTTTTCTCTGAATGTGTGTGTGTGTGTGTGTGTGTGTGTGTGTGTGTGTGTGTGTGTGTGTGTGTGTGTGTGTGTGTGTGTGTGTGTGTGTAGTAGTGACATACCATGTGTGAGCTCTTGGCAACTTATCTGGTGTTCCCCACTGCTCAATTGTGAACAGCTGAGGTCCATTAGAACCTGGCACATAACAAAAAAGGATAATTATTATGACATAGCTGTGATACAGAAATACTCTTAATACACCACAAATCTAACCTCTAACACAGATTCACTCATGTCTACAGAAAGAGGAGGAAGGAGAGCATTTGGGCAATTATTTCATTTTATGTATATAGTTTAAAATATTTTTCATTTTTTGTTACTTAATCTTTTAAAGCCTAATGCAGAATGAGGAATCCCGCGGACACTGTTTAAAGAAGAAAGCCCAAATTTTTGGTCATTCCTCATTTGTTTTACACATTTATCTACCTGTGTGTACAGTGATAGTAATTCTTGGAACTGCAGCTGTTGACTCATCTTTTCTCAGAAAACTATTTTTGTGTCACTCACTGTTACATAAAGCTCAGGTCGTGCAGGTTAAACATAAAGCATATGATTTTAAAGAACTGGTGCTGTTACACAAGCAGGAAATAAAGGAACCCTAAGATTATCTGGCGACGTAACGTACCATAAAGCTCAGCAAAGCCATTCATGGGCACTCGAGATGTTCCAGTAACAAACTGGAGGAGTCGGATCCTCTTTTCAGCATCCATCAACAGGACGACCTGACGACAGAGGAAAGATTAAATCTCTCTGTGACAAACAGTGAATGTATCACATAGTTCACAGAATTCATTCATCAAACAGCAATCACTTCCTCGCAGTTATTTATATAATACTTTCTAATTTCTACAACTACAACAGAAAAAGACGATGAATTTATTCAAAGCAGAAAAGATTTGTTGACAGGTTTGCAATCTGGTTTGTGTGTTTGTAAGAAACCTTTTAATCAAAGGGAAAAAAACAGCACAAATTCAAACAGAAGCTGTTTGAGCCAGTTCACTTAATCAGATGACATGTCACTGTTGTCTGCGTGCGTGGTATACACACACACAAATTACGGTTTGTGTGTGTTGTTTGCTGTCTGAGTGTGTTTGCTTGTGTGACTGCGTGTGTATGTTAAAGCTCAAGTCAAGACAGATGATAACCAGGGCAGCTACTACTTTAGGCTCTTTCATCAGAGCAAACAAGCCTGTTCTTCCAAACAGACTTTGATCTTCAAAAGCGAGGCCAGCAAACCTGTCGCGGGCTGGACATCGGAGAGATGACTGGAACCAGCTTTGATTAAGAAATACCCAGTGTCTGTGATGTGGCATCATGTGGCTGACGGTTTACACCAGGCCTATTCAACTGGCAGCAAGCAGGCAAACTCCTGCCAATCAGTACTGTTTACAAATAAATAAAATTCAAACCTGAAGAAGAAAAAAATCATGCAAATAAGAGACATTTTGCCACAATACCAGCAGAGCGCTCTTTGCCTCTAAATCCCAAAACCCTCCACCAAGTTTGAAAGGCATATTTTCTTTAAAAAAAAAAAAATTACACCAATGCATAACAGAAGCTATTGCTGGATTTTCAAATTCCTGACAGTCTTTAAATGCATCATGTGATGAACACAAATCTAAGCTTGAAATAGTGACATTTCATCAAAATAAATTCATTCAAGGTGTCTCTATTAAAATTTAAATAAAGACACATCATTTGAACTACCCAGATCCTGTAAAATAACATTAAATTCTGCGCCCTCAGTGCAACTGGGAAGCCATGAATGACTCAGCTGAGAGCAGCAGTCACATGACAAAAAATTTTGAGAAACATGGACTGAACTGCAGACTGTTTAGACAGAGGAGAAACAAGAGAGTTTCTGAGATGAGGGTGTAAAAATGTCAATGTAAATTGCACAGTAAAAGTCTTAAAGTTTTGGAAATGTGTTGGCATGTCCCCCTGGTGTGTTTACATACATAATGTGATAGCAGCTCAGGCCCCTGGGCCCTTTGCTTTCTTAAAATGTGGCCCCCTGAACAGTATAGTTATAGTATAGCCCTGATTTACACAGTGCATGTCTGTGTGTGGATGTATCACAGACGTACCTTCCAGAACCACTGTATAACAGGATGGTTGGGACAGTAGCCGTTCTTGTAAACAGTGTGTTGTCTCCAGTCGTTGACGTCGACGTCACCCAGACCGCACATGAGCAGCTACCCAGAGACGAGGGCGGGAGGGGAGAAAGAGAGCGTTTACAACCACTTTCTGTTAAGTCAAAATGCTAAATGTCATATTACCCAAAAGCATAATGTACACAGATGTGATAACAGGAGGAGGGAATGATTAAATAAAGAATTAAGCTTCATTTAATAGCACAAAGTAAGTGATACAAAGAAAACTATATGACAACAAACTGCATAGATTGAGCAGGAGAGGTAGAAAACCCTAAAGGGCTTGTAGTAGAACCTCCCCTCTAGGATTTACATTTCATCCTAATACTATGGATATTTATCACTTTAATATAATGAGATTAAAAAACAGAAGAAAAATAAAAACAAGTTAGTAAGAATTTATACTGTACCTCCAGTTCGTTTTCATCAAAGATCTTGATCAGATCTATGAGAATGAGCTCAGTGAAGCCCTGAAAATTTAACAAAAAGGGAATTTAAACATAACTCTAAAGACAGTTCAACTCAACAACAACAACAACAACAACAACAATGTAAGGATGATGTATTAGTTAAGCTACAGAGAGCTTCAGTGACGCCAAACCAAAGTCTGTGGTCACATTGCCCTCAAGTGGCGACTGTATTATTGCACATAAATACCTCCAGGAAGGCGTTCATCTGCTTCTGGACCCGATTGACAAACCTCCACTGGATGACCAGGCTGTAAGATGTAAGATTAGTGACATTTAGATTCATGTTTGAAAATGTAGCTTTGTGGTAATCATTGCAAAAAGCCTGTAACTATTCATAGAAAGCCACAAGATGAAGAAAGAGGAAATGATTTGTAATGTTCTTACTCAATGTATTCCTTCTTGTTCTCGTTGGTGACCACCATGTCTGAGCCGCTGGGCTTCAGGTCGACCTGGTACGTCTGAAACATGAAAAAATAAAGGTTTAGACACCCTACATAGCAAACTACATCACTGCATTATTACATGACTTTACTGCAAGCCAAAATGGTGACTGATTTTGGGCGTGCACACCTGTCCAAAGTTGTCCTCATCAATACAGAACCTCAGGTCCAGCTCGGTGGGATCATTCTCCAGGATCCACTTCAGAGAGTTGTAGTATTCACTGTCCTGCAGGAATGTAACGCAGAGCATATACAAGATTACATACAAAATGAAGTCATTCACTTTTATATGCGAGATTCATTCTTGGCTTTCTAAAATGTGCCTGTCTTTGCAATCAAATAATCACATAAGGTTGAGCGACTTGAGATGTTTAATAATAATGTTCAGAAAGTCTCATCACTTCATTGTAATACAGCCTTTAAAACCAGGAAAAGACACTTAAGATACTAGAACATAAAAAAAATCTTAGATTATAGCTCATCTCGTATCACCATATTGATATAATATCTATATAATGCCGAGCACTGATCAAACCGTTGTTGATTGCTCAAGTACTGGTTGTTAAAACAATTCAGATTAAGTAGCAAATTCAAAGCACATTTACTAAATACATATTTCATTCTATTTGACAAATTTTGTGGCCCAGAACTGCAGAAAAATCATTAATCAGTTCATTATTTAGTAGCAATGAGATCTTACCACTGACTCCATGTCTTTAAGGGAGATCTGTTTTCCCAGCATCATCTTGTAGAAAGGTCTGATGAAAAACCCTACAAAAGCAGAAAACACCACAGCGCTGTAACAGTATGTGGGCGGAAAGAGAGCTTAAAACATCAATGAAAATGTTGCTGAAGTGTTCCAAAGCCAGGAAATACACATAATAACATCTAAAAAAAGATTTTTTTTTCCCAGTATATTTTCAATATCCAAGACAGGATCCAACAGCAAGTAGCTCACCATCCAGTAGTTTCCCATGAAACACGGCCATTCCTGCCACACGTCCTATGAACTTGAAATAGGAGAGGTGATCCTCGTTGCACAGGCCAGAGTTGGGATTGATTTGGAGAGTGTAGTTGTCCCTGCAGACACAGAAGGAGAGCACACAGGAAGAAAGTCATTTCCAGGTTATTCAGTTATGCTCAGAGCAGTCTGTAGTGCCCAGTGGGTTTATTCCTCCTGGTCTCTTTTATCACGAAAACCTAAAAGAAAAGGTAAATAAACATCCTCTCTGGACTGAAATGTCAGTTTTATTTGCAGCTGCAACAGGAAATTTAAAAAGAAACGAATAACTTTGACCGCGATTTATTGAAACATTAATAACCACATTTAAATAATCTTGATTTAATAAAGTTCAACTGTCATTCACATCATGAGTTTTCATAGGTGCTCCGCACATTTAGCGATTAACTGCAGTGCTCCAGACATTTTGTTTTTTAATGGTACCCTCAATGCTTTATATAATCACCTGCACTTGAACTCTGCTGCTCCTCCTGCATATTCTGGTGATCTGTTTAAAAATCCTCTATAATGTTGAGCAACTACTGCTTCCTGTTGAGAGCATGTCATATTTTTCACTCCGTACCATAACAGCAAAACGCCACAAGATTCACAGAGATGCTGCCGCTGTTTTGAAGCATCTTAAATCTTCATTTTGCGAAACATCCTTTAAATTTTACATCATAGGCTATTGTTTTTGCTAAAACTGTGGCGTGACCTAAAAGGCAGGGTTAAGGGCAACATGTTTGTAAGAGAGTTTTTATGCAACCAGGAGCAAACACACAAGAGGAGACAAAGAAATTCAAGGTGGTTGCTAAGCACCAGCTTTTCATTAAATCGCAGCTGCACCACGATGTTAAAACTAAATAATTAAAAGTTGCTGTGATGAATGATCACAATGTGGTTTCATTTTAAAAGTTTAAAGTTTTAATCAGACTTTTTATTTAATCAAGCAAACTTTATAAAGTTAATTTTTTTTTTTTTTTAATTCAAGTTTTTATTTAGAACAAATCATGACAGTTTTTGCAGCATATCATGTGAAACATTTTTTTTTCCTTTTTATCCTTCTCTCACAATAATAATAATAAAAAGAAAAATAAAATAAATAAGTAAAAAAAACAAAGCAAAGGGGGGTGGGGGCAAATAGAAAACAAACCAACAAATAAACAAGGGCAAAGCACACACAAAAAAAACAACAACAAAAAGACAGGTTTTGCAGCAGATCATGTGAAACATTTTTTTTCCCCCTTATTATCCTTCTCTCACAGTCCTTTATATCCTTTTCTCACATTAGTAAAAAATAAATAAATAAATAAAAGGGGGTGGGGCTAAATAAAAAAAACAGATCAACAAATCAAAGGCAAACAAAGGCAAAGAACAAAAAAAAAAAAAAAAAAACAGAAAGACAACATAGTATGGGTGGTAGCCCGTATCTGCATACTGAAGTTTGTTAACAAACCCATATATTTACGTAGAGGCATTTTTACTTATTTGTCTACATTTTTCCAGATTCACATGTCCTGGTATGCAGAAGTTCACAGGTATCCCTACTTTACAGTATTACAGAAATTAATACAAGTAAATACCTGGGTGAGAACAGAGTATCGATCGAAGTACCACTTTATAAGTCGAAATTTGTTATGATCCCTCAATGTGTACTGACATCAATAAGCTACAAGTAAAGAGAGAATAGGTGAGAGATCCAGCCGCAAACAAGTGCTCTTAAAGAAAAGAGATTGCGTTATCACAAGTGAACTATGTACAAAAAACAATTGAGTAGCTCACAACAGAATACAGATGGGGAGAGGGACATTTCTAGCCTTATGACCATGTGAAGTCAGATGTAACTGTGATTACATGTTTCTTCCAAGATGTCCAGCATCTTGTAAATTTATCTTGTTCCAAGCGTAGAGAGAAAGTGACCTTTTCCATGAGAAAAATGTCATGGATTACTGCTATCCAATCCTTAATTGTGGGTGCATCTATTGACATCCATTTCCTTGTGAGGGCTTTTTTACTAGCAATCAACAAAATATTAAATATGTATTTATTTGGGAAACCCCGAACAGAGTCCGGTCTCAAACCTAGATATAATGTTACAAAGTTAAAGAGGATTTGCGCTTTAAGCACCCTTTCCATATTATTCTTAATTTCTGTCCAGTAGTTCAGGAGTAACGGACAATGCCAAAAAACATGGTAATGATTTGCTTTTTCATCCCCACAGGACCTCCAACATGCAATGTTTTTATTTAAGAATGTATTTTGTGCAGGGGTTTTAAAAAATCTAATTAGGCTTTTCCACCCAAACTCCCTCCATGACAGGGCTGAGGTACTCTTCCATTGTTCTTCAAACAGTTTTTCCCATGTTTCCAAATGTAATGTAAAGTTTCCCTCCTTTTCCCATTTTTCCTTTATATAGATTGTATTCTCCCCACATAATTCACATATTCCATGGTATAATTTAGAAATGCTTTTGAGGCCTGGATCCGACTTGTATGCCATTAAAAAGACCTTCAAAATGCCTGAATTAGTCTTGTCTAGATCTTCTTTTCTTAATATTTTTCCCGAGTAATGTCTGATTTGTAAGAACCGATAGAAGTCCTGATTTAGTAGACCGTGGTTCTCTTTTAAATCCTGAAAACTCCTAAACTGCCCATTGATATAGAAATCGCTGTATTTTACCAGCCCGTTTTCAGACCATCTTTTAAATGTTGTGTCCATTTTATTAGGTAGGAAGTCCGAGTCATAAGTTATCCATAAAGTTAATTTTTAAATGTCCTTGCTTGTTTGGCGGCTCAGTTTGTTTTATTTATGTTTTGTTACCTTTGCCCTACATGACACAAATGAGAGAGACTCAACAGAGTCATCATCTATTGATGATGGTGCCAAGAAAAGGAACAAAACTAACGTCACTTTAATGATCTTAACGTTTGCTGTATGTGGGAAACGTTTGTTCCAGGATGGCTTTTTCAATGAGAGGAAAAGTTAATCAGAGCAAAAGGAAACTTTAACAAGTCTCATAGGGAAACAATACGGCAGCTCTGCCCCTTACTCCACTCTTGGAAAAAGCTAATTAAAAATATGAGCAGACAAAGATTTTTCCATGGCTGGAAATACATAGCATGGTTATTTTACTACATCAGCTTTGCTTAAAACTACGTCCTATGTCATATCCTTTTGAATGCCTGGCTCTTCAGTTAGAGGCAGCTCTGTAAACACGGAAAAAAGCAGACACTTACGTGGCAGAGTATTCAAACAGGCCGTAGTAAGGATTGAACATCTCCTTCGATAAGAGGAAGAACCACTCCCTGGCCACACCGCCGTAGTCCAATCCCTTCTCTGACTCAAACTCGATCCACAGCCGCGCCTTCAGAACATCGGGCCTTTTAAGGGACATGATTCGACGATACGACTCCTCAAAGATGTTATTCCTGTGTAACTTCATCTCAAACCGGTTGGGGATGTCAGCCTGGGAAAGTTTGCAAAGAACTCATATTAATGCAAATAACATACTCTATGAAAGAAGCAGTGTGTAGGACTTTGTGGCATCTAATGGTGAAGAGTGCACATTGCAAGCAGCTGAAACTTCTCCCATGTGCCAAGCGCAAACTCCTGGTTGGGATTCCTTTGGTGTTTATTGTTCAGGGGGGTTTTACTGGGAGCCACATTATCTGCAGTGGTCTCTTCCTCTCCAAAACAAATGGTCGTAGTGATTAAAACCAGTAAAAACACTGAATACAGCAGTTTCACTATTCGGCTTGTCACAGACTGGCCGCTAGCCCAGCAGCTGCTAGTGTGTACTCAGCTTTGTTCTAATAATTTAAGATTCAGACGTTTAGGAGGTTTTAACTGGAAGCCAAATTATCTGCAAGGGTCTCCTCCTCTTCAGAACAAATGGATCCAGTGATTTAAACCAGTGAAAGCAAAAGCAGTTTAAATCAATTTTAAGTGGTTTTCTAACGCCACTCGTCACGGAGGGGCTGCTAACGTCCATGGCTGACACAAAAGCAGAAGGCAGACTTCAAAGATGAGGCCCCGTTTCCTATGTGGATATAAACACCTCCTCTAAGGTAACAAAAACGCAACAATTCTTATTTTCAGGTGATCATTCATCATCACATGCTTATTATATTAAACTCCATTTCTGCCAATATATCCCCCTAAATCCTAAACAGGTCAAATTAAATTAGGGGTAAGGTAACGTGGAGGTATGTGACCTTGGTCCAAAGACAATTAAATGACTTAGACTTATCAAAGATGATCATGAAGTGTAACTGCTGTTAAAGATGCTCCTACAAATGACTCACAAAAAGTGCAGATAAAATGTAGCATTTTATCGTGTCATCAGGCTTGTGAAACATCATTTTCACTTTCTCATTATTTTTATGTAAATTATTGAACAAAGTTTGTAAAACACAGATTGCAGAATTAATTTTGTAACAGCAAAAACTGCACAAAAATCCAGGGGGTTGATTATTTTACGGACTGATTGGAAGCCAATTGAAATAATTATTACATCTGAAAAATAAAATACATCTGTTTCCTCTCTGAAACCTGCAGTGTAGATATTAGCCTCAGCGTGTTCATCCTGCTTAATGACCTCAAACATTCCCTAGCACAAGACTGAACGCCAGAGTCAGTGCAGAATAATCTCAACTCAATTATTGTTACTGTTCACCCAAGATTAGATCCCAGCATTAGAAAACAATAGTTTAGAGGAAAAAGAGGCAGTTAGAGTCAACTCTGTACTCCACCTACGAAGTGTTAATTACAAAGAAATGTCAAATGATTGCAATGAATATTTAACGTGTGGCAGAAATATCACACTCGGTCATGCAGTGTCAAGACAGTGTGAAGAAAGTTGAACAAGTTTGCAATCAAGCATAATCACAATAAAAGCAAATTAGACAAGAAACAGTGAGGGTTTAGACCAAATTTAACTTCACCCTGTTGTTATGCAACACTTCCTCATCAAAACATTCTAGACAGATCTGTGTTTTGAAAACCACTTCTTACCGGTTTCTTCAACTTCTTCCTGAAGTAGTCGTATTTCTGCTTAAACTCTCTGGAATAAGGAACGGCCTGCACAAACACAGAGAAATGGTCAAAAACTGATCAAAGTCCTCATTTGGTTTGTGATGTAAATGTTCTAACAGGAAAACTAAATGTGCTTCCATGTCTTGTTAAAGCACCAAAAAACCACACAGAGAGTAACTTGGGTAGTTGGCAATGAGGGAGAACAATATCTGAAGTGGCGCACAGAGTGTCACAAAGGTGTTGGCATGTTTAGTGACAACCACAGCGACAAAGTGATTTATCTTTGTTGTACACTGAGGCTGAAGATAGAGTGTGACAGATAGAACCACGATGTAAAACTTGAAGAACTTGTTGTCATCCGTGTAGCAGCGCTGCTGCAGCAGAGACTCTGAAGAAGTGGGGCAGAAAGAGGAAACTACTCACAGGTCCTGTGATAGCTGGACTCTGCAGACGAGGGTCCTCCCACTGCGTGTTTTTTGTATCTGGATGAAACAAATAACACAAAACTCTTAGGACATAATAATATTTACCAAGACTTTAGTGAAATCTAGTGCAGAATTTATTAGACAGTTAATAAACAAGTAACTTGACCTAAAAAATAAACACTTTTAGTAACAGATTAATTATTTTATTTATTAAAAGGGACAGATCGCCCAAAAATACCTATTTTTCCTTTTACCTTTAGTGCTATTTATCAGTCTAGATTGTTTTGGTGTGAGTTGCTGTGTGTGAAAGATATTGGCTGAAGAGATGTGTGCCTTCTCAAATACTATGGGACTAGATGGCACTCATCTTGTGGTGCTCAAAGCACTAAAACTTACATTTGAAAAACAGCAATGTCTCTTTCTAGGAATCATGACACTGTTACTCAAGATAATCTACAGACCTTGTTGTGAGCAGTTTCATGTAGGAGCTATTTTCTTTGTACCAAACTACACCCGTGAAACTCACACACTTCCTTCTGCGCAGTGATACAGTTCACGGGTGTAGTTTGGTAGAGAAAAAATAGCTCCTACATGAAACTGCTCACAACAAGGTCTGTGGATTATCTCCAGTGACCGGGTCATGATTTCTGGAAAGAGACATTGCTCTTGAGTTTTTCAGACTTTTTTTTTTTGGCACTTTGAGCACCACGAGTTGAGTGCCAACTAGTTTCATTACATACAAGAGAAGGCAGACATCTCTGCGCCCGATATCTCCAACACTTAGCAATTCACATCAAAACAGTCTAGACTGATAAATAGCACTACAGGTAAGAAAAAAAAACATATTTTTGATTTTTGGGTGAACTGTCCCTTTTTGCAAAAGCCTGGAACATTCAATAGTTTCAGCCTTTCACATGTGAGGACCTTCTGCTTTTCTCAATTTAATATTGTAAACTGATTATCTCTCATTTATACTCCCTTTACGGCTAAAAATGCTTTAAAACGCTCCATTTTAAATGCTGTCAGTATCACTGCCCTCATATGTCCTTGTGTCCTTTATAGATACAGCCATAGATACAGCCAATACACAGCACAAGGGGGCAGAGTCAGAAGTTTCGTACAATGACAAACAAGGCGACAGTGAGGAGGTTTTAATAACGTAGCCTACCCTTTACGGAGGTAGATGGCGGTGGTCTGAGAGGCCATTAAATACATTGTGACTTGTGGATGGAGAATTCTTAACATTATATTACTAATTTGTTTCGTTCCACCTACACTACACTGCCCCACGATCTCCAGTGGTACTAATCTGTTGAACTGTATTCGTAAGCTTTCAGAAAATTTGCACAAATACGGACAAAATGAGAGCAGAGTGTGGACAGATGGCTTCGTCTGTCTCCGTCTCTGTATCTAACCTTGAGCATAAATGAGCCCTTGGACAGACAACACAATTTACTTGAGGAGATCACCTTTGGCTCTGGGAAATATTAAGGGCTCTTTTTAAAAAAAATTCCAACATTTTATAGACTAAACAATTACTCAGTAATTCTTTAGAAGTAATCAACAGATAAATCAGTACTGAAAATAATTGTTAATTGCTGCCACTCTTTACCTTATGATCATACATCAATAGACAATACACACAATAAATCTCAAGCAGCATGACCTGTCCGCTGACTTTCTGCTGTAATGGATGAGGTGCTTTGCCGTCCCTGACACTGAAAAATCTGTGGCTGCACTGCAATGACTACACACTATAAAAAGTAACTTAAAAGAAAGGCAGATTAATAAGACAAATGACCAAAAACAAGCTTGAAAGAGACAGAAAGACGGAGGCTCCTTACTGTGGTCGATGTAGAAGGTGCGTCCGTCTGAGTGAACCCGTTCCTCCCATCCAGGCTACAAAAAAAGGGGCAAAAAGGAGAAGAAGAGTAAGAAAAAGCAAAGTCACAATTAGAGAGTAGTATAAAAACAGGCCATGCTCAAATAGTAATTTAAATCCATCCACTTCTATTTCCTTTTTAATTTATATTTGATTGAACTTGACTGACCGTTAAAAGGTCCAAACACTGACTGCAAGATCAATCAAACACCATCAAAGGAACTGAAAGGATTTTCTCTCCTATTTGAGTCCAGGTCTGAGACGTCAGCAAGGCAGGGATACGACCACAACATAAAAGGTTAACCACCACTACTAGTTCAAACCAGTACACCACCACCGACACAGTGACCACCCAGTACAGTGTCACAGGCCCCACACACACACACTCGTACGGCACCAGCAGTCAGGCAATTAAAAGAATTACAGTAGATTGAGAGTAAAGGGGAGGGGAAAGGGACCGAGTCTGACAATGTGTCAAACGTGTGTGTGTGTGTTTCTATGTATGCTGCTACTGCACGAGTGGAGAGACCACATTGAGAAGCTGATAACACATGCAGCATACAGCAGGTTCCTTCCTCTAACAAACATGTACAGTTCCTTTTGTTTCTCTCCCTCCCTTTGCCCCCCTTTTTTCAACCCTGCTATCCTCCTTCCTTCCCTCTCTGACAAATGCCCGGTGCAACTCGCCTCGTTCCACTTTCCCCGACTCGTCTATCTGTGCCTCAGACACTGTTACAGGTACACAGACAGGGAGCAAGTCTGAGAGATCCCAGGAGAATGGCGGGGAGCTCCAAATGTTAATCGTAGAAGGGGTGGTGCAGGGGGAAGGGTGGGGGCACAGAGAGAGGAAGTGGGGTAAAAATACTGATGAAATGAAGGGAGAGGTACAGTCCATCCATGCCGATCATGAGAGAGAAAAGATAGAAAGAGAGAGAGAAAAAAAAAAACAAATGAAAGAAAAGAAAGCGCAAGGCTGTCTGCAGGCATTTGACCAGACTGGACCGGACCAGACAGGTAGGTAGGCAGGCAGAGGGAGGGAGGCACCAACCAACCTCCTCTGGTAGGTTCTGCCAAACAGACATGGCCAGGTGTAGAAGAAGTAGCATACATTAGATCCACCAGAACGGAGAGAAAAAAGAGAAAGAGGGAGAGAGAACACACACACATGCACACATCACACAAGCCTGTGAGATGTACAAGCCTACGAAGCTCTGATTATTCAACAGCTACCTACGGTAACATCTGGCCCACTCGTTGGGGAGTTTGTCTTTGTCAAACAGATAATAGTTGCAGGTGACAGACAGTCTTCACCTCCTAATTAGGGATTATCACTCGGCCCCCACACTCTGCTTTCTCATCCTCGCCAGTTACATTCTCGCATTCTTTTTTTCTAACAGGACTAAAAAGGAAATGTCTGATACAGTCTGGTCACGAGATCGTGCCTCATCTTTTTCTGCAAAAGCCACTACATTCACATAGCTCAAGCTAAAACATGGAAATTGGGTTAAGCTTTTTTAAAATTGACCTTCAGACAAAAACCACAACAAAAACATGACAAGTCACTGATGGTGCAACAAGGTAAATAAATTCCTTTCCTTGTTTAAAGTTTGTCTCAGGAAACTGGTTACAGTTCTGGTGATCTTAATGACTGATTAAGATCGCGTTGTAAAGAACATCTTGGTAACGGCAAGTTAATGAGTGAGTGAAGCTAGGCAGTTATTAGAAGCTATGAGGTTGTTGTGGGCCAAAGGTTAAATATGCAGCAGGTCTAATGGTGACTATACTTACAGGAAGAGGACCAAGTTCACCAGGCTCCATTGAGTTCTTATTCCTCATATGGACTGGATATTTCAACCTGGGATCCTCCTGGATGTCAAAACAAAGCGGGAGGGGAGAAAGACATACAGAAATGCTAATTAATTATTCCAAATTTGGGTGAAGAAAGAGACCTAATATAACATAACTCAGCCTGAGGAGCTGGATCCTAATAAGGACTGAAGTAAAAGTCAAATTGACTTTCACACCACCAGATGTCACTACAAGATCCTGGACGATCGACACCAACCACTGCCCTAGATTTTAATGATTGTCTGTTTATTAACTAAAACTGTCAAATAATACTCATAATCACGCAGAAACAAAACATATAAACTAGCTTAACTTGCTTTGAACACATTATTTTAGGGTGCTAACAGGTTTAATTAAAAAATATGTAAAGTGGTGCTAATTTAATGACAAATGTGTGTGACAGTTATTTCATTTTAGTTGTTTGTGCTGTTTCTGCAGAGCTGTTGATTTTGAGAGCAATTTCCTTGATATTCAAACCCAAGTAAACACTCATTCATTATTCATTTGTTATCGGACACTTCATTTATCTTCATATATGCCGCATTGTGTGCTTGTCAGCTGACCTTGTGCTTGGGTTTTTGCAAGCAGTTCACTGGAACTGAAAATTGTCTCTTAGATTCCCTATAATTATTTCCATATAACACAGTTCTTTCCTGGAAACTTGGTAGGAAATTGTTAGGAAATTGCAGACCTGTAAAATAAAGCTTTAACCTTCAGTCATATTTTAAAAACTAATCTTCTAGCCTAAAGTACAGTTCCAGCCTGATACCGCAGCGTGTTAGCTCACCCAGGTGGTGACTCTGCTGTTGTGATCGATGAAGAAAGGCCGTCCATTGGGGGCTATCCTCATCTCCCAGCCTGGGGGCAGGAAGCTCTGCTGTGTTTTGGGCTGTGACTTGGGGGAGCTGTAAGGGGACGGCTGGGGAGACTGCGGGTTGGAAAATGTGTCCTTCACAGCCCTCCGCACCTGGATGTTGTTGGCTCCCTGGAACCGAAATGGAAAAATAAACAAAATTAAGCATAATATTAGCAATCCCATTAGACTGAGAAGGAGAGAGTTGAAGTTGTGACCGAATGATGATGACTGACAGAATGAAACAAAACAGCACTGATGCAATGAAACACAACAGACAATAACAAGGATGGAGACAAGTCCTCCACGAGCTGCCTTGGTATTCTGTTAGAAAACTGAATAAGATTAGAGGAAGAGCTCGGAAAAACCATCAACACAGCCACTGTAATATCACATCTACAAAAGCCAGGGGTAAATTCTTTCTTTATTAACATGTAAGTGGGAGAGAGCTCATCAATACCCATACTGCGTACTCAATCAGCCTGTCATGTTGTCAGTCAAAATTCAGCTTTTACTGACTCTCTGGGCATTGCTCCTGATGCTTACAATCAGAGTTCACGTTGACTGAATATATTTCCATCAATGTTTTTTTAAAATGACAGAAAAATCTGAAAGCTGTCAGTCATGTTGACAGATTAGCACACTGAAGGTGATCTACCATAACTTTCAATAGTTCACACCCTTGTCCAGTTGATGGTGTGTGCATATTAATTAGCTGTTGGCTCGTCTTGACTCTGATCTCACAAAAATTACCTCATTGTCTAGCTGGCTTCAGCCACTGCATTGGTGCACTACATTGCTACACACCACTGAAAAATGCCATAACATCTGAGTGTCCGCATTTCTCTAAAAGCCCAATAAATGTGATAGCTTTGATAAATGAGGTGGGAAAAAAAGGAAGAATACAGTGGAAAAATTCATTCATCTGCCTCATGCGGTGTTGACAAGTGACTCTTCATCTTTTCACTCCATGTCCTTACAAATGCATAATCTGCATTAATTTTTGAAAAATGAAAATGAACAAATGAAAATGAAATGCTATTAAATATGTATCATCATAATAGATTTTGACACAATTTTTATGACCCTGTCTGTCAAAATGATAGCGATGAGGTAGTCTACCGTAACTTATGGTTACAATAACAACTTTTTTTGATAGACTTTTGCTTTTTCATGGCTCCCTGGATGTTATCGTTCAGGACAAACTGAACAAAAACTCTTTATGAATCTAATTCTGGTAATAGATGGAGAGCTTGGACACATTATATTCCACAAACCATTTCTCTAAAAGAAACCTACAATTTCTGGCATCTTAAAGGCTTCTAAAGCAAAATGAAACAGACTAAAGTTTCTCAGGCTAATGAGTGTTCCAACGTCACATGATCCTTTTAGCAGATTATCACTAACTGATCTGACTTTAAACAAAGGAGAAAAGACCGCATTAATTAATCCACAGACCTCCCATCTTCTCTGGAAGTTGTAATTACAACTTTGTGCAGTGTCTCACTTCCTGTTACCTCTACAATGCCTTGTTAACGCACAGACGCATGCAGACACACACACACACGTTAATTAAACCTTCATCAGGTCTGTCCCCTTGGTAGTTGCACCGAGTCAAATCCATTAAATGCAGCAGAAGGGTCATAAAGAGACCGTCCTTTTTTAGGCAGAATGTTATGGTCTTAATTAGCACCGTTTGTGTGGCGTATTTATAGCCACACTGCATGATATAAAGATTAAGTCACAGTAAATGATGATAAATGTTCACTGACAATAAATAATGGAGTCAAAAGCTTTACAAGATCTTTAAAAAGTCAGACCATCAGCTGCTTCAGATGCAAGTTCATGCATGTTCACACGTCAGACAACAACACACACACACACACAGTTATGAAGAGAGCATAAAATCTAATAGATGCAACTCAAACATTTCAGGACTTGACTGCAATTATCCCACGTAGATATTTGTATAATGTCACAATCTTGCCTGTTCGAGCCAAAAGTGGAAATTTTTAAGTTATTACCCTTAGAGTCATGTGGCTAACACATTAACCACCTACTGTCTGATTATTAATCCCCCTGACGAATGAGTAAGAAACTGGCTTCATGAAAAGCATCCACTGTAGAAGACATAACACAGCCAAGGACACGATACCACACCGCAGAGAGACTAGGAATTACTCTGTGATCCATTACTGTTCATTGACATTTAGATTGGTTAAAGTTCCAGTGTGTAAGATTTAGGGGAACATATTGGCAGAAATTATACATAATATTCATAACTATGTTTTTATTAGTGTATAGCTACATAAAACTAGGACTCGTTGTGTTTCCGTTGCCATAGAATGACAAGTTTATAAGTACATAGTAAGCAGATCCTCTTTCATGGACATCGCCATGGAAAACGGCTGTAATTCTACAGTAGCTCAGAATGAACCAATGAAACACTGGCTCTAAATAAGACGATTTGCGTTTTTACCGTAGTTCTCCTACGCACTTGACACACGGGAAAAGTTTCAGTTGGTTGTAATTTGCAACATCACTACTAGATGCCACTAAATCGTACACACTGGACCTTTAATATCAGTGATTTTTAGGAGATAAACAATTCTTTTCAAACAATACAAATTATTAATCTGTCCACAACATGGGCCTGAGTCAAACCTCTAGTGCAGCAGCTTCTTCACAGTAAAAGCTTCCACTGATGTCTGCTTGCTCCATTGCTTGCTTTGACCTAGATATAAAGTATCTGACTTGCTTTCATAAAAGTTCACATGAACATAACTTTCTCACTTTTTGTTAAATATCAAACACTGCAGGTCCAATTCAGCACAGCAAAAAGAGAGCAGCAGCTAATGTCGACTGTCCTTACAAGTGTTTGTATCTAAATAGATTCATATTATATCAATACGGATGATGTGAAACTAGATATCCTCTTAGATTTTGTGTTGTGTTGTCTATTCCTGGTTTTATTACTTGCCTTTGACCACTTTGTCATTAAATCCACATTACTGATGATTATATATCAAAAATGTCATTGTGTAAATATTTTATGACAGCAATAACAGTCAACCCTACCATATTGTCCCTATATTGATATCAAGGTATTTGGTCAAAAATACTGTAATATATACATTTTTTATATCGCCCAGTCCTAACTCTAAGTAACCACTAGTATTAAAAAGGGATAGGTTCCCTTAAAAGGCCTTTAAGGTATTCAAATGGATGCCATGCCCTCCCAATTTCATTTTCAAATGCTACCCAAGAGGCCTAATCTTTATTTCCTTTTGTGGTTTCCTTTGTGCTACTGAAAATGCCTCTGCATTTAATGATATTTAGTTTCTAAGATCAATATCATTGATTGGACATCCCTGGGTTTGCTTTAGCAAATTACAACGATCATTTGGGACCTGTGATCAATTCAAATAATTTATTCATCCAGCAGTAACTGAATCTACCATCTTGGATTCACCACACCCTCCTCATATTGTTATGGCTTTAAAACACACTGTGCTGCAGAATGAAATGCTAAATGCACCAAGAGTGCACATTGTTCACAAAAAAACTCATCATGAATAACAAAGCTGGAGTAAAGCTCAAGACCATTTCACGTGACTAATCATTGTTTAACGGAGAGCTGTTTTAGCGCTCCGGCCATCAGCTCATTATCTGTTGAAGATGGAGAAAAAAGAGCAGCGTGAAGAAAGAAAATCATCCCAAACGGAGAGATGAGAAAGAGAGGTGAGAAGATATTATATTCATATTTCTATAGGATTGGCAAAGATGAAAAGAGACAGAAGCAGCATCAAGACAGAGTTAACCTGAATAAAGGAGAGATAACAAACGGAGTGGTGTAATATTAAAGAAGGAAATTGAGGTTTGGTTGATGTAGATGGGTGAGGATCATGATTTGATCATCTTCAAAGGGATGGAAATGGAGGGTTGCATGACAAGGAAGAGTGGAAGGTGAAGATTGGAGAAAAAGAGGAGACAGAAAAAAGTCCTTAGGGTGGGAAAAGAGGAAAAGGAAATGGCGGAGCGGGATGGTACAGGTGACTAATTCTCACCTCCAAGGGGGTGGAAAGGGTGACAGTGGGGGAGCTGAGGCTACGAGGTCGTCGGACTTGGGGCTCATGGAGGTGGTTGTTGGAGGCATTGGAAGAGGAGGAGGGGGTGGATGGGGTGGCCAGGGCCGAGGCTCCTCCTGATGCTGCTGCTGCTGCTGCTGAGGTGCTGGCTCCGTCTTCAGTCAGCTGTCAGTGAGAATAGCACTTTTGAGGTTAAGTGGGGTTGGAAAGAGGTAGGCGATGCTGTTTGCGAAATAACAAAACTTGTTCTCATCATAAGCCATGCTGTTGGAAGATGCCTGTCTGCACCGAAAAGGTCTGGATGCAAGCTTAGTTGCAAGTTCCTAAAATGTCAAAAGCATATAGGCTCAAGAAGACAATCATTTATGTTGCTTGAAATATAATGATTAAGATTATGCAGGGACAAAGGCTTCAGTTATGAGTAAGATAATGTACAGGAAAAGTGAAAGTTAGTGTTACTTACAACCCTAACCAAAATGGCTGGCCCACATTAACAAGGGGCCTCAACAATGTACCAAAAAGCAATGCCATTGTTATGTAAATCATTTGGCAGTGTCCTCTCCTTCTGAGTAATTCCAAAAAAAAGATGAGAATCACAGAATGAGAAGACTATGTGATGACAGACAACAGATAAACACGTATAAATATAACCAGCAGTGTTCAGATAAAAGCAGAAATGAAAGGGTGGATTTCAAAGAGGAGGTATTAAACATACACCCAGTCCCATGTAGCAGTCTCTCCCTGAGCTCACTATGTGGAGCTGCCACATTTGCAGACAGAAAGACAGGGGGGAAGACAAGTGGAAAAACAGGGCAGAAATGAGGAAAGGGAGGGAAAAGTGGTGGTTGCAGTTCCATGCCAGGGTTTAGAAAGGCGTGACCAATACAGAGCTGCACTTCATCCAGAGTATCAAACAAAATGCTAGACAAGAGGAGGAAGACATACGATAAAATTGGACAGAAGAAGAAACCGGGCAGAGAGAAAGACAGAGAAGGAGACTTTGAGGTTGCAAAGCTGCATCTCTTTCCGTCATTCTTTGCGGCTACACAGAGGAGAAACACAGGGGGGGATAGAGGAGGAGGTCCGACACACAGGCCTCGGCCGTGACAGGGGCCGAGGAAAAGGTCCAGTCCCATGCACAGAGTCCCGCTTGGCCTTCAGACCTGCTGTACCTGCACAATTGGCCTAGTCCAGGTAGTGGTGCGGTTGTTATGGTTGACGTAATAAGTTCTTCCCTTGGCGTCCTTCCTCTCCTCCCATCCAGGGGGCAGGCCAGGGGTGGTCAAGGCGTAAGCAGTCGCCGAGGGAGACTGGCCGAGTGTGGAGAGAGAGCAAAGCAAAGACAACTAATCAGTACAGGCTGGTATGTGAAAGGACATGTGGAGGGATAAAATATTAATATCTAGTTTTTTTCTTAATGACAACACAAGAGGTTCAAAATATTCTCCTATTCCAGCTGCGCAGCACGGTGACAAAAACAGTTCAGGAACAACTTTTGACAAGATGATTTTTACCTCTGATGGAAAAGTAGGTGACATGAACCTTCATCCACAAAAAAAACAATGAAAAACAGAGTCGTACTAAAGCAAACACCACACGGGGAAAAGTAGTGGATCATTACTACTATGCTAAGTGAACGATTAACGATGAACTAGTCAACCAAACATCCACAACATAAACTGTGGTGATATTTTAGATATGCTTGTGCCAAAATAGCACCCATAACAGAGATGTCCCGAGCCAAACCAGGCATTTTTAATGGACTGGTATCAGCTAAAGTAAAGCTGACCATGATCTCATCCTTTCTTTACTGGACTTAGCAGTGTTTGTCCACCTCAGACTGTTGTGTGGCTGCGCTGAGTGTAAAAATGTGAAAAAATATTTGGGCCCACTTGAGTTCAGACAGTGACACTGGCAAAATGCACAAATGGGTATTACAGAGCTCCAGTTTGTAAACTCGTCTGTAGTAGGTTTTCAAGACAATTTTTAATCAAATTTAAGATCTTCTCCTTATTTAAGCAGGTAAGTATAAAGGTAAGTAGTATATATGTGGTCAGAGGTGGGTTTTATGCAGTAATATAGTTATTACAGTGAGTTAGGTTAATCTTATTTTTGTCAGTTGATGAGTTTAATTATAAAGTAAAAAGACAGTATTAGGTTCAGTAGTAGGTTTGAAGATTTGTAACATCAGAAATGTTGACTTTCATGCAAAAGAGCTTGACTCATTTTGACAAAGAGATGAAAAAATGACCTCAGAATAAATTTTAAGACTATTTATGCCTTATACAACACTGCAGGATTTTTCAAGGACCTGCAGACCCCCTGATTTCAGGAGTTGCACTCTCCAGTTCTCCATTGGTTTGTGCACTCCCACTTTAAAGCCTCCATTTTGGCATCTTGGCCGTTGCCATCTTGGTTTTATGGAGCCAGAAGCAACCATATTTGGATGGGAGGGTGGATCTGTTGCTGTGGTAGCGACTTCTTAATCACAAGGTTGGCACACTCTAAAGCATATCCTGCTTTACCGTCTATTTACTTTAAATGGGACCATAATTTACAAGATGAAGATCATGTTGCATTGCAGATAACTTGAAACTAGCAATTGAGACCACAATCTCATTATGAAAAGATTCAGTAAGGTAATCAATCCAGGAAAAAGTAAGGGTCATTTTCTCATAGACTTGTTTAAAATCTGACTTGTTTTTGCAGCCACTTGAGTCACTCCTGGCTGGCCATAGACTGAATGCAGGTTTACGGCACTTCTGCACTCGCTTTACTTTTCAGACCCAGAGGTAACCCCTTGGTCAGATTAAATCAGCAGCTCAATGTGTCAACATCAATGTGTCAGATACATATTCCATTATCATTTAAAGTGAATTTAAGTATCAGCTTAGACTCTGAATTGGCAAACACTCAACATTTAAAGGACTCTGATCAAGGCCAAAAAAAAAACTTGATCAGGACATTCCTATCAGAGACATTTTATAATGTTGCTTTATGGCTTGTTATCAATGGTGCAATTACTTAATATTGACTACCAGGTTGCAAAATCAGGAGACAGCAGACATGAGTAAACACACACATGTACCCCTATTTACAACATTTACAACACTGCTTGTCCAAATAAGCACTTCAGCACAACATAACATCACCAATAACAGAACTAATCAAGATGGAGTCATCTGGCTATGGATGGTTTTATCAGCTGATTGTTTCCTTCAAGCAAAGATGCTCCTCCATTATGTGAAAAAATTGAATGATGCCCTCTTGGACAACATATTACTGAAAGTCATCATGAGGCTTTCTACCCAGGTGATTCACAAAGCTAGTCAGGGGACACATGTAGCTCATCTCACATGGTGTCTAAGAACTGAGAGGTGTACGACTGGTAGGGCTTAAGCTGTATACAAACTGAGATATTACCATAGACTCCTCACCACCTGAGACTGTTTGAGCTCTCGTTCTTCTGGTCTGGGAACCCTGCTGGTGGTAGACAACAGGGGAAGATGGTCTTTAGTTCACAGTATGTTATGTTATTAATGCCAGGGTGGAAGAAGTGGGGCAAGGGGGAGTGTTTTGGCAGTAGTGAAGGTTGAGTGAGGAAAAACTGGATGCACAAGGGGGGGGAATTAATTCTCAAAGAAGGTGAGGAGTGATAGAAAGTGGGGAGATCCATCCACTGAAGCATACCAGCTGTGAGGTGGACGGGTAGCAGGAGGGCACACAATTGATTTGGAAAGTAACTGCAAGTTGTGATTGGTTGACGTGATTACACATAAGGTAAGGGAAACTTTTAGCAGTGTGTTCTCAGTAACTTTTGAGTAAAGTAAATCAACTTTGATATTAAGACAGACAGAGGAAAAAAAAAATCAAGACAGCTTGCATTTCCCTGCTGGAGGGAAGAATCAGATTCTTTTCCCTGAATAGTAAATTTAATCCCCAGCCAGTGCAGCATCTTTAACCTCAACCCAAGTGGAAAATAATGTTTAAGCTACAGTAACACCAGTCAAAGAAAACAAAGCTTTGTGTCCTGAAAATGCTGGAGCAGTGAAAGTGAATTACTCTGCTGAAGTTCAAAGAAAGTTCACCAAAATGAGGTTGAATCTCAGACATGAACTGCAAGAAAACGATCAGACAGAGAAAAAAACAAAACAAAACAAAAATAGAAGAAAGTGTAGTTTCATCCAAGCAATTTAAAAGAAGTCCCACAAGTAAGACGACAATATCTGTGTAGTTAAGCCAGCAATGCTTAACAAAGACACTGGATGTTGTTCTGCCTATTACAACAGCAAAGAATGACACTGATTGTTATCTCTAATGTCTAATCAGTAGAAGAAAGCAAAAATACATGATAAGTGTGGCGCTACTCAATATTTTTATTATTGTCAACAAATCCCAAGACCAGAACCAATAATGAATTCTACTAACAAATACTGTCTGTGAAGCAAAAGCCTGACATACAGTGGCTTATTCCTTGTGCAAAAACTATTAACAACACATCAGTGAGCAGCACTGTTGCACTGACTGACATCTTCCTTCATTACCATGAAGACAGCCACTATAGTTTATTCTGAGTCAATCCCACACTTGCTAGACCTTTAATATATATTCATTCGCAGCTGCAAATAGTCCCTCAACAACTGCAACACTTCCTCCTGTTTGAATTATGTTTCCTCTAAATTAAACTGTCTAGCTGTTTTAGGAAATTACTGAGCCTGTCTTCAGTAGAAAGAAGGAACCAATGAGCAAGTGTTACAGACATGAGATTTTGTCACAGATACCCCCATCTGATAAGATATATGTTGTTACATATGATGTATTCCAGAATTACTGGTACATAACTGTCTATCTACTGTAGGAGATGAGTTGTGAGGAGAAACCTGAGAGAACGAAACCTATAAACAGAACAGTTATTTAAACACATTTTCTCATTGGGTTAAGTACTAGTGAGGAAAAGTTCAGCGAAATTAAACTACCCCCCTTTTTCCTGGGGACCCCTGTAAGCCTAACAAGGACCCCTAGGGATCCCTGACCCCAACTTTGACAACGACTGCTATAGATAGAGTAGGAATAGGGAAGATGGACATCACTGAGTGACACATTGTTAGCATTGCTCTTTTCATGGGATTTGATAAAGATAAGAAAAATATGGAGTAACACCAGCCTTATCCTTTTAAGGATACCTTTGTATTTTTCAGTCTGCACCTATTTTCCCATGTTTTGTGTCTAAGTGACAAATGGGGATCACAGTTTTTGAAAGTGGTGCAGTATTGAGACAAACGACGTAACAGGCTGGAATGTAACGTTAATGGGCAAATGTGCAACGTCAATTTACGTCCACTTAAAGTGCTTTACTCGATCACTGATAGGCTCAGATTGTTATTCTAAGTGTGTGACAGCATTATAGAAAGTACCCCTACAGAGACAGACCTTTGTGTTAAAGAGTAAGATTGTTTTGTTTAATTATGAACAGCCCCGACAACGCTATCACCAAACCTACCAGACTACAATTAAATAAACAGTAACTTTATAATTGTAGAAAACAAGTTATTCACAGTCAACAGTAAAAACAAACAAACAAAAACAACAAAAGTTTTCTTGGTTCACTTTCCACTCTTTTAACAATCACCAACTCTGGTTTGGTTGAAATAAATCCTTAATTCACCCACTCAGATGTGAAAATGGCTCCCTACATGCTAAAATGACTGGTTATTTAACAGGAGTCTGGTGGGTTGGGCCGTTGTAAAGTCAGGGCTGTTTTTGGTTAAAAAAAAAAAAAGGATCTCACTATTGAACAACTGGACTATCCCTGTGGGGAGCTTTTTGTGGATGTAAATGGACGGTGCATAAATGCCCCAAGTGGTTCACAGCGGCTGGCTGCACAGCGGTCTCACTCAATGCTGGATCAATTTCAAAAGTTGTTCCCATTATTTATTTAGATATAAAAACAAAAAAAATGGGTCCAGGTTGAAAGATATCAAAATTACTTTTCAGTGTTAACTGACTTATAACCACAGGTGAAGCTACCTTAATCCAACAGGGATATACTTTGTAAAAATAGCACCTGCACCCTACACCTGCACACACATTTAATATCATTAGGAACTGTTTAACTGTAACTAACCCTCCCTAAGTCTTCGCACTAACACATGCTGTTTATATTTCCCCCTGATGGCTTCTTAACGAACCTACTGTTGTCCAGTCCACAGAGACTTGGACTTCAAGGGAAAGGCTGAGATCAGCACCTGTACTTTTCCCTGGCTTAACAAGCCCATTGCTGTGACTCAGCTGTGTGACAAACATCTGACTCAGATCTTGTGACAGTTTGTTCAAGCTGAATCCCCACTGATGCTATGACTCAGGACTCTCTGGGGAACATTTGATCTGATGTGGTGCTGCCCTCAATCTTACTTTGCCCAATGGTTTCTACTGGAATGGTCAATCTGCTGGCACACAGCTGTAGCGCCAACATTTCTACAATACATCAAACACAGCCGCGAGTGAATCACAAAGAGCAGAGAGTAATGGTGGGAAGAGGAGAGGGAGGAAGAGGTGTGGTAATCCTACAGAGACAAGAAGAAAGGAAAGAACGGTAAAATCGAAGGAGCATAGAAAGCAGGAAGGAAAGGTGAGGAGGAAGCACGTACGAGCCCGGTACGAGCAACGGGAAGTTTCAAATGCAAGGAGGAGCAGAGAAGGTGATTTGATGTGCGGTATGCCCACAGCACTGAGGCATGTCGAGGAAAGGAAGGAAGTCAAGGCAGAAAGAGAAGAAGATGGGAAAGAGATGTGGGGGTTCGGAAATATGTACCATGAGAGGAGGAGCCTGGGCCTGATCACTGACACCATCCGTCATACTTGAGGATCGAAGTCTGTTTGACAACTGGCTCTGTGTTAAAAAAAAACAAAAAACTATCTGTTACTCTGTCTGACACAAAAAGACCAACATTTACACCAGTAAGAAATTTAGAGGGGCATTTCACCCCCAAATCAAAAATAAATATTTTTCCGTCTTACCTGTAGCGCTATTTATCCATCTAGATTGTTTTGGTGTGAGTTGCCCATTTGGTTCATGTGTGGCAAGACCGAACATTTGTGCTCAAGCTGATGGCACTCTGCTTGAGCAACACAAGCTGTGTGCCATCCAGTTCCATTATATTCGAGAAAAAACAGACATCCCTACCGCCGCTATCTCCAACACTCAACAACTCTCACCAAGACAATCCAGATTGATAGACAGCACTAGAGGCAAGATGAAAAATACGCATTTTTTATTTTGGGGTGATCTGGCCTGTTTATGCTTTCCATTCTCACCAGAGCAGAGCTGGGCCCTGCCACTTCACCGTTGGTATCGGGAGTGAGTGACAGCCTCAGATTTAAATCTTCAGAGAATTCCTGGGTGACGGGTGTCTGTGGTAGCTGTGGCGTCAGGATGGAGGAGGGGCCAGGCAGCGACTGGGCCAGACTGTCGTTAGGATCCTCTTCTGTGATGAGCTCCCAGGACTACAGGGAACCAGGAAACAATAATAACATTTTAGTTTACTTATCACTTGAGACAGCTGTGGCTCAGTATGCTGTATGTATGTTTATAATCTTCACTCTCACATTGTCCATGTCCCTGGGCTCCAGGTGCTCGTTCTCTAGGTCTTCACTGATGTGGCGTCTTGAACGGAAGACTCGGTGTGCTTCCTGATTGATCTGCCGCTGTTGATTATCACTCTCAGTCTCTGCAATCACTTCCCTGAGGGAGAAGTTATATTATACAAAACAATGTGTTGGTCAGTGATGCAATGCAACTCCTACTATGTAATGTAAATTTACTCAAGTACTGTTCTTAAGTACAAATCTGAGGTACTTTTTGAGTTTTTTCTTTTCACAACACTTTACACTTCTACTCCATGATAATATTTAAGAGTGAAATATTGTACTTCTTACTGCACTACATTTATGTGACAATTTCAGTTTTGTTATAAATTAAACTACACAACAGATTATATAAGTACAGCTGAAATAATTGGTCTATTAATCATTTAGTGTACTGACAGAAAATTAATTGTTTACTATTTTGATTAACATTTAAGTCATTAATTTATTTTAAGTTACTTTAAGGTTTTTTGTGTTTTTTCTGCAATGGGAACTTTTGCTTTCAATATTTCAAGTACATTTTCCTGACTGTACTAAAACAGAGGGGAAGTAGAGAAACTGTTTTTTCATATTTGCTGAAACTGTCACTACATCCACACAGCACTGAGAGACAGACAATCTGTGAAAAAAAAAAGATATTCCTCTGCCTACTCTGTTATTTTGTAGTGCTACTAATGGCCTTACCACGCGTGAACAAAAACAACCAATCAGAGGTCAGGAGTCTCTCACGCAGCTGTCAGTCATGCCAATCACTGCTCGTGAACAGCAGCCAAACTGTTAAACTAGGCAGTGCTGATCAAATATGATCCAGATTTTGTTACTGTGTTGCTTATTTCGCACCTCAAATGTTTTCAGAAACATATTCCAGTGTACTGTTGTACTGTTCAGGTTGTAAAATGATGAAGTTTGTTCCAGCTGGTGGGCAGTGCTTTGTACTACTGTCAATTGTTTCCAACATGATGGCTGAGTCACACACTTTCTCATTTTACAGCTAAACATTCCAATCAATGAGAAAACAAAAACACAAAATTAAATGGCAACTATTTTGTTAGGAATTTCAGCCATTTTCTAATTTATTTTGAATAACTTTGAGTTTTGGGGGTATGTTGTTTCAGATTTTTCTTCAATAGGTATTTTTAATTTAATACTTTAAATAATTTTCTTCATTATACTAACTAACCTTTACTTAAGTAACATTTTTAATGCAGGATTTTTACTCATAAAAGAGTATTTTCACAGTGTGGCACTGGTGCTTTAACTTAAGTTAAGAATCTGAATATTCCCTCCACCACTGGTGTCAGTGAGCCACAAAATGTTTGCTGAGAAATATGCCCTAAACATTAGATTAAACTAGGATTACTGTGATGTAAATAAAAACCAAAATGCTAGTGACAGATAAGGTAGTATTGCAGTAAAGTACTTGAGTAGGATCTGACTCACTGGTGCAGTATTAATTCACACAGAGACCCCTTACAGACATGGATTTAATAAAGTGTATGCTTTTAAAGAGCTATGTGGTATTAAACTGAGATTTTCTAATTTAACTAATATAAAAATAGGGAGGAGAGAGATGAGGCGTACATGTTGGAGGGCCGTTTCCACTGTGTGCTGCGGTTGTTGTGGTTGACATAGTAGGTGCGTCCCAGGTTGTCCACCTTCTCTTCCCAGCCTGGGGGCAATGGAGGAAGCAGCTGCTGGGGTCGCTGCGAGCCTGAGTCTGCAGACTCATCCCATCCCTGAAAGCATAAGTTTAGATTTGTTGACATGAGGCAGAGTGACTAATTCACTGGTAGCCCCCTGGCCACAGATATGCCAGTGAGCTGACAGCTTGTCAGAGACACATGAACATCTGATTTAAGAGGGGGTTCAAGCATGGAGCACATTAAAGATATTGCATGCACTTGTGGTTGGTTAAAACTTGTTGCTGTGTTGTGGTTTCAAATGTTTTTGTTAGGATTTACTGGTGTTTATTTTGTGTTTGACAAGCTGCCGGCTGGGTGGGATATCTCCAACCACATGAGCCTACCACAGGCTCTAAGACTGAGCTAATGTGCATCAATATCATTACCAGCGTTGACAAATTTGACCTCTCTCTTTTAGGATATGTTGAGAGAAGAGTAACCATGAAAAAAAACAAGCAAGTTTTCGTGATATATTTCATTTAGGAGGTCTCGGTACAGAGGAAAGAAATAAATCTAAAGAGTGAAAATGAGAGATTTTGAACAGTGAGAACATAAAGTGGCGGGAGGTTAGCAGAGTGGCATTAAAGTTTCTGTACTTTTCCTGCTAAATGTCACCTTATCTGTGAATCCTTTCACTCTCTGAAAATGTCTAGCACCTCTCTAGCACTCTTTAACAATCCACAAGAAATCCTTGAACACACATACAAGAACACACATAAAGTAAAAGAGGAGAAGCTCCTATTTCTCCAAATAACAGGCAGTATTGTAAATGGTTTTTCCATACCCTGACCTGGAAAAGACTTTCAGACCAGATTCTGGCAGCAAGATGCTGCCCAAATTCTTAGAGAAAATAATAAAAAGAAGAGCCATCCTTTATCCTCTCACTCTCAGAAAAAAAAAAAAAAAACCTCTCACATTTCTTCTGGTCCAAATTGGGACGCTCACTTTCATCTTAAAGCTTAGAGCTGTGTTTTCTTTGTGTGGAAGGAAGGAATAAAACTAGATTTTGGTTTGGCTTCGGGTTATTATGAACAAGACAGTCGAAAGCAGGCCTTAGGTAATGCTAAGTCAGCAGTTACAACGAACTCTCAACAAAGTCAGTGGCCAAGACCTTACCTCAGCCTCCTCCCTCATCTCTCCAGCTTCTTCCTCAGGTCCTCCTTGTTTGGGCAGATAGGCCATCTTCAGACGCAGGTAACCCTTCACCCTGGACTTGTGACTAGAGCGATAACATCAGCAAAAATGGACCCACTTGAGAACAGCACATCAAAACCAGGTGGCCTGCACCCTCAAGCTAATCCTAGTAGGCCAATGCTTAGAAATGCGAGGGAGTTTCCAAACTGCCTATTAGCACCAGATGGTTTTTCACCTTCAGTGTTCAACTAACCGTCACATGGACTTACTGCTCTCTGGAGACATGACACCAGTCTACATGGTGTTGAAAACTAAGATTAAAGACACTGTGAGTTTAATAATCTGTCAGTGTCTATTACAGTTGCTAATTGGGGCACATCAGACACAATTTAACCTAAGAAGTTACAGCGCTTGTTTTTAATTTCACTGTTTATTTGTCACATCCTCAGGGCTCCCGCACCTTCTTAAACACTCAATATAAGGACTTATGAAGGACTTTCCAGGGCAAAATCATATTCAAGGTTAATTACTGTTACATCACTGAGATATTTCTAATGAGAACTAGAAGCTCAGGGACAACTCAGACGACAATTAAAAAGAAAGAGAGGCCCGATCATGTTAACTTACTCCACAGTGCTGTGTTACAGTGATGGCAGACATTCTCAAAAGAACTTGTATTTCTATTCTTGCACAAAACACTTTCAGTGACCATTGTCTATTCACGTCTATTTCCAAAAACTTTTAAGGGCTTGATTCCACCCCTTAAATTCACAAACTTTCAAGGACCCATGGGAACCCTGCATCCTGTTTGTCACATCCAGCAGAAACTGACCTTCTGGGCCGCAACAGGAAGTCTTTAAATGTGTAGGGCCGCTCCATAGCCGGGTCCTCTGTCTGCAAATTAAGAGGAGGCATTTGTTGACAGAAATCAATTGAACACAAAAGCAAATATATGTCAGACAGTGTCATAATATCAGAGTCAGGAGTTTACAGCTCGGCTGGAACCCTCTGCTCAGCAGCGATCCCAGGATCATTATGCAATGGTGAGCTTCTCCTGTTACATACTGAACAGCAAAGAGGTCTTTTGTAATTCACGGCAATCTCGCACTACTCTCTGACTGGGCCAAACCAGTCCACACTGGCTGCCCACCACATACTGCTCTGTAACATACCACTGAACCAGACAGTCTCTTTCCATATCAAAAGTAAGAGGTTGAAAGCAAAAAGTAATTATATGAGATGTGGTGAGGCTGTTGGGACCAACCTTTCCTTGACATCCTGATATCAAGTTTTGTGACTAATGCACCCAAATAACTGTTTGAAAACATCACTGTTAAAAGCTTGGAGCAACATACCCTACCTCATGTGTGACTCATGCCAGAGAGGGCTAGGTACATGAGCTGGTACTAGATTTTTTGCTGTACAGTTGAGTGCATAAAGAGGTTAAAGTAATTTAAAGCTTCCACAAGGCAAATGTAGCTACCAGACTGCTCCAGATGACTCAACATGGCTGACCGGATTAGTGAAAACTAAAAGAGGAGAAGCTAGTGTAGAAAAAACAGGTGATGACTAAAGTAATGTCCAGTAACTATGAATAAGACTTCCAACAACATGTAGTCAGGCATAAAACCAATGAGTCAAAGCCCACATGAAATGCGGATCAAACCACATGTACATGCAGCTTATTCATGCTCAGTGTACTTGTTTAATGCAAATCCCCCCAATTTGGGGCCTGCAGGCTACATTAGGCCTTCACCCCCTTTGTTCTGGCCTGTCATGGATTTGAAAAGTTCATGCTTATTATATCTCCTCTTATTTTGAAAATGCTGTAAAAACCTAACGGTAATGACTAAGGAACATAAATTCTGTGTAGCTTAAAAAAGACATAATTTGAGTTTTACAGCAATGTAGCACAGTGCTATCAAGCTTCCCTATTAAATTAAATATGACTTATCTACAGAGAATTATGGTATCTCACTCCCCTAACGTACTGCGCGTGTATCTTATGTCGCTGTGGCTTTGAGTTCAACCAGTTAAGATAGAATGAACAAGTCAGTGGCACACTAATGAAAGAAAATGTAGAAAGTCTTTGCAAAACCACATTTTCATACAGAAATAAATTCGACAGCATTTTCATTTGTATTCATTTAGTCTCATTTTAAGACAGAGTGGCTGTTTTAAAACAATATCTGCCGTCACTACAAAACAAAACAATTTAAAAGTTTTAAATATATTTATGCTCCCAAAAAGAAGCACATAGGTTTTTATTTTTTAACAATCATCCCTGCATATTAATGAAACTACTGTTCAGCACAAAGAAGAGTAGTGTTTTTATTATTTTGTTGTTGTTGTATTTTTTACATTTAATACATCTTCATATAATGTAATTTAATGTCACATACAGATGAATTTTTGGCCCCTCATAGGAAGGAATTTGGGGCACCAATTTTCAGCACTGGCTGCATCAGGACCAAATATGCCTTCTATCCCGTTCACTGACTTCATATCTCAACATGACTCAGCTGAAACTTTTATCTGCTGCTAATTTTCCTGGACCTATGGGAGTCAAACAGGCCATTAATAATTAACCCTAACACCTTTTACTGATATGCTTTTAAAGTTCACAACTTAGACAGAACTTCGGAGAGTCAGGCTGACAGCACAGTACTCTGCTTAGTAAAGGAGGTGATTTGAAGGTATATTGGTTTAAAATTTCAGGTCCTGTTCACTTAACATGTTATTGTTTTCAAAGGCATTTATCTCACAGCAGTCCACAGTTTCCAAGCCAGTATATGTGAGTGAATTCGACAAGTTTAGTTTTTTCCACTGAATCTGAGGGTGGCCCGCCCTCAGGTCAGTCACCTCTGTTTATATTCTAGACAGCCCGCTTTCCATTGCTAACAAGGAGTGTGCTGTTTGACCACAACAACACGCTTCTTGTGAGGCTAGCACTTTCTCACACTCGAGAGAGACACACATAAAAGCACTCATTGCCTGACCTTCACAGAGGTTAATCAGACAGAGCAAAACTGAAGATAAGAAACAGCTGAGTATTCAAAACACTGTTATAACAGCCAGTTCAGACGCACACACACACACACACGCACACACACAGATGCAAATAACTCACCGGCAGATGACTGAGAGGAACATCAACCTGTCCCAGGAAATCATCTCTGGTCTAGAAAGAAAATGAGAAGGTCACCTTCAGCAGCGTAATTTTAGAAGTAGCAGCTTTTTGGAGTGTGTCTGGGGAATACCAAAATTTCCAGCAGGGGAAGAGAGAGGAAAAACCACAATGTTGAAGTGACATACCTAACGCACCAGATAGTCCAGCAGCATTTTGTGTTTATTTGTCACAGACAGAGTGACAAGAGACAAAGATTTTCATTTCTTAGATGGCCCCATCCAAAAATAACCTCCAGCCTTTTTATGAACACCTGTAGAAATCTGAATACTCAGACGGAAGTGCAATTATGTTTGAGAAAATTCTACCATATATTACTAAAACTGTCACACTATTTGCTCTAGTTTGTTGTGGCTTATCTGGCAACTATGATTTTATCTTCTCTGCCAATCAGATTTCCACAAGTGTCCATTGCAGAAGGCTCAGTCTAAGGTTTTATTTATGGACAAGCCTTTGGTGTCATTTCATAGGAGAAGAACCCGTGAACCCAGCAAGGAAAAACAACACCCACTGCCACCAGACTGAAGCCATGTCCGCCAAACAGAGGGAGAGGAGGATAGAGGTGACAACAGGGGAGAGCCAGGGGAAGTCTGTGTTTCAGATTTAAGAACCCCGTAGATTTGTCCATCCTTTTGTCGTAATTAATGCAGACTGAGAGGAAAAGGGGGAGATTGGCGGATGACTGAGCTGCGCAGCAGCAGCAGCAGCAGCCCCCAATGGGAGCAATGATTACCTGCGTGAGATGAAAAAGGCCATTCTTGGAAGACGCCTGTGTGTGGGACACAACTGATTTAGACAACAGGCATAAACTAACAAAGATGTTTGTCTGTAGACACTGGTTTGACAGGAAAGGCTGAGTTTAAACAATGCATGACACTTCTATCAGTCCAGTGTTTCTCAGTTTAAGCTATGATCCACCTGTGGGTTGTGGGAGACCGAAGAGCTACCTGGCAATCTGCTGTACTAGACACAGTGAGTGTGAATTTAATCTGTAAGCTTTAAAGGAATACTTCAAACCCCAAATGGCCATCTGCATATAAATTACTTACCCCATGTTATGTTGAATTCCTAAGGAAAACATTTCTCTTGCATGCCTCCACAGTGAATGAAGAATCCAAAAACCGAGAAAACTCTTAATGAATTTAAGTCATTGGGGTCCACATTTAACAATGGCAAAACTATATCAATACATCAGTTTACAAACTCTCACACAACTTGTGCAGTGTAATCCAATTCTCATTTATTATTAAATTGTATGCTAAGTAAATCCCAAACAGACAATCCCTTTAGATGGGGAACTGACTTGAAAGTGAAACTTATCCATGCTCTCTTTAAAGCCAGACTCCATTGACAAAAACAGCAATTTTACCACACTGATCATGGGCGCTGCTGGTCTACCACTGCCTCGATCAATTAGTTTGTTAGTATTACTGAGTGACTTTGGTGTTTCACAGGGTTGGTAACCCTTTAGGTCCCTCAAATGTGACTTGGATTACACTGCACGAGTTGCGTGAGAGTTTATAAACAGATATTTTGATATAATTCTGCTGTTATAAACATGGACCTCAGTTTTTGGATTCTTCATTCAACATAGAGGCATGCCAGAAAAACGTTTTCTTCACAAATTCAACATAACACAGGGTGAGTAACTGATATCCCAGTGGTCATTTGGGGGGGTGAAGTTTTCCTTTAATACCCAACAGTAGAAATGTTCAATATTGTGGCATCTGTAAAAGTTGCTCCACCGCTGCACAGAAGTAGCACAGTCATAAAAATTCAGTGTGAAGTTATGAAAAAAATTTCCAATTGAACTTTAAGTGTGGGGAACCCCGTATATTGACAATGAAATTTAATGTTATTTGTGGTCCCTTTTTAACTTTGCTTTGAGCTTTTAAGAGAAAGTGTGTGAAAAAAGGTTCAAAACCACTTCTTTTGTCCTTTGTGCTTCCTTAAATCTCATCAAATAAGTTCTGCGATGTCAAAAATTAAGTAATGTAGCAAAAACAAGAAAAAATGGGTTGATTTGAGGTTAAGGTATACAGCGATCACACATTCTGATCATCAGAAGCAAAAAAGCAAAAGCAGTGATGAGAAATGAGTTCACTGGGCACAGACCTCAGTTAACAGACCTGGAATTCAATGGTGAAAGGTTACAAATGAGTCACATAAAAACATTGAGTTATTAATGCACAGCCACGTAAACAGACACTTGTGAATGCATGTGTACGCTCTCTCTCTCTCTCACACACACACACACACACACACACACACACACACACAGACACACACAAATCCACTCACTCATACGCAGACACACACTCCGTTTAAACAATCTCTTCTTGGAAAAGCCGGAGCCACTACTGTGTAAGCTGCAGCCGTATCTGCTTTCATTTCCCAAACTACCTACACAATTAATTTACTTCTTATGCTACTCCCAAGTAATTAAAACAGTGAATCATTAAGCTTTTTTAACTAAGAGAGCAACAAACGCAACCTTGACCACAGTATGAGTATGACAGTATCATATTACACTCTTTTACACGTGCTGACCGGCAACCTACAATGTGAATTTGTAAAAGACTTTATCACTTACAAATAAAGTTTAGAGTTACAATGAAAGCTGAAGAGGTTTCTTTAACCAGCTAAGACTTTCAGCACTAATGAGTTACTATGAGCATTTAATCTTCACCTGTAAATCTCATCTGCTAGACTATCAAACACAGTGGCGCTGTAGCTTGTAACCTATGAGATAGTCATGTGACAATGGCAGTATCCCATCGGACACGTGTGCTCCTGGGACACATGCCTGTTATTTTCTGTCCTTAACAATAACAAGCATTTTAAGCTGTGGGTATATGTATGCAGAGGGATATAATTGCAGAGTCATCAAAGGGTCACAGTTGAGCCTGCAGCTGCCTCCCAGGGCCAGGTTACACTCAGAGAGGGAGGGTGACGCAAATGACCAAGAGAAGGAGGAGGAAGCACAAACAGCAAAAGAAGAAGGCAATTTTTAAAAATTAGAGAATACAAAAAAAAAACAGTCACATCCCACATACTTCCAGTTGTATGCAGATAGTTTGGAGGTTTATGCGTTCATCTCTGAGATTTCTGCTCAATACAGCAGAGGTAATGGTACTTTCTTCTGTGGAGTTTACAGCATTGAAATATAAAATAAATCAGCTGCAAGATTTCTCTCCAGTAACAATGCCATTGTTATTCTCTAACAATAGACAGACAATTACGGAATGAAACCAAGTACATTTTTTCAAGTACAGTTTTTAACGTGATTAGAATTATCTCCACCGATACCAGCTACAACATTAAAGTAATAAAAAGATTGATACATCAATAATTAAAATTCAGTAATATATATTATTCTGAAATGTGTAAATTCTGAATCATGAGGACTTTTAATTTAGTACTCTAACCTTGAGGTCCAACATGCAAGATTTTTCTAGAAAAAAAGTATAGACTGATGCATAAGTTATCCCTCTTGATCATCACTTATGACCCACTAGAAGTGTGTGGCGGTGTACTTTTCTGCAGAGACTCTGCCTTCTGCCTGTATTTTGTTACTGTTTTCTTATTTTCTGTGTTCAGGATGTTTCTGGGTGTGTATCCCCACAGCGCACAGGTGAGGTCGGGGCTTTATAAGACGGTAGCTACCAGGTGCTAGACCATAAGTAGCCAGCATCCAAGTGGAAGCTCTGAAAATTGTGTATACAGCCTGAAAAAATGCAAATATAGCAAACGAAGAGTGAGTCTGGGGTTGGCTTTCACTTTCACTGGGGCTGTTGTCGACATACAGTGACCAACAATTTCTATGTAGTCAAGCTTAAAGTAAAGTTTTGGAGGCAGGACTTGACTTGTAACTGAGTATTTCTACACCATGGTATTGCTACTTTCACTTACCATTAGTGAAATATCGAAGTACTTTTTCCACCACTGTCTGCAGAGCACATTATCAACAGTTTTTGTTTATAGAAGGAGATGTTGCTTTACTTCTCAATGCTTCACCTTTACTGGACCCGAAAAAATAAAACCAAAAATATCAGCAGGATGTAAGTGACAAAAAAATCAGTTGTTTTGTTGGTTTGTTTGTTTTTTGTCATTTGGGGGAACCCCTCCTTACGACGACAGGATGTAAATACAGGGATAGTATTTGGCAATGCTAATGGTAGCCCTACTGAACTGCCATGAAGATATATATGAAGACATGGCAACAGTCCGAGAGTGCATGATATACAGAAACCTGGATAGAGTCCAGACTGGCACTGAGGTGTGAACAGGTTGTCTCACCTACTCAACAGTCTCTGTGCTGACACGACTGAATTACAATGCCATGCATTGTATCACAGCTCAGAGATCAGAGCCGACAGAGAAAAGCCCTTCACAACAATAGCAATTTGAACCCGTTTCACATGGTACTGGACCAAAATAAAAAGAGAGTCCCCCCCCCGCCATCCATCCATCCGCAATCCCGTCTCAGGTAAATATAGCAAACCCAGTGGCCTGCAAGAGCTCTTTGTGAATGGAAACTGGGGGGCGTCGAGGCAGAGCTGTAACGAGGGCATGGCACTGTGGCATAGCTGTCTGCAGCTAGTCTCGCTGGCGCACACACACACAAAACACACACGTAGTATCCCATGCAGGGCTTTAAAAAGGGGCACTCCGACTCCAGGCTAACAGTTGGGGAAGACCTGTCATTATGGGCTAAATGAGGATTTCCTCGCTGCATGAAAAAACAGGACGCCCCGAGGTAACACAACACCATAGGTCGTAAAAAAAATGAGGAAACAAGAAGGTGTGTAAAATGCATTCAACTATAGCTGTCAAAAACATGACTAAAAATATATTAGGATTGTAGATGAATTAGCGGAGAACTGCCAATAAGCAAGCCAATCACATCACAGGTCTAATCATGCCCCAGGGCTTTGACTCTGTGACTCCGACAAAAACATAATTAATTTACCAAATCTGTCACCATCTTGGATTTATAACATTTATATTATCAGGAAGATAAGAGAACAGTAACTGTCAAAGATGTTATTCATGCGATGAAAGCTTGGCATATAGCCTTGGGCACTGGAGAACACCACAAAATTAATCTCATTTCCTTATTGTGACAGATGATTAAATAATTACAAGTGTGTGTTTATGTTCAGTAATAAAGGTGCCATGTAGAGTTTTCTTGTAAACAAACAACATGTTTACAGTGAGTGTTACTCACTTGAATAAACTGTGTATATCCTTGAAATCAAACAAATGTATTGAATGCATTTCCTCTCTCATAAAACTTTTGCACAGCTTTTCTTTTTTTAATATTAAAACCTGCATTGTTTAAATCCATGTTAATTTGCGAGCGTGCTTTTTCGTCACAGCCTTTTCTACAGTGTTGCTCCTTATCTTGGCACACTGCCACAGCCTTTTGATGAGTGGCATAATGCCACACTATTGACAGGATGGTAAACTTGGGACTTACTCATTAAAAACTTCTCCACAGCACTGTCAGAGGTGGAAAAGGCCGCAGAGTACCTTTAAGTTTGACTCGTTTGAATTCACTGGTGTAGCACAGTGGTTCCCAGCCTGGGGGTCGGGACGCCCCAGGGGTTGCAAGGAAAATCTAAGGACTCATGAGGAAATTAAAAGAATAGGAAAGCAAAAAACTTCTGCATCACAAAATAACGTTTTGCTGGACTTATCTTTAACCTTCAACAAAGAATCTGAAAAGTAAAAATTACTCTTTGACTAAGTGGTCACGACTCGTGTAGAAAGAACCTTTGACAACAGGTCGTAAATGGATATTGCTTCATTTTTAGGGGACGCAAGCCAAAAAGGTTGGGAATCACAAATGTCCAGGGTGTCTACATTACAGTGGGAGGCAGGTAAATTATTTACAGTTTCTTTTTTTAAATAATGGCTGCACACTCCTGTCAGAAAACCTTTCATGAGAAAGTACTGGGAGTAATCCTTGTATAGTCAGTGACCCGAAATTTAAAAATCCCCCATATATTACTATACAAATATTATGTTATTTACAGCTGCAACTTGAACTTTCAGTGGGTTATTTAAATTTTAAATTGATAAAAAAAAAAGAAAAAAGTGGGATACAGAATGTACTGCTGCTGAAAAGTCCATTATCTTAAGTGCTCTAAGAAGAAGCTTGTGAATGATAAATTAGGTACTATGACACACTGATTATAAAAGTGCAACATTTAGATCTGTTTCACTTCCAAAGCTTGAGCTATATATGGGAGGAGAAAAGAGAGAAATATCAAAAGACTTCAGGCTTTCAGGAAACAGAGATGCTTATTAGACTTCTTGATTGTTGTTTGGCCCAGAATGACATCTTAGTTCGTAATCACTCACAGAGCAGCTGCGAGGATACGGATCCATACCAGTCTAGAGCCAAAGAAGACATGCCGCCTGCCCGCTCTCAAAATCAACAACCTCACTAGAAACAGACTAAAGATAGAAACAGCCAACTCTCAAAGAGCACTGGCTGCAGTTAAGGGTATTACCAAACTTAAGTGTCACATTTCTATGAAACAGAAGGCAACAAGTGCACGGGGAGAAATTATCCATTCATCCATGAGCCTGTTCCTGTTTTCCTTTCATGACTGAATTGGCCAATGTGTGTAAAACTTGAAATGCCTGTGGCTGTGAAGTGAAAGAGAGCCAGTGTGTGTGATTTAGCTCAGCAACCATGTCTGCACTTTTCACTTCCCAGAATGTCACCACCCTTTTCCTGCACCATACGGATCTCTCCTCAACTGAGCTGAATTCAGTGACTGACAAATTAGTTGTGAAACACTTAAGACAACCCACAATGTTTGCATAATTTAGGGAGCATACATTTCACACTGATTCCCATTTGTTATACTCATGGCCTACTAAATGAACCTCCTCTTCTGGCTACACAACATACAAGCTATCATGTGTTCAGCTAAATGTCATATGAGCCAGTTGACCCGTCCACTATTTGTTGTGACTGTTTACAATTCATTCTCACATGATTTTTTTCATCATTAAAAAACCACAAACCCTGCAAATCTTATTGTCAAATGCCATTACAATATTTACAAACTTTTCATTCCCATTAAAGTTTACCTTGGGATTATTCCTTGTTGAATCATTGCCAAGGCTCACATCCTGATCTCCACCTCCACCTGGGGTAAAATATATCTTGAAATGAGGCTGCCTTCTGGAAGAATCCCCGCTGATTTTGAAAGTACAACCATTTGGTCTGTTTCTTGCTTCCATTCTCTCCATGTCTGTTTGATTCTCATCTTCAGCTTGGCTGTCTGCACCAGTTTCCTGGGGTTGATTTTCCAGCAACAACATCTGATGAGACGAGCTTCTCCCCAGTCGAATTCTGGGGTAACGCACCGTATGGCTACCTCTTGAGCCGGCAAAGCCCACATCTGTGCATTCTTCCTGGGATGCAGCAGCCTGTTGCCTGCCCTGGCTCTGATCCTGGTTCTGATTTTGCTGGAGCTGAAACACAAGTCTCTGTGTTCCACCATTAACAACTGAGCACTGGTCCAAGCTCTGCTGCTGGACAGACCAGCCAGTGCTGCCATAAGGGTGGATTCTGAAATGCTGGATGTCAGAACCATCCGGAGAGTTCCTCTGGATACAAATACCACCAACACTGATACCAGGTTGACCTCTGCTATACATAGTATGGCCATTGGAGCCAATACTGAAGACCCTGCGTTTGGGCAGGTTTGGATCTGTCAGAAAAGTCTGTGAGTTTAAAGTATCTGGACTGTAGTACGGAGGAGGCGGCTGTCGTGGAACGTCTGCTTCAATCTGTGGTTCAGTATAGGCAGGGCGCTGGACCTGGAGGAGTGTAAGAGGGTGGCAGGACATCATCAGCATAACCACGGGAATCTCCATTACTTGATCCATTGGAGCGCTGAAGGGAGATGTGCATTGAGGAGCTCTTGGTGGGCCGAGGCTCAGCGTAAGCAGCGAGCTGGGGTATGAACATAGAAGAGCTGCGTTTAAGCGAAGGCTCTGACCTCGAAGCTCTTGGTGGGGCATGCTGCGCAGCTGGCTCCTGGGAAGGCGCAGACACCGGAGGCGGCTGCATGCGGAGCGCCGTGACCACATCATTGTCTCCCTGCTGCTCCTCAGAGTCTCCTTCCAGTATCTCCGGGGCCGTGTTACTGCGGCCTGAGCCAAAGTACAAACGCAGACGTTGAGCCATTTTCACCTCACGTCCCACAGCTCCCGTTCCCTCTCACTCTCTCTCTGACTGGCTGTTTGGTTCTCTCCTCTGGCTCCAGTCTCTGTCTCTTAGTGTCGCCCACTTCTCTCCTTTGGCTGGCTGGATGACTGATCCCCTTTTTTTCTTCCACTCTCCCTCACCCCCCACCCCTCCCACCCTCTCCGAGTCTCTTCCACAACTTTCCTTCCACAGTAAACTGTACGGAGCAAAGCAGTCACACCACAGAATCTGAACAGCCACTGCAAAAGAGCTGACAACTTTACACTGCGCACTCAAAGGAATGGCAGAGTGGAGGCTAAACAGGGGAAGGGTGAGGGGAAAAAAAAAAAGAAGGATCCCTGTATGCCAGACTCTTAGCACTACCAAGCACTAGCGACAGACAGCAGAAATAGCCTGAGCCTAGTGACGGCCAGCATTCCTGACATGATTGGATAAGAGCGACCGGCGCTCCTGGTTTCCGAGGTGACAGTGGGTTGCTTGTAAGTCATGTGACCGCAAATGGCCCTAGCACCTCCTGTTACAACCCCATGCTGCCCTCAAGTGCCAACTGGGCCCCCAAACACACCCCACTTAAAACTGTCAATCCCTTCCTCCATACAAATGATCTCTATCTAACACCTCGCCCAATTCCCGGCCTCTACACCTCTCATCAATGTCCTCCTTTCTACGTCCACACAGTTTGGTCATTTTTAACCGCAATAAATTACCTCTTATTTTTAAGACTTCATCCCTTACCTAAAACTGCTAAAAGTGTAAGTCATTTTCTTGTAGTGGCGCGAAATACCATTCTCAAAACACTACTGTCTTCAGCATTAAAGATAACTAAAGTAACTTACGTTAAAACATCACTGGCAAATATGACCTCTACTAGGGCTGAGCGATATGACAAAAATCAAATATCATGTTTCTGTCCAAATACCTTGATATCAATATTGCGAAGATATTGTATGGTGGACTATTGGTGCTGTCACAAAATATTAACGCAATGGGATTTTTGATAAATAATTATCAGTAATGTGGATATGAGGAATGAACATTTTAGGTAACTACTCCCATTAAAGTATTGTAGAGCACTGGAGTGTAAATTGGCCAACAACGGAAAACAAATACAATTTGAATTTCATTTATTGAACGACCCGGCTTCAATTAGCTGACTAAACCATAAAGTCAAAGTTAACATTAGAAAAATCAGGAAACTTTCTGTTGCTGCTGTCACACAGGTTAGGTGCAGCACCAGAAAACTGTCTTTCGAGCCACACTTGTCCAGGGCAGCTTAACAACTACCTTGTTATCATGAGCTAACGCAGCAGCAGCAGCTAACATCCGATATCAAGCCATTAAATAGTCCCAGCAAACTCACACTGACACTGAAACAGCTCGACTCTGTTGTTAAACCTACAATAAACTACTAGATAACGTTAGCCGTGTGATGCTAACACTTAGCCCTATCATTTTGTGTGTGTGCAGGCAGACTCTCACCAACTGTTCTTAGGTGCAGAGCTCGAAGTCCCACAGCAGTAGTCTCAGGATAAACAGTGAGGACAACAGCAGGGCAAAGAGTCGATGAGCGAAGATAATAAGATTTTTCCCCTTTTTAAATAGTAAAAAAATATATTTATAAACCTCATGTTCACATGTGGGATGTGGAGCAGCAGTTACTCAGTACATTAAACAAATACTGACATCCAAACTGAGTACTCATACCCATTCCTAGAGGATATAATGACTAAGTGGGTAAAGAGAAACAATAGAACAGATGGAACAGCTTGGCAAGTTCAGAAAATTACATCACTTTACTGTAATGCAACCTTTAAAACCAGGAAATGACAACACTTTCAATATTACGATCCAAAATATAAGGCGATATCTATTCTTATATCATGATATAATACTGAGACATTGCCCAGCTCTAACCTCTACCCTCTACACTATCCCTTCACTAATGTAATGGCTAAAGGCTATAGCATGTCCCTTTCTGCTGTTACTGATCAGCCTAAATCTATATTCTTTTTTAACAGGTACGCTGGTTACATCGTGATGTCCAGGTTTTCTTGCTAAATTTTCCCACTAAAAATGCTACATTCACCAACAATTCTGAAGGACACAATGAGCCCTGCCACTTATCGTAGCTTGGAAACAGAAAAAAAGATGCATAAGGAAGTTGTTGCTAAAAATGGACCAGAAAAAAAAGGAGCAGCAGAGTGAGGAGCAGAATATCTGACAGATTGCAGCTTTGATAAGGCAAACAGCAGAATCCTCTCTGGAGAAAGATATCCAAGTCTTCTTCAAACAGAATAGACTACGGCGTCTCCAGTACACAGCCAAACACTTAACTGTCTGGTGGTTTTATAGGCCACTCTGTTTGCATCCAAAACCCGCCCAAGATACGAATCAGCTGTGATCCTAGCCTCCGATGCTCAAATCAAGGACACAAATTATGATGTTTAAGCACTTGTAATGTACTATTTGGCTACAGTTCAAGATAAAACACAGAGATTTCCACAACATTCTCTACATTCATAAGAGCAGTCTTTATACTGTCAGGTCAACAAGTGGAAATGGGAGTTTAGGCTACTTTGTCCTGAGACCAGACTTGGTGGGCGAGCTGTCTGCGTCCATGCACAGAACTGACAAAGCACCCTATGATAATTTGGCATTTCAGAACTGTATCGTCCAAAAAGTTGTTCCCACTTCTATGACTGGTTTGACCTACGGTTTAGCCCTCAGTGTGTCACTTTATCGGCCTCAAAAAGCCCGCTGCAACAAGCTGACAGCCAAACCACTGATGGTGCACCACAGTGGGGAAGAACAAAAAAATGAAAGTTCTCCATTGTGGACAGGAGGGCATCAAGGAGAAAAGCGATATTGACTTGAGGCAGCGATACAGCCAAAAGAAAAGACTGTAGAGCAAGAAAAAAATCATGGCTTGGCAGCCGGTTACACTTCGCGATGACACACTGCCTACAGTGTTAGGCACAGTCAATAAATGTGTGTGTGTGAAATGTTATAGAGAATGTTCTGTATAAAAGAAACAAAATGCCAATGTGTGGTCCAATGGCAGCATGCCCAGCTTGCCAAATGACATAACATGCCTGCTTCAAACAAAGCACTACACTGTATTGTAGGCCTGTTCAACCTATCTTTACATTCCGTGTTAGCTGTCAGTCTCATGTGTAGTTCTCCCATCTTTCGTAGGCACTTACATTCATTGACATTCAGTGTATCTTAAGCATTTCTCTAAGTACACATAAAGGAACCTCAATCTATCATACATGCTATAACGCAAAGCTTAGTCAAACTTTTCATCTCTTCTGACAAATAAACCATAAATTAATGGATGCAAGAGAACAGGCAGCCCCTTGAAAGAAATACTGGCCAGCGGTGGAGGAGCTGCCTTGGCATGCACCTAGAGATAGACCGAAAAGCACCTCCTCAGACATATAAGGAGAGGACCGGGCTTGAGGCTGCCTGTGCTGTGCTGTTGTTGTGTCATCCTCTTCTATATGGCAGCAGAGAGCTCCCACTGTACTGAGGGAAACATTACAGCTGCCCTCTTCTCAACAGGCTGAGAGCCAGCAATCCCCTTCTGCAGAACATGCACACCCAACACGCACTAATGTATGCAGTGATGTTATCAGTAACATGCACATTAAAGTGACTAAATGAGATTTAATCATAAGATGTTCCCATCTTTACTTCATTATGTTATCAGGAAAACTGCAGGATGTAGTGTAACAAAAAGCTCAAATCTTGCGACCTCCCACGTCGGCCCTCCACGCACAAAAGCAGCAGTCCCGAACCTGCGAGTCCCCGACAGAATGTGCCCTTATTCAGCCAAGAACATCAATACTATGTTGGGTTGGATCTGCTGTTTGTTTTATCAAACATCAAACTCAGGACACAGACCCCAGACTTACTGAGAATTCTTCGGAAATAAATATTACTGTAGCTACAAACCCCTTTTGAGGGAATCCTTTCGCTCCTTCCACAGAACAATATCTTTGTTACGTCAACAGTCACTTCACTCTCCTAAGATGTTTTGCCTAGGTGAAGGTTATACAAAAGCATGAATTGGTGAATTGATTATCCAGACCTACTTGTGCTGTTTTTAATTGCTGCAGCTCTTGACATTGTGCAGACATTTAATCTAGTTGTCATGGCAACTGAGGGCCTACAACGGGCTTAATTTCACAAGTCAATGAAACTAGTGTTCTCGTCTGTGGTGGAAATCTGAGAAATTTGACATAAGAGGAATGTAGGAGTTGTTAGTGGACCACAGCCTTAAAGCAGAGCAATGAAACTAGCAGATGAACAGGCCGTGCAGTGTCTGTGTCCACGTTCTTTCCAGGAGCACTGCAATGTGTTTGTTTTGAGTTCTTTTGACTGAGCCTAAAGCTGAAATCCTGTGGCATCAGATCTGGCAATGTGTCAGAGAGTTCACAAGAAGAAAACTGTGAAGACATGGGGGTAGCAAATAGAGTCAGTACAATTCATTCCAGTCTGTTAATAACCCTTGTAGTGAAACGAAGGCAGAACTATTCTGGGAAAATGGCATAAAAAGCAATACAGGTATGCAGCAATATCAGTTTTACAACCATCATATTTTACTTGTTGGCACATAGATGTTTTATTGGCATAATTGAGACTAAACCATAAAAGAAAGTACTACCAGAAAGCCCATTATCACCAAAGGAAATGGTACTTGATGTTATCAAGACAATATGATGTCTATATAGTCTGAAGTGGAAACAAACTGCACGAAGCAGATTAAAAAAGTATGAGGTTCGCAGTGGGTGGGACTAAATAAATCAACTGCTGGCGAAAGCTGTCAAAACATGACAGACTGAAATTAAAGTTAATGTGTGATATATCCAACAGAGGGAGTGAAGGGTAAGAGGTTACGACGTGTGAATCTTACCAATCTGTTTTCATCAAACACCTCAAAGAGTAGCCTGTGATTCTGCGGACACACCTGTGTTGGCAACAAGATAACAGGGGTGATTATACAGCAGCCATACAGTGGTTATGTTGCACATAAAGCCAATGTAAATGTACATGCATACAAACATTTTTAGGCAACTACCTGTTTGTTTTTGCATCACAATAATTCACAGCTAGTGTGGCTTGACAGTAGTTGATCCTTGAATCGTTATAACATAGGGCTGTGCTATAATTCTTTTATAAATAACCAGTGAGGAGTAATCATATGCATGTAGCTAAGCTTCTAAAGTCTAATATGGTCTGTTTGATTACAGTTCAGGAGGAGGTGGGACTCTCAGTTAAACTGCAACTAAAGATTAACAACTCTGACACTACCGCTCTAGAGTAAACAAGAGCAATAACAGACCATCGTAGTGGAGGGTGCTGGTAAGAATCTGACACGTGATAAAGCATGCAAAGAGTTCAAAATGTGAACTCACTCTGAAGTAGAATTCCTCGTTCCATTTGGGATTGAGGGTCTGAAACACAAAACATAGACGTGGTTAGACTAATAATTTATTATCAGTGAACACTATCATTAGTCTTACACTGAGAACAGCACAGATGTATGAAACCTATCCAACTCGGAGTGAGAGAAGAGAGCCCAAGTGAGAAATTAGGCTCAATCTTGTGCGTCAATGATCCTCTTAGGTTGTTAGGAAGTTTGTAGCTAACAACATGTCCCAGTGATTGGCATTAGTCCCTAGATTAACAGCCATGAGGATTTTCATCCACTTTCTGGATGGGTCGGCTCAGTATGTGGATGCGGAAACTCTCTCCTTCTGCCTCACACATTTGATATTTTATTGGACTGAGAACTATTTGACACATCTCATAAAAATTCCTTCGGTGATTGAAAAGACTTAAACACCAGAATGTCAATGAAACCTTGATTTCACAGGTCACTCTGATTAATAAACACTTTACAACGTTTTACCGCAGCGATAAAATAACAACTCCATCTCCCTCTCCAACTGCTGACAAAGCAGAATTTCAAATGAACCCACTGCCCTTTGACAAAAAGTCAATTTAAATCTAAAATCAGTCAAATTCTTGAAAATTTCCAGAAAAGTATGCTAAATATCAATGTTTGGTATAGGCTCAGGGTTACTTCTAGTTACTGATGTTAATCTCAGAGTGGCTCTTCATTTGTCATCATTTCTCATGCCATCTTGCCACAAGCTATACTTTTATCCTCAACGACAAAGACGCCATCAAAGGTGTCCCATTTAAAGACACACAGAACCCACGGAAGAGCCGAGCAGTGATGCTTCATTTTCTGCTCCACATAGCAGTGCATTGTCAGCTATTTATATCCAGTAAGGCAACCATGGCCACTGGCAGCATATGTCTGCCTGCGTGGAGGCCTTAGCTACCCGACTCCAGCAGAGGGTTGGCTGGCAGCTACATGAAGCTAACCTTAACTAGCAGGAAAGGAGACATTTACAAAGAAGCTGAGTCAGGCTACTTTACAGTGTTTGAAGCCAACAGCATCACTGGGGTTTCACCAGTGCATATTATATAACATGTAATGCACGATAACATGCATTACTGGTTCTGGATTAAATGAGAACATGTGACAGAACTCTATAGGCTTCATTACAGCTCAAAGCAATACACAATGTGAGCCATCACTATGGACATTTGGTTCAAAATCACAGCCCACTTCAACATTAAAATATCCTCTAAAGAGTTTATACTAATAGCAAGTAATAGCTCCCCCTGCTGTGAACAGATTTCCTCCCAAAATAGGCCACTGAGGTGCAAAGAGCTTGCCCAATGTCTCCCTCTACACTCTACAGAGCAGAAAAGGGAGCACTGCCTTCTGGTTCTTTCCTGTGGTTTCCATCTCTTAAGATGATATGACTGCACTCATTTGAGGGAAAGGTGGTGGCAGCGTAGGGGGTGAGGTTATTCTGAGATTCTAGTAATCTCAAACCTGTGTTTTAAAAGGGGAGTGAACAAAGCCACGTGTAAGCGGCTGTACAGTAAAAGCATGGTGCAGGTGTGTAGGAGGGGATTACTGCGGCAGGAGTGGCCAATCTGATACGACGAAAACACATCAGAGTTCATTAGGTCCGAATCTACGAGCCTAAGGTCTGCGCAGGACAGGGGGAGGAGCAGCACTATGCTACAGATGCATGCAACAGAGCCACGTCTTACTTTAGGACTTACCTTTTTAATGGTTTTTGTTTGGACTAAGGCAAGCTCTTTGTTTTCATCCGCAACATAGAGGGACAGTTTGACATAAGGATCGCTGCAGAAACAAAACAGGAATAAAAGAAAAATCAGTTTTTTATCTTGAGCTTTTCACAGTTCTCATTTTGTAACAGCTCATGCAAATTCACAGGTACAAATCTGTTCCCAACAGTCATATGAGTCTTTAACAAATAATATTTCAAATATCTACAGATAGTTTCGCTGACAAGATACACACATTATAGTACAAAAACAAAGTTTTCCCAACATCTCTCTAAAATCTTTTTTTCCACTTTCTCCAAAAATAAATCAAAATGCTATTAACAAAATTACAGTTTAAATCAAGCAATATCTGACTAAAAAGCAAAAATCTGACCAAGCGTTAAGTGGCAACTTAAAAGCCGTAGTTGGCGACTTTTATCAAAATAACTTTCTGTCATTTTCACTGAGCTGACATCTCTGAATGCAGCTGTCAGTCATGTCAGTCACTGCTCATAAACTGTGGTCAGACTGTCAAACCAAGCAGTGCTGATCAAATATGAATCAACATTCTGTGACTGCATTGCTTATTTCTCACCTCAAATGTGTTCAGAAACATATTTAGTGCACTGTTTAGCTGTAAAAATGAGAGAGTTTGTGACCTGGCCTCCATGTTGAAAACAGTCATGCGAAAATGGCCCACCTGCCGGAGAAAACTTTCTCGTTTTACTGCAAAACAGTATACTAAAATATGTTTCTTGAGACATTTAGGGCAAGATATAGGCAATGCAGTAACAGAGTCTTGATTCATATTCGATCAAAGCTGCTGAGTTTCACAATGTGACCACAGTTCACGTGCAGTGATTGACAGCTGCGTTACAGACTCCTCAGCTCTGCTTGGTTGTTTTTTTTGTTCAGCCATGGTAGATTCTAGCAAATGCCATCAGAGGCACTATGAAGAGGAGGAAGAACATATTTTTCAGAATATAGTGAGTTTCAGCAAATATGACAAGTTGTTATTATTTTTTTATTTAGGTTATCAACAAAAGTTCTTTAAATACTTTGCATTTTTTAATGCTATGTACTGAGACACACTTTTAGGTCTTAAAGGGAATTAGGAATCTCCTTCTTGTACAACAAAAAAACTGTATACTGTAGAGCCTAGTGTGCCTAACCTCAGCTCGTCCCATTTCCAGTCTACATCATCTTAACTGTGGACGCAGGTGCCACAGCCCATATTGCTAGGCTACCTACACTCTGACACACTGCTTGTTTCCAGACCTGAAACCTGAGTCTGCCACCAACAACCCCAGCAGATAAAAACTGCTTACATTTAGGAATTATGAGATAAGGCTATAATGTCTTATTGACAAAGCAGAGGGCTAAAAATAGAAACTGCAACACATTTTGAGGTAAGCAGTGCAAATAGTAAGCAGAGTATGTGACTATGCCATTTAAAAATAGCCAATTGGTTTATTTGAAGGTGCTGACAGGGGAGAAAATCTCCAGTGAGTTCTGGATAGAGAGGCAGAGCTGCACTATTCACTAGGCAGACCAATTACTCTACTGATCTGAGTCCCAACAGGCAACATAGGGTACAGTGTCAGGTTATAACCTTTCCAAAAACCTCCCTGAGAAAGAGAAAACTTCTCACAAGTCTGATTGTGTGGTGACAGTGAGCATTTTTTAGTCAGTGACTTGGCACATTCCTACATGAAGCTTTATACATTAAGACCAAAGGTGGATAACAAAATCACTTTTACACATTTATATGTGTTTCTATAGTCTGCATTCTGGCCACAACAATCCCATTTTTGTGTCGTCTAGATTACATAAAGCAGGTAGTATGTGGAGAGGTGGCACTGTCTAACAAAAATAGTGGCGGCAATACCTGAAGGTTTGTTTTTTTGTTTTTTTACACATGATATGATACTGTACTTGCCCTTTCTAACCTCTTCATAGTAGACAAAAGGAAAAATAACTTTAACTACAGTGACTGCTTTGAATGGAAACACGAAGGAGCTTACTGCTCAGCACAAATTGTGCTCAAGTATTACAGTAAGGTGATTGAAAAATGCCAAGGTGGTGTTGTCACAGTCTGGTATTTCTAACTTTGATAGATGAAACAACAATGAAAAATATTGATATTCACTACCATTTTCAATACCACAGGGAAAGCTGACATTGAGGGCATGAAATTTAATTTTTTTATTAAAAGGTTAATATAACAGGGCTATGACAAGGTGACGACAACTTTTCTTATCTTGGTTGGTAGCAGAGAATAGCAGAATGACTGTAGTAAACATTATCAATAAAAGAGAGCAAGGAAGCACATCTGGGACCCTTGTATCAACTTTGCGGAAAATAGATATTGAAACAGTTTCACATATTCAGAATAAATGTGTTAATAAATCAATATTTCTGACAAGACTACTCTTCTGTAAGTCATGCTCTTTACCCTGATTCAGCCCTTCTGCAATCTAAACACAATGAACCTTTTCACAGCAGACGTTTTGACTTGTCATAGTAGTAAAAGCACAGGTGAAACTGATAACATTAAAGATGGCTTGGTTCCATTAAGTGTCCCAGTAAACTATTCCAGTGAGCCAGCATGGATAATACCAGGGTCTCCACTAAATGGAGTGTAGTCATGTAAAATACACCTGTGATTTCCATACTGCGACATGTCAAACTGTCTACTGTGAGAAAGGTGTATAGAGTTGGATATTGCCACGGCTTTCCCAAATTGATTCCAATTCACAAGGTCCCAATTAGAGTAGAATCATGATTTGATTTAATATCAATTCAGTTGGGGATATTTCAGTTACAATACCATTTTCTTCTTGGATATGAAAGCAATTCTCAGAGTACTAAAGCTGTAAATTGTACAAAGAACCCTCTAACCTGGTGCAATAATAAAAAATATTAATGTTTACGTTAAGGATTTACCCCAAGACTTCACCCAAATCTTTGCATGAACATGTCGGTGAAATGTAGCATGACTCTTGTATATTAATGAGGCTTCAGAAGCTATAAGTTTCAACAATGCTGTATAGGCATATATCCTTGCATACGAATGTTGCAACAGCCTCAGTAGTTTTTTGGACAAGCGGAGAATTGGATAGTAAATGCCTTTTCTAGTGGGGTGTGTTTCGAATCGGGCATTTTCGCAGATCGCTTGTCTGGATGATGTCTCCTTAAATGGTTTCGGGTTTGTGGTATTTCAACAATATTTCAACTTTGCACATCTTACATGTGGCTTTGCTTTTGTACAGCTCTTCTCTGTTTTCATAGTTTTTAAATCCAAAATGCAACCAGACATCTCCCCTAAGGCTTGGTGGCACCTTCAGTGGATCAGCCCCCGGCATGTTTTGATTTTGAACTGAGGTTTTGCCAGATCTTGTTGTGCAAAGAACCAAAGGCTGGCCATGCTGGACTATGGGGCTTAAAGCTTCACATATCCATGGGAAAAGGCATACATTAAATGATCGATCCTGGAAAGTCATGGATCGATATTGGATCATTCAAAGTGAGACAGAGTTGAATTGGAAAATCGACTGTTTTAAACCCAGCCCATAGACAAAAACATCCAAATCCATCCAACACTACACCTGACTTTAGAGTAACTAATGATTATTTTAATTATTGATGAAACTGCTGATTGCTTTCATTATGTGTAGATTAATAGTTTGGTCAATAAAACATTGGAAAACACTAAAAAATGACCATCTCAATATCCTAAAGCCCAAGATAACCACATTTTAAATCTTGTTTTGTCTGACCAAAAAGTCCAAAACCTTACTTAACTGATCCAAAGAATTTATTACAGATTGACTTATTGCTCATTTATTTCCGAGGGACCAAAATTTCCCATCAAGCTCCCATTTCTTGGCCCTTATTCCTTTTAATCTACTGTGTGTCCTGAAATGACTCCTATCACTGTGAACACCATCTGCTACATTATGAGCATATACATTTATAGATGTCATTTCAGGACACAACTCTATTGTGTGTTATTTCAGGACAGACAAAACAACAAGCTGCAGGCTACACAAAGAACAGACACACACACATCGTCTAATTCCTCACACCAACACAATATCTAGCTTTCAGTCTTCCCAGATGACACTAGGAAGTTAATATCCTTTTTTTCCAATGCCCTGGGTGAGATGTTGGTGTTACGTGTTGCATTTTGTGTGTAATAAATGACATTTTGATTGCAGTGGTTAGACTTGACACACAAGGTAGAAATAAGATTTGAAATAGCAATTCAAACCATCTGAATGTGTTTTAAATCTGATTTGCCATAATCACTTTCCAGGCAATTTTTTTCCCTGCCATCAGACTTGATATAAGCAGCAATCTAATTCCAGTATGGATATATCCAAAATTAGATTTCGCCTGCCAGTTGGAGCGCAGCCTTGCATTGATTCTAAGGAAGTAGCTGAGAGGGAGCAAAAGGAAAAGGGCAGAAGCAGAGATGGGAAATATTAAAAAATGAGCTGCGAATGTACCCAAAGCAAAACTGCTGTTGCTTGATTGTTAATTAACGTCTCCAGGAACCCCACAGCCTCTAATTGTGTGTTTGTGCAGTTCTGTGATGTGCTGTGACTCAACTAAAACAATGGCCCTACTGTATCACGACTGCGCTGAGACTCCTTCTTGTCTCCTTCCCTCTATCAACAAAAATCCTGCTGAGGGAGACAGGCTACTTCAGGTCAACACTGGGAGATGAAAGCTAACAAGGGTGGCTGGATTCAAATGGTAGCTTGGTCCACTTGTTGTTCGACTGCATTCGAGTTCCTCATGTTTCTATCAACACCTCGCTAGAACAACAAAAAACAAAACCTATGGGTGTTTCACTTAGTCCGAAATAACCTAGCAGAACACAATAGATCAAAGTAGCTGTATTAGAGAATACAGCAGCAACGGGGACGGGTTTGGAGCAAAAAGAAGAAAAGAACAAGCCAGCACTGTTTGAGCATCTTATGAGGTGACAGACTGCCAAGTCAGCACTGTCTCCTGTGGTAGCTCGCCACACATCCAGACCTCATTCAGTGTTTCTTCATTACAGTTCAGATTTCTCCTGAGCCAGGCTGAGCTGTCCTGCCAGCAGGGCATCAGGATGCTAACACATGCACTCTGGCATGTGAGTAGCACTCACACAGTGCTAAACATGCCAAGCTCTTTCTCCGACAATGTCCGCTCTCTCATAGCTCAGATACAATGCATTACTGTAAACAACAGTAGGGTTAGTGTTCAGACTTAGATGAGCCTTACACTAGTCATACGATGATTTCAGCTAGATACCAAGTGCATTTAAAAAACGCAGTTTGAAGATTTTATCCATAACTGTATCTGGGATAAAATTATTTAATTCTGATTGTGTGGTAAAGCTTTGCTCTAACTGGGTGTTGTCTCATTTAGACTATTCTTGGACCTTCTCGTGCTTGCTGTTTACCAGCAGAAGTTACAGATGCAGTTAAAAAATGATAACATGCTATCTTCAGTGAGATAGCCTTGGATGGCATCGTTGCCTCACTGCTACAAGCATTTGCATTTTATTTTCAGTGCAAAGCTATTCAGGTATTAAAGTGGACCTTCGTGGGCCAAACAGCTGACTCTTGAACAGGAATTTCGATTCAGCTGTCGGAGAATTTGCTCTCGAGGGAGCATGTTGTCGAGAATGCATATGAAAAAAGCAACACCACAGCAAACACTGAATCACATGTGGATCCTTGGATATAATCTTATTTTAGACTATCTTAAAATTTATTTTACTCTCTTCCTGTTCACCTGACTTGATTTATAGGTTAGTGTATGGAGGACTCAACAGTAAAGATTGCCTGATTGCCCAGGGGAAGTAAGATGCCACATTGGGATAGTAAATGTAGCAATTCAAAAAGAATTAAACATAGTTTTTTCCATATCTAATGATGTAAGTATATACAGAGTGAGGCATCTCACTCTCTTTTTATTTCCGTTGAAACTTGCACATGCAAGCACGAAAAGGGCAGTGGGTAAAGACAAAGTTGGTGAGCTTAAGCGCAAGCGATCATTTCAATTATCCTGAAAACACCAGTTTGGTTTGGAGGCATTAGTGGATGTGAGCGAAACTCAAACTTAGTGTTGCACAGTTAACTGCAAGTTCGAGAGCCAGGTGGATAAAACTGGTTTTTGAGGGCACGTCAAGTTTCAGAAAAATGTCACAACACGATTATTACCTTCAGCCTTCATTATTATTTGATAACAGCTAATAAATAAAATGTTTTGTATAAGGGCAAGGAAAACTTGACTTTGGGAAAGAAGGTTTCTGGTGCACAAGCCTGACCAGGCAAGTGATAAAAGAACAAAACAACATTCACATTGAACCCTGGTGTGACATCAATACCAGCTCAGGAAGAATGCATTTGTCTATGAAAACAATGGCAACCTATGACTTCCTCAAGGTAAAACAAATCTGCAGCAGAAAGGATGGTTGGTGGCTCTGACTGAAGCAAGCACATGAATAGGTTTAGTCATGTAATTTAAACCCATTAAGAATAAACAAGTATTATCCTCAAAGTGAAAAGGCAGAATGACGCATGTGACCTGGACTAAGAGTACAATGGCACATACATAAAATGATAACTGATTTGGCAGTGACTGATGGTCACTGCGTGTACTATGAAAAGATTGCAGCGTTCTAGTACTGCAGGTACAGAGAGGTTGGTAATTAAAATTCACGGGGCAGAAGTCACAGCGCTCAGCCATGCTAAAAAATAACTAAACGCAGACTTCAAATACAACTCCACAGAGGGTTATTATGTAACGTCGCATAAAAGTTGTGATAACAGTGGGTTACACTTCATCACAGACACACACAAGGAGAGAGGAGGTCTGACAGCATAAGAAAAGGCCCCTTGATGAACACAAGACCCACCAAAGTTTAACATCTGTGTCTTCCTACGTGTGAGAAAATATGTGGTGAGAAAGTATGTGGTACGGTATAGTTATTAGTCACACTTTTATCTGGGAAAACTGTAATAGAGGTGGGTTATGAGTAGGATAGGAGAGGCAGGTAGGTAATCATTGATTAACACTGGAGCCTAAGGTCTTTGTAAGGGAAAGGAGTGTAGTCACAGTTCATAACACTGTGCTAGGTGCCCAAGGTTATACGGACATACTAAAGGAGTCCCTCTAAATCAAAGAGCAGGATGCTATATGCAATGGCACATCTACAAGTCCTCTTGGCTTTGGCTTTTTCAAATCAATACTGCATGTTACAAAACAGTTTTAAAAATGACAACACATATGTGAGCTTTAGAAAACCTAACTCCAGTGACCTTTTTAAAACATACAACTGGTCAGAGGCAAAGGGAACGCACCTGAATTGAAGTAGCCTGTGTCCACAGCAGGTACACTGACCAGGCCTTCACATCGATCCCACAGTGATGGCATTAAAGTGCCATAACAGTGTAACCACTGAGAAACCTCTGCTGAAAACAGCCTTTTCTGGTGTGTCCTAAATAAGTCCTGTGATGCTCACCTGGCTCCAATGATGTCTTTCTTCGCCAGATCCATTCCTGCAATGACCTTAACCCGTAGCACTCTCGTTTCATGCTGCAGAAGAAAGAGACGATGGACCCAAACATTAAACTGAATTCATGGGAAAATTATCTCATAACTTCAAAAGAAAGCCACTTCAAACATTTAAAGCAGCATTTTTCAAGTCAATAACCCTGACCTAGAAATGAATTGAGTTGTATCTGAAAAGCTTTCAGTCCTGAATAACTCCAACATTTAAAACCCAGCAGATAACTTTACATTAGCGATACTGAAATACTGCAGAGAAAAAGGTAATGTAATGTTAGTGAAAGGAATACTTTACCCACAAAGTGATCATTTGTATATCAGTTACTCACTCTGTGTTACACTGAATTCCACAGTTACTGAGGAATCCGAAAACAGAGAAAATTTTTGATTAATTGGAGTAAAAGAGGGCTGCACTTAACAACCAAAATATAATCAAAACATCTGTTTACAAACTCTCACACAACTCATTCAGAACAATCCAAGTCTCATTTATCCAGTCGTATGCTCAATACCTCCTAAACACATGACTTTTCTCTAAAACCTTACTATTTAAAACACTTCTGCAGAGTTTAAATGCTACACTTGCCCAGGTGTGCTACACCCTACTATTTTTAAAAAGTAAGGTTTTACTGAGGGGTTTGACAAAAACTGAGCATATGACTGGATAAATGAGACTTGGATTGTACTGAATGGGTTGTGTGAGAGTTTGTAACCTGATGTTTTGATATAGTTTGCTATTGTTGCACCGACCCCTTTTACTCCAATTCATCAAGAACTTACTACATTTTTGGACTCTTCATTCACCATGGAGGCATGCAAGAAAAACAAAGGTGTCTTCACAAATTCAACGTAACATGACAAATGATCATTTTGTGTAGTACTGTGTAAGTATTTGGTCTTGGTCTACAGCTTCACACAGTCTTTTGTCTACTTGACTGCAATTGGAAATGACGTCCAGAGTAAAATGAATGACACACTGCTTTGTTTGTGTATTCTGATCAGAATTATGATATTTACATAAAGCCTTAAAATAAATTCTGTCACAAATGTATACATAAGTGCTAGAAAATGGAGCAAAGGAGGGAGTGGGAGGGGTGGGAAAGCAGACCAGCCCAGCTGTTACCTTAAGCCATGGCCTTGTTCAGTGGGTGTAGCATTTCTGAATGTTTGCCTCATCGCCACAGGAAGTGTCTTGTGGAATGTAGACCCACAATTGTCTTCAAACCATTAGCCTACTTGTGGAGATTACATGATGTGATTTAATGCCTGCAATATGGTGAATGTTAACCAAAAACTAACCAACCCCTTCTGAAATCCCCTGTGTGTTGCAGTGTGTGGATTTTTTATACTGGCATGCTTCCCCTCCAGTAATGACTGACAGACAGGGCATGGCAAGGCTATGAAAGTGAAAAGAGTTACCTCATCAAGAAAGCAGTGCAAACACAAACTCTGGCTAGAGTTAGATTGCTCATAGCCCAAATAAAGTTTATCATTACATCTTCTGATCTTGATCTTAAAAAAATGTCAGGAAAACAATTTCAATGGGAATATCTAGCCAGATGTGTGCCAGTTTTATGTTTGGTGTATCTACCAAGACATCTGTCCATAAAAATAGTATTAAAAAAAGCCACATGCAAATCTCGCCTCTCTCCTGGTGAAAGAGTGGCAGTTCAGCCTACTGATGACAAACTCAGCAATCAGTCACACCCCTATTTTCCTGTGGACCTTGAGTAAACATATGAAATCATTATATTTAGTCGTTCATCCGGATCATCCAAAGTCTCCACATCTCCAGCCTTACTATTTCTGACTGCAGTAATAATGTCTGACAGATAACTGACTAATATGACAGCTGCTCGGTGATCAAATTATTTTGTTTGTCACTCAGTGGTGTCCTCATGTTTGACTCGTGACTATCGCGCTGCCATGTAAAACAACGTTTGCATCCCGGCATTGCTTTACACTGCATTATTGATGTGCGTCTGCATGTCAAATGCGACACAGAGTTCAACACTCAAGTCAGTATCGACCTCAGTTGACAGTGCAAGACGTACGTGCCTCCGTTTCAAACTCGTTGAGCTCACCATCAAACGGTTTTGAATACTGACAAGAGGCGGTGTTTAAAGTCGGGCAGAGTGATTAGCCTGACATGCCATCCAGCCCTCCACCCAAGAAATGTCTCCTCTGCACATCTGGGCTTTACAAAAAGCACTTTGGAGCTACAAGTCGTTCGTGCATTGATGCAAATAAAGGGTACAGGGTGGATTTTAAGATCGCTCGATTCAATTTTTAATACGCTGAATTCAAAGTGGTGCATCGCTTGCTTGAATTAAGGTGGGGAAACTAGTGGACACGCACACAGGGGGCAGGAAATTGACAGCTGCCTGAACACTACTATGGAATGTTACCGTGGGTGAGGGCTTGTTAGCTTGACTGTCGGCTAGCGTTGGTGTTAGCTATTTACGGCTGAACCCCCCCTGCGAGAGAAACCTATTCATGCCTGCTGCCTACACAACAAAGCTTTGTTATTGTTACAGCTTACCTCGTCTTCTGATAGTCCATATATCGGCTCGTAATTCGCAGCCATATATCCTGCGGTCCACGCTATACACACAAAAACAAGCAAAGCTAGTTAGCTAGCCTTAAACAATAAAGTCCCACTTTCCCCTCTCTGTCGTGCGGCGGTGATCAAGTCTACGGTGAAACCAAGTCCTCGGCACGGCACGGCGGTTTGCTTCTTAGACGGATAACGTAATCCTCGCCAGCGTGGTCAACCCAGGACAAAGCCTGGAATATAAAAAAAACAGTGTCCAAAATGTTTCAACTGAGACAGATCGCTTTTGTCAACTCCGAGCTTATCCCCCCGAAACGTTTTGACACTTGACTTCCTCCTAACAGCTCAGCCAATCGTGTGCCGTCTACTCGTGATTGCTGTCAATATTAACCAATCAAATGCGTCGTAAAATCCCCAAAGCTCCTCGACGGCCAATTAAATATGCAGAGGGCGTGGAGCTGGGGTGTGTGTGTGTTTTTTGCTCTCTTTTTTCGGGGTGTGTGAGGCTGTGTCTTACAAAGCAACTAAGTTTAACATTGTCATGATTTATTTAAGCATCTATATAATTATTATCATCACTATTTCCGGCTAACTATCCTCGTGAAGGTGGTTACTGGATCTGGTCATTTCCATTCAGCCCTGAGCGCGTTCATGTCTGGGGCGGGGCTTGGGACGGGCACAGCCAATCAGAGGCCAGATGCACAGACAGAATGAAACTAGTGATCCGCATCACGAAATTAGGTCGATGAGGAGGCAAAAGTTAGAGGAGTCACCGTGGGAAATTAAATTAACTCCAGCTTTCTCCACATAAAAACACATTTATTAAAAAATAAAAACAAGCGATAACCAAGTTAACATGGCGAAATAAAAAACTGACTAAAATAGGCTATCTTAAAGTAAGGTTATCGCTTCTGTGTGTGAAAATACATAAACAGTGAGATAGCCTGACTGGATAAAAAATATAATCCATAAAAACAAACTATATAAACTGATAAACATGATTGATACAGGGTTCCAGGTCGTGGCCAAGTTTATTTATTTATTTATTTTTATTTTAATTGATTGATGGGTTACGGTACCACATGCACTAATATGTGAATTTATTGTTAAAGTGTGCAAAGTGACACGATAAAACCACGTGTATTTTTTTGCTGTCAGGCTTATATACATTATTAAGTCTAAAACAATTATTATTTCAGTCAATAGACTACCGATCACTCGTGAGTTTATGGATGGCATATGGATGAACACCTGTGTCCTCAGAGGTAGTTATTGTTATTACTCGGCTGCAACTTATTGGTCTTGTATGTGAAGTCTTCATATTCACAGTTGGTCTCAGAGGATGTCCTCTTGCACAATTTTTGTTAATTCATTTAAATGAGAATTATTTGTTCATTTAGTTTTTGCAGTCCTTAGGCTATTTAATATGATGGGCCCTTTTTGATATTCATCATTAGTCATTCACAGCTCGTTGACATATCGAGAGACAAGTGAGTGTAATATAGTTCACTTTGATGAGCAACACTGGTCCTATACTGCCACCTAGAGATGACTGCTTCAGCAAACACAGCTTGCTTTGTCAAGCCAGTTCACATAAGCGCCGCTAGATGTCACTATATATTCAGGCTGTCTTAAGCCTTTGTGACTGTTGGGAGCCTGATGGCTGATGGCACATGTCCAGTGACTGAAGGAGCAAGTCACATGAACACAGAGCGCAGTTACACGCTTTGAGCTGTGGTATTAATGAAGCAGTGTCACTCCACTGCAGCCTGCGCCTTAGTCTCCGTTTGACACCAGCATCAGCCAGCATGCACACAAAGGCAATCTGTCACACCAGAATCAATAACACATCCTCTGCTATGCACACAACACCAGGATGTTTATTATGAATGACAGAGATAATATTTCTGAAAAAGGGCAATGCATCTTAGTTCACTGATGAACTTCATACTGCATCCATCAGGCACATCCTGGTTCAAATGTTTAGGGCATTCACCATGGCTGTGTCGCATAATGGGACTTTTAAATCAATGTGAAGAGCAGATGGTCATATTATATAACATTATTGCTCCTAAGTAGAGCTGAAAAAGGGGAGGGCCGGAGATTTCCCAGGCCACTCTTGATACAATCATTCACTCTGTGCAAGTGCTTTGCTCGGAGTGTTTCTTTCTGCTCACACAAATAGCCACATTTTTCATCATTGACATTTAAACAAATACCAAAGCATATCAGTAAGCCAGCCCCAAAAAATCAAGATAAATATGGTTTCTTTTGTTCTTAAAATAAAATTTACCACACAGGGTTTTCTATTCACCAATCACCAATCTCATAAACATCATTCATAAATCACTGAAATGTTGCAGACAGGAAGGCTGTTATAAAAAAAAAAAACAATGCACAAAGAGCTAAAGTTTGCTGGTATTATGGCTTTGATAGTGGTGGTGGAATGGGACAGAGTTCATTTACTCAAGTACTCTATGTCAGTACAAATTTGAGTTATTTGTATTTACTTGACACTGTTTGATGGAGACCAATACAGTATTGCAGTGAATATCTAGACAATGCTTTGCCAGACTATTTCCACATTTTTAAAATGTCTTCACAAGATTTTACCTGAGGATATTCTACATTTTGATGCCCAGCACACACTTCTGTTCATACCATTACCACTTTCCTGGAATTCTTTGACATGAATGCCCATATGTGTGTGAGTGTGCATTTGCCTTTGTGTCTGTAAGAAATCTATAGGTGTAGATTCTGAGAACAATGAGTTTTAAAAGGAAGTTTGGTTCCAGAAACAATGATCGGACACAGAGTACAAACCTTAAAGATCCCGCAGAGGAATCTATCTCTTTCTCCATCTTTATCTGCTGAGCTTTCTTGAGTTTCCTTGAAAAAAAAAAAGTGCACTTCAACATTCAAAATTTAAAGTCTTTAATAGCTTACACTTTGTGTGTCTGCAGTTCCCCTCATGCTCTATCACAGGTGTCACCCACAGGTTGAGACATCTTTTCCACACTTGTTTATTCCTGTACAGGGCAGGGGCAGCTTCAAAGCAAAATATGCATAGTTTGTCTTTTTGCTGTTTAGACGGAGCTACACACAGAGATGCAAACAGTCTTTTCTGTGGTCAGGGTTACAACCTGTCTTTCAGACGAATAGTTTCCCTATAAGTATATGTTTAGAGAATTAAAACCAGCACAAAAAGAAGTGTATCAATCCTTTACATGTTCATATCAAACAAATTCAAGTTAATATAATCTCATATACACACACACACACAAAAATATAAGACAAAGTGAGTCAAGGGCAGAACATGAGAGGGCATGAGAGAGTGGTGTCAAATACTGGGAGACCTAACTATGTTTACAGCTCCCAGTAAGAGGAACCAGTGAGAGGATACACTCTGTTTTATGTTCTGATTGTCAGAACATGTTTTACAATATTTGTTCATACATAGAGTGAGTAAAAGTCACTAAGGTAGCAGCATGTGTTGTCCTGAACAGAGGGGACCTTAAAGCAAGATCCCACAGGATATATATTTTTTACACACAAAATAAATATACTTACAACAGGGGCGTAGTGTACTGGTGTACCATATGGCAACAGTGTTAATTCTCTTTTAGTAGTTGTAGGCTACCAGGGAATATCACCACATCCCTGATGGTATAACAGATAGTGATGTAAGAATATCGAGATATAATGCTTTGTGATACTGTGTTGATTCTCAAAAACACTGTCTGATTTTTAATTAATACTTTGGATGCAAAGATTTGTGGCAGTGGTTCATATGGTGTTGTGTTTAAACCTCTGACTGTTTGATAGCAGAGTTGTAATCTGTCTTCAGCCATTTGACTCTTCCACTCAAACACACAACATAGCGCTAGTATGTTACAGGAACTGTGATAAATAATCAGGAAGATCCCACTGTTCTGAGTGCATACAAAAATGTATCTTTTTATACTCACATGTTATGCATATAATGGTGTGCTCGTTATACCATGACATACATCCACACAGTCAACCTCTACTAACTCCTGGAGTTGGAGAACATTCTGCTGGATAAAGCTGATTCACTTTTTCATCATGCCCAAACAGAAGTCTAAACAAACTGGCACCCAACTATGCTGCTGGAGGGAATGTGGAGGGATCATGGTTGACCATGCCCATATTTTCCGGTCTTGGTCTTCTATCCAGACCCTCTGGAGGGAAGTAGCAACAATCATTACAAGAACTTTGTGTTTTAGTATTAGTAAGACATTCACATCCCTTTGTCTCAGACACATCCCTGATAGACTAAGTACAGATGATATTTATCTATTAAAGATCCTGCTAGCAGCAAGTAAAAAGGCCATTACAAAATAGTGACTCCAGAAAAGCTGTCCCACAACACTTACATCTTCTGAACCAAATGACATATTCTGTACAACTTCAGAATGAACTGGGAGGAAAATGGTGGAGAAAATGTGTTTATTTAGCCAATGAGACAGATGTCACATGATCATCATAAGTACCATATAAGAAACCTTACTTTAAAAAACTGTTATGTCTTTGTAAACATCCCATGACCTCATATTTTTATGTGTCTTTTTCCGCTATGTACTGCTTTCCTTTTTTTCTTTTTCTTTTCTTTTGCTCCTAAAAAAATACAATATATTGCCTTGCTTAGAGTATCACAGTACATCACAATATATAGAATCGAAACCCCTGTATCGTGATACGTATCGTATCCCCAGATTTTCGCCCTCATACAGCCCTCATAACAGTTAGCGAAATAATGTGTTTACATTTATGTAAGTAGGCCTCTGTGGAGCAGATGTAGGTTTCTTTGTTATTTTTGACACAGTTTTTGACTGTCTTTCTATTCCTTAAGATTTACCGTAACCACAACACAGTACCTTACTGTACCACACACAAAAACAGATATTGGTGTAGATTTCAGGGGAGACACAATGGTTAAATATCAATATTTAGAACATGTGCATTTGCCTCTACCAATAAAAACATGAAAGTAGCAGAAGACTTTTATTTTGACAAAATTATAGACATTTACACCGTAAATTGACGCAGAAAGGGCACAAATTTGTGCATAAAATGCATCACAATGGTGGAAATTGTTTGATGCAATGACTTTCTGGCGGTGGACCCCCAAACCCTTTGACCTATAGCTTGCAAACAAACAGAGGAAAAACAGAAAAGTAATATAATATAAAACTAACTGGGCATACATTAAACAAGTCAATCTGCGTGACAAAATTAGATATAAAAATATAACTAAAATTATTTAGTATATTTTCAGTTGTTACGCCTTTGAGGAACTTTTGGGGGATCTCAAACTCGCCTGGTTAGTCTTTCTCCCCCATGTTATTGCCCTCTCCGCGGCACCTAGCAATCACACCAGTGGGCGTGGTTTAGAGAGGGCGCTGAGCTCGCCTGCCCCGCCCTCCTCAGGATCAGACACTCACAGAGAGGATGCAGCGATTTCCTCGCTGGCGGGACGGCTGAGCTGCCGGTAATGCGTGTGTCCTTGTCTTCTGTCATCCCGGTAAAGCAGTTACACAAGTCGGTAAGTCCGCTCTCTTGGGAGCGGGCAGAGGAGTCACCACGGAGGAGTCACCGAGGGACAGACTGAAAATTTCTCTCAGCTGCTGGTAAGATATAAAATGCATTTCTAAGTATCATCAGGAGTGAGCACAGGGAGGCTGAGGGCACGGGGAGTTCACTGCACTCAGTGATGGGCAGTATGTTCAGCCACAGAGTCTCCCAGCAGGGTTATAAATGTACCGTGAAGCCTTTAAAACAGCACTCTGATGCATTTTATATCCCAGTTTGAACGTCACAGATGATGTTATAAAGTCTAAATCTGTTAGTTATCATTGAAAGCTGCTTTGAGGGCCAGGTAACAACAAACTGGTTCATGAAGGACTATATTGTCAGTATAATTTGTTGCCTGTTGCTTATAGATAGATAGATAGATATTAAATATTATTAAAACAGCATACAATCTGGATAAAAAAAAGATTAAACATATTGTTGACATATTGTTAAAGGCCCAAGCAGTAATGTTAAATTGTAAATAATGATGGGAATGAAAAATGATGGTTAGTCCTTGGCATTGGTGGAATGTAACTAAGTACATTTACTCAAGTAGTGTACTTAAGTACAGTTGTACTCTACAGAAGTATTTCCATATTATTGTACTTTATACTTCCACTCCACTACATTTTGGAAACAATTATTGTACTTCTTAACTCCACTACAATCATTTTATAGCTGTAATTACTTTGTAGATTAAGATTATTATCACAAAACATAAATAAACAAATAAATTATTATTATTATTGTTGTTATGTATTAAACTGCCAGTTGAAATTAGCTCCATCTTTTCCAGCTACATTAAAGTGATGGACCCCTGAATGCATCAGCTATAATCCAGTAATATATTAGTATGAAATGGGCTATTCTGCATAATAAGTGCTTTTATTTTGTTACTTTAGCACCAAAATTGATGCTAATACTTTTGTTCTTTTCCTTAAGTAAGAGTATGAATGTGGTACTTTTACTTGTATCAGAGTGTTGCTGCTAGTTTTACTTAAGTCAGAGATATAAATACCTCGTCCTCCACTGGGTCTGGGATGGAAATCTTTGAGAGTGACAGAGGGTTTTCAGGTCAAGTGATTTTTCCACCAGGCAAATTAAATCTATGTTAAATTTTATATTGTGACTTCTTCAGTTGTATTGACAATACATTCCTATTCCTATACATGCGGTCACTAGTCTCATCTTACAACGTAACTCTGATGAGTTTACACGCACTACTCTTTGTTGTGTTCCTCTAGATGGATGACAGCTGACTGATTAGCATAGGTTATTTCCTCTGGTGTATGAAAAGGATGACGCTGGGGTCATGGTGTCAGCAGTGTAATGGGATTTCCATGGTCATGATCTAGTCCTCCTCTGGTTAGGAAGAGGTGAAAGAGGCCACTGGCCATTATAGCACCAAGCTGATCAACTCAATACTGGATTACAATCTGAGGTGCCTGCAGCTTACTGACTCTTTCCACTGTCGCTCTTGCACCGGGGCTTTAACACTGCATGCTAAATGTAGCTGTAATTATTGGGACACACAGCCCAGTTGAAGCATGACATATTTATAGGATTGTTTTTAAAGTAGTACATTGCTTTTGTCTTTATTTTGAAATATTTACTCATTAATAGTAATTAATTATTCACATTTAAAGGGTGCAGTTCTGAAAATTGCATATCAGTTTGATCAGTTCTCCGGATCATGGAGGTGGAGCTGGCTTTTGCCTTTTGAAAATGCACACAACAAAGTAGAGCTGCAACTAACAGTTATCTTCATTGTGAATTAACCTGTTGATTATCGTCTTGATTAAGCAATTACCTGTTTGGTCTTTAAAACCTGAGTGTTTCCCAAAGCCAAAGATGACGTCCTCAAATGTCTTGTTTTGTCCAAAGCCTAAAGGTAATTCAGTTTACTGTCATAAAGGAGAAAAGAAACCAGAAAATATTCACATTTAAGAAGTTGGAATCAGAAAATTTACACTTTTTTTTTCTTAAAAAGTTACTCAAACCAATTAATTTATCATTATGTTGGTGATTAATTTAATAGCTGACAACTGATTGATTTATTTTTGCTTATCGACAACATAGTCCCACATGATATTACGGGAGGTGTACCATGTTATGAGTGCTCTCTGTGCAGGTGAGGCCTGGCCCGTATCATATGGTACATTATGTCTGAGTTAGCATCTGCTGGAATAGAGTCTGCAAGAGGAACCTACATTTATAATGTAGTGGTTGGTGCTGTTGCTGTGACAACTAAACGACAAAAGTATTCATTCCTTCCTCTCATGTGTACACACACACCGTGTCTTTTTTCTAAATGTTTCTATTTGACAAAGGGCAAACCAGAGGGAGGTGAGTTGGGACGTTATTATGCCCACCGCCAGAAAAGCGCTGGCCTGTAGCTGCAGTCATATCCTGGCAGAGCCACCTGCGTCAAATATATCCCTCACACCTCAACAGTGTCAGGAGAAATCGGATCAATAAGTGTTAAATTATTACACCTTAACAACCTTGCACCAGGCTGAAGTGTCGCACTGTAGTGGCCCTACTATAAATATTAATATCCTTATTGTTCCCCTTATCTTACTAATGTTTTCTTAAGTTCAATACAGCTGATTATCAGTGGGATCATTATTGCTGCAGGCAGGGAAGGGTGTGTTGTCTGCTGTCCCTGAAGTCTTTTTTTCTAGTGCGCCAAGTGCTTCAAAAAAACAGGATATAGATTTGTCAACAATAGTGGAAGTAGGTTCAGAGGCTGCATATTCAAAACACTGAAGTAAAAAGTGCAGCAGTTACTGTAGCTGGATCAGTGCTGAAAATAGGCAATACATGGTTTTGAAGTTGAGAGTGAAAGGTGTTGTGACAACTTTCTTCTCGTCATGAATGTACTCTGGAGGGCTGTTTATTCATGAATGCAGACACGTGCACGTGTGTTTGTGTGTAAGTAAGCACCACCATACTTGTGCACTGCATATGTGCTTGTGTGCGTGTTTTTGTATGCAGAATGTGTGTCACATTGTTCTACTTTGAGCAAAGTCTTTGTGTGTTTTGACCCCTGCTTTTACACTGAATGATATCTTCGACCATGGCCTTGAGGTGAAATTTTATTTTACAGAGCAAAAGATGGAGGAATGCGTGTGTTAGAGACTGTACCTGAACGCATCGATTAGTATTAAACAGGGATCTTATGTTGTTAATACTCCGTGCTTGTGTCAGTGCACAGTATTCACTAGTAGTAGAATACGACCTTAAGTTTGTCCTGAGGGTGATAATGGACCTTGGGGTCATTACAATCAAGTGTTTATCACTCTGGGAGCAGTTTCATTGCCTTGAAATTTACTCAACAACTTCAAGTTCAACTTTTTGTTTTGTGTTGCTCTCTGTCCTTAAATGCTACTACTTACAAGAAGAAAAGATTAAACCGGTTCTTTACAGTACTGGGAAATGTTTAGTCTGCAGTTTAGCTGCAGTCTGAGCAGGAGCACACGTCAACGTTTTGATATGAAAGCAGTGCAGTGTGTATTCCCTCCATTCATGGCCAACAATCTTTACTTTCTGATAAGAGGACAGATGAACAAGTGCTGCTCGAGGAATTGTGACAGCTATGAGTCACACATTTGTCATTTTAAACCTGCTGATCTACTGTGGAACCATAGTTCCTGAAAGTCAGAGGAGACTGTCACTGTGTCGTAGTCTATATTTTTTTTTTTTTTTTTTTTTTTTTTTTTTTTTTTTAGATTGATAGATAGACCTTTAATGTCATTGCACAAGTACAAAGAAATTGGTGACTGTCCTTACTGGTGCAAAAGAAAAAGAAAAAAAACATGAAGACAGCAGAAATCTCTACGGCCAATATCTCCAATGCTTTTGGGGGATTTTGGGGTGAACTGTCCCTTTAAGATAAGGCAGGCTTGTAGCACAGTTCACCAATAAGTGAATTTAACCGCTCCACACAAAACATCAAAAACATCAAGACAAAGTGCAAAAAAAACACATTATAAAAAGGACATTTCAAAACACTTAAAAACAGTCATTAAAGAGCAAAAGAACAGAAAATAAAAACAAGCTAAAATAGAATAACACAAGTAGAAAACAGCAAGAACAAAAGTCACAGTGCAGTGTTAAAAAATCAATAAATTGAGAAAAAAATATTAAATTTTATTTAGCATTATACCTATTTTCTTGCCATTAAATATGTTAACTATTAATAGTATAATTTTTTTTTTTTTTTTTTTTTTTTTTTAATTATTTTTTTATTGGAGTTTTGTTTCCAGTCAACAAATCAGACAGTGTCTACGAACATTAGACACATAACAAGACACAAAACAAGTACAGCAGCTCTCAATAAAGATAACATGATATAGGAGAAATACAAAAGGTGATGGATCAATGTTATGATGGATCAGGCTTAAAGTAGGCAGATGTCGCTCACACCAGTCCTTTTAGTAGAAGGGAGGAGAGGTCTGGTCCGATATAGTCCAGAAATGGGCTCCATACTCTGTAGAATTGATCTACACTGTAATGTATGACGTTGGTCAGATATTCCAGGGGGATCAGATCGAAAATGATCTTACGCCAGCCACAAATAGAGGGAGCCTTGTCATTAACCCAGTGCAAAAGAATGTTTTTCCTAGCTGCAAATGTTAGAATATTATACAATCTTTTGTTGGCTGCTGTTTTTAAATGGTCACTTGAAAGACCTAGGATCAAGGATGTGGGATCCATGTCTATGTTAACATGAAAAATTCTCTCCATTTCACTTATAATTTCAACCCAGTATCCTTGAAGCTTATGACAGGACCAAAAACAATGAGTTAAAGTTCCCACATCGGTTTTGCACTTGAGACACAAAGGGGAGAGCGAGCGGTTGAAGAGATGTCTGCGATGAGGAGATATATGTAATCTGTGTAGAATTTTAAGTTGTAATGCTCTTGTCCGAGTACAAATTGAAATCTTTTTAGCAAGAGCCCAAATAGTGTCCCATTTTCCTTCATCTATGGTCACAGACAGCTCCTTCTCCCACAAGCCTCTGATCCTCTGAGTATCAGTGGAAGATAAACCAATAAGCACACGGTAAAATAAACTCAAAGATACCTTCAACTGTTGCTGGAATAGAATTTTCTCGACAGCAGATATTTCAGGGTAATGTGTCGTAGTCTATATACTGAAGCCTTTAGGTATGATAGTAGCTACAGTGGAGCACATATACCCTCAGGAAAAGTCATTTTATTTGCACTGCATGTACGAAGTTCAGTCAATATGGAACTGAAATATGTAAATCATTGAGGTTTGACTGTTGTAAAGTTCTGCTGCTTTGTTGTTCAAGTGTGATTTGAATGCATGAGCAAGACCTATTCCTTATTAATCACCTTAGCAAAGGTGGGCTGTCATACAACCATGCCCCGAGGGGGATCATCCTGCATCGTTGCTCACATTTTACCCTAATGTGGCCATTGCTACGTCCTCTCCTTACCTTTTAAAATGTATTCATTTTGGCTTGTCTGAACCTAGGTGTTAGCCTCACAATGACCTGACTAATTTCTGATTTTTTTATGTGTTGTGTGGCATTCATTGTAGGAACATTATAGAGCTTGCAGCTACACCTCTTGGTATATTATTCATTTGCAGTGGAGCTTTTGCGTAGACGTGTGATGTTTTGCATAATTACCTTATATGTCTCTCACTTCTTTGTAATTTACATAACTGTATACATGTAATGTCAACTGTGTGTTGCATAAGGGCATAGGTGACCCTATGCACAGCTATGGAGCAGTGGGTCAGTAACCAAGCAGTTAAAAGTCAGTTGGCTTCCTATAATGACCATAAATGTGGAGTAGGGCTGGGTGATACAGAGAAAATCAAGATATTTTTGACCAGATAACTCAATATTGATATGGCTACCACACTGTAGGGTTGACTTTTGGTGCTTTCAAAATATTTACACATACGATTTCCGTTCAATAGCTATCAGTATTGTGGATATAATGAGTAAGTGGGTAAAGGAGAAATAATAGAAGAGCTACAACAGTCTGGTAAGTTTAGAGAATTTCATCAATCTACGAAAATGCAGCCCTTAAAACCAGGAAAGAACAACACTTATAATATTATGATATCCAAACTCTAAGACAATATGTAGTCTCATATCAATATATTGATATAATAGCGATAAATTGCCCATCCCTACTGTGGAGGGATGCACAGTATAGTTGACAAACAAGATAAGGGGCTTCTGAGGTAAAAGTGAATGAAAAGTCCAGACCATTAGATCTGTAAGGGACGAGCTCCTCACTGTTGGCCAGCGCTTTCCCAGCTTAGCAGCTTATTCAGTTTGGGCAACTGGTTACGTAAGAAGGCTATATGCAGCAGGAGGCTAATCCAGTGCCTTGACGTTAATGCCAATTATCAGATCATGGTGACGCTATTGAAATTAAGGCACCATAAAGAAGAGTTTGTAGCAGTCACTCACCGAAAGTCTAAATGACATTAAGGAAGTGTAGCAGCCACAAAACAATCTGTGGAAGGAGGAAAGTTCTGTTTTTTTAATCATGTTGCAAAAAGCTGCCCACAAGTCAGCAGTCTTTGCATGTTGAATCTCTGGAAGGTGTTGCGTTGACATTCTTTGAAATACCACATATAGCTCACTGTTACAGTTGTAAACAAAGCATGCATATGTATACATTTTTAATATCTATATATATACATATTAAGATTTTTATTGTTCATTTTCTCCATTACACATAACACAAAACAAAACATAAAGGGGAGAGGGAGGGATAGAAGGGTGACACCCAGAACTGGCAACATATATCCTTAAATACAAGCCTTCTCAATTGCAGGCCACTATTTAAGGAATGTACAGACAGTGTCCCAGTGGCTTTTCATGTCCTTATCAAAGTCTTTTAACAGGCAGGCTGCCCATTCCATGTTCAGCAAATCCAGGTATTTCTCAAGCCACAGATCCCTGGAGAACAGGATGGTTTACCCTCCTTCCAGTTTCTTTTATTCTCCAAATCAAAATAATGTTTTAGACACAAATGAAAGAGTTTCTCTTCATGCTTAATGTTTTTTTTAAGGGAAAAGCTACTTCTCACTGGCTTAACTCAGGTGGTTTCTGTTTGTAAATGCATTTCTTGTATTTAATTTCCTGGTTTGTTTTTGGCAAAAAGTTGATTTTTAAAGCCTAATGCTATGTGGGGCTATAGAGAGAAATTGTTTGCAATTAATAAGATTTATTTATACTCAACTTTATTTTATAAAAGTGTTAAACCAGTCTGAGTTTAGATTAGATTAGACAGACGGACATTTGTTTTCACAGCCAGTGCAACACAGAAACATACTGATATAAACAATACCAAAGTCTATATGTTGCTCACACTAAGCTGGGATTGGCTGTTACTGCAGAGGGGACAAAACTCCTGCTTAAGTGAGCTCTTCTCCATTTCAGACTCCTGTATCTTTGAACAGATTGTAGTAATGTGGAGTGTTGATTGAGAGGGTGATCAGTGTTTTTTGTACATTTGTGAATGTGATGTCTCTGAGGTTCCTATCTGATAGACTGGGTGTTCAAAGGCAGAGGAATTTGGAGGCACTATGTGTGATGTGAGAGTGTCAATATACATGTTTACACTTAAGCTTTTTCCTGGCATCAATAGAGTAGCAAAAGTCCAGATATTTCTCTGTTTAATATGTCAGATCCTGAACTGACAGCAACAATTCGTCATCAGTCATCAAAAGAAAGGGAGAGAGCATGTGAGAGAGTGTGGGGGATGACGTGCATTTTTCAGCTTTCACTGATGCAACATCAGCCCACCCATCTCTTTACCCTCTATATCATCTGACCTCGCCCCCTCGCTGCCCTCCCAGTGGGTTCAGTAATAACTCAAACATCTGCACATGTCTAGGGAATTGCAGATTTCCAAGTCATGCGATTGGGAGTTGGGCAAACCAGCCTCCCACTGTGTGTGTCTCTGTCGTTGAGGCAAAAGCCTGAACTCAGGTTATGTAATCAGTTACGCTGCATGTGCCAGCTGGTAGAGGTGGACAGAAACAGAGATGTTTTTAATCCTTAGTGAAACCGCATACATTCACGGTAGGAGATTTTCTTTCAGTTCATCACATTTAGTGTTCTGTAGTGAGATATTGTGTCATTTTAATAAAATACGTTGTCTGTTTAAGGCATGGATGTAAGTTAAACTGAATGACAGAATTCAGTTAAGTTCTCAAACAAATTGTATTTTAATTTTGTTTGATGTCATTGCTGAATTCTTTTCTGAGCATAAATTACCTCAGCTGGGGCATTGAATTAATTGCAGTCTTGCATAAAGTCATATGTGCATTTGTACATATGACTTTAGTCATGCAAGCAAACAGAGGCTTATAATTTGCCAAGAGTGCAGATCAGACAGCTCCCCCATACTCACCTTTCTTTGTTTATGTTTTTTTTCTCCATCCAACAGCCAAGGCTTTGTGGTGCCATGATGAAGAAAGTCTGGGAAGTGATCCTGCTGTTGTTGCTGCTGTTCTTCACAGAGCATGCCAAGGGAAAACGTAAGTGTTTGGATGCAGCCAGACTTGAAACACAGTCTCAGTATCTTCCAAAGTATGAGGTGATGCAGGAAACAGGAGCCAGAGCTTCACAATTAATAGGTGATAAGTACTTGTGTTTATCTGTGGATATTTTGATGGTATATTACACATCATACACAAGTTACATCTGTAACTTTCTATTTTTGTTACATAATACACACTGTTTAGTATGTAATCTAGTATTTGCTTTCCTGTCCTCTTTTTCCTTTCTGTGTTTAGGCCACAGCCCGCCAGGGAAACCCACACTGACCAGATGTCGTTCTCCTGAAAAAGAGACCTTCACTTGCTGGTGGGAGCCAGGCTCTGATGGGGGACTGCCTACTACCCATGCCCTGTACTATCGCAAAGAAAAGTGAGTGACACAGTTGCTTCATTTTTTTTATTCTGGTTGGTGCACACAGTGAGAAACAGAAAAGGGACCAGATGGATTGTTCATCATAAAGAGAGAGGTCTAATGGATGCAGGAGCAAGTTTGATTTAATCTAGTCAACAGCGCTCTACAGTGTAAGTCAGGGTAATGAGCATGTCACATCAACATGGACCAATAACATAGCTTAAAGGGTCAGCTTACCCCAAGATCAAAATATATATTTTCCTCTTACCTGAAGTGCAATCTAGATTGTTTTGGTGTGAGTTGCCAACTGTTGGAGATATTGCCTGTAGCGATGAGATAGCACTCGGCTTGTGGTGCTCAAAGCGCCACGAACATGCATTTGAAAAATTCACCTAACCCTTTCCAGATATCATGACCTGCTTACTTAAGAAAATCTAGAGACCTTGTTGTGAACAGTTTCATTCAGAAAAGATTTTCTTTGTACAAGCACCAACTGTATCACTACACAGAAGGAAGCTTGCAACTACTGCCAGGTCACCTAGCACCACTGAGCTAGCTAATGTTACAGCTCAGCAGAAGAGGATGCCATTTATGTTTACATCTCACACAGTCACGAGCACCGGCCTCTCCTCCATGACTATATGCTTGCTTCATTACTGCTCTGTGATAGAAAGAAAATTGTTTGATAGAAAGGAAATAATTCCTACATGACACTGCTCCTCTAATCTTGAGTAACCAGGTCATGATCTCTGGAAGGAGACATTGCAGTTTTTTGCACCTCAAGCCGAGCGCCATCTAGTTCCATCATATTTGAGAGAAGGCAGACATCTCTACGGCCGATACCTCCAACACTCAGCAACTCACACTAAAACAACCTTGACTGATAAATAACACTACAGGTACGAGGAAAGATACTGTACCTTTAACATTAATCTAGCATTTGCAGCAAACACTACTGGCAGTCTTTACATCCCCAAGGGCGGCACAGTTATCAGTGAGCAGCCTACCTGAAGGTTCGGAGCATTGAGGGCACCAGACGGGCATAAGAGGATAAAGATTGCAGAGAGTTATGTAGCGCTGGTTGTGATCGCGGCTATGGATTTTGAAATTGTGCAAGCTTGATAAGGAACCGACATGGATGCAAAGAGGTAGAGGAGGGGCCTGGAACATTTGTGTTCACCCACAAAGCTTCTTTTACTCTATTAGCAAGGTTGCATGTAGTCAAGGACACAGATGGGAGTGGAGATGCACATTCAGGAGATTGAAGGTAAGCCTTGCAGAGTAGATAAAAATGCTTATCATATTAAGTTTGTGGAAACAAAGGAGGATATGGTTCATATCAATATTTAAGAGTGAGATGACAACATTGATACCACTCTCATGTGTCTTAGTCAAATATGAAGCAGCAGTTTGTTAGCTGAGCTTTGCATTTTTTCCCTCGTGTGTCTCCCGCTGGGTGATGTCTTCCAATCTGCATTCAGTTCAGTTTTGTTCCCACTAGAAGAATGCAACAACAAATTCACTTTAATTAAAATACACAACACACCATCCTCGGAGTAGCCTCCAGCTGCTTCCTTTCATTTCAACGCTGGGTGGGCGTAATGCATGCAGAAGCTCACACCGTCTTTCTGAGATCTACCCTGTACTTAACAGGTCCTCAGCACTAGTCTCTGCTACAGCAACAGTGACACATTCCCCCTGCTTTCTAAACGTTAACACTTCCAGCTGTGTTCATTAAAGGACTCAGGTTGTCTATATCCTCTTGAAAAGAGAACATATGAAAGATGAGGTGAACCTGTAACAGGAGAGACAGTTGTAAAGCTTCTGAGACTGGCCTGGAATAGAAGATGTAAACCTAACGATACAAGAGGTGCAGGATTAATAGAACAGCATAAAATAAGTACAGATAATTGAGAGTGTAGGATATAGAAAAAAATACACAGCAATTATAATGTTTTATTCTAGCTCAGGATGTTTCTTCCACTCCTGTTTGCAACTCAGAAAAACATCTCCCCATTTATCTTGCAGTCACCCTCCTCCTGTCTGTCTCATCTTGTCAGATTAAGATTAAGTAACTATAGCATGAAGAGTTCACACTGTTCTTTGTAAATATAACAGAGCAGTACAGTACAAACGCACACATGCGATGACATGCTGCTCCCCTGCCTCTCTCACAGCTCTGAAACAGTGTACGAGTGTCCCGACTACCACACAGCTGGAGAGAACTCCTGCTTCTTCAACAAGAATGACACATCCATCTGGGTCAACTACAACATCACCGTGGTGGCCACCAACGCACTGGGCAGCACCTTCTCCGACCCCGTGGATGTAGATGTGGTGTACATTGGTGAGGGAATGTGTGCCACTTTTCTTTTTTTAATTTGTTCTTGTGACGTTCGAGACACAATTCCCTCATGAGGATTAAAAAAGTGTATTTAAATGCACACTCACACAGCTGCTCAACAGCACACCGGGTTACAATGGGGCTAATGCTCTCTAAGTGCACTCACCCTTCCTCCAGCTGTAACTGCGCACTGAAGGTCGCCATTTTAAAGCAGTGACTTTAAAAAATAATTTCATTAGCCTGCTGAATAATGGTTGATTATGATAAACCCAAATGTGAGAGAAACTGGGTGACTTAGAGGTGCAATGTGTAATGCCTCGCCACATGCTTTGAACAACTAAGGGGCAGCATGCTCATGGCAGTTTTAGCATGACCATAGTAGCAAGAAAACAGCCACATTAAAACCATTTATCGAGGCCATTTGCAGTGTTTTCCTGTACAATTTGTGTTGTCATCGAATGCACTAAAGATACATTTTGTTAAATAGCCAACATTTGATGTAACTTTCCAAAAGATTCACTGCCTATCTATCTATCTTTTTATATGCCAAAAGCTGAATCCAGCAGTGGAATGCCAAACCAATGTTTCCTCTTGTTTTGCTTCTTTTTATATCACATCTTTTCTTTGTCACGGAATATTGTTTTTTGCAGGGTGTCAGTAGTAGGGATGTTGTTAAAGGTCGCTTGCCAGAAGCTTCAGCCATCTTTGTGTTTACTGTGCTTTTCCTTTAACACGATTGACAACTGGGCCCCGAGGAAGTGTGTTGGGCTTTGACAGCAATTTTTGTAGTGGCCAAATAGTGGAATTACATCTGTCATGTGATGCAATGGGGCCCAAAAAGACTTTTTCCCATAGACTTACATGGTGAAAGAGACATCTGTAAATGTGTGGTTACATATTTTTGTTCAAAATGATTCATTTCAATATCGGAATTTGATCTGTTTGGTCCAATAACATTTGGAGAGTCTAGAAGAACTGCACGATTGAATTATTTTATCCCCAACATAGTTAGAGGACCGCTAAACCAGCAGCGGCCAGCTCGGCCTGCAGAAGTCTCTAGTTTGCTTCATCTATGGGCCACACAGTGCTGAAGCAGTGCCGATTGTGCAGGTTATTTTAAAGGAGGCAGTTGAACTTTTTGGCCTCTACTGAGCAGCTTTCTTAGAAATGAACAGGGGCCACCTCCAATACTGTATCCAGGTCTCCCCTTACATCCATGTTGAGTAACCCTCAGTGCTACTGAAGGACATTCTGTCGATAATGATAGTTCAGTTTTTGAACGTTATAAACTAAAAATCTAGCCAAATCTTACACATTGCACCTTTAAAGGAGAAATCTGTTGATATTTGATATTTTACTGACTGGTCGTGCTCAGTAAAAGAGCTCTTTAGTTGTTCAAAAACCATTAAAAACACAAAGTGCCACACTGTTGCACCAACATGTTGCTTCATTACCATGAACACAGCCACTGCAGTGTATTTTGAGCCAGTCCTACATACACTGTCCTGCTGTCCCTGCTGTTGAAAATACTCAACAGGGCACCAAATACGTATTAATCCATGGCTGAAAATAGTCCCCAACAACTGCACCATTTTCTCCTCTGAGTGACGTTTTTTAAAATCTACACTTGCCCGCTGTTTTAGGAAATTACTTAGCCCCTTTTGTTAAATTAAAAAAAATATCTTTGTGACCCATTTTAACTAAAACCCGACTAATTGGGTTGGGGATGACAGCCACAGACAGGGCAGGGGAGTTTGAAAGTACTGAGAGATGAACTAACACACTGCTGGTTTTGGTGTTGTCACGGGATTTGTTGATGACAAGAAACATGTAGCATGATTCCAGTCTTTCTTTTATCTGACATCTGATTAAATATAAATACTGGCCAGATGCTTCTTATTATGTGATATATAAATATTATATGAGGTAATAAATTAGCTCCATCCTGTCATGATGCTAAAGACAGAAACATATTGTTATGTTCATAAAATATCCAAAAGGAAGACGTCAAGTATCCTCCTTGCCCTTGAGGCTGCTTATCTGAAAGGTCCTCTTCCTCTCTAATAGTGGCACTGACCTGATTTGGTTATCAGTCCTAACATATTCAACTATGTGTCTCCAAGAAGATAACTTAAAGCCAAAATATTAACGTTTATCTCAACCAAGTTCATCCACTGGAGGTTTGCATTAGTTACAGTCACATAGAGGAAGAGACACGGACACACTCCTGTCTATTGCAAACTCCTTACGCAGTCACAGTTGGGCCACAGTTATTGTGTTACTGTGTTATGAACATTATTATCCGCTTTAATTATTTTTACCTTCCTCCCTCTCAGTCACACACACACAAAACACATCTGCTCTCATTAACATTTTCTGTCTTTCCCTTTTCAGTCAAGCCTAATCCTCCAGAGAAGGTAACGGTGACTGTAATGGAGGATAAGGGCTGGCCCTTCCTGCGGGTGTCATGGGAACCGCCACATAAGGCTGACACCCGCTCTGGCTGGATCACGCTCATCTACGAGCTCCGTGTCAAGTTGGAGGAGGAAAATGACTGGGAGGTAGGCAACTGGTTTCCTATTCAAGGGAGTAGACCAGTGTGTAAATTGCTCAAGCCTCACGTCACTGATTCTGATTAATCAACTGTACTACACAACCTTTTTAATCTATATGTTGTGTCTGTTGTTTGTGTTGTATTTCCAGATGCACCTTGCAGGCCAGCAGAAGATATTTAACATCTTCAGCCTGCGGTCAGGTGGTAAATACCTTGTTCAGGTGCGCTGTAAGCCCGATCATGGCTTTTGGAGTGAATGGAGTTCCACTTCCTACATCAAAGTTCCTGACTGTAAGACATCTACAGTGCACTACACATTATATATAGAACATATACTTTTTAAATAAGATATAATAGGCTACATTTATTATGCTTATGCACATTCCCATAACTGTAGAGTATGAAGCTAAAGCCAGGAGATGGTTATCTTAGCTTATACTAAGAGTGGAAACTGTGTGAAACAGCCAGCATGGCTCTATCCAAAGATAAAAATTAGCCGTTCCACCCGTTTCCAGTCTTTATGCTGAGCTAAGCTAACTTTATCCTGACTTCAGTCCCATACTAAACAGACATAGATCTGATTTTTTAGCAAGACAGAAAACAAGCATGTTTCCCAAACGGTGAATTTTTCCTTTTGCTAATGATGATAGGATAAAAGCAGGGTGATTATGTGCAAGGTTGTGTGCTGTGTTGAAGCACTCACGTTGTTGTGTTGTACCCTACAGATTTTCATCGGGAGAAGTCGGTGTGGATCCTCATTACAGTCTTCTGTGCCTTTATCTTCCTCATCTTCACATGGCTGCTACACATGAACAGCCGCAGGTAAAACAACGGTCATGAACTCTTTATGCTATTTGCTTGGCCAAATGTTGACTTTTATTTTGTCATTGTCTTTTTTTACATGTGTTACATGTTATATGCTACATTTTCTGTATAAATAATATTAATTAATAATAAAATAAGTAATAATAAAATAATATTATTATTAGATATTAAGTTATTTAATTAAAGGAGCTGTTTGCGACATTCAGAGCATTAATAAAGCAGCAAACCACTATTTGCTATGTAATGGCGTTCTGAGCAGACAATAAAGTCACTCTCCCTCTGTGTGTGTTGTAATCCCAGCTTCTCTGTTCTTTGTTGTGGCAGAAGGTCCGGCCGTGCATACATATTAGTGCATGCTAGTCCCTGTGTGTGTGTATTCCACTAGCCGGTTAAGCCATCTGCATGTTGAGAACCCTGTGCAGACTCTAAATCATAGCTATGCTCTGAATGTCGCAAACAATGTCTGTTATTTCAAAATTTTAAAACTTGCCATCACAGAATAATTAAAAGATTATTGGAATTTATTACAATTAATCTTATTTGTATTTAATGTAACCTAAATTATCATTTTGTTATTGCAAGATAATGGAACTGTTTTAAACAGTTTACTATCTTGAGATAATATCTTGATATGTTAGTTGCGATCATGAAATGAAATTGCTTAAATAACTGCTGCCACTCTGGGCTTTTATTGCATACAAGATGAGAAGTATTGATTTTTATAATCATCATGTATTTATTGATTTTCATCTGCTGCTCACAAGCCCTGACGTAAATCTCTTTCTTTCCCCATGTGTGAAGTCTGAAGCATTTTATTCTGCCACCAGTTCCTGGCCCTAAAATCAAAGGATTTGATCAGCAGCTTCTCAAAGTAAAGCACCAACATATGGATCAGTGTTTTGATTTATACAGTAACTCTGCAAATAATTATTATTTAGACGTTCAGCCTACTTTTCTGTAACTTCATTTTTTCTTTGTGTGTAGAATGGCAAGTCTGACGAAGTCTTCAGTGCACTGGTGCTGTCTGATTTCCCTCCAACCAGATCGTCTAACTATGAGGACTTGCTGGTTGAGTACTTAGAGGTGTACGTCCCAGAGGAGCAGGAGCTGATACTGGAGGAAAGCAAGGATTTACAGGATAGTTGCCTCAAATCTGAGAGCTCCACATGTGACAGCGACTCCGGCCGGGGCAGCTGCGACAGCCACACTCTGCTGATGGAGAAGTGTGAAGAGACAAAAGAAGACGAGAGGCAAGCAGATCGGGAAAGCAGTCAAATACTGACAGAGGCACAGAATAACTGGGAGGAGAAAGCACTGATCTATGCTCATGGAGATATGGTTAGCCCTGACATGTCCAGTGGCAGGGTGAAGACCTGGCCCTCTGTGTTTTCTCCGCTGCCCCAGTACAGCTCTAGCCCACTGGACCAACAGGGCTCACTTGAGATGGCCAAACAGCACTCCCTCTCTACGTCCTCCTATCTCACCCAGCCTGGCCACAGCACCAAGGAGACTCTCGGACCGAGCTACTGGGACTTCTGCATGAGCGACAAGCAGCCTCATCTGCTCCATCCCCAGACACAGGTCCACCGGCAACTCCAGGCCCACAGCGATATCAACATCTCCAGCATCGGCTGCAAACCGGCACCTGCTGGTCTGTGGTCGCCAGCTCCGCGGGCCACAGAGTACGTTGAAGTCCAAAGAGTCAACGAGGAGGATATGGTGCTTCTCCAGCCCGTTGTGTCAGGCTGCAGCCGCATGGAAGGCTGCCCCCAAATGCACCACGGGGAGGACTACAGCAAGGTGAAGGGGGTTAACAGTGACAACATGCTGCTGCTCCAGAGAGAGGAAAACGACAGGTGCCGTTGTGTGGAGCAGGAGGTGAATGGAGTGACAGGGAGCTGCTGCACATCGTCCGCTGGTAGCACTTCGCAGAAGCCTGCAGCCTGTAATCACACTGCCATGCAGGTACAGGATGAAACGGCCCTGGCAGTGAATGGATATGTTGACACTGCCACCATGAGCACTCCACCCATTTGCTAGGTGGCCCATGAGCCTGACTGGCAGGTCTGGGACATTGCAAGACCTGTTTTAGGCCAGGACTGAGACCAAAATGAGTGACTCCTTCAAAAAAAATTGTTGCAAGGGCAACAAGTTTCTTGTTACAGTTATTTATTTCTCATCTTCTTCTCATGTAAGAGACCTCTTTTCATTGATTACACTGCAGTGACACTTTTAAGATTTAAGGCTTTTAAGTAATTTGATTGAACGATCCGAATAATAATCTTGCATTCAACTTTATGAAGAATATAATTGATTGTATAAATTATGTGGTACTATATGCTGTCATTATGATATGTGTATATTATGATATGTCTGATATAAATCTTTTCCCAGGTACAGGCACACATTTTGATGCGATGAACTTTTCTAATATCTTTGATGAATCATATTGATGTATACTGATGTAATATATATGTAAAAATTATTTGTGTAAAATCAAACTTGCAGAAAGCTCAAATATAAAATGTTTTTGTTTTGTTTCAATTCTCGTCTGTGTATTTTCTCCGCTCCATGTAGAAAACTAAATCTTAAAGTCATTAAGGCTGTACTGAGAGGGCTGCAGCACCCCCTGCTGGTGTGAGCAAAACACTGGAAATACAATTTTAGCTTTTCAAATCCTCTCAGATTAACAGATTTTTTTTTTTTCAACAGTTTCCATTCAGGCGCTTGTAGATGCATCATTCTGTTGTGGCTCCACTGTGAAAACTGTAAATATGAAGGATGAACATATGGTTTCTATGACTACTTGCCTTCACCGCAGGTTAACGCTGTGAGGAGCTGCTGAACATAACTGGCCACAGCAAACTAATGGCACAGAACATCTAGAAAGATATTTACATTTTCAGGATACATGTTTGGCTGTTTACAAGACTTATCTTAAGTGAACAAGTCTCTGTTTAATATTGATAAGTTGCTATGTTTTACTCTTTTTTTCTATTTTGCATGTATATGTATTTACTGTCATGTTCTGTAAGAACTCCACATCCGTTTTTAGTATTTCACCCCCCTCCTCCACTGGTCATTTGTGAGTAATTCATTACTCACTTGTTAACTTCCTGCTATTGCTTTTATTGGTTGTTTTAGTCCAATGACAGCCAGGTCATAGTTCAAAGTTGTTACATTTCTTTACATTGTATTTACATTAACAGTATGTACACAAAACGAAAGAGAGGTTAAAAACAAGGAGAAAATCATTTAAAGAAAAACAAATGCAAATTTAAAATGTATCATTGGTCCATAAGAAATTGATCAAACACATGATTAGTTCTAATTGCCTCTTATCATGGTATCATGGACAAAGCAAAGGAAACCTCTTCAACTCGCTTAGTACTTTCTCTTTTTTACAAAGTTTGTCCCAGTTCGTCACAGATTCTGATTAGTAAGTTAGAAGTTTGTTTTGTTTTTTAGTTGGTTTTTTTTGTTCAATTTAGTATTACAATTTTTCGTAGGAATATGGATTTTGCGTTCCTCAGAACAGTTTTAACAGATTCAAAATCACAAGGCTATATTGACAATAAATAAAACAGACACATAGATAAGTAAAAAAAAAAAAAAAAAGCACAAAGTGTCTGTGGGGGGAGGCAATGGCCCCTTTCCTACATTCGGCCCCCTTGCTCATACAACCACCCTCATACTTGCTCTTCATTTTGATCTGAGCTACACATCTGTAAAGTTTCATGACTGCATTTTGCAAGGCTGCAACACTACTATATTGACAAAATCTGTCCATAGACAGATGAACAAACATATAAACACCTGGCAAAATACTAAAAACAGCTTTTGTGGTAGTTCCTGCTACAATAGATGCCACCAAGACAACATTTTGCCATGATAACACAAACACACACAGACTCAGAAGGTGAACGCATTAATGGTTGTTGTGATGCTGTGGCTGGTTAAAATGTATTTAACACATTAACATATACACTTACTACTGCTACAGGCTTAAAAGAATATTTTATCCACATGACCATTTATATATGAATTAGTCATGCCATGCTACCGTGAATTCAGATTCTATGTTTTCCTTGCATGCCTCCATGGAAAATGATGAATATTGATTTACTGATTAACTGGGGACCAAGTTTAACAACAGCAAAAATATATCAAAACATCTTTTTACAAACTCTCTCAAAACTGCAGTATAATCCAAGTCTCCTTTATCCATTTACCTCAGTATTGTAGTCTGGCTTTGAGGAAAACATATGACTGGATAAATAAGACTTGGATTGTTATGCATGGGTTGTATGAGAGGTTGTAAACAGATGTTTTGATGAGTGGTCCCCAATCAATCAGTAAATCAATATGATATTCATTTCTTCAAATGAAGGATCTCCCTCAGCTCCCTCAGCCACATCTGAAATGAGGGCACAGGGCATCAGACTTGCATGATGGCAAAATCAATTTTTCAGCCAATACAGTGCCAAGACACAACAGCCATTTGCCACTGCCAGAGTTCAGTGTCACTCATAGGCAAGACTGTAAGCTCATAGGTCCCCATAATGGCCACAAAGGGGTCAGCCTCCTATTGCTTGTTAAATGCTTTTGACTAACAGTTAAATACAAAAGTCCAGAATTATTGTGGGAGCATGTCCACAACTGGTGTACAAATGTGCCAGATTGATTTTTACATTTGTTACATTGATGCTGATATACTAGGATACCTCTAGTTTACTTTTTGAGAAGTGCAACCTACAGTATATATTAGGCTATTTTAAACTGTATCAGATTATGTTAAGCATTTACTGAGCACTGATGAATATTTATTTCCTCAAATTCTCTATATAACATATAGACTGCAGACATTCAGATTCAGAGATGTTTGTAAATAAGGACTGGGCTATCACTAAATGAATTGGGTAGGCCTATTAGTTACATCATAAGATCTTTAGCCACTTTTCTAATCTCTATATTTGGCATTACACTGTGCAACCTATAGGGTAGTCTATATTCCTACATATGTCTCTATCATGATTCTGGCATACGCGATTATAAGTTTTGTTTTAATAAGCTACAGTAACTGTTTTGCATGCACATAAGTTTAGTTTTTTTGTCGACTATTGACAAAAAACAACTACCACATGATGTCTGTATTTCTATGCATTGTGGGCAAGTAAATTAGTGACGTCTGCTGAAGTATGCATCTCATAAAGCACTCTCTGGAAGCTTGCAGAAAATCCGCTGTAAGCCCCATGAGGACTGGAGAATTTGTGAATTTGGACAGCCCTAGGAACGTGCCTGCAAAATCTGCGAGTCTGCAAGTGAAGTTAGGCTCAATCCAAATGTCCACCCTATTGACTTGTGGACTGAGCCCTTGCAGACTTCAAGTGTACGCTGTGTGACGTATATAGCGTCATCACGTAAAGTCTGCGGGGCCAGAGACTGCAAGTGGCTGGTAGACATCCCTCGAGACTGTTTTACTCGTTGCCGTGGAAACATTCAACTATAGCTGCTGTCATATTCATATATATGTCATATAAGTTGATGAATTGTGCTTACTAATCTGTTCCTGCAGATAACAAGATAAAAATCCCATGTAGAGCTTTTTTTGTGACTAAACAAAAATGTAGGCCATTAACAGAAATGTTTGTAAATAAGGACAGGACTATATCTCAATACACAGGGTATTTACTTACATTAAAATACCTTCTTTTGCTGTTTGTGTACAGCTTATACTAACACATATCTGTGTGTCATGATGTGGTTGAATATTATTTCTGGCCTACACAATCCAAGAAGCATTGTAATAGGCCTAACTAATAACTATTTTACACATTTATGAGATAAGAGAACGTCACTTCCGTATTGCACTTAATTAGGGGTTATTAAATCAAGTCTGCTTAAGTTTGCACCCAAGCGGACTCTCTGGAAGTCTGCAGAAGGTCTGCTTGAGGACCGGTTGAATTGTGGATTTGGACAGCCCTCAGCACTTCCGGACTTCGCGTGAACGCGCCCGTAAAGTCCACGAGTCTGCAAGTGCGGTGAAGTGCGGACATTTGGATTCAGCCTCTCACTCCGTCCTAGATCTCTCGGTGTCGACTACTCCTGTGTTAATAACAAGGAAACTACAGAAAAGTTTCCTCGGTCCTCTATCATAACAATTTACCAGTGAGGGTTAGCATTAATTGGCTTGTGCTTTTACTAGCTGTCTGCCAATTAAAAGTTGATATTTTGTTAATTTTTTAGTCTGAAATATCAACACATAGCCTATATTATGATGATACGTTGTTTACGTTGACTTGTATACGTGCGCACGCAGCCTGTGACGTCGTAGAGGGGCCACACTGGTGGAATTAGGGGGTCGTTGACTGGACACTGACCGCCCATCTCAGGCACTTGTTAGGGGCTGAAAAGTCGAAGTGAGTCTGCTGCTGAGCGTCAGGCGGAGAAAGGAGTAGGATAACTGTGTGCCCTCTGTACCTGCTCAACATGTATAAAGTTGTTTCCTCTCTCAGAGGCCGGTGTGCAGTTTTAACAGGACAGTCCTCTTCGGTCAAATTCCACTTGGCAAGTGGTGAGTTAGCTAACTAACGGTAGTTGTTGTCTGTTAATGCTGCGTACACAGCCTGAAACTGGGGTGACTTGAAGTTAGCTTTTATGTTTGTTACTGTAAGGTAATGTGTTTTTAAGTTTTAGCTTGTTAATTCTTTCAATTAGCAAAACCTGAGTAAACATAGCAAATTGTCCAGTCTTAGCCAAAATGGACGTTAATTAACCCACAAAGTTGTCTAACGTCAAATAGCATTAGGTAGGCTACACTGAAACTCTTACCTCAAGCTAATGCAGTTTAATACAACAGTCCTGCAATAAATCCTAACTACATGAAGTCTGTAATGTTCAGTTTGAACTATTTTAGATTCAACCTTATGTGTGACGTGTGTTTTTATTATTCTGTCCACCCCATATACATCGTTGAGTTGGCTAAATAACACCAACACCTGTCAGTTTAATGCAATACAGATGAACAGCACCACAAACCTGTACAGTTAAATCAAAACCTCTGAAACAGTTTCCACAAAAAACTGCATATAGTAACCTCCATGAAGGTAGGTTCATGTTCACTAATTTTAACTAGGTGTACTAAAATCAGCGCATTTCCACTGCAATGTCTCTGGTTCATTACTCAGACAAGGTGTGTGTGACCTAAATATATCAGTAACTACATCAAATTAGCAGCAGAAGATGTAATTGCAATACAGTAAGGTGATCTTAATGATGTGAAAATGTCAGCCAGGTTTTACACTGATTAAATACCGAAATTCTAGATATTATGAAATAATAACAGCATTAACCTTAATTAAAATTGTTCCTCTGTCTGTAGATAATAAGGGGAAAGAAAGGCGAGAGTTGAGAGACCTCTGAGTTAAATGTCAATGACTGGTTGTTTCACAAATGAGTCCCAAATGTCACACGAAATGTCATAGGAAAGCTTTGATCAGCTTCAGCCAAGTAATGCAGTCAGCTCATGCAGTTCCTCAAAGAATAAATGTCTTTTACCTCAGTGACTAAACTTCAGTTGCAATTATTTCACAGGTGCAGTATGTCAGAAATCAGCCTTCAAACACCCTCAAACAGACGTCCCAGATATGCCACCATGCAGTTTCAAACCAGAGCAATACACGGTAAGAAAGAACAATATCCTGCAGGTGTGCAGTGTCTCTGTCTTGCACAGTTGGATCCAGTATTCTGTAATCACAGAAGTAATTAATATAAAATGTAGATAGACACATGCTGGTGATCAGATTGACTGTAACTCCTGCACTGTGTATTTTTCTGTCAAGGGAATGTCCAAAGAGCAGATGATGGAGATCCGCACACAGAATTGCAACCCTATGATCATGAAGGTTACCTACTATAAGAAACCAGTGTTCATCCACCAGGGGTACATGCAGTGGCTATGGGATGTGGATGGGAAACGATATCTGGATCTTTTTGCTGGTGTGGCTACTGTCAGTGTGGGCCACTGCCACCCGTAAGGTCCTTTTTCTCTGCCGTGTCACACAGTGATAGTAGGTTTAGTTCTTAATGTTATTAACACATGTTCTTATTTCTGATTCCTGAAATCTGTGGGTAAAGGAAGGTAACAGCAGCTGCGGAGCAGCAGTTGAAAAGACTGTGGCATACTACGAACATCTACGCCTATCCACCTCTACATGAGTACTGTGAGAAACTAGCTTCCTACCTTCCAGATCCTCTTAAGGTACCATGGTTAAAAAATAAATACATTTTAAGTATGCACAAACAAGTGTAATTAAAATGTCTGCTGGTCTTTGTTTCCCTGTCCAGGTGATATATCTGACTAACAGCGGCTCAGAAGCCAATGACCTGGCTATGCTGATGGCTCGACTTTACACAGGCAACTATGATATCATCACTTTCAGGTATAATCAATATGTGCTTCATAATTACGTAAAAAATACCATAGCCTATATGAAAATACAGATTTTTTTTTAATGTTAATCTAATACTAATGCTTAAGAAATGACATTATATAGGAGTTAGTAACATTACTTTATTTAAAAGCTAAAGACTCAAATTCAAGATTACTGTATTTTTCTCTTGGAAAATTTGTCTTGGACATCAAGGCTGCCACATAAAAATACATACATGTTGCAGACACAGACATAAAGTGTATGCCCCTCATTTTACACCTTCCTTTTGTCCTGAGTTTAGGAGATTCACTGATAAAGGGATGATAGAGTTTTTATACCTGTACAGGTATCTCCGCCTGTATTTATTTGAAACCCTGTAGCATCCACCTGATGGGATTCAGATCTTTTATTAAGTGTCATACACCACAAGATGCCCAGCCCACATGGGCTTGCATGACTCTACAAAACATTATAAACAAGATCAATAACATCATGGTACAAACCATATCTTCATAATGTCAAACATAAAGTGCGCTCATACACAGTTGGTAAGCATTTGACACAAACTGAGCTAAATGAAACACTTTGTCTGCAAACAGAAACTCAAGTCTACATTCGTCAGACATGGAAAACATGTCATGACATTCTGCAGACAATTTAAGGAAAAGCTTAAATCTAACACTGTGATAAAACGGGCAGGAGAACAAATAGTTTATTTTACTTTCAATCTCTCTGAGGTCACACAGGTGACATTTTCTATTCTATTTCTATTTGGGAGCAGTTTATATTCTGAATAGACAGGTTGCTCTTACTTGTTTTTGGTACATTGTCCTTTTCTGCCACTACTGTTGGAACAAAAATGAAACGTTCAATGACACATAGACAGGAGAAGTACACAGTTTGATTTAAAAGATGATGATTCCAGCTCTTACTCAGGAGTATGAAAAAACACTCTTTGCGAAAGTGTCTTTAGATTACATTCTTATATTGATTTAGCTTGCCACACATTCTCTAGCTTGATTTAATTATGAAGAAACGTTCTCTCTGATCTAAATGTCCTTAATGTTTCTTACTGATCTTTCTTTTCCAGAGGATCATACCATGGTGGCAGCCCACAGACCATTGGTCTTACTTCCAACGCAGCGTACAAATACCCCATTGCCAATGGTTTAGGCTGCACAAATGTATGTATGCATTAATATATTACAACTAAATACAAGAAAAACATTCAACTGAAGATGCACATTAAAACTTATATTCTAATGAAAGTGAATATATAATATGGTGACATGAACGGACAGATGCATTTGATAAACAAACATCTTACAAATGACAGAGGGGACCACTGTTGTGCTAAAATGAAATTGTCTCAGTAAGTGGGCAAACATACAGTGCATTGTTTACCGAAGAAATAGCTGTTGTTCCAAGCAGTACATTCCTAATTGGAAATGTGTTTCCAAACATTTTTTATGTCCTTACCTCTTACTGCTTATATTTTGTGTATTAAAGCTGTATGTAGCTTTTATAAAAAATAACTTGTCAAATTTGATGAAACTGTCACTATGTCCACACAGTATTACATGACACAGACAATCTGTGAAAAAAACATCCTCTCCCCTTTCTTGGTGCTTCCATTTGCAAGAATTCACCACGCGCGAACGAAAACAACCAGTCAGGGCCAAGGAGTTTCTAACATAGCTGTCAATCATGATAATCGCTCCACGAACTGTGTTCAGACAATTAAACTAGGCAGTCCTGATCAGATATGACTCAAAATTATCCTGTTTATTACCTCAGGCACTGCCAGAAACATATGTTAGTGTAAAATACTAAAGTTGGTCTGACTGGTGGGTGGTGCTTTGTTTTGGCCGAGCTGTTATCCACATGGGTGCTGGGTCCCAAACTCTAGGTCCGCAGCTTGTCTCTCAAAATATACTTCAATCAGGTGAGACTTGTTCTGAGAGAAAAGAATATGTATTCACATGTACACATAAGTATGAGAAATGTGAAAAGTCTTTGTCGATTGACCCCATTGTGATGTCATATATTCCAGGGGGGTGGTAAAGATGTAGTAGATTAGGGAACCACTCCTATTAAGCCTAGATGCTGGGGGTGGTAATGGCAGTGATGAGATGAGATGAAGAGGGAGCTTAGGATCTGGATGTAAAGAGGAGTGGGCTTTTAATGAGCTCATCCTGGGCTCTGGATAAGGTGACTGGAGGTTAATGGGTGGAGGAACACACAACCATTCTGCCTAGAATGATAGCTGGCAGCAGCACCATTAATGGCTGAAGGAGATTGTGGTAAAGTTTTACTGGCTAACCGGGAGAGGGAACACCCATAGTCAGCTGATTGGTGGAAGTGGTGGGAGTGTGATAGAGAGAGAAATGTGAATGGAAATAGCATAAAGAAAGTCTTCCTGATTGAACTTAACGCTGAGATTCATTCAGAATTTTTTCCATTCACCTCACAATAGCAGGCACATACCCATGCACTAGATAGGAACTAGGCAGGAAGAACTAATGCATTTTCATAAACAGATGGTAATCAAAGCAACAAACGGTTACCCAGCAGACGACATTTCCTGCTGGGTAGCACACATGGCCGCAGCAAAGATGCGTTAAGTTGACAGCAAAGGCCGCTGCTTTCAGAAGCTGTGGAAAGATGAATAATTGCTCACTGAAAGACGAAACAGTTGTTATTTGTGTTGACCCCTAGCCGTTTTCACATTGTCTACTTTGGCCCCCCTTGAAAAAAAACTTTGGACACCCCTGCTTTAATTGTACTAAAAGTATTTCACAGCATTTTGCATTTACCAGCTTCTCGCAGCTTTGTTATATATCTGAAATACAGGTGGTTAATGCTGTGGTATCATTCCAAGTTGCATGATGATTTCTTCATGCTGCATTCATTATGACTGTTGCTGTCAGGTTGATAAAGCTGACTAGGTTTCTGCCCAAACAAACAGACCATGTGTCCTGATGTGTTCAGAGGTCCATGGGGAGGAAGCCACTGCAGGGACTCTCCTGTGCAGACCATCAGAGAATGTAGCTGTGCCCAAGGTACACAAACACACATGCACCCATGGCTCAACGCACTCACACTGCTCTCATAAACAGGAAGAAACATGACCGTGGAATGTCAGATTAGGCATTACGACCCCTTCTGCAATGTTCCCACAAAACATTAACTATATTGTATTTAATGTTTTGTGATCGTGCACAGTGATAAACACTGATTCATGCTAGGGGTTGTGTGTGTGTTTTGATTCTGTCAACTAGTCAGTTTAACCCTAAACATGAGACAAAAGTACTGAACTTCCTGTATAAAGTTCAGAGTCTCCCACTGTTGATCATTTACCTATTTTAACCTTTTACCATTTTCCAGAATTTTAGCTTTACAGTATGCCTGTGTCTCAGTTAGGGAGCCTCCCTGGAAATGATTAGTATGTTAGCATACCTACGTGTCTGCTTACACAAAACAAACAACTACTGTGGTGCAATATGATATCAATATTAGTCAATAACAACCCTGCTGCTGTGCTGTGTGTGTTGCTAGCTGTTATAGTGGTGGCAGTTTGGATAAAATTAATATCAGAGCAGTAATTACAGACATGTCTCAATCCACAAAATATTACAGAAATATTCACAAGACCATGGAAAGAGTGAAAAAATAGAGAGATGTTTTATATTAGCTCAAGTATTTAGGATCTTACACTGTGACTGATTTTGGAAAGCTTTAACTTTCATTAATACATACACGGGAACCAATGTAAGAATTTTCTCATGATACTACTTTTGTGAAAAGATGATGTACAATAATCCCATTGCTCTTGTGTAAATATGAGCATTGTTTCTTTAATGTCTATTTGTATGACACGCTAATGTCTAAATTACTTTAATATAAATGACTTCACTTTGTTCTCTTCACCAGGTCATTGCATGGCAAATGAACAATACATTGGACAGCTCAAAGAGACATTTGCTACTAGTGTCCCAAGTCGAATTGCTGCTTTCTTTGGAGAGCCGATTCAGGTATTGTTTTCTGTTGTGGAGTATTGCAAGAAATATAGTTTTAGAGTCAGTGTGTTGTAAATGTTTTTGCATGTCTGATCTGTTGCTTTTCCACATAAATATCAGCATTTTCAACTGTATGTATTACAGTAATATTAGCCAATACATTATGACTCTGTTTTTATATCATCCATGTTCAGTGTTTTCTCATGTTCTGTGTGACTGCTTGTGTTAATGAAGATTGGACTGTGTGATATGAATGTGTTTGATTCACACAGGGAGTCGGAGGAGCTGTGCAGTACCCTAAAAACTACCTCAAGGAGGCTTACAAACTTGTGAGAGAGAGAGGAGGGGTCTGCATTGCTGATGAGGTTTTACACACATTTTATATATTTTATATATTTTTAGATGGATTCTCTGTTCACAGTTGAAAAAAATCATTGATTACTCATCAATATTTTCCTGTAGGTTTGTCGCAACAATGACTCCTTTCATATTACACACAGTCATTTCACCACTTCCCAATACAAGAATATATAAGAAAGACATCTGCTGATTGGACAAGTCAGTAATTGAGTTTAGTCGGCTTATTACTTATCTTTACAGAATTACTTGCCTTGTCTTGTCTTGCAAGATAAGGATTTCTGCACATGTGAACTTACAGTTCCAAGACAAGTGTTTGGTATATTCTGCCTAAGAGAAGCCATGTAAAGTAAACACCACGTAACATGGGTTTATAAGCTTTGTTTTGGCTTTTTAGCCCTTCTGAATAAAAAATGTAAATTAACTGAATAATCTGTTTTGCACGTGACAGGTCCAGACTGGATTTGGGCGAACAGGAAGCCACTTCTGGGGTTTCCAAGGTCATGATGTCATTCCTGATATGGTTACAATGGCGAAGGGCATCGCTAATGGATTCCCAATGGGAGCTGTTGTTACAACACCAGGTAAGAGAGTACTATCAGATACAAAAACCTTGTTTGAAAGTCTGCTTGTATGTTTATAAAATAGAGTTATAAGAGAGTCTCAATGTTGTATTTTATTATTTCCACTATTAAATTAGCAAGATACATAGAAAGAGATCAGGCAAGTGGGTTTCTCAGATAAAGATGAATCATACAGATTTATTTTGTGAGCTGAGAGTTTGGACTCACTCCAATGAAGAAGCTCAAAATAACATCATAATTTAAAGCTGCAGTGAGTGGAGGTGTGAGCTTGTTTATTCATGTGTTTCCAGAAATTGCGGCCTGTTTTGCAAAGGGGGTTCATTTCAACACCTTCGGAGGAAATCCTGTGGCTTGTGCCGTTGCTTCGTCAGTGCTTGATGTAAGAATTCATTAGGAGAACAATCTCCATTCGACTGATCGAACAGCCATTTTGTGTTTCTGCATATTGTTATTGTAGCCGCATCTGAAAAACCTCCTAACTACAAAAGCACACTGAATTCAAACACGACTATTTTCACTCAACAGACAATCAAAGAAGACGGCACACAGCAGAACAGTCTCACTGTGGGCACCTATCTAATGACTGAACTGGCAAAACTCAGAGACAAGTATGAGATTATCGGTGATGTCCGTGGAAAGGGGCTGCAGATCGGTGTGGAAATGGTCAAAGACAAGGTATTGAGTTTGAAACTGAAAAGACACTCACCTCCCCTCACATGCTTGAACAATGTGTGTGTGTGTCTGCTGTGCTGTGCTGTGCTGTGCCTCCCAGGGGCATGGTTCAGCAGTGCCCCAGTTAACCATTAGCCTGAGCAGCAGTGACCATCCGTGATTGTGAAGAGAATAATATCAGCTGTGGTGCATGTAGTACTGACTAAAGTTCTGACATGTTTTTTACACTGTTGATACTGGTAGATGTAGTATTTTAAAGAGACAGCAGAAAGAAGAGCCAATATAAACTCACCCAGGAGGAAAAACACAAAGTTAGTGAAATGTGCAACGTTCAGTTTTGTTTAATTTGAAAAATACCAATCCAGTCTTCAGATGTTCAGCCTCACAAGCTAATTAGCAGCCAGAGGTGAGGTGCTTGAGTCACGATTAAACAACTGTTGATCACAAGCAGTTACGTAGTGTTCATATAGTTAGTTACTAATTACTATGGTTACTGTAACACATCCATCCTTTTAACTTTTTCTCTGTCCACAGGCCAGCAGAGAGCCGCTGCCTTCTGAGGCAATGAATGAGATCTTTGAGGACGTCAAGGACATGGGAATCCTGATAGGAAAAGGAGGAATTTATGGACAGGTAGCAACACTCACTGTCTCTCTCGTCTCTCATTTTTTTTTTTTGCTGAGTCAGCATGTGGTATAAACACAGCTGTCACAAACATCACCAAGTAGTTCATTTAGTAGAAAACAAAGTTTAAAATGTTAGATTTTATATAGGGCTTTTTCACCCTACATCAACAAAAGACCAATATTGCGTTTGGTAGCGGTTTGACAAAAGAGTTTACTCTGATGATGCATTTTAATTTATTATTAATAAATTGCAGTGTCTGCTGCTTAAAGGGGCAGTTCACCCCAAAATCAAAAATACATATTCTTCTCTTACTTGTAGTGCTATTTATCAGTCTAGATTGTTTTGGTGTGAGTTGCTGTGTGTCAGAGATAACAGCTGTAGAGATGTCTGCCTTCTCTCAAATACTGTATAATGGATCTAGATGGCATGCAGATGCACGCTTTCTTCCACGTTTACATCTTACGGCCGATGTCTCCAACCCTCTGCAACTCACACCAAAATAGTCTAGACTAATAAATAGCTCTACAAGTCAGTGGAAAAATATGTATTTTATGTTTTTCCCTTCAAAGGTCCAGTGTGTAGGATTTAGAAGAATAAATTAGCAGAAATTAAACATAAAATAATAAATATGTATAATCACCTAAAAATAAGAATCATAGTGTTTTTGTTACCTGAGAATGAGCCATTTAGATCTCAACAGGGAGCAGGTCCTAATCTATGGAGATTGCCATGTTGTACCACCAAACATTGGCTCTAGATAGTGCCATTTGCATTCTCGTGTTGGACACCATATTAAGCAGCCCCTCCACAATGAGCATAAATCGGAAAACATACAATTTTCATTGTGAATTCAGTGTTGTATAGGTTTATATCACCTGGTCCATTTGTTTTGGACAGGAAGAGAAATGAGTGCCTGAGTGCCTGCTCTGCTTTTATTATGTGACACAGAAAAAATCACCTGTCCTGGTTACATGTTTTCCCTGTAATCTCTGGCACTTCTTAATGTCTCCTCTTGTTTCCTGTTTTTCTCACCTCTTCAGACGTTCCGCATCAAACCTCCAATGTGCATTACCATGGAAGACGCCAATTTCTTCCTGGCAGTTTTTAACAAGTCCATCCACAACTACATGGAAAAAAGATGAAAGTCAGATGAAAGTCAGTCAGATGTCACAATGCTAAGGACCAAACCTGGAACCCCTTTCAGCAGTCATTTGCATTTTGTATATCCTTTAAAATGTTATAAATGTCAATATAATGTGAGTAATAATCATTTTGACCTTCTGGGGAAGACTACCTCTGCTATTGCCTTTTGATAGCAATTTTAAAAGGGAACTTTTAAAACTATGTTTAACTGTGTTTTAATTAGAACACTAAACATACCTCACTAGTTAAATGAGTAAATGATATTGTAAAGTGCCTTTAACAACTGACTTGAAGTTCATTTTGCCTGTTTTGGATCTGCTGAATCATGCTGGATGTAGCGTATGATTGTAATTTCTGAATACATGATGTGTCGCTGATAATCAATGTGAATGTAGTAATAATAAATCAAAGCTTTAGGAGCAATCATTTGTACTTGTACACATTGGTAACACCGCCCCCTGTAGGTATTCGTTTTCTGACAACCTGCAGCTCTGGTCATCAAAACAACAGGCACAGCATAGAAAGCACAGTCACACTCCCACTCATATCAGAGTGAGGTAGGCGTCTTCTCTGGCCTCCAACAGGAAAGAACCAGTACCAACCACCCCAACATATCCGGCCTTCTTTCTTAACTCAGTCAGTGAGCATGTAATGGAAATCAAATCAATCTAGGTGCCAGGGGTTATATATTTATCTATATGACGCTGCAAACAAGTCAGCGTAGTTTGGGATCAGGGTGCCATTGGCTGAGCACTGTCCACCCATCCTTGAGAGAAAAAGAAAAGACTTAAGTGAGTCTGCTGCTGAGTGTCAGACAGTGAAAGGAGTGTGTCCTCTACTGGTTCAACATGTACAAAGTTGTATCCTGTCTAAGTGGGCGCTGTGCAGGACTCACAGGACAGTCCTGCTGTTCACCTGGTTTGGCCAAAATTCACCTGGGAAGTGGTGAGTTACCATGGAGATGAACAAAAATGTATTTTGATGATCATGGTCTGCTGTTGATGCTTAGGAGGTGATTTGTCATAGTAAGCTTAGAATACTGTCTTTATTATTATTATTATTTCCTATAAATTATATCAGCTTGTTAGCTTATGAGTTAACTTACATAGAAACGTTCATACATGTCACTGCACTTCAAAGTGCTTTAAAAAAGACTGACAAACAGGATGTTCAAAAAAAGTTAAATAGAATAAAATAAATCACAACGATCAATGATAAAACAAATGATGATACTAGAATAAGTATAAATAAATAATAGAGCTGCTCTTGAGGAGGTCCTCCACCCCCACGGCAATAAGACTGTTAAACACCTCCTGATTCCAGTCACACACACTTACACACATCAAATTAGACACAACTGGCTGAACAGTTTTATTTAAATTTAATTTCTATCTGTGCACTTACTTTAATGTACTTTATCTTGTGCCTATTTTAATACCACTGTATTGTTGCCGATGAGGGGAAGTGTGGTTGTTTTTTGTCTTCTTTATGAGCTGCTGGACAGCTGAATTTCCCTTTGGGGATAAATAAAGTTCTTTCTATTCTAAAAAATGATAAAACGCCACATGAGAGCCAGACAAAATAGATGGGTTTTTGGTTTGCATTTAAAAAAAACATATTTGGGGACAGTTAAAATATGTAATTAGATGAGATCAGATCAGAAATGTTGTATTATAGGATGAGATGATCTGTAGAAAACTCCAGGAACCAGACATAAACATTTAGGTAGACACTGATGCACCACATAATAAGTGCTATTTAAAAACAGACTGTCTCAGGTACATTATGCAAACAAGGTTTGAGATGATGATGTAAGAATTAAGGCAACCGCATCAAATTGAATAACAGCAGGAAACATTGCACCTGCTGCAGTCAAATAGAGTTTTAGTCAAATTATGAAATTTCAAACATGAGTGATCAAATGAAGGATGTATATTGAGAGTATGACTTGTGCATAATCTGCTTTTCTGTGCTTATGGTGTAGATTTAGTGACAGGAAACACCTTTAAATGTGCATTGGAAAGCTGTAGGTGTGTCAGCTGATACTGCTTGTTTGGCAGACACTATAAAGTGTCATGATGTACTAATTCTTTCGTTTTCTCACGCAAGTATGCAACTCCATGTCTAAGTCTTGTTTATGGTACAAAATGCTCAAAATTAATGTTTCTCCAGCAGGTGACAGCATTTATTTTCTTAATGATATCATTGTATATTTGGCTGGCCGACCAGTTCTAACTAGCATTTTCCAGCCAGGGTCAGACTGGGATAAACAAGTAGTTTTTCCTGTGATACATAAGGTAAAGTTGATGTGGGTTAAGTATTAACCAGGTTTTAAGCCTATCAAATATTGGTAAGATAATGTGGGATGAAAACAATAGATACAACCATAACGTTTTACATCAGATGTGTTTTTCTGTGGTTAATAAATAGCCCGGTTTCAGATCTCTGGATGGCTGCCCACATCTGATTTCTTTTTTTTTTAGCAAGTCAGTGGCAGCTCACTGGCAAATAGCAAATCAGGCTAAACTATAGGCTCTAGATTAGAGTGAAATTTTAGAGTTTCAAGACCAAATTGTCACAGAAATGTCATAGTGAGACTTTGATCAGCTCATGGAGTTTAAAAAAAAATAGATAATCTCATTTATCTTTTTCTGAATTTCAATTTAAACCATTTCACAGGTGCAGTATGTCAGAAATCAGCCTTCAAATACCGTCCTGCAGACCTCCCAGAGATGCCCTCGTGTACTTTCAAACCAGAGGAATACAAGGTAAGAGTGTCATTGCATCAAGACAGCATCTATCTTGCACTGCTGGGTCCTTTATTCTGTCATAGCTTCCCTAAAAAAATCTTAAATGTTTTTATACTTTATACAAAGGTAGTGTACTAAAATATTCAACTTTACCTGGTAGGTGCTGCATGTGACTTTACCCCTAAATCTAACCAGAGAACCTGAGGCTGAAGTGTCAAAATACTGTTTGTAGTCAATCAGCAGCACTCAATCAGTCACTGGAGACGCTTGGATCAGATGCAAAAGAGCTTACTGTGCCATAAGTCACAAACAAAACTCAGTGAGTCAAGTTCCAGAACCAGACTAAAATTCTAACTTTCTGCGCTTTGCTTTATATTCTGGGTGGGACTGCTGAGAGTTTCTACCCCATTTTCTTGTAAACCATTCCCTAAGATCAAAACACATTGGTGGGACGTCCTAAATTATTTCCAGACCTCCCCCCAATATATGTTCAGGTTGGTACCTCCTTCCCATATGTTCTCTTTTTTAAAAAACATTTCTTTAACCACAACATTAATCAAAGCAATCATTACAATAAATGCACGTCTGACTCCTCTTTTACCCAACCTTGGAGAGGGGTGCAGATGTGTGCGGACAGTAGAGATCAACACATCAGTAGGCCAAAAATCAGATAACAAATCCACGGCTCAAGTGCTCACATATCCAACCCACACACACACACACACACACACACACACACTCCCGCTACACACACACAGGGAGAAATACAGAGAAAATTAGTGCTGCCAGAAGCTTGCTGTTGTTGGGAGCACTAGCAGGGTGATATCTTACAAGCTCATGGCTAACATACTACCGCAACTCAGTCCCAATCATGGTCACAATACCTCTGTCATTGTACCATCATTTATACAAAAAAATAACTCAATGAGAGAGTTTTAAACGTGTTAAAATGACTTCCCTGATTGCTGCAATTCCATCTAAATGATTCACTTTGGCCTCAAAAGTGTGCCGTTTTAAAGACTGGTGTGACAAACCTTTGAGCGAAAACTTGACCTGCTGTTGGTGCTGCAGGTAAAGCCAGCAGATCAACTAAATAATGAGGATACATCCTCTGGGGAACGTTAATGTCATACGGATTTCATGGCAACCTATCCAGTCCTGTTTGAGACATTTCTCTTATTGAGAAGCTCTGTCCCTAGGACTGAAACAAAAGGTCATGATCTTTCTGTTCCCTAACTTCACATGTATTTGCATCTAATCAGGGTATGTCCAAAGAGCGGATGATGGCGATCCGCAGGCAGAACTGCAACCCTATGATCATGAAGGTTACCTACTATAAGAAACCAGTGTTCATCCACCAGGGATACATGCAGTGGCTGTGGGATGTGGATGGGAGGCGATATCTGGATCTATTTGCTGGTGTGGCGACTGTCAGTTTGGGCCACTGCCACCCGTAAGGTCCTTTTTCTTTCCTTTGAAAGCATGTTGAACTCTAATATAAAGTATTTGGTTCATTGCTGCTCTGACCCTGATATCTGTGGGTACAGGAAGTTGACAGCAGTCGCACAGAGGCAGATGGAGAGACTGTGGCATACTACAAACATCTACGTCCATCCCACTCTCCATGAGTACTGTGAGAAACTAGCCTCCCACTTACCGGAACCTCTTAAGGTACTGCAGTGGATTTTATCAGCAGAGGGCAAGTCGGCTGTAATTTAAATGTCTTTTGTTCTCTGTTTGTCCAGGTGATATACCTGACCAACAGCGGCTCAGAAGCCAATGACCTGGCTATTCTGATGGCTCGACTTTACACGGGCAACTTTGACATCATCACTTTCAGGTAGAGCTCTTATCCTTATGTCTTTTACAATTACATGAAAATTGAGGTTTTTTAGCACTACTTGCTAAAATTATTCAAAATATTTTATCTTTCTCTCTCCAGAGGATCATACCACGGTGGCACCCAACCAACTATGGGTCTGACCAGCAACTCATTATATAAATACCCCATCGCCACTGGTTTAGGCTGCACAAATGTACGTATACATTGATACACTGCAGTGTCAGCCAACATGCTCTTCTCCCAGTCAAGAATGAATGGAACTTCTACAGTAATTATTGACAGGCGATTATATGTATGGTATAGTCAGTTCATCTCAAGATTTGTTGTATAAGAGTCGTCTGCAGGGCCGCCCATAAGGGGGAATAAAATGGGGAAGTTTTGTAGGGGCCTAGCTGCTAGAGGGGCCGATGGAGGCTTGTAATAATTATGTTCATCCTAAATTTAAGCAATACATAACCAAATTAATTTTGATGCAAAATATTAATTACTTATTAAAAAAACAAAAATAAACAATGTTATTATTGTTGTTTTTGTAAAGAAAAGAATGTCATGAAGATGGTATGTCTTTTTTGGGTGGGGTGGAGGGGTGCAATCACTGCAAAAAAACAAAACAAAAACAGAAAAACTGCAGGCAGCCAGCCTCATAAATTTACCAATCTAAACTAAGAGAGAAATGAGAATAAAGAGAGAGACAATGAGTAAAGGCCCTGACACACCAAGCCGACAGTCAGCCGTCAGTCAACCGTTGGGCAGTCGGTGAGTGTCTGTTGCGGTAGACGACGCGGTGTGTCCCGCACTGTTGCCCCTTGTCGCCCCTCGTGCACGTTTTTTTTCTTTTGGCCAATTTAGCATGTTAAATCATCAATGGCAGTGAATGAAATCACTCTGATTGTGAGTTCAGCTCAGTGTACGAGAAGACAAAGGGAAGTGAGGAAAGTAAACAAAGAGCTAAAGTCATGAGGAAGTGAGACCAAAACAAACTTGCCTATTGTTCTTTTTCTAGTTATTTTTCTTTAACGATTTAGCTCTTCAGCAGAAATGTTTTGTGCTGAGTTGTGTTGCTTTTCATTAGCACAAAGTAAATATGCTTCGTTCTTTCAGCATTGGATTGTGTTGCTAATGTGCTAACTAGTGTCAAGACAGTCTTTTGATTTCCCTTTTTGAATGATGATTACAGACTACTGCCATCTGCTGGTATGGAGTAGTATGTCCTTTCACACAGGCACAGGACGACGTGCTAGTTGACCGTTGGCTGTAGTCTTTGCGGTGCGTTCATGTGCAACTTTTTGGACAAGACACAGGCAACAGGAAGCGATGCAGCAGGGGGTTTTCATTGCCTCTAGCTCTCTGAAGTTGGTTTGGAGTGTCTGGGCCTTATTTTACGGGTATTTTGATGACGGCACTGACAACAACAGCATCTTTTAACTATTCATGATTTGTTTTCATAGGGACTGAAAACAGTTATCAGATGCAAATATCTCAGTGTTTATAGTGGATGCTAGTTTGCTATTGCATCCCTATAGAAGTAGCTTTTAATTGAGCTTTCTGACTCTGCGTTTTACTTAGTGTAAATTGGTGAGGGTAAATATTGCTGTGGAGTTCCTTGATGATTTCTTCATGCTGCATTCATCATGAGTGACTGTTGCTGTCAGGCTGATATAGCTGACTAGGTTTCTGCCCAACAAACAGACCATGTGTCCTGATGTGTTCAGAGGTCCGTGGGGAGGAAGCCACTGCAGGGACTCTCCTGTGCAGACCATCAGAGAATGTAGCTGTGCCCAAGGTACACAAACACACGTGCCCACGGCTCAACACCCTCAGACTATCTTTTAGTGTCCACCATTATCTCTGGATTAAACATCACGATCCCTTCTTAAGTTAATGCAAATAATTTTTAACTCAAGACATTTGTCAATACTTTTGTATTGCATGGGAAGACATAACAATTTATTAATGAATTGCTCAGCCCTTAGCTGAACTATTTTGGGAATACTGCATTTTTACTTGCTAATTTGTCACTAAAAGAATTTACTTAAATCCCACAGGTCATTGCATGGCCAAAGACCAATACATTGGACAGCTCAAAGAGACATTTGCTACTAGTGTCCCAAGTCGAATTGCTGCTTTCTTTGCAGAGCCGATTCAGGTACTATATTCTGTTCCGTATACTGACTTCACATGATCGATTGTATGTCATGGATGATATTTGCAAATAAAAATACGATCTTCTGCAGAAATTTTTAGCCAGTATCGAAAATTTAAATCTTTGTTCAGTCTTTCATAAGTATGCCATCCATGTTCATTATTTTTCCTTCGGTATGACTGCTTGTGTTAATAAAATGGGACTTTGAAATATGGATGTGTTTTGCTCGTACAGGGAATGGGAGGAACTGTGCAGTACCCTAAAAACTACCTCAAGGAAGCTTACCAACTTGTGAGAGACAGAGGAGGGATCTGCATTGCTGATGAGGTTTGATACACATCACAGTATGTTATGTATAATTTAAATTTTAAAAATGAAAAGAAACTAATCTGTTTTGCACGTCGACAGGTCCAGAGTGGATTTGGGCGAACAGGAAGCCACTTCTGGGGTTTCCAAGGTCACGGTGTAATTCCTGATATGGTTACAATGGCGAAGGGCATTGGTAATGGATTCCCAATGGGAGCTGTTGTTACTACACCAGGTGAGAGTGCTTTAAAACATAAAAACCTTGTCTGAAGCTGCAGTGAGTGGAGGCATGAGCTTGTTTTTTGCATGTTTTCCAGAAATTGCTGCTTCCTTTGGTAAAGCCCTTCACTTCAACACCTTTGGAGGAAGTCCTTTGGCTTGTGCCGTTGCTTCATCAGTGCTTGATGTAAGAATTTATCCTCTCAACATAGCTATCTGCACCATGAATCATATCCTGTGGGGAGAAATCTGAAACCATGGCAATAAATTTCTACTTCATGATTTGTTTTGTGATGGCTGTCCCCTATTTTCACAATACTTCATCAGAGTACTGCTATCATTTTTGTGTGCTGATGCTGGTGTGGTCCTTACACACTACTGTTAGAGTATTGTCCTTCCATGACTTGTGTGCTACAGGTTTGTTAACTTCGTCTCTTGTTCCCCTGCTGGCGCTTAGCCTGCCAGTACCTGTCAATCAAACACTGACACCAACATGACCTCTGAGTTAGCCTGGTTAGATAGTGAGTTAATGGTCAGCGCACCAGCTACAGTGCTTCACTAACTAGTCCTGGTATAGTCCTTGCATCACCATTTCTGGTGTGACCAGGCCTTAATAATAAAACACTACTGATGATTAAATAATAAAAAACACTAACATGATTTTCGACTGCAACAAAAAATGATTCGATGTGATTTCAGTTCAACTGACAGATTTTTACCCAACAGATGATCAAAGAAGACGGCACACAGCAGAACAGTCTCACTGTGGGCACCTATCTGCTGACAGGACTGGCAAAACTCAGAGACAAGTATGAGATTATCGGTGATGTCCGTGGAAAGGGTCTGCAGATCGGTGTGGAAATGGTCAAAGACAAGGTATTGAGTTTGTAACAGAAGAGACACTCTCCTCTCCTCACATTACTATGGTTACTGTAACACATTCAGCCTCGCTCATCCTTTCACCTCCTCCTGTGTCATCCACAGGCCAGCAGAGAGCCGCTGCCTCCTGAGGCAATGAGTCAGCTCCTCGAGGACATCAAGGACATGGGAGTCCTGGTAGGGAAAACAGGAGTCTATGGACAGGTAACAACACCCAATATGAATTTTGAAGTAGCCTGGTCCTCTGTCACTTTACTTTGCAGGGTCATCAGCATGTGGTATAAACACTAGAGAAGAGTCTACTACTTTTATGAGGCAATTTTTTAAATTTCCAACCTTACCATAAAGATTTAACCAGCCAGTGAATACTCCCATGATCTCTACCTCTTATCATGTGCCAGAAATGTCTGGAATACGTGCTCTGCCTTCAGTATGTGACCCAGCACAACGCACCTGACCCTGGGATACACATTTCACTGAAAATCTCCCTTCTGTCATCTTGTTTTCTCACCACTTTAGAACTTCCGCATCCAACCCCCCTTGTGCATCACAAAGGCAGGACGCCGATTTCTTCCTGGCAGTTTTTGACAGAGCCGTCCACAGCTGCATGGACAGAAATTGAACAGGTCAGAGGAGTAACTTAATGCCAAGGACCAAATCGGGAAACCTGCTCAGCAGTGGCCTGCGTTTTTGTATATCTTTTAAAATGTGCCCTGTTATAGCGGTGTGTTATTTCCTTTGTAAATGTTAACTTTGATCTGCATTGTCCAATTATGAAGATGCCTTTGCTACGGTTACTCCAGCTCAGGATCATTTGTTTTTCTTTCACATTTAGGTCTGATAATTATTCAACACACTAAGCACACTTATGCATATGTCTTCTGTTGTGTTTAGATCCACTGAATAACATTTATATTTTTAGAATTGTTTTGTAGGCTATTTATCTGAATGTCATGATTAATTTAATGTCTGATTATTTTTTAAACTAATTAAATATTTGCTTAAATGTGCCATGTTTTAATGTCACCAATAAAACCACATATTAAAGGTTCAGGTGCATATTTTGTACAGACACACCACACACAGGAGTTTATTGTTAGTCATCGGTTACTCGTGGCATTAATGCGAATCGATCCAGAGTTGTCGTATAAATACCAACGTGCAGTTTTTTTATTTTCATGATGCAGTAATACTACAGAGCTCTTAATGACAAACCAGGAGGAGAGAATCCCAAAGTATTAGAGGATCAAATGATGATAAGGAAAAAGGTGTGTCCTGTGCACATCCTGTATGGGTTGTCTTCACTGTTTTCTCAGTTCAGAGACGTTCATAAATTGCTTGAAAAGGTAAGTTTCAATCATGGCAATCTGGAAGACCCGTACGACAATAGTCTCAATCACTCACACATTCATAACTGTCTCACTGAACGGGATTATTGTGTAATTAAAAAAAAAAACTAAACGCTCTCTGTCAGCCAAACAGTCCGTTAAAAGTCCACTTTCACAGGCTTTCTTAAAAATGTATTTTCCCATTGTTTCCTGTGTCCCTGCCGAGTCAAACTCTTCCAGGTTCTGCCTCCCAGATGAAGATGTGTTATCTGTTCTTCTTCTTGTCTTTCTTGCTCTTGTTCGTGGAGCTGTGAGAAGCGTTTGATGTGACAGCAGTGGCGTGGCCGCTGGTCTTCAGATGGTCAAACAGCTTGTTTCTTGTGGCGAACTCGTTGTTGCAGGTCACACAGCGGAGGTTTACTTCCTTCTGTAGGTAGAAATGGAGATGTGTGATTGAATAATATGAGTATGGATCATTTCCTTACAACAAATAACGTAATAAGATTGTTTTTGATAACTTCAAGATGGAAAAGGAAAAACTGATGTTGTTAGACTGACAAATGTAGACTAATGTAGGCAGAAGAGATTTGTAATAATAGATAAAATTAAATGAAAAATGGTGAAGAGCAATAACGTCAATAAAATCCTCTTAAACTCTGGATTTAATTGTACAAACCTCAGGGATCTGTTCTCCTCCTGTGTTTGACTTGACATTCTTTGGTTTGTCTTTTCCTCCTCCCTTCTTTCCTTTTGTCTTCCCAGAGCTGCTGAGGCAACATTTAGATGACAGATACAGTAAAAAAAAAAAATCACATTCTAAACTGCATTTTAAAACGCTCAACTCATGTTATCCTGCTTAATTCAAATCCCTATTCCTCTATTTTCCACAGGGTGTGTGAGGGTATCAGACACTTCAATTTAATGCTTTTAAAGACCTTTCAAGGTATTTTTTTTTACCAAATTTAAGACAGATTTTTTTTTTAAATTATTTTTTTCTTATTTTTCACAATGTCAAATAGTTTTAAAAAAAACTTTATAGGGTACACACTGTTTAAAAAGGGATAATGAGAAAAGACGGTCACTGAAACATTAGGATTACCACCTGACTCAGCAGTTCATCTCAACTCTATGGAGCATTTTAGCATCTTTTAACTCATTATTTTGATGTTACCACCCAGAGACTCCACTTTCCTCAAGCTCATTTCCTACAAGCAATAGTTTGAAGCAAAGAAGCTCAATAAACCAACTTTAAACAACCTGCCAAGCTCCAAACAACTACCAGACAAAGTTAGACTAACTGGAGAACTGGACTGACCTCTTGACTTCTGTGGGAGGAGGATCATCCTGCTTCTCAGGCTCTGTAGTGTTCTCTGACTTTTCGGGGGCTTCCTCCTCGCAGGTGGTCGGCTTTGGTTTCTCCTCCTCCTCCTCCACCTCCACCTCTTCCTCTGGTGCACTCTGTTATGGAGGAGGAGAGCATGAATAGAGAAGGCTTTTAAGAAGGTTCACTTCACAGTAAACCAGGCACACGCTGCTGAACGAAAGAGAAGATATTACTCACCTGCACTACTTTCTGCTGTTTCTTTTTCCTCTTTTGCTTTTTGGACAGCCTGTGTCGGTGACAGAAACATTTTAGACGTTACATAAAATTCTGATGCGTCACAAGTTCTAACAACTCAGACAACCAGGTGAAAAGTAAGTAGGTATGCTACACACTTTTGCCTTGGCTTGTCTTCCTCCTCGTCTTCCTCCTCCTCCTCTTCTTGCTCATTTTCCTCCTCTCGTCCGTCCTTTTCATCCAGGTTCAAACCAAGTGACTCCTCTTCTTCCTCCAGCTGTTGCCGCAGTAACGCCACCATCTCCCGATGTTTTTTGGATTTTTCATGGTTTTTCATTCTGAAAAGAGAAAAGAGAATTTAAAAGGCATTATTATCACAGATTTAACAGTGTGTGAAGTGCATAAAACCAATTTTCTGATTTGTATTATTATCACTAACAGGTATTAACATAATCATTAAAAATAATTAATGACATTCCCTAATGCAAAAGCTAAATTCTCTAAATTAGGGAACTAAAGGAATACTTCATCCGCAAAATTATCATTTATATATCAGTTACCCAGTGTTGTGTTGTACTCATGAAGGAAGTGTTTTTCTAGCATTCTTGATGAATTCAAGTAATCAGGATCCAAATTTAACAACAGCAAAACTCTGACACAACTCGTGCAGTATAATCCAAGTCTCATTTATCCAGTCATATGTTCAGTACTTCACAAACACATGCATTTTCGCTAAAATTTCACAATACAGAACACTTCCACCTACAATAAGTGCACAATGAGTGTGCATGTATGTGCATGCCCAGCACGTCTCGTCTGTGCGTGAGACAATTTGTACTGATCTTTTTAAATAGTATGGTTTAAGTGAAAATGCATGTGTTTGAGAAGTAGTGAGCATACGGCTGGATAAATGAGACCTGAATTATACTGCACGAGTTGTGTGAGAGTCTGCAAATGGATGTTTTGCTGTTGTTAATTGTGGACCTCCTTTACCTTAACTTGTCAAGAATTTTCGGCAATTTTTGGGATTCTTTGTTTGCTGTGGAGCCATGTAGGATAAACATTTTCTTCACAGATTCAAGGTAACACACTGTGTAATTCATATACAAATGGTATTTTTTTTAGCCCAAGGAAATCAATAATTTTCAAACTGTATAATTTGTTTTAAGTGTGCAGTACCACTGAGTGAAGAGTAAGAAAACAAAAACACCAACAAAAGCTCTGAGGCTCTGAGCAAGTCGATGAGTAAGAACTGAATCAATTAGAGGATTCCACCAACACATCCTGTAAACAATGACAATGAGCTTTCCATTCAAGTTTGACTATTATAGTTTGGCTCCATTGTTCAGTTTCATTGTTGGGAATAAAAATCCCTTCACCACAGAGAGCAAAAACAAAACATAAAGGTTTTTAACAACGTACATGAAGTCTCCAACTATAATCATTTAGTACTGTAACAAAAAAAGATTTAATATTACATCTCCACATCTTTTCTGTCATTTATATCAGGGCGTAGTTTCAGTCACATCACATCTACTGCTTTACTAACACTTTCTAATAGCATGCTGAAATCAGTAACAGTCACCACTGCTACACTGCGTCTGGACCATGTTGGGTTAATCGTTGCTATAATCAATCACAGCTTAGCGAGGAGAATTAGCATATAAGTCCAGAAGGTAGCAGGTAAGTAGTGTGAGTGGTAGGTTACTCACGCTTTATCTGATTTGAAGGATTTGTCACAAGCTGGGCAGTACAGACCATCATAATAATCATCAATTGTCAGTTCGTCTCCATCAGGCTGCTCTGCATCTGTGAACAAATATATATGCATTAAAAAATAATTAAAAGCTGGTAACATTACTGGCTCGTCTGATGGTGTATGTAACAGTTCTTGTGGTTCCCATTTGGTACCTCTGTTGCCACTGTAGCCCTGATGTGTAGTTACGTTTTTGAGGAGACACATTTCAGTTACTGTGTAGCTACAGCAGCGGCTGGAAGTACAATGCATCTCCTTAATGCAGGGGTATAAATGAAGCTCCAATCTCAAGCACACAGCCTCACTAACCTCCTTCTTCACTGTTCTTCTCCCTTATGTCCATATCCAACTCTTCTTCCTCACTCTCTGAAGCGTCTCCGAACTCCTCTCCATACTGAGCCTCCATCTGCTGCAGCTCCTTCTCAAGTTCAGACATGGCCGCCCAGCTCTGCTCTTTGTACTCCTCTGCCAATCTTGGATGGACATACAATTTTTATTTATCATGTATTTATTAAAATGTGGGGAAAAAAAACACCGAAAAATGAACAGGACATTTACCCATCTATCAATGAATCACTTACTTTGCCTGGCTAAGCTTCTGCTTCCGCCTCAGCTCCTCCACCTTCTTGATCTTCTCAGCGTTCTGCTCCTCCACCAGCTTCCTGTGGGCCTGCACACGCCGGTCACGCTTGCGAACAAAAGCAACAAGTTGTCGCACAAGCTCGTTGCGCTCCTTTCGAGCCTTTTCTCTGGTCTTTTTGTTCTCCTTCTCCATGGCTCTTTTCTCCCAGCGGTTGGAGGCCTGCCTCGTGTCATACTCCTCCTTCCAGGCAAAGTTTTTGCGTGTGCAGAAGCTCTGCCAGTAGCCATAAAACACGTGCACGACCTGTAATATAAAAATAGAGACTGATAAAGTACACTAGCTGAACAAAAGTCTTTCTGGTTCACGATTTCAATCTTTGTTTTGTTTTTACTCAGATATACTACAGCAAATTTACTATTTTATTCATGTAACTGACTTGTAAAAGAACTCTTACATCATCTGTCAGAGAAACAATCTTAAGACAAGTGTTTTACGTGTGGTGCTGACTTACAGTATCATAGTCACTCTCAGAGGCTCCAAAGGGAGGAAACTCATCCTCATCATCCTCATCTTCCACCTTGCTGTGCTCCATCTCCTCCTTCACAATGGACTCAAAGAGATTCCTGTAAACTGTGTAAAAGCCCTAAGAGACAGAGAATGGATAAAATGAAGAGGGAAAAATCAATAAATGAGATGTAAATAAATAAATAAGAAAATAAACATTTTGAGATGCACAAGGAATTGCTGTTCCCATAACTCTGAAGGATGCAGCTTCTACCACCAACTCAAGCAGCAAGTGCTGTCAGCAAGGTAAAGGACTCATTGATCTAGAAATTCAGACCTAACAATTTTACCTGGATTTCATCAAATCTGGGCTTTATTGTCTTTGCTATTAGGCAAAGAGGCTGGCTGTGTATTGTGGCATAATATAAAGCTTCGTGAAGGTGGCTTACATGTTGTCATTAGCTTTAATTGGCTTTTTGATAATGTCAATACTCCTTCCCCTTACTTGTGCAATCGACCAACAAGGGCAGAATGTATGACCTGTTATTTAGTTGTATGGTTTGTGTTTTGAGTTAAAGATTTCATTTCTAGGCCATTTGTGCTTATCTCTGTGCCGCTTAACATTTACAGTAAGTTATTCTTTTCCTCTCCTCCAGAATCTAACATGAGCAAAGTAGAGAAGAGATTGGACTTTGTTGACTAAGCATCACAAGTGACATACTTAATTTCTCCTCCACATAATGACACTCCAGGGAATGACTGAAAGAAAGCTCTTTTGTAGATTGAGATCCTGTTTCTATTGACGTCTCCTTGTCTGAAGAAGAGAAGTGAATAAACGTGGTTGACCACAAACACTAACCTTCTCGTCATCTCCATAGCCAGAGTAGCAGGTGACTGTGAAGTACTGCAGCAGGTCAATGCTGTCATCTTCATAATCTCCACTTATTCCTCCTTTCAGAAGAGCCTCCCTGTGATTGTCATACCTGACACACAGGAGACAAAGGCAACATACTTAACACATACCGTTGCGAGGACATATAATAGGTAAGGTATTAATACTTGAAATTAGAGCCCTGCTGCTGTTGAGAGGCTAACAGATGTTGAAATGAAATTGTACGCACCAAGCTCTCTCCTGTGGGTCACTCAGGACATCATAAGCTGCCTGAATCAGCTTGAACTGCTCCGCTGCCTCCTCAGCATTGTCCAAATTTTTATCTGAAAATATCAAACAAAGACCACAGCTATTGTTAGCATGAAAAACTTTACAGAAAGCTTTCATGACAATCTTGTTAGGTTCGAGTTAACAGTATCGCATGCTGATGCCAGATTGAAGAACTGACAGCAGACAGAATATGTCAGCACAAATCAGTTTGAAACATAGCATCTTAGCAAATTTCTCAAAGTAAAAAAAAACATTAGACAAGTCTCAAATGCACATTAATAAATCAGCACTGTGTAACAAAGCATTACACACAACTACAAGATCAAAAATGGGTGCTTCCGTTGAGTTACTGTGACTTGGAACATTTCAAAGGTAAATATCATACTTTTACTATAATATCGTTACACTAAAGTGACAGGTGTACTTGCTGGCTTGCTAGCATTAGATCTTAATGTAAAAAAAAAAATAAAGTCATAAAACTACAAGTGCGTTTGGAGCATTAATATAATACATTTCTCCATCATAACGTTGTGTATTATGTTACAATGAGATGCTACAATATTCTTAGAGAGGACTACAGCTTACTTTTGGTACTATACCAATAGTAGCAGTAGTAAATTTGTTAAATTTGACCTAAAATCTAGTGTTATTTCAGAGCAATACTGATACTATTACATCAGGGATACAATCATTTCAGTTGTTCAGTCCATAAGGCTTATAGCGTTGTTATAACTTACCTGGGTGCCATTTCAACGCTAATTTACGATACGCTTTCTTCAAATCGTCGTCTCCTGCGTCTCGTTTTACACCCAAAACTTCGTAGTGACACTTCATTGTTAGCTAACTATGAAGAGAAACTTGACTCTGAGATAAATACTCAATAAATACGTTGTTCACGTTGTCCCAGGCGACGCTAACTTTAGCATGCAGCTATGCTAACTACAGCATGCTAGCAACCGGTGTTTATGTATTCTATCTCGTCAACGGTCCAGTCTTCTCCGGTGGTAGCGACACTACTGTTATGTTTTCGCCTTACATATTTAAATACGGTATATAAACTGTATTTAATAACTGTAAAACAGCTTAAATACACTAAAATATTTTTCAATGCCGGTTGTCAGGAGTGTAAGCAACTGACAAGTCTGTACTGTAGAGTGACGCTATATCTCGCGAGAATTGATCTTCTTCACTTTATAATATCTGTAGGCTGCCAACTATAAGCATGTGTTGCTGCCCTCCACAGTACAAAATGAAGTCAATCAGTTGTATTCAGTTGATAAATATAATAAGGCTTTACTTTACTCAAAGGAAAATACCGATGCGGTGGCAAAAAATTAAAGATTCTGCACGTCTAATAATATAATCAATGAAATCTCAAAATCACAGTTGTGATTCATTATGTTGCCCCCCATTATTTCATAGAAAGTATTTCCAGCCAGCCCCAACATGGATTATAATATCACTTGAAAACAAAGGCATTAATAATTTACAGTGCAAATTGACTACCACCCCTCTCTCTTTATTCCATACTGGTATAATGAATCTGGTATTGTGGATTGATAAGTTATCATGCTCTCTGGTGGTGACAGGGACAGCTGCACCTTCCTTGCATTTACACAAACCACCTCTTTATGAAAGTTTCAAACCACCTTTTGAACATGGGCAGGATGGGAATTTTATAAACTAATCCCAGGAATTATTTTTTGTTTAAATTTGACTACTTAAGGGCAGACAAAATTAGATTTTAAAATTAATGACAGGCCACAGCATTTCCTTTCCAGCATGTCATTTTTTGCACTGAGGCTTTGCAACAGTTTAGGAAATGTGGTAAACATGTAAATAAATAAATAAATCAGTTAACTAAATATATGCAAAATGAAGAATTTTATAGAAAAAAATATATAAAAAATTTAGCAATCTTTATTTTATGGTCAAGAATTTTCAGAGGGTCGTGGGGGGTACAACATGCAGACTCATGACCTCAGTATTTCTAAAATCCTATCATGTTACATGTTACATTATAGCCTATGTAATTAGGACAATGTAACCCACTGAATTATTTCTTCATTCCAAAACTTAAAGATTTCTGAAAAGAAAATCTAGAGTCTGTGCTGAAAATTGATCAAAGTTACATGTTTAGAGTATTTAGGTTGGTACAGAGTTGTTTCTTTTTTTTCTTTCTCAATACTTTGTTAATTGGCTTTTGGTTCATTTTAAATAAACAGAACAAAAGCATTCATTAAAAACATTCCCTCCCACACCAAACCAAAACATCGGAGAAAAAAAGAAACTTACGCATAATACTGATATTAAAAAAAGTATGGTGTGACATCTAAAAAAAAGACAACAACAATATTGGTAAATGAATCTCCCAGAGGGTTACAGTTTAGACAATAAATTTGTGTAGTAATTATCATAAAAAGGGGCTACACTTTACAATGCCAACGTTTACTTGTGGTGTTTATTTATTGTTATTTATTGTTTTTGGTTTGATATACTTCATGTGTTTTGGATGAGACGCCATGTGCAGTACCTGCAGTACCACCTCCGCGCCACCAGGGGTCTCTCCCTCTGCTCTATCCGCACGTGTGGTGTTTGAGCTGGGTTTTTCGCGAGACTTGTGTCGGCGTACAAACATGTCGGCGTTCAAGAGAAAACGTGGAGGACAGGCTCCTGTTGATAAAAAGGCAAAGAAAGTAAAATTCGTTGCAGATGGAGGTGAAGCAGCGGCGGAGGCCGAACAGGAGAAGAAAGATGAAGTCACGGTTCCAGCACCGGTTTCTTTGGTAAGTGCTCGTGCTTGTTATTAGCCAAAGAAGTTGGTAGCTAGTTAGCTAACTGAAGTTCACCAACACACGGAGGGTATGTTTTCCGCAAGATATTTTTATTTTATTTTGTCATTCATACACGAAAGCGGGTAACACTCTGTAGCTATAACAAAGGCAGCGAACGGAGTAATTTAATGTTTAGCTTGGTAAAGAGAAAGTCGTTTATTACAACATGCCCAGAGAGCAACACTCTGAAAACAGGGCCAAACAGACATATTAGCCAAACCTTAAGAATAATCTGGATAAAGGGGGAAGTGTTTTAAACTCCATTATTTTGTTTTAATAACATGCGTTTTTTTAAACAGGGTAAATGGACCAACAAGGAAAGGGTTCTCATTTTCTCCTCCAGAGGCATCAACTTCAGAACAAGACACTTGATGCAAGACCTGAGGACCATGATGCCTCATGCAAAAGCAGGTTAGTGCCATGTTTCCTTTATATACAGCATTTTACCATCCAGCTTCATGAGCTGTTACTGCATTGTTGCTTATGTTGAGCAGACATAGAGGTCTTGTCAATGATTCTGACATAACAAGGTTTTTCTTCTGTCTGTTAGATACAAAAATGGACAGGAAGGACAAGTTATTTGTTATTAATGAGGTGAGTTTGTTATTTATTTGTACACATTCTACGTAGAGTCAAATGCATGACAGCGCAACTAAAGATCAGCATTGTTTACAGGTGTGTGAAATCAAAAACTGCAACAAATGCCTCTTCTTTGAGGCCAAGAAGAAGCAGGACCTCTATATGTGGTGAGTGTTTGGTCTTTTTACTTGCTCTTAACTTTGTAATTACTGTTCTAAACCAATGAAATTCAATAATGTTCTTATCTCACAGGGTTTCAAACAGCCCTCATGGACCTTCTGCGAAGTTTCTGGTTCAAAACAGTGAGTTACCTCTGTCCTGCAATCTGCAAATTCATTAGACAACATCTGTCATTGACCATGGGGAAACACTGGTTTATGTTATTGTCTCTCCACAGTTCACACACTGGCTGAACTCAAGATGACAGGAAACTGCCTCAAAGGATCCAGACCGCTGCTCTCATTCGATCCGGTGAGTAACACGGGCCAAAAGGAGACATGCTGTAATTTTATCAGTACATGTCAGTGAAGGGCAGCTGTGTGCACAGAGACCTGTATTTCCATCTCAACATGACACCAGACGATTTCAATGACAAGCATACTAATTATTGTTTTGAGTTGAATGAATTGATTTGTAAAATGTCAGAAAATTGTGTCAAATACTAACCTGTCCACTTTTGGGACATCACTGTCAATCTCTGGTTATTTCCTTGCTGCATTGACAAACTGCCTAAAATATGTATTTACGCACGCTGACATCTGATAGATCAGCGAAAGTTACAGCTTGTCAGAGCCAGAACAAGAGCTTAACTCCTTTTGTCTATTTGTTTTCTCCTGCAGAAATTTGACTCGGAGCCCCACTTAGCTTTACTGAAGGAGCTCTTCACCCAGGTGTGTATACAAGATGACGATACATACATTTATACTAATTACACTTTTGGTAATCGAGCAAAGTAGATCTAATTTTCTTTTCAGCTGTAGTCAGAAGATGCCTTTGTCAAAATCTGAGAGGGGACTGTTCAGTCTTGTTAAACTACAGTCTTAAACAGTTTAACATTCAGTTGCCACTGTGTTTTTATATTGATAGACTGTGTTGAAAAAAGTTCACATATTGTAATATGACTTGGACAGTGTCAATACTGAGCATTGTTTGGAACCAGCAGTTACGGTTTTACTGTGTTTGAAAGCTAAGTAGGTTGTGATTTTTTAAATTTAAGAAGTACTCATTACGTTTTACTGTTGTAGACATTTTCCACCCCACGCTACCACCCCAAGAGTCAGCCTTTTGTGGACCACGTCTTCACATTCACCATTGCAGACAACAGGATATGGTTTAGAAATTACCAGGTAATGTTTCTCTATTCTTTGCAAAGTCCACTTAGCTTACATTAACATTTTAAGAACTTAACTTTCTTTGGAAAGTAAAATGTATCCATTGTCGTGGGTTCTGTGTGACTTCATTTGCAAAGTTTATTTTGCAATAATTTCTGTGTCATGTTCAGATCATTGAGGAGGATGCAGCTTTAGTGGAGATCGGCCCTCGCTTTGTTCTCAACCTCATCAAGATCTTTCAAGGGAGCTTTGGAGGGCCTACGCTCTTTGAAAACCCCGGGTTCAAGTCCCCTAACATGGTATAAATCCAATGCATGTGATATGTCTGAAATTAACATGCTGCATCATACATTTTCTGATTGACTCCTTTCTCTTCACAGCACCGGCGAGAGATTCGACTGGCAGCTGCAGCCAGAGTGCGTGAAAAGCAGATGGTGAAGGAGATGCAGAAAATGAAGAGGACCGAAGCGAAGGAGGATGTGACCCGAGACGTTACAGCTGATGTCTTCCTAACACCAGCTGAGGAGAAGCCTGTTAACATCCAGACAGAAGCACCCGCGCCAAAAGTGGCGAAGAAAAACAAGCACAAAGCTTTCAAAAGACAAAGGATGGCACGCAGGTAACTGGATGGACTCAACTATACTGAGTGAATGGTTTACTGCTGCCATGATTCAATAATTTCTCAAGAAAAATGTGGTAAGGCAAAAGTGCAGTCCGGTCTCAAGTCCACCATTGTGAGCTTTTTGTTAAGACTTTATGTGCAGAGTGTCAATCAGTTGTCACATTTAATAGAACGAGATAAAATCTTAGGTATGCACATGTTGTTTTCAGTGTCTGCTGCCATAATTTGTGGATTCATACAATGTATATTTCCCTCCCTCACTCAAAAGGACTATGCAGATTGTAGCTGGCCATGAAAGTCTCAGCTATTACAATACTGCAAACAATCTTCACCCATCCTTTTTGATAAAAGTAAATACTCTGTCAGTGTAAAAAAAACTTGTTTATTAAGTTGACTACAGTTGTTTTCTATGTCATGGAAATAAAACAGTTTAAACTTACTGTCTCCATCTGATGTATAATCCAAACAAATGTTTGTCAAAGGTGTCAGTATACACATTCAACATCAGAGAATGGCAATGTACGTGTAGAGCTGTGGAGAAATCTAAGGCCTGTGTGTAGAGTAGACCTGCTATACACACACTACACAATTGTAGGAAAATGTATCAATGTGCCACATCTTATTTTACGGGCTGTCAACCAGCTCACTGCATGTGTCAGAGAAAGGTCCCGAAAGATGAGATCAACCACTGTTTGCATTGGATTACAAATCATGTAGTCGCAGGCATGTCAAGGGATTTCTGACTCAAAATACCTGGGTCTCCATAGTAACAAACAATACAATATACGGTCACTTCTTGATACAGTCATTTTCCATATCTGTGTGATATGTTCTCTTTATGATGGTGCTCTAACTACACAAACTGACATAAAGTCCAGGTACATTATCTCTGCACAAATCCAGCAGCAATGCTCTGCTCAAATGCGACTCGGCAACTGAACTGGGAAACCAATTTAGTGATGAACTTTCCCACCGTGTCCATTATCCATGAAGTCCACCATTTATTTCCTGTGTGCACCCCACTGTCAGTACTGCCGCCTCTGGCAGAGTTTGCCTTCTCACTCAAAGCGACTGGCTGCCACTAAAGTCAAAGTGCTTATTTAAAGGAGATTTGAACTGACTGCAATCACTCCTCTTCCACCTCCTCGTCAGGACAACAGTAATATTCTACAAAGCAGATCTGTCCATCGTCGTTCCTGACCAGGTACTGCAGAGAGAGGAAGCCCCTGCTGTCTGTCCTCACAGAGACTTTACAGGACAAAGCCAGGGCTTTGGTGGACGGCTTCAGCAGGGACATCTTGTACCTGTCAAGGTTTAACAAAGGATAGTACACAATTCAGAGCTTTAATAAAAATAATTACGAGAACATATGGAGACGAGAGGAACTAGAGTAGGACTTTATAATGTAAGACTGTAAAACTGAAGTTGTAGAAGCAGAGTTGACTTTTTTCGGAGACATTTAGACATGACATAACAAGAAAAGCACTGATGTAATTAAGAATACTAATAGTTTCATTGGTGTGGTCAAATGAGACAAGTGAATGCAACTGACCTGTTATTAATTGTAGCTGTGCTGTTCCTGCCCTGACAAGTCAAATGTCTCACATCAAAAGGGTCTCGTACAAAAGCAGCTATGAATGCAGATGTATACTAACTGGATCTTAATCATTAGTTGATATCAGCTTTTGAAGAGACGAGTCCATCACCACTCTCTCAGAGTGACATCAAGTAACTAAATGAAACTTGTGAATTTATGGGAAATAAATACCACACATTTTCTGTCAATTTATCAATACATCATACTTTATCTTTGCCTTTCTTTTCCTCTGGTGGTTGTGTTACTGTCTCCAGTGTCCCTAGTACACCTCAGGTTGTAACAGTAAAATTATTTCTCCATGCTAACCTGTTGGTTTGTGTCTTGTTACATCGGAACAGCTCCATCATGTCAGAGTCTTTGGGATAATCATAATGGGCATTTCCAGAGTTCCCAAACGTAGACAACCTGTGGAGCAGAACAAACCAAAAACACAAACAAAAGAAGGCAAAAGTTTAAGTGCTTCTTTCAATTTGATAGATTTAACAGTTTAATTGTTAAAAGAAGATTAAATGTATTTTAAACATGCTTCTTTGGAGTAATATAATCATGAGCAAACCGTCCTGTGCTGTCATTATACTGTAGAACAAGTTGTGGTGCTGAAAAAAAAGCAATTCCACAATTGACAACATACCTGAAGTATGGCTGGCTGGGGGACATGGTGATCTGTAGCACCTCACTGGTCATGTCCAGTTCAGAGAAGGCTTCCTTCAGACTCTCTGACTGTAGGATCACCTTTGAAAACCAATGTACAGAGTAGTCAGCAGTCATGTACCGATATACTAAAACTCAAGGATACTGTCAGATGTTGTCCTAATGGATTTATAAAATGAGCAAGTCACTAAAAGTGAAGAGAAAAGAAAAAGTGTATCTTTCCTGTCAATGTGTAGCCTCTAAATAGATGGTTGACATGACTTGATATAAGTTTATCTTCCAAATGTATGTAGTGGTAAAGTATATCTCTTTCATTATATGAAACTGAAAGTCCACCTTGTTTGTGACATTGGTGCTGCAGAACTCAAAGTCAACTGGCTCCTCTGGTTCCTGGGTGTTGATCTTGCACACAGTCACAACCCCTCCCTCCTCCAGGAACAGCGTCAGAGGATAACCGTACCCCTTGTAGCACATCCGCAAGGCTGTTGATACTCCTGCAACATCACACGGAGGTTACAGTAAAAAAAGGTCAAATCCAAGATGGATACTAATTTAACTATAACCACAGATAAAGAGTTAGTAAACTAGACGTTGATAGAATAATAACTGCTTTTTTCCCCTGTGCACTGTCCAATCAGCTTTCCTTATCTGTACCTGGCACTGTGCTTCCTCCAAAGATATTGAGGCAGTCCAGAAGAACTGTGAGGTTGACCTGAAAACCCACTGAATCTTCCTTTATGGTAAACTCTTGGAAGATCTCAGCCTGGAATAAAAAAGACAAGTCTGTTCTTTCAAGTATAGCCATTATAATTAGGAGGAAATCAAGACTGATAATTTCTACTGGATCACTTCCTCTGTGCTTATTCATCAAATAACATGTGTAAACACACCTGGATGAAGGCATTAGCTTGCAGACATTTGGAGTCCTCCACAGTGACCTTCAGGCCGTTGGGTGTGGCGTTGAAGATGGCATGGTCTTTGAATGTGATTGCTTTCAGTATGTTGGACAGATTGCGAGCATTATCCAAACTGGCCATTAAAACATATTGTTCATCTTCAGCTTGCGACTGCGTTGACAGAGGCATCGTGGCACTGAAATGAACACAGAGAACTTTACAATAAAGTTTTGGAAGGCAAATGTTCAGGGGGTTTTAAAAACTGCACAAAAACAATAAAATGGCAGCTTAAATGTAGACTATGTTGTTAACAGATATGTTTCTGTATCTTGTGTCCCCAGAGTCAAGACTAAACATGGAGAGCAGCTTTTAGTTTTTGTGCACAAACATATGTTGAGCAAACTCCCAGAAAACTGCAGGTCTGCTGCAACTTTAAGTTCTTTTAAATCAAAACTGAAACTTTTATTTTTGCTTCTACCTTATCTACATCTCTTACGCTGCGCTGTAACTTTTATAATTGTATTTATACCTGTCTTAGTTTTGTTTTAGATTTGATTTTATATTCTCTAGCCATTTATTGGCGCTATATTGTATTCCTTCTGCACAATGTCGATGCTTTTGATGAGCAATATGAATTGCCTTGTTTTGCTATAAATAAACCTGCCTTGCCGTATCTTTTGCAACTTGGATACTTAGCCGAAAAATGTTGATGTACCTATATATCAGACGCACAAAACATGCTGTCTGTTACTAACCAATTTTAAGCTAGGCTATATGAAGGCGCATCACATGTAGCTGACGTGATGCAACACTAAACAAAACTTTAATAACAAACTGCCGTACATTCAAGTGGCATTTATTGTTCTATACAGCAACCCCGGTAAATAAACTTTTAGAAAATGTTACTGTTTTCTCTGATAATGTGTCAGACACTTACAAATAGGTACTTCAAAGACTCGTATGATTGTGTTTTGAAGAAGTGCGCCCCGGTTTGCAACAACTTCCGCTTCTCTCTTCTTCAACGGAAGAAGATTTTGCGCATGTGCAGTAGCATTCCGGATACTTCGCCGAGACCAAAACACGAGATTTTTCCTGCTTACAGCGGCAGTACGCGACAATATTGGTATTTTGTGATCCACAGAGGTGAGAAATATTGCTCAGTCACATATGGCTAGAAAAATGTCGTTTAGTCTGCAGGTTAAATATCACGTTCCTCATAACTGTTACATTTACCGAGAAATGACAGAAAGCTAACGTTAGCATTGTAGCTAACAGTCTCTGATGACGTTGTGACACGATCAGTACCAACACAGGTTAATAACACACCAAAGGCACCTCAGCAGGTCAATAATTAATGTTGCAAAAGAGATCTATGGACGCAGCCTCTCGTGTACTTCTTCAATGATTCTTTTAAAACTAATATTAGCTTCTGAAACACTACGGAGAGATCCTCATTGATAATCCAGTCACATGACTTGTCCAATAAAATTGTTATATAAATCGTCCTTCTTACCATAAAGTTTCACACCCCTGTGGTCACTGAGAAGAAGGCACGTTTTGCATTTGTTATATAACTTGTTAATCTTTTGTGTTCCTCTGCTTTAGGTTCTTCATTTTGGGCAGCCTGTCTGAGCCACAGCCATGGTGTGCATTCCCTGTATTGTGATTCCTGTCCTGTTGTGGGTATACAAGAGGTTCCTGGAGCCTTTCCTCTATCCCTTCATTTCACCAATTATTAATACATTCTGGACCAAAAAAGCAGTCCAGGAGACGGGTGCTACCGACCAAAAAGTTAACGAAACGAGTAATGGGACTTGTAAGGTAAATTAAGTTTTAAACAATGATTTTATTATGACATTTCAATAACGAAGCCTTCTTTGTCTTTATGTATTTATTTGTGTAGGGCTGTTAGGCTCAATTACTGTATGTTGAGTATCAATAGAATACAAGTATTCATTATAATATTATGCCATTACTTTCAGCCATGCTCTCCTGTTCAGATAAAAGAAAAATATCATGTTTCCACAACTGGCCCAAACAGGATCCATTTAAACACAACACATCCAGACGCTTTCAATGTATTTTATCATCTTCATAACATCAATTAATGTCATTGAATTTTGCAGGTTAAGTTGGGTTTGACTTGATCTAATAATGACTGATACTGGTGTTAGTTTTAGAGCCTTTTATGTTGTAGATAACAGCATTTTTAAAAAATGATCTCTCTGTCTTTCTCAGCCTGAAAGCAACGGTGAAGTTACTGCCAATGGATCCACTATAGCAGCAGATAAGAAGACGGATTGACGGCCCTTAATGTTTATAATGCATCTAAAACTGTGTAAATATTCCATTAATATAATACAGAGAAACTATGAATTAACTTATCATTCTTCTTTGAAATTATTGGTTTTAACAACAATCCATATTTTGCTTAGCTTGCTTTTAATTTTTCTTTTTCCACTTATGTCACAATAACTTTAAGAAACTGGTTATTGTTATGTTTTCCACATCTATCATTAACTAATACATGCATTTACTGTGTTAAATATACACTTTCAATGGAATAGTTTTTTTTAAGTGAAACTTGCAGTATAATGACTGAATAAAAGAAATCCTTCAAATAAAGAAAGATGCTCATCTATTGTTTCCATACTAAGTTGTGCATCTGCTTCAATAAGCTTGCTTACCTCTAAAGCTGTTAAGGGATCATTGTTTATATTTTGTGATATTTTAAACAATATACATGTAACAGCAATGATATACCTATGTAAAATGGTTTTACACCAATCTGATCATTGGTTGTCATAAAAAGAAAGCAAGATTATAGCAGTCCCACGACAATTTTTCACATTAATTTTGAGAGTTATGAAGAGTTTAAAGACAGAACAGGTAGATAGAAATGAATAGTTTAGCACACACACACACACACGTGTTCTTTTCCAGCATGTACCTCTGTATTTTTGTGTGCACTCACTCTTAGTGGAATAGTTTTCCTGAGTCTCTCTCTGTTTATATCTCATTATACTCATACCAGAGGTGCAGATTTGAGTCACATTAATTTGACTCAAGTCAGACTCAAGTCACAAATTTTATGACTTCAGACGAGACTTGACAAAACCAAAGCAACTCGACTAGGACTATAACATCAGTGACTCATGACTTCACTTGGACTTGGGCCTTTTGACTTGAAAATACTTGATACCTTTCCCCAATCCCCAAGATTAAAAGGTATGTTGAAAAGATGTGCTGTGATGCAATTCATTTCCTGTATCAACCAACGTTAACACTTCATTTCAGCAAGTCAACACATATTTACCCAGATCTACCTTGAACCAGTTCAACAGCCTCTTATCAAGTTGCAGGACAGAAACAGTGAAGAACTATTTTTATGTTACTGAGTGCCAGTTGTAAAAGAATTACACATAAGATTTTGTTCGTGTACAAAACAAATGTGAACAAAGAATGGATTGCAGTGCTCAAAACATGTTGGGCTAAAAATTACAGGTAGAGATGCAGCAACTTACAAAAAACTTGTTTTAACAAATAAGTACAAATAAAAAAAAAAAAAAAATTATTCATTTTAAAAAAATGTTATATATTGTTCTGTTGTTGGCATTACGTTTAGTGAAGCCCGACATGACTCAGTCTTGACCTGGTACATGACTTGAGACTTGAGTGCAAAGACTTGGGAATTAGTTGTGACTTGCAAAACACTGATTTGATCCCACCTCTGTCCAACAGCTTACTGACAACAGTGGCGTATTTAGTAGGCTATTGTGTAGGTTTACATTAGGCTATAATTAACACTTGCAGTAATTTATTTGCTAAATGACAAACAGGCAATTTCCTGCAGAAAAAGTAGCCTTGTGCCTTGTTGTAATGTAACCAAGCAGTGTTATTCATACTGTTGGTCTCTTTTTATTTACCAATTGCAGCATAATGCCTAGAAAGGAGAGGATAAGACTTCAAAATGACACTTAGTACACTTCTTTTGTTCTGACGGGAAAAAAAAGTACACTGATCTATCATTGTAGCTGCCTAACTTGCTAAAAACCTCTCCATGTGTGTTTATTCCAGAGAAATAAAACAACAATGATTGACTGATCAGTGCTATAGTGTGAAACTGTGCCAGTTCAAAGGTCAAGTAATTTCATTAACATATTGACATAAATAAATATGCAATTACATTCAACATGTGCCTGTAATGTTTATTTATTTATTTTTAAATCTCACACTGCTATAATAAGGTAGCCGGCAGTTCCACATGCCGCACAAAGTGCCCTTATCTTTCGCTGAGCACCTGCCCCCCAAAGTGTCTGTGCACCCCACCGACTGACAAATGCCTCCATCTTGGCTACTCTGCTGACTTATCATTTTAAAAGATCATCTGATGTTTACATCTATTATATTTAGACAGTATACATGTGATCGCCTGTATGAAATTATCTAAAATATGAGGTTTAAGACATGACCCTCTGAGATAGAACTAGATCTACACATCTAAGCTAGAAAACTGTCAATCTATTTGCTTTATTTCTATCTGCAACGTCACAGACGTAATCAACGCCCATATGTCGTCATCACGCAAGGGGTGGCGACGTGGAAAACATGGAGGAGAGGAGTATGTAGAGTAAACTTAATTGCCTCAAATTACCTACAAATTCAAGTATTTCCCTTTGGAAATTACAGTTAATTTAAACACTGGACAAAACTGTCTATTGGCATAAAAAACAGCCGCCTGTAACGGTCCTGAGAGCCGAGAGAGCCGCGGAAACTGCGAGAAGCATTTATGACAGGTAAGCGGTCAGCTGATAGCAAACAAGCCGTGAACGCTAGCTGTTTTCTGGACAGTGATTACTCACCCGTCGGTTAACTTGACACTCATGAATCAATAGTTTACCCAGCTATGATTCCTCGCTACTGTGTGACTGTTAGTTCAATGCGCCTGACAGTGAAAATTGCCGAGTTTTTTCTTGCACTTGAAACAGGATGAGCTAGCTAACGTCATGCAAGTTGGGTAACTAACACAGCAGATGCAACATTAGTCACGTTATGAGCAGATACAGCCAAAGACGCATTAAATAGCACACTGTATATGGAGACTGAGTATTGCTCTGGCAAGGTCACAGAGGTCTGTTCGCCAGTGACACCATGAAGATAATAAAATGGCATATGGCAAATGGCGTTTGTGCTTTATATTTATTACCATTAATAAGTATGACCTATTCCTCTGTGGTTTACCACAACTGCGTGCTTCCAGTGTGCTCCAGTTTAATTGGACAAATGTTGGCTGGCTGGCAACACCCGTGTGCTTAAGGTGTGTCAATTCAAAAAAAACAAAACACACGTCCTGGTTCCGTATAGGTCATCCTGTAGTGGAGTTGGCCTCTCTTTCACATGAGGGTATTGGACTTGGTGGTGACAGGTAATTTTGCTTACATATAATTAGTCAGATCCTGAATTTGATTTGAATAACATGGATAGGGAGACTGGTGAGCCTCATCATCAGTCCCAGTGGCAGCATGTCTTCTTTGCATTGTTGATTAGCCCCTGGAGCAAAGGCTCATTTAGTAACTCAGCTACTTGTGTTACATCTTTGCCATAGATAGTGGGACTAAGTTAGAGGTGATGTCTAATCTGTATTGTAATTCTGTTTACAAGTGCTAAATAATATAATGAGTCTTAATTTTGTGCCAGTTGCATCCCCCACTGGGCTTTTTTGCTGCACACTGATGTTTTAAGGGCCACTTTTGCCATCCTTGGCGGCAAAGTTTCTGCATTTAAGAGAGAAGCCAAACTCTGGGTGCCTGATAACTGAAAAATCTTGAATAAGGCAGATATTGCTGAATTGTGGTCATCAGTTTAACTTGGATAGACTGTGACTGCATGTTTTTTCTTAGCTAATTAGACTTTTTCTGTAAAAAATAACACTTGGCAGATATTCTCTGTGTTGAGTTCATAATTTATCTAGTTTTGTAAGTTAGTTTCCAGCATTCCAACATTTTTCAGGGGGGCGTGTTTATATATTAATTAGAGAGCAGACAATACAGACAAGAAATTAACAGAGAGAGAGAGAGATGGGGAATGGCATGCAATAAACAAAGATCCTCAGGCTGAACTGGGAACACTGTGATTATAGGGTCAGCACCTTAAACCCCTGGGGCAGCAGGGTGCTCACCTCTAAACATACTCAAATTTGACTGCAGGTACAGAAATGTAATAGTGCTGTAGCAAATATAAGCTGCTTGCCTCATAACAGCCTTCAAATGGTTCCACACATACCAGACTGATATGACTGACTTCTCGTTCACCTTGGTGAACACTGGTCAGCAGTGGCTCCACGTACTTGTGGGGTTTCTCAAGGCTCCAGATTGGGTCCTATCCTCTTCTCTTAAAAAACAAATAGTAAGGATTCTATACGGCCTTTGCTGGAATGTTTATGTGATATCAAGACTTTGATTAATTTAAACTTTCTCAATCTTGAAAATAAAAAAGATATTGTAATGTTTGGAAGACCAGACCTCTTGCTTGACTATGCTGGTTTTCTTGGCCTTTTAGTATCACACAATCAACCTTTTGTTAATAATCTTCGTGTAATTTTTGACAGCATCTTCAAATTGGACAAACAAATTAGTTCGGCTGTCAAAACTAGCTCTTTTCAATTAAGACTTTTGGCCAAGGTAAAGCCCTGTCCCCCCCACCCAAAGATCTCAAGAGAGTTTTCTATGCTTTTATAACCTCTCAGTTAGATTATTGTAATTCTTTCTATATGGGCATAGATCATTCGACACTTCATCATTTGCAGTTGGTATAAAATGCAGCCACTCGTCTTCTAAATAGAAAAAGAAAACAAGACCATGTAACACTACTATTGGCCTCCCTCCACTGGCTTCCTGTTCATTTTATAATTAATTTTATTGCTGGGTATAAGGCTTTAAAAGCTCTGGCGCCACGTTATCCAGCAAACCTACTGTATCCTCACACTCCAGTTAGAGCACTGAGGTCGACCAGTCAGATGCTCCTGGATCCTCACAGAAGCAGGGACAGAAACAGCGGCAACTGAGCCTTTGCAGTGGCAGTCCCTAAGCTGTGGAACAGCTTACCTCTACAAATAAAAACTGCACTACGTTATAAACCTTTAAGTCACTACTTAAGACCCACCTCTTTTCATTGGTGTATGATTGATTCAAGGCTGACAACTTGAATTAATTTCATCCTTTGTTGTATTCCAGTTTGCTCTATTATGTATATTTTATCTCATGTCCCTATTGTTGTTTGCTTTTGTATCTGTTTTTATGTTTTATGCCTGTCCAGCTCTTTGGTCAACTGCGAGTGTTTTTAAATGTGCTCTATAAATAAAGTTTGACTTGACTTGACTTGACTAATAAAGCCTAAAAGGAATACATCACCCCCAAAATGACCATTTGTACATCAGATAGCAATGTCGTGTTACCTTGTACTAAGAAAAACGAGAAAAACAGCATGACTTCTTGACTCATGAATGGTCATTTTTGTGCTGCCTTAAATGCATAACATTCTGTGAAGTGGCTTTAGACATGCTGCGCATAGTTTAGGATGAACAGAGTTGTTCATTTTTTGTGATGGTACCAAAGTTAAGAGCATTTCTCTGCCTCTGCCACAGGATTTGGCATATGCCTGGTGAAAAAGCAGTGAAGAGCGGTGAGTCTGGCTGATTGGAGCCAGTAGAGATGGGAGCCAACACCAGCCAGGTCAGTGACCTGTCCGATAACCCCAGCCTCAAAGCCCTGGTGGGCACGGAGTCTATATCGGAGAATGACCCTTTCTGGAATCAGCTCATCTCCTTCACCTTCATCAGTCCCACTAGCAGGTAAATAAACACACATATAGGAAGGTTCTGTCAGACATGTGGCCAATAATGTGGTGTAATTATAAAGAGAATACTTGGGGAAAAAAAACTCACTGTCCAAAAAAAAACAACACACTGTTTCACAGCTTTCTTCTGAGCTTTCAACTTATTCTTATGATTCTTACGACATAAGATGCTGTTAAAGGTACGCAGAAAGTTAACAGGTGGACCTTTTGTTAGGGATTCTCAGCTAAACTACTGTAAGGTCAAGAACTTTCACACCCAGTACTTTTGGTGTTTTTGACTATTATGTTGTTGATTAAGTGCATTTAAAAAAGTCTGTTTTTGCTTTAATTACTTGTGATTGCCAGGCCGTCCTGTCAAGAGTTATACAGACTAAATCATCAGAATAAGAATTAAAATAACTTGACACTGGAAAACATGATAGCAATAATCAGAATAATTGTTAGTTCCATCTCTAGATATCCTTATATGTGGAGAAAAACAAGAAGCCTACCAGGAAGGGAAACAAATTGGAGGTAAAATTGATCGTGACAGTGGCAACATTTCCTGAACTGTAAACCTTGGGGCCCTCGGTGGAAAATATATCTCCTGGAAGTGTTTCTCATCAAAATTTTATAGCTGGTGTGTTTAAAAATTTAGTAGGCAACAAGCTATTACTGACTCCTCCAACAGCTTCTTGCAAATTCCTCCGTTTTGGACAAATCTCCACAAGCATCTACTCAAAAGTAGTAGTACTCTCTTCCAACATTCCAACAGACATTTGGCACACAACCTTTCCAATGAGAAAGACCTCTAAGATTCCCAACCAGGATCAAACATTAAACTGTGGACAGGATGTTTGCAGAGCTCACCTCAGTAATCATTTAACAGGGTTACTGTCCTGCTTGACTGAGAATAGACTGACATGTAGTTTCCCTGTTGAAAGGTAAAGACACCGCCTCACCTCCCATCAAACTTTGGCTGATTTAAATACTCATCAAGTAAGGGCGTTTCAGTCGTTCAGATTTGAAAGGTTAACAGAGCATATGCACATATGCACTGTACTAATCCTGCTCATTATTATGCTATCTGTTCTTAAATGATAATTAAAAAACACACAAATACAAGATATAAAGTGAGCATAATATGAGCATTGGGGGTAACACAAAAAAGAGGACTGTTGGAGTGGTTTGAGTGCCCTCAGAATGACCATTTCTTTATTAATTAGTCATGCCATGTTACCTTGAAAATGGCAAATGTGTTAATGTATTGACTGATTGGGGTCTACGTTGAACAACAGCAAAACTATCAAAACATCCATTTGCAAACTCTCACACAACTCGTGCAGTATAGTCCAAGTCTCATTTATCCAGTCGTATGCTTAGTTCCTCACAAACATTTTTTGTTAAAACCTTACAATTTAAAACTGAGCAGAACTTCAAATCTAGACTACATTATTAAGATTTTTTTTAAAAAGCACGTGTTGAGCATACACAGCACTGAGCACACAACTGGATAAATTAAACTTGGATTATACTGCACGATTTGTGTGAGAGTTTTTAAATGGATGTTTTGTACTTTTACTGTAGTTAAACATGATTCCCAATTAATCTATATATTTGCTGTTTTTTATGGAGGCATGCAAAAAAACAACAACAACAAAGTTTTCTTCACCCATTCAAGGTAACATGGCATGACTAATTGATCTACAAATGGTCATTTTGTGGGTTACGTTTTTCATTAAAGTCACTGCTGCAGCGATTATTTTCATGATGGATTATTCTGCTCATTATTGTCTTGATAAATTGTTACATCTGTAAAATGTCAGAAAATAATGCAAAGTGTTCACAGGCTCCAAAAGTCAAAGTCTACATGCTTATATTGTGGGTCTCTTTGGACCAACAGTCCTAAACTCGAAGATTTTAAGTTTATTTTCCTTTTCTGCCTAAATCTCTCCTTCTCTGTTTTTCCTTAAAACAGTGGAGACTCCAAGTTACTGGAAGAGGCTGTCATCCCCCTCGCCAAGATCCTCAGTACGTTGCTGTGATATAAAAATGCTTCATGTGTGATTTTTTATTTTTATTTTTACTGGTCAATACCTAGGTCAACTTGTCACAATGAATGTCAGCCTTTCCAAAGATCAAATTAGAAAAAATAATCACTAGTTTTTTCTTGTTGTTTGCATGCCAAATTAGAAGATTAGAAGGTTTTCTTAGCATTTGTAATGCTGCTGATTAAGTTCTCCCCTGTTTTCTTTTTTTTTCCAAGTTGAAAACAATCCCAGAACGGGGAACTTTGGCGCTCTTGTGAGAATTTTCCTGGGAAGAACCAAAGAGCTGAAAATCTCTACAGAATGCCAAGAGTAAGTATGGGAACCTCAGAGGAGATAATGAACTCAGATGACTGTGTCAGTAATGATAGACCCCATGCATGTCAGTGTTTGCTGCGCGGGAGTGCTGGCCACTTATTGTTTGATCACAGGCAGTCAGCGAATCCTTATTTTTTACAGGGGAGAAACACTGAAGTGGTTATAGTTTCCCATGAGAAAACTGCTGAGGTATAACCATCAACACATGTGGTATTATTCTGCACCGACTGCCAAGATCCATTTCCACAGAGATTGACCCTGCCCAAGTCACCCAAAATGCTTCGGGTGGAACTCTTCATTCTCTATTAAACATCATTAGAGGTTGGAGTTATCGCTCCCCATCCACTCCCATCTGTTTTTCTCACATTTCGTAACAGATTTTGTCCCATAAACAAACCTACATTTTCTGTGTCAAAAATAATTGGCATGTGCAAATTGTCAATTTGTGGGACTGATTAGACACCCCCAAGTTGGTGTTTAGTGGTTGTGAAACATTGTGGCTTGCACTGGATGGTTCCAATCATTACTTGTTTTCCTCTTCATTTGTTTCTCACCAACTTTGTCCCAAATTTATCTCTGTGTGAATATATAGTAACGTGTAGTATCATTATATGCTATGGTGAAGGCCATGGTATTCTCACAATATTTTCTAGGGTGTCAGTTAAGTGACGGTTGTAATGCAGTTATGAGAAAACAGTTCACTGTCACCATTTTAATCAGTACAGCGGGAGATAAATATAATGTACAGTAACTCAAAAGCCATTAGTGATGTTAGGGATTGTGTCATTATCTGAGAAAGACCATAGTGTCACTACTTCAAATGTGACCCTGTGACCAATGCTACATTGGTTCTGCTCAGTCAGTGGCCATCAGTTTAAGATGATGAAAATTTGATAACCTGATGCTGTAATAATTTGCCATGAACAAATTACCTTAAGAGTTACAGTCCAGTTTCCAGTAGAGTTGTTGAGGTACTGATACTAGTATTAGAAACACCCCAGATATCGCACTAAAATGCTGGATCAGATATGCAAGCCTATGCGCTGACCCAATGCCACCTAATTTATTGATAAATTGTAAAGTAGTTTCAAATCTGGATAAAATGTCAGTTTCCCCAAAAATCAAATCTCCTTCGCCACTCTAAAATATTCCCCTACATGGTAAGTTGCACTGTGCAGCCACTGGCAACTGCTGTTTTAGAAAAAATAGCATTAGCTGTTAGCAAAATGTCAGCAATTTGTTCATTTCTGTTCAGTGTCCCAGGTATGAGTCCTAGAACCCGGGAATAAGTTAGCACTTTACCAATCATGGTTCCCCTTTCTCTGAGGAAATGGGTTTTTGATTTGATACCTGAAAAATAGTCTGTGGTGAACACAAGTTTTGGAGACTTTCACACTTTGTGCTTTGACATAAAATACATCAGTAAATACCCCACTCGTGAACTCTGAAGCTTCTATGTGTCTTTAAAAAAGGTGGTTACCAACAAGTGGCTAAATGAGACTACAGAACATCATGATGCTGCGCCGCGCCGAGCACAGCTTTACAGTCTTGTTCTGGTGGCGATGGTGGGTCATGCGACCGTGGTCTAGTTCGTTTATAGCCTAGTGTTAGCTTTTCACTTGTGGCGAATGCATTTAGGCGTAAGTAATTATGAAAGTGGTGTTCATTCATGAAGGTTATCTTGCTGAACAAAACATGTCAGTATCATAAACCTTTGTTTGCCACAGAGCTTATTCATATCAATAATCCAAAATGCAATGGAATAATCCAATTGGCGTTTTGACTACTGACTGACTGTCAGCCTGGGGTACCCCATGGCATTCATTCTCTTTATGTATTTGTTCATGTTTTATCAGGCGTTTAACCTGAGTCAAACCATACAACAACGATAGCAAACATTTCACATCCATACAGGGTTAGTAGTATACAGCTATTTTTTTTTTTCTTTTGCAATGGTATTGAGACGCTATTTGTATCGGATGTTATGCAAATTCAGCTATTTCAATTGTTAGTGGAAAGAAAAAAAAGATATCGGAACATCTCTAGTTTCTAGTTTGAGTAGGCAACATACACAAGGGCTTTAATCCCACACTCAAGTGTGCCAAGCAGCTCTTGAATTAATGTGTGTAACTGTTAACATTTGAAGGACTATATTACTGAAGATCATACAGATGGGTGACTAATTAAGTGTCTCAGTTTGTAGTCAGGCCACCAGAACAGATTCAGTGCTTCTTGGCAAGTCTGAACTCTATTAGTGGGATGAACACCATTCCTTTACGAGGTATTCACTCATTTATATATGCAACCTTCATTTAACCTGGTATTTTCATAGAGATCAAGATCTATTTTGCAAGACAGACCTGAGTACAGCAGACAGAAAGAAAAACAAACATATATTACTAAATAGATTAGAAGATGAAATTTTATATTATATTATTTGGTCTTAAGGTGATGGTAGTAAAGAGCCTTGTGTTACACACTGGTCCAAAATTCAACTAGGTTGAGATGTGGTGATCGAAAAGGCCATAGAAATTTATTGACATCATTTTTAAACTCACCAAACCACTCAGTGATTCTAAATCCACAGAGGCGTCTGCATGTGATGTGTTTGTCTGCTCTTTTATTCAGGTTTTTCCTTTAATTTGTCCCCTGTGTGCACAGGGTCAGCCAAACTTTCTTTAGTATATTTTGGACATAGAATATCAATGGCACGTAGCCAGCCCCTTCAGAGCATTTATTCCCCTCACGGCTTCTGTGTTCGACCTTGAACGTGATGTCCTTTTTTATGTGTTTCTCTTCCGCAGTCAGCTGTTTATCTGGCAGGCCCACAACGCTCTGTTCATGATTCGCTGCCTGCTCAAGGTGTTCATCAGGGAGATGAGTGAAGAAGAGCTGCACCTGCAGTTCTCCTACCAGGAGAGGGCACCAGGCTCCTGTGGAGGTGAGCTCCATCAGATTGATTGTGGAAGAGGAAAATGTGTCAGTGTGAGATTGAAGTGGGGCCACAATTTTCATAAAGAAATCAGCTAAGAAATTTAACAACTGGCTTGAAGTGAACACCTCTCCTTTTGTACACATGGCAGCAGTGTTGTCTGAGGCAAAATGAAGGTGCTTTTAATCAATTGAGAGAATTTTAAACTTTAGTGCACTTAACACAAAAATCCACATCATCTGCTGGAAAATCTTATGAGCAACATTCTTAAAAGTGTTTTGCACCCAGTAGACTCATAAGGTGTGAGTTATTAGATATGGCCGCAAGGGTCAAATGTGTTACGCTTACCTTCATACCAAAAGAGAGATAAGAAATTGACTTTTTAATTGAGCACAAATACCCCTGGTTACTGACCTGGATCAGCTGCCTCTGAGAGACTCCTTTAATAAAAGTCTGAATGTGCGTCCACTAAATGCACATCATATTTGGCCTCAAACACAAGCCCTGTCTGAGGTAAGTCTCCAAGTAAACACTGCGAATGGGTCCCCACCTGATGACCTTGACAGATATTAATAACATAATAACACTTTTTTGGTGCTCACTTACAGAGACAATGAAAATATAATTAAAAGGAATAACAAAAATACAAATTTTAGCTCATTTCCGTCATTCTGCTGTCTCTGTTTGTTATCCCTGCTGCCAGTATTCACTCGCAAACACGAACTGTGACATTTTCACAAACACGCTCCCTACAGACCTTACAGGGTTTTATCTGCTGTGTTGGATGATTGTTATAAACATATCTTTCTGTGACTTGCCTGCAAAATGACACAAAGCTAATTACAGCTTGTTGAAAGTAGTAAAGGGAAAATAATCCAGGGTATGTAAAGGTCATGAAAAGCCTTAAAAGCATTGAGTACAAGTTCCTCTTAGGCCTTAGAGAGTATGAAAATGTCTTGAATTTAATTTTAAAAAGCCTTAAATACTTTGTCATGCCTTCTGTAGGCAGTAATGTAAGTTATGACATTTTTTGTGTTTGATTGTGGGCTGTTGGGAGATGCTTCAGAGCTATTAACAAAAAGAGGTCATTGCTGCCACTGTTGATTGTGCTCGCAGGAGGCTGTTCAGCCCTTTTTGTGGAGTTTCAATCAGCACCATTAGACGTGCAGTGAGCACTGTTGTCACTGCTGGTTATAGTAGCAGGGAACTTCATTGTCCCATAATGGACAAGTGTGAATTTAGTAAAAACTTGAATTAATTAATCATATTAATTTGGTTAATCCATTTATTCAGTGTATGATGCTTAATTGCGACCAGGCCGTGTTGATTTGATTAATTATATCATTAGGAATTATTGCTCTACACTGCTGGGAAGTACTGAAACTCTGATTTAATAATAAATAATTCTAGGCCGTATCGTCTCTCCTGGTTCTCCATCATACTTTCATCGTGAAACAGGTCTTAAATTACATTCTATGTGGTATTAAAAATGTCTTTAAAAGTCTTAAATTTAACTTGGTGAACCTTGTAGAAACCCTATAATCCCAATTAGCTAATTTCTCTCATGGGATGGGTATAATGGGAGTTGGAAGGAGCAAAGAGAGACAATGATCAACAGGGAGCTGCCATATATGTCTCGTATAATAACTCCCTCAACCCCTTGTGTAGAAACAGGCAGCGAGGACCTCCTGGAGGAGCTGTTGTCCAACCTCATTCACCTGATAGTAGAAGTGCCCCTGCTGTAAGTATCTGTCTTGTTTGTGTATATGAGTGTGCATGAATGTGTGTGTGAGAGAAAGTTGAACCAAACAGTCAGTTGTGTCTTATAAAGCTTGGGGAATGCTCTCTCAGAAAATTATACCTTGATGCAGTAAAGTCAAAAATCTGAATTTAAAGCCAGATTCTCAACATTATAATCACCTGTAACAGCTTTGCGGGACTGGGCTGACGTTTCTTATGGCTGAACCAATTCAATGGTGAAACGTAACGGATGTAAAACATGTGCAATGTGTTAACATTTTAAGTCAGGCTTCTCCGATTCTCTGATCAATCTGTTAGTTTTATTTACAGATGAAGTACGCTATGTTTTAAAAGTAGCAAGCAGTCACACAGTGAAAAAAATAAAATCATGTATAGAAATCAAAAACTTTGATGCATTATTATTAGGCTTGCTGTGGTAGTCGGTGTTACAAGTGTTACACCATGTTCAGGCACACACTGTTTACATTACTCACCCACCACCCCCACTGTCATATTTCTTGTCTTATTAATTAGTCATACGACATAAGCTACAGTTATCAACTCAATGCTAATTGGGAACCTGATAACGTTAACGAGAGACAAAGAGTTGATTACATGCTCAGAAGATGGAGGTGTGCAGCAACTCACCTGCAGCTCTTCATCCGCTCATGTTGGCTGCTCCTTCTTGTTCCATTACTTCTTGCAACATTTCAAACTGATCTGCGGTCAAAAATAGCCAAAATTTGTTGTTTTGTTTTGTAGACATGTTTTTAATGAAAGATAGTACTAACAACTCTGACAAACACATTACATTTCCTGTGACTACTTCATTAAAAAAGTCACTTAAAAGCTTTTAACTGTGTGTTTCAATGCGTTTTAATTTGAGTTCTATCGATATTGAGCGTCATTGAAGAATATCTTTTCTGGTTAAATGTTCAGTGGAATCGATAACACAGGTGTTGTCATGACTTATTAACTGGTGGGAAAATTCCCTCACCTTGGCACCCCAAATTAAGATGCATAAGTTATTGTTTTGTACTTGGGTCGTAGCCTGTGAATCGTAACCAAATCCCCTTATTAATTTCTTACATATACCCAAAATGTCACCAAGCAAGACTAATTTAAATACACAACTGTATAGCATCTTTTCACATCTCTAATAGTTTAAGATCACTTGTTTGACACTGTATTATCAGCATAATGTTCACAGGAAAACATGAAGTATTGGTGACTTTTGTGCCGTTTCTCAGCCCAGCCCATCTTTCAGTTTGACTCCCTTGTTTTTATTCATGTTTGTTGGTTGTTAATGTGTGTAGGATGTTAGTCATTGAGCAGTTAATGAAAAGCAGTTTGTGAAAAGTTTGTATGTGTAACTCTCCCTTTGCGTGCTCCACTGGCTCATCCGCTCCTTGATTCACTAACCAAGAGAAGCTGAAATCCATTATAAAACAAGGTTAGGCTTGGATGTCCATATGTTTCACTCCCAGAGTCGTCAGCCAGACTGACATGCTGGAGCTGAGCTGGCAACGTGATGAGCAAAGGGACAAAATAAAAAAAAAAAAGGAAGGGATATGACTAAAAGATGTTTGTTGTTTCGGAAGAAGAGAAAGGGCTTGAAATGAAAGTTGGATTAGGAGCCGTGCCAGTGAGTGGGAGAGGAGGGAACATCATGATTGAAAAATGGTATCATCCTTTACTCCCCGTGGGCGGCATGCACGCTAACACTCTCTGCTTTAATGAGCGAATATTTCTGTGTGTTTACTCATCAATGCTGGAATTATCTCCTGCCTGCCACTCAGTCTGTCACGTAGAGACAAAGATACAGTAGTATGTACGTCTCTGTGGGCAAAATCCTCCTCTGCAGTGTCAAAACAAGTTCACAGAAACATGACTGACAATTGCTATTTTCTTGACGCTGCATCTTCCACTTCTCTCTTTTCCCTTGTCTGTATTGTGTCAGTCTTGATCCTCCCCTCTTTGTCTCTTTGTCAACCAGTCTACTTTCTCTCTCTCTGTCTCTCTCCTTCTCTTCTGTTGTCTCCGGACATCAAACCCTGGCTCCTTTGTAAAATGCGTTCAGCATTCCAACGTTATTCATTGTTCCCAGCTTTAAGACTTTACCTGTTTTTCTTCCCTCCACCACTTTGTGACTGTCAACCCATTTCCTCTGTACGTGCTCCTGGTTTGGATGGAAATCTTAGTTTCCCCAAATCCTGCATTTCTGCACTTCTGGGGCTTCAAAAGAAAGACAGATGCACCAGAATTAGTCCCTTTTTGTTTTTCCACACATACTCTGTGACATGCCGCTTCTCTCTGAAATTATTTGGAGCCTGTATATTTAGTTAGTGCCTTACATTTGCACTAAGCCATATGATTAAAGCCTATGGTCAAGACTTTTCTGCTATACAGTATGTGGCTTCATATCTTACAGCCAACCCTTTTTTGTTATATATTTAGCAACCTAAAACTTGAATGTTTTATTTGTATCTTTACAAGCTTATTAAAACCTTGGCACAGATAGTTAGGTTAAGATAAAGGATAGGTAGAGTTCAGATTATTAGTAAAGACACTTGTTTTCCATTTACAGCCTGTGAGTTTAGCTGTATCATTTTTTCACTGGCAAGTGTGGAGCTGAAACAATAAGATAATTAATTGACTGGTCAGTAAACAAAACAAAAAATCAGAATTTTTTTAACGTAGTGATGTTAACTGAGGATTTTTTTTCTATCTATTTTTTCTGGCCTGATAAAGTAAACTGAATACCTTTTTGTTTTGGACTGTTAGTTGGATGAAAACAGACTATTTCATGTAGTCAACCTGGACTTTGTGGAATCTTGATGGGACATTTTTCACAATTTTTATACACACAAAAGAAAATATTCAAGTTTTGGCCATGATGAAAATATTTGTCGAAGCCCTAGATTTGACATTTGTGTGCATCCGTGCACAGACACAGTCAAGTGATAATCTTTCAGTTTGAGATGTATTTGGTAAAGACTGTGTGAAAGTGAAAGAAAAACACCACCACCCACTTGATTGAAGGTGTCAGTGGAAGCACGTAACAGTAAAGTTAAGCTTCAATGGAAGGATACTTGTCCGAAGTGGGGTCACTTTTCACTTGTATTGTCATTGTAAACCACATTGCAAGTGAGATACAGAATGCCTTTGACAACTGTAAATAACCTGCTTCACAGAAAGCAAGGTGTGATAAATAGGTAATGTGTAATAGAATAATTAGATATCAGTACAAGCCTGCATAGAGATCATGCATTTTTATTTTAATGATTAACATATATTACCATTGAATTAATATACATATAATGCCTATATTAAAGATGTGATATAAGTGATTAGAATTTATTTGCATTAACCTTATGCGCATCTGTCTTTTCTCTGTAGTGACATCACCTATAGCATCCTGTTTGAAGCAGTGACAACGCTGCTGGTATTCTTCTCCTATCAGCTCTTCCACAAAGACATCCTTCGAGATGGAATAATCTACCAGCACATCATGAAGGGACGATGGTGAGAAAACACCCACACACAAGTTTACACTTTAGTGAAGACGGCTATCAACTCAATGTGCCAAACTATCTGTTAAAAACTGCATGACCGGTGCTCTCAGTAGCTCACCTGTTAAAGCATGCACTCCGTTTACTAAGGCTGTGTCCTTGCTGCAACGGCCAAAGATTTGATTTCTGCCTGCAGCCCTTTGCTGCATGTAATTCCTTCTCTCTCCCACTTTCCCCTTGAAGCTATCCTGTCCAATAAGGGGAAAAAGCCAGAAAAATAATCTTTGGTTATATGTTAACCAAGACATTAACTCTAACCTTAACCCCAAAACCAAGTTTGCATGAGAATAGCAGTACCAAATGTAAAACAAACAAATAAAGGTGGAACAAGTTCCTAAAATATTGACTGCTCTATGAGTTAATGCCCAGACACACCAAACTGACCTCAAAGACCTCGTGGCAACGAAGGCCAACTGTTGCATCGTCTCATGTTGCCTGTGTTTTTGTCAAAAAGTTGCACTTGAACACACCACAAAGACTACAGCCAACAGCCAAGTAGCACGTACATTCTGTGCCTGCATGAAAGGAGATAAGTCTCAGCAGAAAACGGTTGTCTGTATTTGTCTTTCGGAAAGCAGAAGATTGATAGGACGGATTTAAGACGCTAGGTAGCCAGTTAGCACATTAACAGTACAATCCCGTGTTGAAAGAACTAAGGATTTTTACCTGTGTTTGAGAACAATAAGCAAAACAATTATGAAGCTGTTTGTTTGCTTCTCACTTTCTTATCTCTCTGCTACACTGAACTGAACTGCCAGTGAAAGTGATTTCATTCACTAATGGGCTCTGCCATCTCCGACGCTAATTCAACATACTGAATTGGCCAAAAAAATAGGCGACAATGGCTGACCTGTGCCAACGGTGCGGGACACACCGCAAAAACTAGGGCGACAGACGCTCACCAATGGCTCGACATTGACCGACGGCCGACCGTCAGCTTGGTGCGTCGGGGCACTTACTCTCACTTGCCTCTGTAACTAGGTCGTCCACAATCTGTCAACGACTTTTTTGAACGCAGGCCCAGATCATTTTGGATCCTCTCCAATCCAATGTGGCACCGTCTGATCCAGGCTACTGTTCATCTGTCCAGACTCTGATACTCTCTGTGCTTTCAGACAATCTCATCATGTTCCAAACAATGTCTATATGTGTCATTCTTTGTCTCCACTCTGACGTTATAGTCTGTAATTTTGAGGGAAAGTGTACCAGTGAGTCTCTTTTGTGAATATGATAATAATCACAAGCTTTAAAATGAAAAAGGTAATACGTTATATGTGATAAGATAACTTGCTTAATGCTAATAAAAGTCAAATCAAATCAACAGCCTGATGTTGACCTGCACTTCTAAATGCTTTGAACCCAATTTCCCTCAGTCCATTATTATCTCTAATGGTAATAAATGCAGATAAATGCCGAAACACTGAATGCATTTTAAAGTCTAGTAGTGCAGTTCAGATGGGTGGACAGAGGATGGAAGTAATTTTCTTTTAGCACTCTCGCAGCATGAGAGCCAAACGAGAGCACTTTGGATTAATTGCCACTGAGCTGAAGAAAGGCTTCCAAGTAGCTGATGTTGGCAAAACAGATCTGAAATGGTTTCGCCATTTGGCCAGTTGAGAAAGCAAGGCTGTGCGTAACCAGAAAAACAGTGATATGGGATATCGTACACAACCAATTACATGTATGTCACTCACTGGGAGAGGGCTGAAGTGATGAGGGAAGAGAGGAGTCTGTCACTGACACCTGATATGGACACCTGTGGCTGAGAATAGGATCTCAGTCTGTCTGGCTGTACACACATACACCTGCATGTGCGTGTAAGAACATGCAGGGCTGGGCTCTGCTTTTTATAACACCGTGACTGGAGTCGTCAGCCACTCGCAGTAGTGACAGATAATGAGGCAGAGATGGCAGTTGAGCTGAACAAGTTTTTTTAGGTTTGATAAAGGGAGTAATTCAATCTGTTGTGTTCGTATTCTTAATTTAGTTGTCCAAGTCAGATAGAATTGATGTTTCTGTTAAGCAGGAGAGGAACAGCTTCTAATGCCAGAAGACGAGATAACCTCAGGGCTTTTATTTTGAAAAATTTGCAGCTGGGCCCGAGGAGCAACCTATTTTTCAGTGTTCTATAGAGAATACCTGAAATGTTGAAGACCCCACATGTTTTACCTCTTTCAGACAAAGCATGCCCTCAGGTTTCCTGGCATCCAGCTGTCTTTTTAAACCTCTCTTTCCATTTGTCTCTCTTTTCCCCAGTTTGTCTTTAACCAGTCGACTGGTGAAGACCCTGCTCTATAACTTCATCAGGCAGGAGAAATGTCCACCTCCAGCAACCCACATCTTTGAGCCGAAAGCTGAGGGAGGCCTGCTTTACGGCCTGGCGTCAGGGGTGGCAAGTAAGAGTACACACATCCACACACTAACAAAACAAAAAGGAAAAACAACAAAGGAGATACAAGTAGAGAGGTCCCTGGTGTTTATTTTCTAAAGCTTAAAACTAAATTGCATATAGAATAAATGACTACCTGAGCTTTGTAGTAAAGTTTGCAAGGCTACATCCTATTTGAACTCATACCCGCGAGCATCCGTTTTTTTATTACACTGGAAAGCTGAATGGATCTTTTGGATGCAGTCAATGTGTTTTCCTCCAGACCATATGACTTACATCAGTGGTTCCCACCCTCTACGGCTTGTGACTCCCTAGAATGAAGCAATATCTATGTATGACCCACAGTCACTGAATACTCAGTTATTCTGAGCTCTTCAATCAGAAGTATTTTTCCTTTTAAGACTGTTGCATTACAATGATAAATGACTTTGGCGTGACGTGGAATTATCCAAAATTTTAAAAAACAAATACAAACATGGGAAAAAGTCAACCTAATATTTTGTAAGAGAAATATATGCTCTCCTTTCTTATCATTTCAACCATCTTGTGACCCCTTAAGCCTAATTTTGGTAGGCTGCCTCACAGAAATGACACATTTTCGACAGAAAAAGTGTCGCTTGACACTTTCCTTTCATGTCGCACACCCGGAGAACTTTATTATGTCATAGACACTATCGTATTTTGTCGCGCAACATGATTGGGTAGTCCCATTACATCACCTATTCAGCCTGTGGCTCCCTTGTTTGGCTCGATGGACGCACTGACCATTCCTTTTCTTGCGCTATTGTTGTCCTCTCAGAATTCAGTTTAAAATGTCTTCCTCTTTGAGTAACTCACTGATTTCACCAAATTCCTTCTTTATCAAAATGCTAATTGATGCGAAGTTGCACAAATATAGATGGAAAACAAACAGCTGTCAGAGGGATATATATACTGATCAGGAAGATATAATGTAACTGAACAGTCCAGCTGTTGGATAGCATCTGGTTACCATGGAGACAACTGAAACCTTTCGCCTGAAGCGTAAATTGAGAATATTGAGCGACAGTTTTTTAAAGGCCTCACCATAAACCAGGCTTTAGATTTACTCTGGACCCCCTTCAGGAGTGCGATTGTTACTTCTTCGTCATTGTTCGATCACTCCTGTTGTTTGTCTCTATTGCAGTTTGTTGTCGTGATGTTGCTACATCCCACACATCAAAATTAAGCTGTTGAATAATAGGAATGACGCTCAAATTGCAAAAATAAGAGCCAGACGGTAAAAAAAATGAGAGAATTGAGTGTCAGTGTCTTCCTTTTTTCCTCGGAGCAAACGGGTGAGAAGTATGATTAATCTGAGAAATGAAAGTGCGAGCCATGCTGACAGCCATGGCAGTGTGGATGAAAGTGATGAGTCAAAAATGAACAGAGTGTGTGTGTATCAGACTGGTAATGCGCTCCGTGCGTATGTGTGTTGAATGCATGTTTGTTTGAGTGTGAGAATAGGGCTGGGTTTCCCCCACAGATAAATGCTCTTTGTCGGTTGTTGGTGGCAGATTCCTATCAGTGAGCCATCAGCATTCAACCCAGCCTGTCTGTCTGTGGCCAGCGATCGGCCCGATGAGTTATGGTGCCCTGTCCTGTTCTGTAATCCCCTAGAGCCTGTCTGTCTGCAGCCGCCTCCCTTATACACACACGCACAGACCCAACAAAGACACAAGCGCTCTTATTCTCAGAGCTCAGAAACAACACTTGTTTTCTTTCTCCGTCTCTCTGTCTCGTACATGCACGCAGTCATCGGGGATTGGCAGAACACGCTTTTTAATTTGAATGTTGAAAATGGGTGTAGGCACGGGTGTTGTTCTATGGTACCAGTAAATATCAGCTGAATTTCATTTAGCATGAGCCAATACTCAGCTAGTTAAAGGGGAACTCCACCAATCTAACGCATTAAGGTCAGTTGACCAAACACCATTGGTATCTGAACACCCATGAAAACAGTTGTATAACATCCTCTGTGGTTCTGGAGGAGCTTTTCCATGTCTGAGAAAACAACCCATATAATATCTTCAAATTTGTTTCTGCAGAAATCCTGTGTTACAAACTGGGCATTCACCAGGCAACAAAGCTCTGACAAAAAGATGCTATGGGTTGTATTTTGGGAAATGCAGGATCTAGCACGTTATGGAGCTCGACATATTTCTTTAGGACTTAAAGTCAGGATATCTGAAACACTTCCCACTAGGGCTGCAACTATCACATTTGACTTTCGAATAATCTGTTGATTGTTTACTCGTTTAATCAGTTAGTTGTTTGGTCTGTGAAGTGTCAGAAAATGGCTAAGAATGTCTGTTGGTAGTTACCTGAAGCTCAGGATGATGTCCTCAAAGATCTTGTTTTATCCACAACCCAAATATAATTGAGTTTACTGTCATAGTGGGGTAAAGAAACCAGAAAATACCAGAATTTTGACTTTTTTTTTTTTTAAAAAAACACCAAAACCAATTATCAAATTATTTGGTGATTGATTCAGTAGTTTACAACTAATCAATAAATTGTTGCAGCTCTACTTTCTACTTCAATTTTAACCTATTTTTTTTCACATCTGTCTCTTGTGAGTCTCCAAGCTTTATGATTTGCTTGTCTCAGTTCAACAAAAATTTACTAGAGGGCCCATTTCAAGGAGAATACCGGGGGGGTTGCTTTTTTTGTTTTGTTTTGTTTTGCTTTGTTTAGCTACTCACTAAAATCACTTAAATATTATTAGATGTCCATTGCTTTGTGGTGGGAAAATAAATTAATAATCCCTGACACATGCTTGAGTAAGGCCTTTCACAATAACAGTTTTTGTTAGATGATATTATGTCCCAGAAATACTTGTGATAAATGATATTATTGCCCTGTTGAGACCAACTTATGCCACAGATATAATGATATTATAATAGCATAATAATGCAAGTACATCCTCTCAAAGAGCAATGAAGCTTTAATACTTAAAAATATTGGAATTGGAATGTGAAAAAAAAAATCCTAAATAAATAAAACATAAATAAACGTGTGTCTGTCTGTTGAGGAGCTAAGCCGCACCAATGCTGAAACTCTGATGTAGAAAGCAGACAAGGGTACAGAAGCAGCGTGACCAGAAATTACAGCAAAAGTTTTTTTTCTGTTCACTCTGTTTAGGCTCTGTGAAAAAATGCTTAGGTCTTTTATGGTTGGGAAAGTCCTGCCGTTTGTTGTTGTCTTAAATGTTGGTCACATTCTCATGTAAATAAACACAAGGGCAATATTATACAGTTTATGAATATGTCCTTGATTATTTTTTCTGACCTTAATAAGTCAGTATTGTAATTATGGTGACAGTAGCTTGAGTTGTGTTATCCATCTCAATGTGCATCACGTTGTCTATTGCCTCTGTCAAAAACTTAAATTCAATTACCACATAACAATAATGTCTTTTTGACAAAACAGAGTCCAGATTTAATTAATTTTGATGCCATACAGAAATAAGTGGAAACTGATGGCTGCCTGAAGCTGTAGGAGAAACATGACAAACCTCTAAAACTCTATTTGTATGGTGGCCAGAAAAAATGTCAAGTATATACAATTTGTAGTTAAGGACCTAAACCCTCCAAACACACTCTTTACAGTCTATAAACCCATGTTTGGTGTTCTGGACTAGACTACTATACCTTTCTATACATGGCAATGCTTTTTACAGCAATCACGTTCCTCTGGTCTGTAACATGTGAAATCACTCGAGCTGACATGCTGTTGTTCATAGTCAGTCTGGACTGTCCCTAGAAACAAACACTGGTCATCAGCACATCAGAGCAGTGCTTCATTTCTGTCGCCATGTTAATGTGTGGGTGGATAGGATGTCTCTTCCTCTGTTGCTTTTACATACTCTGCTGTCTGAGTCTGAACGAGAGTCTGCAGGAGGATTATCACCCAGACTGGCAACTCACAGCTTTTTCTACTCTACTCTACTCTACTCTACTCTACTCTACTCTACTCTACTCTACTCTACTCTACTCTTACTCTACACTACTCTACTCTACCCTACCCAGCTCTACTTTACCCTACCTTACCCTACTCTACTCTATTCTTACTCTACTCTACCCTACTCTACCTACTCTCCTCTCCCATACCCTACTCTAGTCTACCCTACCCTACTCTTACTCTTACTCTTACTCTACTCTCCTCTACTCTTACTCTACTCTACTCTACCCTATACTACCCTATCCTACTCTAATGTACTCTACTGTACTCTGCTCTACCCTACTCTACCTACTCTACTCTACCCTACCCTACCCTACTCTACTCTGTTTTACTCTACCCTACTCTACTCCACTCTACTTTACTCTACCCTACCCTACCTTACCCTACTCTACTCTATTCTACGCTACCCCACCCTACCCTACTCTACTTAACTCTACCCTACTCTACTCCACTCTACTTTTCTCTACCCTACCTTACTCTACTCTATTCTACACTACCCCACTCTGCTCTGCTCTGCTCTACTCTACTCTACTCTACTCTACTCTACTCTACTCTACTCTACTCTACTCTACTCTCTTCTCTTCTCTTCTCTTCTCTTCTCTTCTCTTCTCTTCTCTTCTCTTCTCTTCTCTTCTCTTCTCTTCTTCCCACTCTATACTACTCTACTCCACTGCACTACGCTCCCTACACTGTCCTCTTCTCTATTTGGCTTGACTCGACTCATACTTAGTCCATTCTGCTCTTCTCTACTGCCTACAAGCAGACAGATGAAAATAAAAAATAATTCCTTTGCACTCGTCATTGGCTCACATTGTTGCCATAAAAAAGTTAGGGTAACTACTTCTCTTCAAACAGTCCAGGAACGAAGTCCCACTCTACTCCACTGAAAATCAACAGGTGATCGACACCCTGTTATATCTACATGTATGTGGGTTAGGTCCTCATTAGAACAGCACACTTTGCTGGTCACTCTTTGAGCATGTTTCAGAAGATTCAGTGTTATAGCCCCAGCTTTTCATCGTAGCTTTGATCATTTGTTACAAAATCGTTGCAAATCTGTGGAATGATTTCATATGTTGTTTTTGGTAGAAGGCTTTTGGATTGGGTTTGTGTAAAAGTGCTTTGAGCATATATTTTTATTTGTATGAGATTATCAGAATAGTGTTTGTTTATTGTCTGTACAGCATGTTTCCCCATGTGCACTTTTGGATAATCATCACGAGTTTGGCATTCCTTTGTGTGTGTGTGTGTGTGTGTGTGTGTGTGTGTGTGTGTGTGTGTGTGTGTGTGTGTGTGCGTGCGCGCGCACGTGTGTGTGTGTGTGTGTGTGTGTGTGTGTGTGTGTGTGTGTGTGCTTGGCCAAGGCATTGGCCTGAAGCCCTGATGTCATATTTCATTCACTGTTATGCAAGTAAATAAGTAAGTAGCACATTCTGTCTGTCTCTGTTCACCAGGCGTTCACATCTCTGTCTGCACTGAGGGGTTTGTTCTCAGCTGTAACTATGAGAAAATATTTCTCACTTCAGCTCCCTTCTCTACACAAATGAGACCAAATGTACGTTGTACATGGCACAAGTGAAGTGGAAATGGACATTTGTAGCCTGTTTCACAAAAAAAAAACGTCTATTTGGTAATGTGTATATATACTGGTGATACTGGTATATATCTTTGGTCATGCTTGTGGCTCGGCTCCCTTGATGTCAGTGTTGGTCAGTCGGTCCAACAGATTCTCCCAGACTGAAATATCAACAACTGTTGAACAAACTATTGAATCATAATGAAAGTTTGTACAGATTCTTGACTGACCTTTGGTGATCCTCTTATTTTTCATTTGGAGCCATCATCATGTTAAAGTTTAAATTCGTCCATTACTTCCATTTACGACAAACATACCTACAAACTAATGACATTCCCATTAGCCTCTGTTATACTTTGTGTTTAGCACTAATTAGCAAATGTTAGCACACTAAACGAAGATAATGAACATGGTTAATATTATACCGTGCCTGCTTAAGGGCAGAGCATTTTAATGAGGAGCATGTTTACATTAGCACTAGCCACACAGTCTATTTTTTTAACCTGGGAGAAACTTTCCAGTTGTGGATTTGAATTCTCCACCAAAGAAAGGTAGTGTTTGCTTATTAGATAACTGAGCTGTATTAAGGTTTAATCCTTGTATGTAATTCCACTTATTTCCTCTGTTTCTTATTTCAAACAGTCATCTAGATCAGTGGTCCCCAACTGGTCCAGCTACAGGGTCCAGATTTCTCCTTAGTCATTAGTTCAAGGTCCACACAGGTCAATATATTCAGTGTCATATTTGGGTTTGGCCATGTCATCAAGCTAGTTTGCTCTGTCAAGTAGCTGCCCACTCCTCACTCACTGTATAGCAGGAAATCGCACTTCAAAATAAAAGTTCTTTGTCGGTAATTCACTGTACTTAAAAATAAAGGATGTTTTTTGCTAATTTGCTACATTCGAGAGTCACTTGTGGTCCATACAGAATGGACCTGAAACCCACTTTTGGACCACGACCCACCAGTTGGGAACCACTTATCTAGATGTATCTACTATTCTGGATGTCATATTGAAATCTGACTAACTACATTTAGCCTTTACCTACCATTGGGGATGGGAATCATCAGAGGCCCCATGATAATATATTAACACGATACTTCTGTCATGATAATTGCAGTTTTAAATGTTTTGCGATATTGCAGCAGTATTGGCACGTAGAATATAGCAGTACTATGCTGTATTGATTTTCCCCCCACCTACTGTGATAATATAGCTGCACAGTGAGTTAGTTAATGCAACAGAATCATCACTGAAAGTTCCTCAAATATTGACGGGGTATGTACCAACTTAATTCAGAATAAGATTAAGGACTTGTGCAGCGCTGTTTAAGGAAAGCAACGTAATGATATTCCCCCAATCAACAGTGTAATAACAGCGGCATCATTAAGAGCCTCACTGGAGCGTGTGTGTGTGTGTGTGTGTGTTTGATGATAGCCATGATATGAATCTGGATTTGGTATGGGGTCATGGGCGGGTGAAGTAGATGTCAGGGGGAAGATGTGGATTTAAAAGAGATGGTTTTCAGCCAGCGTCTGAATATTTGGAAAGACTCTGCAGATATTTGATTGAGTGATGATATTTTGGTTTGAATATAGAAGTTGACTTTGTGCCAGCAGTCATGTCTGATGGTGTTGGTCATTATGTAAGACTGCACACAGCCTTCTGTCCTAAAACCAAGGCTTAGTCAGACGTTAAGTTCTCATTTTTTGCTGTTCAAACTTGTGTTATGGTTTGTTTTTGAGCCTGTTTAAATATTGTGAGGAGACCAGGAGAGATTTTTAGGTAATGAAGGGTTTCCAGAGATGTGTGGGTTGTTGCTGATACAGGCTCCAGTGAAGACTTTGTGGGTGCAGTTCAGTTGCGTGTCTCACAGCAGGATGCCTTTGCTGCCCCCGAGTCCTGAGGCCCAGATTCTGATTTCGGCGTGTTAGCCTTCTCTGTGTCCGTGTGTGACCTTCTCTTTTCCTCACTTTCCCCTTCCCTTTCCTCCTCTTCATTATCCTCCTCCTCTTTTTCCACTGGGCGGCTGGCCAGGGCCGGAGCAGGCCCAAGCAGTGTAGCATTATTGGGTTTATGTGGTGGGCAGGCAGACAGGCAGAGGGAACCGAGCCAGATGGATAACAAACAGCACCCACTAAGGTAAAATAGAGCCCTGTGAATGTGCGTGTGAGAGTAAGTGTGTGTGTGCGAGAGTGCAGGAAATGTGGCTGCCAGACCGGGCTCTCTGACACTGCTGGGCCAGTCACTGTGGTGCCAGTGATGAGATGAACAGGGCTCCGTCACAACTTGGCCCTCTCACTCTTAAGATCTTGTTTTCGCTCACACTTACTTCTCTTTCTGAGCTGTAGAAGGACAGAAGAGTATCGTGTGGGGAGAGAGAGGGACTGACAAATGATGTCATTTCTCTTGGGGATTTTTTTTATTGGTGATGCAGTTTGTTGATGTCCTGTTGCTCAAATATAAATAAATTAACTCCCCTCCTCACTGGAATGCATGCATATTTATGCATACAAGGTCAGAATAAGTATTGGAGGTTCTTAACTGGCCATTAGTGAATTTATGGATTTTACTGAGAATCTTACACAGTCACAAGTTGTTGAAATGAAACCCTTAGGCAGAGCAAGTATTTTGTCATGCATAATGGTTTAAAACTCAACCTCACAGGGTCGTCATCAGTCACAAGTTGTTGCTTTGTTCTGTCTCCTTCCTTCCAGAACAGTACAAGAAGAAGACACTGGGATGTGACCTCCCATTTTCTCCTTGAGTTAATCTTTTAATGTAGTCGGATGTCAGTGTACATGAAGCATTTAACCCCAGTAATGTTTTGAACTAATGTCTCCTTGCCTGCTTGACTTAAATCTTTCTCGGTTCAGTAACCAAGTGAACTGATGATATGAGCGTGTCATAGTTGGATGGATCAGGATGACTTAATGACATTATGCTCCCATCAAGGAGAGTGTGTGCAAATTCTCAGACAAATTGACCTGCTCTTTCATCCCATGCCACTAGATGGCAACAAATCCACTTGGCTTCTCCTCTAATTCAGGAGCTTGATCATTGTGGACCTGCAACACACTCACACTGTCTCTCAGTAGTGCTTGGTCCGTGCATTCTGTGTGGCTAGACGTGCAGGAGCCAGAGACTGTCATCTGTGTACCTTGGTGTTCATGCTTCTCGTGCTTCTGGTGACGCCTGAAAGCACCAGCACTTCTGTAGGAAATTCAGCTCCCTCTCATCCCCCAACAAGAAAAACGAACCCCACTCCAGTTGGCCTGTAGTTCCAGTTTCTCTTTGTTCTGTGGCGCCGTCTATGTTGTTTCAAATTTCAGGTGCTGCAAACCATCGTGCGTGACTCCATTGTTCCCATTTTGGCCTTGATTACATCAGTCTGACTGCACATAATCTTTGGCATTCACTTCCCTGTGAAGCGTAAATCAGTTATAGGGCTGAAGAGCTGTGAGTTGTGAGAATAGTTTAGTGCTTTCTATAAAAAGGTTGACATACACAACCTGACTGCTCTTCATTACTGGGTCCTGCACGGATCCATTCACCCATCTGTTGTACTGAAACAGAGAGCTGCAGTTTTCAGGCGAGTCTTGACGCTATGTGCTGAATGCATTAAGAGAGGCATGTTAGAAAAAATGGACAGTCCATGACTGCCTCGATAGGTAGTTTGTTTCTGTTATTGTGTGTCTTTGGTGTTTTAAAAGGTTAGCTAAGATTCACCAAAGTCACAAAATAAGACAAACACGCTACCCATAGAGGCAGTATAGAGCACCATCTCCTGTGTTCAGCAAGGTAAAGATCAATGTTTTTGTCAGTAGAGACGAATTGAAGAGAGAATTGATAAGTTTCACTTTTAGTTCAGCTCCCCATCAAAAAAGGGCTGTCTGTTTGGGAAGCACTGAGCACACAACTGGATAATGAGACTTGAATTATACCGCAGGAGCTGTGGGAGAGTTTGTAAATGGATGTTTTTATGTTGTGTTGCTGTTGTTAAAGGCAGACCCCTATGACTTCAATTCATCAAGAATTCTCTCCATTTCTGGATTCTTTGTTCACAAAGTGTACTTCACAAATTTAGCGCCACACAGGGTTGAGTAAATGACATTCAAATGTTATGTTCAATCTAGAATTGATAAAAAAAAAATGTAATTAATTGATCTAAAAAAAACTCACTACAACTTTGTGTATCTGTCTCCAGGTGGGCTTTGGAGTGTCTTCACATTGGGTGGAGCTGGCAGCAAAGCTGGTATAGACCAGGAACACAACCCCTTACCTTTGTCAAATCAGAGCCTTCTTTTACTGCTGGTCCTAGCCAATCTGACAGATGGGCCTGAGTGGCCCAACCCCTACCGCCAGGCTATCACTTGTTTCAGAAACACACAAGGTAATGCATTTCTTTATTATTATCTGTTGTACATGCATGAGAGTTTATATGCGTAGGAAATGTGCCAGAAGGTAATGAAGTGTTGTGATAAAATAATAATCCTGATAATATTCAATTTTCCCCATAAAGACACATCGTCCATGTCTGTGGAGCAACCTCACACTTTCCAGATCAATTTCAATAGCCTGTACACAGCGCTGTGTGAGCAGCAGCGCTCCGACCAAGGCCACGCTTCTATTGTACACCCTCCTTCACCAGAATGCCAACATGAGGACATACATGCTCTCCAGAACGGACATGGACAATCTGGTGGGTAGGATTGCAGTGAAGACAACTGTTAATTTACGCACGTGCACATACATTCATTATTCCTGTCTCAGTCTGACATTTTGCGTGTAGGATATTGACAAGGAAATAGCACAGAACGCTGCGTGATTGGGTAATCCTTAACAAAACACATTATGCAGTCCTTCCTTACACACATGGCTATGGCCGTGAAATCGTTTCATCTAGGACCAATGCTATGCCTCAGTAAACAGCGAGGATGTATGCAGTGGCAGCTGGTGCTATTCTGTCCATGTGGGACAGTGCCAGTTATTCCTTACAGCAGAATGAATGTACTGAGGCATTTAGTGAATGAAAATCAATCTCTAGCTCAGCATGTCAGATGGTATCACATATGAGCATGGTAGACAGTCACATATGAGGCTCTTCTACACAGTGTGACACTAAATAATTTGGTTTTATTGGACAGCAGTGGATGTAGGAGTTTAAGTAGTGTATATCTGTTTGTATCAGGCTTATAAATACTAAGCGTCTAAGCTTATTACAGCAGAAAATTCATTGCATTAGCCATATATGTGCAGGAAATTACTTTTAATGCATAATCATATTTTAAAATACAGGTCAATTAAATTCCTATACATCTATCAGTGCGACCTTTCTGTAATATTCCCTATTTTTAGCTGCTGTAATAAAACATCTTCATTAGCAGATCTAGATTGAGCTTATTATGTAGGGGGGGCTACTAATGAGTCTAGCCACAATAAAGCACCGCTGCACGACAGCGTAATGAGCTAACGCTGCATCTGTGTGGGTTCATCGCTCACCATGCTAGCTACTAACTGCTTTCACTCTGACAGTGTGATTCTGAGAATTAAATCCTTTGCACACTGTTGTGATTAGCAGATCACTTTTACCATCTGTTGTACATACTTATGAATATCACATCTGCCTCCGCCTATTGTCTAGCAGCCATGAATTAGTAAACAATGTAAATGTCTTCTCAACTAGCATCTGCAGTGCTCCTTTTTTATTTTACTGTCTCTTTTATTAGGTACTTAGTTTGCACCACAGGTGGTAACACCGCTATAGTAACAGGGCTTTATGTAGTGCAGGTAATAATATGATTGTATCGGGCTACTTGATAGATTAAGCTTCAATAAAGCCCCCTGGTAAGACAACAAAAGCTTCCTTTCCTGGAATAGAATAATACAAAGAATCCATTTTTGATTGTGCATACCTTATGCTTTATAGAACAGGTATTCAGCTTTTCAGTTGCATCTGTTGCAAGATTGGCATTTACATTTTTGTCCCTTCGGGCTGTTTGATTGTGAAATCTTGTAACCGGGATTTAATATATGCCATTTCTGAGACTACACCTACGTACATGTTCAACCCTTCCTCCTGCTCTCCCTCTCTTCCTCCCAGGTGTTGCCTATCCTTGAAATCCTTTACCACGTCGAGGACAGAAATTCTCATCATGTCTACATGGCCCTCATTATCCTCCTCATCCTTACAGAGGATGATGCCTTCAATCGCTCCATCCATGAGGTGGTGGGTAGACACAGTTTAATAATACACATTGTTCACCTTTAAGGTATTGCCGCTGCAACCTTCGTTTACTGGACATGGCGGGGATAATCTCAAATCACTCTTGATGTTTTCAACAGGTTTGTCTCACCTCTGTGTCTTTCTCCCTCTCACAGGTGTTGAAGAACATTTCATGGTACACAGAGAGAACATTGACTGAGATCTCACTTGGTAGTTTGCTCATCCTGGTGGTCATCCGCACCATTCAATTCAACATGACCCGGACAAGGGTGAGTTTAACACATATTCATACACACAGTTTGTGTACTTGCAAAGCAAATTATTAATTTAGAAACCTAATAGTAACTAGAAAAGTGCACTCAGCAGAGTGCAGTAGTCTTATTTATAAAACAATGAGTAGCATCCATACTAAAAGTGTTCATACTAACAAAAGCCAAAAATTGTGTGTGCCAGAAAATATTTGAATATTTCCACAGTCAGGCTTCCACCTCACCATCTTTGTCGCCAAATTCCTATCGCCTA